>OW029919.1:12660785-13317857 GCA_932305915.1 Agriopis marginaria | reverse complement strand
ACATTCGCCCCCTTATTAATAAACGTGGAGTAGTCTTGGAATAGTTAAGCCGTGTTTTGTCTTTTTCTCTCTTTCAAATTTTGAACTCGATCGTAAAAGACAAAAGGCGGTGTAACTATTCCGAGGCTACTCTACGTTTATTAATAGGGGGGCTAAAATTTAGAGTAATTACTGTTAAAAAACTATTTCAAGTTAACACTGGAGCCGTCCATAATTAACTATTTTATAAACTAAAATTATTTTGGCATGACAATAATCATTAGTACCATTATTTTCTTATATTGAAATTAAAAGTCGTCTTTGGCTCACTGCGGGGCGTTAGTGGCAAATAATGAATCCAGTTTTTAACCAGTAATCTCTTTTAACGTTAAAATTTCACCTGCCCAAAGCCCCCTCCGGAATCCGAAAATCCGGAACAAAGATATTCTCCGAGGAATCATTGTCACCGAGTTAGCTGCTCAGGTTTGCTAGTTGAAGTGGCAATAAGCATGCCACATCGCTCGAAGAACCGATAACCGATGGGGAAGAAATGTTCTTGAGTGGAGATCACGAACCAGAAAACGCAGAGTAAGTGTTTCTCAGCAGTTCTACAGCAGTGGACAACTTCTGGCTGATGATGAATGATGGAGGCGAGAGGGCGCCTCCACTAGGGCATTTGTGGATATGTGGTTTGACAGCAAGAAGTAACTCTGGAAAAAAACAGGCTTTACATCTAAGATTTTTGGTAACATTTACGTATAACGGTCCCAGATAATAAAAAAATTAAGCATGATGACAAATAAAATAAAAAACTATTCTATAATGTTGTAGCTCATCTACGATTTCCAAAAAACTACTTATTTCCACAGAAAAATAGTGTAATAGCAAAAAAAAAAAATTTTTTTTCAACTAATTTTAAATTGCCACCAATAACATGCACAAGCATCTGCTTACGACGCGACGTCATGATCTGTTACTAAATACTGAATGTTCTGCGAACTGACAAACAAAATGGTGTACGCATGTATGATTTCATAAACGTGATGTAAACTCGCACTGATTGGCGTTTCACTTATAATGGCGGCTGTAACATAAATTAATTTAAACAGCTTTTAAAATTTAAACATGTAAATACAGTTATTTTTATATTTCATTATTTAAAATCATAATTAAAGTGATACTTTGTTTCTGACATTAAATACAGTATGAGTACGCGCCAACTCTACACACGTCAATTTATGGTCGCCTAAAGTCGCAAGCTTAGCGGATAATACTCAGAATTCGGTGACAGCTTTCTTTTTCATTCTCTTTGTTTTGCATTCTGTGGTTTTTAGGCTGGTTTTAGGAGAATGTTTTGCGTCATGGGTGAAATATGTTGATTATATTATTTAATATGGTACGATTCACCTGTGGCGGGAAATTCAAATTTTAAGCAGTTTTTTGGTCCTAGTAGCCAGGCCAGGTAATTATTTTTAAATAACACAGTGTTTGCGCAAAATATTGGCTGTTCTTTACATTATAATGTACAATTATTTAACAGTAACGCACCATATTACTTACATTTGTGAATAAACCGTTTGAAACAGCAAAGATTAGTTTATTCACAAATGTAAGTAATAATGTGCGTTAGAGATAAATAGCTTTACATAATTTTGTATAGAATAATAATCAATTTGCGCAAACATCATGATCGTTTACAATAATTACCCGGCCTAGCTACAAGGACAAGAAAACTGCTTGAAATTTGAATTTCCCGCCATTTGTGCAACGAACCACCTTAACTTGGTAACATAAGTACTTGAGGCGAGATCATTGGTTTTTTAATGAGTAAAGTAGGTAGAAAGGCCTATTTTTGACAACGATTGTGATTTAGGGTTGAGGTCTGAGAAATACAGGTTCTTCTACAGCCGGTATGTACGGTTGCCTATTAAAACTCCTGTCTCTGTACCTGACTTAGGGCTCCGGGATGAGCTCAAAAACGAACCAGTACCGTAAACCAATGAATATTTCTCTCTTTCTCTCTCTCCTCCCTACAGTAGATGAAGACATAGAAAGACATTATAAGATTGAAATAAGAATGCTATATGATGCGGGATGGACTTCACCTTCACACCGCTCTGACATCATCATCATCAGCCAGAAGACGTCTACTGCTGAACATAGGCCTCCCCCTTTAACCTCCACACTGAATGACAGCCTGCCTTTCGCATCCTCTGGATGCCAGCGACTCTCTCTGTCGTCGGTCCATCTAGTGGGAGGCCTACCTACGCTGCGTCTTCCGGTTTACCGCTACCGCTCTGTCACTTTTGTGTAAAGATTAGGAAGAAAATTAGATGTGAAATGTTACTAGGGCTTAAAATTTGCAAGATCATGGTTCAAAAGATTATACGTTACTAGCTGAATCCCGCGATTTTCCAATTTTCCCGCATTTTTTGGGAGAATAAGTACCCTATGTCCGTCCATATGATGTACACTATAATCCTGCTAAAATTCGTTAAGATTGGCTTAGTCGTGAAAAGTGAACAGAGAGACAGAGTTACTTTCGCTTTTATAATATTAAGTAAGGATTTGTAAAGTATTCAAAAACAAATGTGAGTGGTCACGCAAATTGTCCCCATCCGGACAAGCTCTACAATTCAGTTTCAAATTTTAAACGCGTTTTCTCGTCAATAAATTATATTCCGTTCATTCTGGTCCCTTTTCGCGTGACCGCTCACAAATTGAAACTATGAAGCAGAATGGTAATCGTTCAAATTTACTTACGTAATTGTGCATTAGAATTCGACTATGCTAACTCACTTCAGATAAAAGCTTTTTACTTTTCTTGTATTATGTCACCGTCTTAGACTACTTCCCTACATCAGTTCAGTTATCAAACGCTTAGTCATAAAGCGGAAAAGTGGTGTACCTCTAGTATGGCAACAAATTTTGTAGTACAGTTCTTAAGAGTACGAACGCTTCAGTCAATGTTGCCAGGAAAGGTAGAAAAAGCGGTAAAATTGCTTCGAAAACGCGGAGTTTCTACCAAAGAAGCGGAAAAGCGGTATATCTGGCAACACTGTTTGTAGTACGGTTCTTATGAGTATAAGTTCTTTACATCCTTAAGCAACTGAAACCAACATTGGTCTCTAAACAAATATGAGAAAACTAAAGTAATTAGCCAGCAGCAGTAAACCTCGACCGTCTGACATTCGCCGCCCTTTCTTGTCCCCTGCCAAAGCTAGCATATCTGACGGTCAAACTATTGCTTTATCATAACTTTATTACCCAGGTATTATCTACGATACATACGTAAGCAATGAATTGAATAATGAATGGGATCATCATTATCCATATCAGCCAATATCAATCCACTGTTGGAGATAATCATAGCCTTCTCCCAATTCCCTACGATCGTCGAGTTTTTCTTTTGCAGTTCCGTGTGTCGTCCGTCACTTCTTCGAATTGCAGGTCATGAATGTTCAGTTGCCGCAGAAGCGTGGATTCTGAAATAGTTCGTTGAAATTCACGTAAAAATAAGTATAAATATTTTTTGAGTAACTCTCAATTTCATTAAACTTACTTAATTTCGAAAAAAAATAAACCAAATCGGTCCTTAGCGTGTACTCACAGACCTAATATACAAGTTAAAAAAAACCTATTGTCCGATTTTTTTTAAAAACCACATTACTGCTGCTTTTTTGTTTTCTGAAGAAAATAAGAGGAAAGGTTCGGAAAAGAAAACTCAAAAAAACAATCACAAACAATATAAACATTCAAAAATCGTGTAGGGATAGGGCCTCCATAGTTCTCAAAATCTGACAGCTCCACCACACTCTCGACTGCAGCGGCATGGTGGTAAGGGCGAGGCAAGCGCGGGGGGGCTTTTACGCGCCAAGGTCATCCGTGACGTCACGCCCGCGCACACTGACCCCCAATACTAGTGATGGGAAAGTCTCTCGATATAATTATTTTGAAATTGTTTTAATGGTCCTATGAAATTGATTCTTTTTTACTTAGAACGTAATGGTAGTGAAAAATAGATACATTTGCTACGAAATCAACGTTTTAATTTAAGCGTTGCTTTTTTTAAAATCCAAGACCACTTTTGTTAGACACACCGCTAAATAACTTCCTTGCCTTCATAATGTTCGATTTTTAGATCTCTTTGGTGGACTGAAGGGTGTACGAAGGGATTTCGTAAATTGGTTCTAGTGTATCCAAGTGCTATTAATCAGAAGAAAATTTATTAAACATAAAATAGTTCAGGTCGCTCACTACATAAACTGCCATACTTACTCTAATTGGGTCTTTATTTTAACTTAGGTGTCACATTTAGCATATTGTTCAGTTCAATATACATAATAATATAGTTTTTGTTGTGTTAGACAACTTATTTGACTTTGACTTTATACATGTCACATAGGTAGTAGATACGCGAACTTTTCCACACTAAACCGTTTTTTAACTTCTTTAGTCACTATACAGGGTAAATAAGGAAAGGGTATGCTAAGCCGAAAGGGGTTCGTTATACTTATCATTATGAACAACTTTTACTATGAAACCAAACTTCAAATCGCGAAAAAAAACAGCTGTTTCATTATATCTCGAGTGTGAATGGCAGTTTTGTATGGAACCGCTGATTTATTTCGCGATTTCAGGGTTGGTTATAATTATGAATACAGTGACCTCCTTTCGGGTAAGCATACACTTTGCATAACCCTGTATACATAAGAACTAAATCGTCATATTTGTTAGACTCAATTTTAATAGAATTTATTTCCCTGGGCCTTCAACGACACTTGACATGTAATTCTGTTGACTCGGCTACTGAGTAAATTCGACATATACTAGAGCAATTCTGGAGTGATCGAGATGAGTGGCGTGGTTAGTTGGTTTAGGACTAATGGAACTCCCTGTACATATCTAATGTGTGCTTCATAGGAAATCGGAGCAGAATATACCTTTAAATAACACAAGAATGATTTTTGAGCGATAAATAAATAAATAATAAATATTCGGGACATTTTGCACATACGGTCATCTGGCCCCAAACTAAGCAAAGCTTGTGATATGGCTGCCAAATACTGATATACATACATAATATATCGTTTTAAATACATACTGAAATAGATATTAACAATTAACAACCAAATCTATACTAATATTATAAAGAGGAAAGATTTGATTGTTTGTTTGTTTGTTTGCATTGAATAGGCTCCGAAACTACTGAACTGATTTAAAAATTCTTTCACTGTTGGGAAGCTACACTATCCCCGGGTAACATAGGCTATATTATATATTTTTTTAAATATCCCGGGATCCTTACTAAAACTCCAATAATGTAACCCAAGGTGTAAAAAAATAAGATTTACAGTTTTAACTTTGCGTGTTTGACAGTTCTAAGATACGACAACGTCTGTCAGGTCAGCTAGTCTATACTAGCTATACTAATATTATACAGAGGATAGATTTGATTGTTTGTTTATTTGTTTGCATTGAATAGGCTCCGAAACTACTGAACCGATTTGAAAAATTCTTTCACTGTTGGGAAGCTACACTATCACCGGGTGGCATAGGCTATAATCTATACCCGTGCGAAGCAGGGGCGGACCGCTAGTATAGAATAAACACAAATGTTCATCACATAAATGTTTGTCCTAGGTTTGAATCGAACCCACGCCCCCATGCAAGCTCAGAAGTAGGTTCACTACCAACTGGACCAACGGGCTATCTAAAATATAATGTTGGCTATATAATGACCTATTGGTTTTTTTTATTTCCACTCAGTGATTTTTACAAGCTTTTATTTAACTTGCAATGTTTGTTTGTTAAGATCAAGTCTTGCAAGCTGAATTAATAACAACTCCTTATCGTTTCTAACTGATTTTGATTTGATTCTGAAATTTTGCATACACGCTTAGTTCTGGTGACAATACAATGCAATACCCAATATTGTAATACATTCAAAATGACCGCCAAAATCAAAATAAAAACATTTAAATAAAAAAATATATGCGTCAATATAAAAACGTGTTTTTTTTTACTAAAAGTTTGTTATCTTAAAAAAATTACAAAGAGATCCTGCTAAGATCTGCCCGAGGACCGCTCTTATAAAGATAGACCAAAAAATGTAACTCGAGCAAAGCCATAAAATTACTTTTCGAAACTAACGACTTAATTGAATTAAGTATAACTAATGTGCGTGCCTATAAAAATAATGACGATAAAAATATAAGAAAAAGTCTGTCCCAACCCAACCCACACTAAAAGCGCCATTATTCTTGCTTTATGTCCTTGTGAATGACATTAGGTCGGCACAATTAATTTATGAGAATCAATTTAATCGCCGTAACTTCCAAAAACTTTTATCATCATCTTAAACTTAAATAAACTACTACTGGACGATATCATCATCATCATCATAGTCAGCCTTTTTAACAGTCCACTGCTGGACTTTAAGCCTACCCCCGAAAGGGTGATTGGGCCATATCCACCACGCGGGCCCAGTGCGGATTGATGGATTCACATACGTCATCGAATTTCTTCTCCGTACGTATGCAGGTTTCCTCACGATGTTTTCCTTCACCGAAAAGCCAGTGGTATGAAAATCCGTACATAAGCTCCAAAGAGCTCATTGGTACGGGCCCGGGGTTTGAACCCGCGACCTCCATACGATACGATGACGATATCATTTATTCTAAATAACTAACTGATCTACTACTGGTACATAGAGGTAGATTTGATGATATCCCCATCCGAATGTTTGCATTTCAGATGTCTTGTCAGTCGTTGAAACTCAACGCCATCTGTCAAAATCTCTATTAACTACGTCGAATTGCTCCTATTCATTATTCCAATTTAATAATAGGCTTGCATTTGGCCTCCACCTCGCCTGATGTTAAGCGATGATACGGTCTACGGTGGAACACGCTTGCATAGAAGAAACCGAATTTCCTGCTCACCAACACAGTCAACGTACGTCTTATAGTATGGCGTTTATTGCTTGACGACTCAGATGACAATGCGTTTACTATAGTGCGTTTTATGTTTGCTTGAGTGCACTACTGACACACTACGCCGTGCCCGATAGCCCGTTGGTCCAGTTGGTAGTGAACCTGCCTTCTGAGCTTAGGGGCGTGGGTTCGATTCCCACCTAGGACAAATATTTGTGTGATGAACATTTGTGTTTGTTCTATATCTGGGTGTTAATATCTATTTAAGTATGTATTTAAAACTATATATGTATGTATATCAGTCTCTGGCAGCCATATCACAAGCTTTGCTTAGTTTGGGGTCAGATGACCGTGTGTGCAAAAATGTCCCGAATATTTATTTATTTATTTTTATTTTACTACTGAGTCGGTACCATTGAAAAAAAAGTTCCAATGTCCAAAGTGGTCCGATCCTTATAATATACGTCTATTTCCATGCTTTTTAGGCCATCAGACTGCGATCCCTTTGTATTTCAATGTATCAAACAGCTCTACAAAACTTACTATTAATACTAAATAATAAAATATAGGTAAATTAAAGACCGACCATGTTGCTTAGCAATATTAAAATACAAACATACATATTAGATTATCCAATATTTGGCTCGAACATAGGTATATGTGTAGGCTGGCTCATAATATATAAAAAAACAGGTCATACATGGAGGTTGTAGTTGTCAGTTTTTTGCACTGAAACTTGGTCATTTGTTCATGTCAAAGTGTCATAATCATAAGGTACGACGTGGACTTGTCAGATCTGTGTCGTTAGATAGCACCAAAGAGTAGTATTATCACAGAGTATTATAAAGGGATAGCACTTAGATAGGTTTTGAAAAAATGACGTTCTAAGTTATGTATCTTATTAAATTAGGGAATCAATTATATACTGAGTCTATGGGGAATCAGCATAGGCTAATTATACAGAAAAAGATAACTTGCAAAAGACTCTGGAATTCCTAGAAGGAAGATAACCTATCGTAATCCATTTTCATCAAAGGTTAAGACTAGAATGAAAGTGTAAAATTAAAGTGTTAAGAAATAAGGATTGTGCGTATGCCTCGAGCATTCATGCTCACCATTGAAGGCATCTTCTTGCGGCGGCGTCGTGTGTCAGGTCGCTCTCTTTCCTCAGATATGGTTGAGGAGAGCGATGGCTGGCACATGTCATACTCGTGATTTGGTGCTGCTTGCACACTGTTCTGCTCGCCGAGTCGCGGTATACACTCAAACTAGTAATAGCATGGCTAAATTGTCTAACTTCCAACTTTTATTATCTAACTTTCCCCCAGTATTGTGTATAGCTTAAGTAAATTCGTTTAAGTATAACCCGTGGAGTAGCTTCTCTTCTTCTCTTCTCTACATAGTATAAATTGAAGTCGCGTTCCGCGTCTGTCTGTCTGTCTGTATGTCTGTATGGCCGCTAACTCCTCCTAAACCACGCAACGGATTTTGATGCGGTTTTCACCATCAGTTAGATACATTTTCAAGGAAGGTTTATATATATATAACTAGCGACGGGTCGCTAGTATAAAATAAAACTTTAAAAAACTAGGATGTTCTCTTTTGACAAAGTTTAAGTTTAGTTTTTAGTTTTATTGATCTCTTTACATGTTTTAGTTTGCAACACTATCACACGCTCTACCCATCCTGCCGTTTCCAATACAGATATTTGATTTTCCTCCTGACGAAAATAAATCTACCAAATAAGTACTCGTGAAGAAGTATCAAACATCATATATTATCAAACATGGCAAAGAGGTCCAATGTATACTTAGGACGTTCATCTGTAAAATTCCACTGGCTCTGTGCAATCAAATAACTTGTCGATTCAAATCACAGTCTTGTTTTATTATTCACGCCGATTCGCCGGCTTGGGATTTCCTTCCACTGGCACTTATGCAGACATATTTTATAAATACTTGCATTCTATCACCATGTCTATTGCATTCGTTGCAATGTTTCAACTTGTCTTATTTAATATAATAATCAGATACCTACAACTTTACATTTTTCAAGTAGGTGCCTAATGCTTCATCATTAGCCAGAAGACGTCCAATGTTGAACATAGGCCTCCCCCTTAGAACGACAGTCTGCATCCACTAGATACCCGCGACCAATGACAATTTATATTATCTTTGCCCGCGACTTTCGTAATGTTGTCGGTCCATTTAGTGGGAGGCTACGCTGTGTCTTCAGGTTCATGGTCTCCACTCAAGTACCTTTCTTCCCCATCGGTTATCGATTCTTCGAGCGATGTGGCACTTCAACTTGCAATTTTTAGTATTAGCTAATGCTTACATGTTTAGTATTTTAACAAAAGAAGCCAACAATTTTTCCTTAAGATCTTTCTTGCTGGCTTCCTCGTGATACCATCTCTTAGCTTAATTCTTAAATATAAAGACCAACAGCGCATAGATGCCTTTGAAATGTTAATCGTGGAGGAAAATTCTTCGTATCCCATGGACTGAATGAACCACCAATCTGTTCTCAATTAACTCATACTCCATAAGAAGCCTAGGCTTTCCAATGGCTTTTGCTTAAATTTTGAATATATTTTAATTTTGTTTTCGGTAATCGGCTTTATTTATGGTCAGTTTTCAGGACAATTTTTTTTTTGATATTGCAAAATGCCAACTAATTTATAAAGTTGTAAATATAATTAGTTATTTACTCGACTGTTGTTGAAGTAAGCAGCGTCGTCGTCACAGAAGATAAAAAAAATCGTTATCTTTTCTGTGGACGTGGTAACTGCGGTGTCGGTACGACATCTACCAATATAGTCAGTATTGTGTGTCGTAGTGACAACCCTGCGACTTTTCGAGATCAAGCGAGGGTGGCAGAACACAACACCCGCTCTTCTCGCTGGACACATCCGTAGTTTCAGTGGTCAGATCGTGACCAAGGCTATTGTAACTTGGTCGAAACGTCGAGCTAAATGTATTTATTTTTAACCGACTTCAAAAATGGAGAGGTCTTAATTCGGTTTTATATTTTCATGTTTGTTACCTCAGAATTCCAACTATACTAATCTATACTATATACTATAATAATAATAATATAATATTTAAATAGGAAAGATTTGTATGTAAGTATGTTTGTAACGAATTGGCTCAAAATTACTAGACCGATTTTAAAAATTCTTTCACCATTTTAATGCTACATTATCACTGATTAATATAGGCTATTTTAATAGGCTATAAAACTACACACGTGCGGAGCGGGCGGGCCGCTAGTCATTTATAAACCGATTTGGGAAAAAATACCGTTTTTTATTTGTAATTATATTATGCTTTCAGATTGCTGAATTCCTTAGAAATTTTATCAAATTCGGTTCAGTAGCTTATTGTTTTTAAATCAAAATAATTGCAAAAAAATATGTCTTTCAAGTAAACAAAATTGGGTATTTACTAATTTTGAAGACGGTTTTTTTAATTGATAATTATCATTACCTTGCAAAAAGTCACTACACTTAAAACATGTGTTTAAATCGTGAAAGTTAAAAGTTACTTTTGACTGTTGTTATAAATTATTGCAATTAATTGTGTACTCGATTGTCCCAGACAGATGATTATCGTAAATATTCTAGTTGATGTTTTGAGATCCTTGATTCACCAACTATTGTCCAATAGCATCCGCAGTCCGAATATGTTTGGTAGGGCTGTCACGAGCTCGCCGGCGGTTAATCTCACACGTGTCGTCACGAATATTGATGTGCCATCAATCATCAGACCACGTAACCCCATCGCTCACGGCGGTGACATACGAGGGTTTTAGGGTTCCGCAGGCTAACGTGATGAAGTCTCCTAAAATGCTAGGTTTTACTCTGAACTGAAGTTATTGCCTAATACCAATTATTCATCATCATCAACATTTCAGCCGTAGGACGTCCACTGCCTGACATAGGCCTCCCCCCATCGATCTCCAAAAGGGCCGATTGGAAACGGCCTGCATCCAGCGTTTCCCTTCTGTCTCTTTTAGGTCGTCTGCCCATCTTGTGGGGGATGTCCTACGCTGCGCTTACCGATCCGTAGCAATAACAATTATTATTATACTTTAAATAAACTTTATTAATTAAAAAAATACTATTTAAAAACAATTTTTTTCGTATTCTTCTCAGTAAACCCTTTCCCTGCTTGGGAAGACAAATCCAACAAACCCAAACTCGACGGGGTTATGTCGTTTCGTTTAGGAGTTCCTGTGGCCACTTTCTGCATCCATCATCAAACCAGCTCAATGGTACCATGACATTGCATTGTCACCGAACTTAGGTAAGTACGCGAAATTTCAGCACAATCGGTGGAGTAAGCGTCTCCATCGTAGACCGCATTTTCGTGAGGTAGCAGTCAAACGCAAGCCTATTTTATAAATAAAAAAATTAAATAAAAAAGTAGAGCATCTAGAGAGTTAGTCTTGAGCATCGGCGCAAGGTTTTTAGTCTATCGGTTTTTTATCGGATACATTTCGGAGAGTGTGCTACAGATCTGCATGATTTGATTCCCTCCTGCCCATTTTTCTATCGGACTGCCAGAGTGGGTACAAAGAATCGACACCGCTTTATGGTTGATATTCCGAGAACCCGCACGAAGCGCTTTGAATCCACATTTATTATGCGAACTGCTAGTCTGTGGAATTCGCTGCCTGAATGGGTGTTCCCCGATAGTTACAATCTGGGTGTCTTCAAGTCGAGAGTGAATAGGTTTCTTCTAGGCAAGCGTGCTCCATCGTAGGCCGCTTAACATCAGGCGAGTTGGCGGCCAAGCGCAAGCCTATTTATAATTTAAAAAAAAAGTAGAAATCAAAATATTCAAACGGAACCCTTGAACAAAACCATTTACTTTGTCCAAACAAAATTCTCACTTTGACCAATTTTTTTGCTCATGTCATTGCCGTTTGTACGCGACTATGCTATATAAACTTTGATAGCGACCGCGTGTTTGTTCATCTATTGTTCAGCAAATGAATTTAAATTGTATCAACGTAATCGCGTGTCATGGCTTGTCATGTGTCGTGTCCATTACCGGATTGGTCTTAGCGGGAGACAAATTCTATTGATACCGCACGCAAAATATTATTAACGATGTATTAATATCGTAGTGTTGTTCTATGATAATTGTTTGTTTTTGCCAATTATACAATTTATTAAATTCTACGAATGCAGTTTAAGTATATTTACCTTATAAAATTTATGGGTTTGGGCTCACCTATGAGAGCTATTAAGGGCCTTCTTACGGTTTAATTCAGTAGACGGTGCAATTTTTTTAGATGAATGATCATTATTATGACACGCAGAATTATACAGTTGAATCGTCGCTTAAATAAAAAATTAAATAAAATAAAATTGCCTTTTATTTCCTCAACCTATAAATAAACACATCTGCATGCATTAGGGTGATTTTCTAAATGTATTTAATAGTTATTATAATATTGAAATTTGGAAATTAAATTATAATCAGTGCATAGTATTAAATATTAAGTTGCAATTATTGCATAGTATTACAATTAAAAATTATATTTGATGCTAGTATTATTACAATAAAATTAGATTGATGTTGCATAGTATCAAATTACAATAGAATTCACTTATAGTATTAGTAGTTATAGTGTTAAATTTCAATTTATAGAATAGTAGTTTATTTATTGATTAAAGTTGAGGACCCCTCTACGGGTGAAGGCCTCCTCCAGAGCTTCCCAGTCTTGTCTATTCTGTGCTTTGTCCGTCCAGTTGTTCTCTGCTGTGGCTGTTATTTCATCTGCCCATTTTTCTTGTGGTCTTCCTATTGCCCGGGTTCCCCCTGGGCCTTGCCATTGGGTAGCCGTCTTAGTCCATCTGTTGTCTGTTGTACGTGTCAAATGGCCAGCCCAGCGCCACTTTAATTTTTGTGCATGTTGAAGCATGTCTAGTACTTCTGTTTTTTTCCTTATTTCTGAACTTTTAATTCTATCCTTTAGTTTGATTTTCAAGATGCTTCTTTCCATTGCTCTTTGACATTTTTCTATTTTTCCTTTAGTGTGGTGGTTGAATATCCAAGTCTGGCAGCCGTAGGTAAGGCAGGTAGGTAGGAATTAGCTGTCCTAGTTTTATATAAGCACCGTGGCGTCACTTTATTCGCAATGTCAAAAGATAGTTTATTGTAAGTGCCGGAACCTTACCAATTCAGATAGGTTTGTAAATTGTGCTAGATAGCGTTTATATCGCCTATCAAGTCGGCTACAACTATTTCAATTTAAACCGTCTCTCTGAAAAGCGATTCCTTTCGATATATTTTTTTTTCTTTTGTGTCTATTCATTTTACACACCCTGTTCAGTGAAAATAGAAACCTTAAATTATTTCATAAAGAAACATGGAATGTTTCAATAAAATACTCCGCAGTGTATTACCTACCTCATTTTCTGCTTCACCTGCAAGCTACAAGTTATTAAATTTGTCTTTTGTTCAACATTTTTCACGAGAGTTTATTTTGTTAAAAGAAAATCGCTCTGTACTAGAATATTGTGGGACATTTTCACATTTACTTTCATGGAAATACATATAACAATTTCGTAGTTATAACAGTTTCTTTTATATTAGAAGCATGAAAACGACTCAGAAACATAAAATAATTTTGCAAAAATTACGTAACAAAGAACATTTACATAGTAAAACTGACACGGTTAAAACAGCGCTCATCCTCCGTAGCCTACTTTAGATTTCAATGTCTTTGTTCTCATTAGTAGTCCATGTGAGCGTTTACGCGTAACAATAGAAGACAAATGAACAGTCTTGTCCTTAATGTGTCCGATGCTGTCACTGTGAACCTTCATCAAAGCAAATTTCATTGCCCTATTCAATCTAACGAGAAATCCATCTTACATTTTGTCTTAAGTGGAGCCAATTTGCATTTTAAAACCATTGAACTATTATTCTATTTATTTGGACACCCAGTCCTATCTAACTTTGTAGTTCCGGAGAAAAACATTCTCTAAGTTTTGATTTCATCATCATCGGCCAGAAGACGTCTACTGCTGAACCTCCTTAACCTCCACACTGAACGACAGCCTGCCTTTTGTATCTATTGGATGCCAGCGACTTTCACAATGTCGTCGGTTCATTTAGTGGGAATGCTACATACGCTGCGTCTTCCGGTTCGTAGTCTCCACTCAAGAACTTTTCTTTCCATCGGTTATCGGTTCTTCGAGCAATGTGGCCTGCCCATTGCCACTTCAACTTGCAAATTTTAACAGCTATGTCGGTGACTCTGGTTCTTTAGCGAATATCCACGTTGAGGATTCTATCGCGCAAAGAAACTCCGAGCATAGCTCTCTCCATTGCCCGCTGTGTGACTCTGAGTTTTGCCAAAAGGCCAAAAGTTTTGATTTCCAACGTCCTATTTGGAAGTCTATAAACTTGATTGGAAGTAGGCTGTTGCGGATCCTTCGATAAAGCGGACTATAGCGCCACCTCCCAGACCATATATATATTCTGCTCGTGTGACCACAATGCCTCAAAGCTGCTGTAGTTTCTGTGACTACTAGTCAGAAGTCATGGTTAAACATCCAATCTGAATGAAAAAAAAGAAGGATTTATTTGAAGACAGAATCTAAATGAGATCAATTAAGGTGTATTTCAAGGGTAATGTTCATGTTGGGGTATGTTTCCAATATCCGGTCAGCCGCAATTATTCCGGTTCAAACGTTTTCTCGTTTATTGCTTAGCCTTAATGATTGATGCCTTTTTTTCAACTGTTTACATCGAAAACGCCAATCAAAGTGGCCAATGAATTCTGAGTTATTTATTTATCAGGTTCAGTGATCGAATGTCCATTATTAATCAACGAATTAGAAAAGTGAA
Source organism: Agriopis marginaria (assembly GCA_932305915.1). Taxonomy (NCBI): domain Eukaryota; kingdom Metazoa; phylum Arthropoda; class Insecta; order Lepidoptera; family Geometridae; genus Agriopis; species Agriopis marginaria. The sequence continues at coordinate 13,303,075 of OW029919.1, read as the reverse complement.
AGTATTTCACGAATTCCTAGACTATTATGTCAGACGCCATAGTTTAAAAATCTAGTTTTAAGTTTTTATTTTGTACTAGCTGTAGCTCTTTCATATAAACTTTCAACCCCCTTTTGTCATCTTTAATTTGGCCCTTTCGCAAAATCCTGTCTTAGCGGACCTCTACACCTCATAAGGAATCTACCTGGCAAATTTCAGCTTCGTAGGTCAAGAGGTTTTCGAGATTACGTGTTCAATGAGTTTTTTTAATTTTTTTTAATCCCATTTTAAAACAATCTGTCTTTTGAAGACAATAAGCTTTATTTTGAACTGTTGTCTTAAGTGACGCGTCTTGTGTAGAATACGCCCATTGATGCATCCATCCTCATAATTTTTCTTATTTTGTTAGGTCTTGGGGTATCTAGAACTTTAGTTTAATGAGGGAGTAGATGAATGAATTTCGCTTTTATATCTTTTATTCTCATCAAGTTTGATAAATCTATATTTATCAAACTTGATGAGTAGGTATGTAGCTTTAAACCATGCACAAAAATACAGGGTTACGCGGAAAGGGTAGACACCCTGTAATGTATGGAACAGCTGATACTTTTGCGCGATTTCTGAGTTGCTCCCAATAGTAAAATTTGTTTATGATGATGGGTAGGGCTCAAAGTAGCTTTACCTAGTCTGTGGTAGGGGTACTATAGGCCCCTTTCGGCTTAGTTACCCCTTACTTAGACGCGGAAAGGGTTTGATTTTTGAAAGGGTTTGATTTGACGATGTGGTCGAAGATGAAGCCCGCATGCGGGCTTCATCTTCGACCACATCATCGCTTACCAACAGGCGAGATGGTGGTCAAACGTGGAATTATACACGATTAAAAAACTTGCAATTTGAAAACACCCAGATTGTAACTATCGGGGAACACCCATTCACGCAGCGAATTCCACAGACTAGCAGTTCGCACAAGAAAATAAATAAATAAATATTTCGGGACATTTTTACACACACGGTCATCTGACCCCAAACTAAGCAAAGCTTGTGATATGGCTGCCAGAGACTGATATACATACATATATATTTTTAAATACATACTTAAATAGATAGTAACACCCAGATACAGAACAAACACAAATGTTCATCACATAAATGTTTGTCCTAGATGGGAATCGAACCCACACCCACAGGCTCAAAAGGTAGGTTCACTACCAACTGGACCAACGGGCTATCACTGGAATGGCAGCGCTTCGTACAGGTTTTAAATATCCTGCCGGTTGTATCGTAGGTGTCAAATCTTTCTGACAAGAAGTACAAGTCACGTCCACTTACTGGCAGTTAGTCACAGACGGTTCGAATTTAAATAATAAATGCACAGTACGTCCACGATGACCGATAAAGAGGTCGTCCACTTACAAAATATGAGGTAATGCTTCAATGTCGCCACGTTAGAAGTCGATGCTTCGTACCTGTACTCTCGTATCTTTTTGATTTAGGACTTTGTTGACTGGCTCAAGACAAATTGATGGAACGACTGTGAGGAAATTTCTAACAAGAAAGCTAACAACAACTCTTGATTCACCGTAGCATCCAAATTCCATGAATAACAAAGAGACTTATTTTCTTACTCAGAGGTGTAAGACACAGCAATGGAATGAAAGTGAACACAATATAATATACAAGGAACGTCCCGCGCTTCACCCGCTATACTGACAGGAACTATTAATGACACCACAGAAAATATTTTTTTTGTTTTGTTTCTATCTTGCCGCCCTCTTTTGCATATGCACTATTCGTTAGTTCCGAGGTGTTGCTACAAGTTTCTTAGGGTTGTGAAAAATGAGTAAGTGATACTTACAGTTTTTGCGTTAAGCGGTAAAGCAGTATAGTGATTTTTTTTATGAAAAATGAAGACAGTTGAACACGAGTTGAACATAGGCAAAATGTGGAATGAGCTACCTTCCGCGGTGTTTCTGAGAAGCTACAAAATGGGGTTCTTCAAAAGGCAAGTTAATAGAGTCCTTAAGGGTCGGCAACGTATTTGTGTTGTCTCTGGTGTTACAGGTATCCATAAGCAACGGTGACTGCTTACCATCAGCCGCCGCCGTTGTTTGCCCGTCTGCTTGTTTGCCAACTATGGCATAAAAAAAACGAATGATAATTTTACATTGAATTTTGTCTTGCTCTCTTATTAGCCGAGACAGCGAGGCAAGCTCAATGTAAGATTAATATGAGGATGTTTTTGAGGTTGTGGTATGCCCCCAGTTTAACGTACAAGCTGGATACCACAAAGAAATCATGATTATATTTTTTTTTAAAATCGTTGCATAAAAAGATACGGTCTTACTTACTAAACAGAGCTAGGGACGAAAACCTAAAACCTTGTAATTTTAGGAAGCCCTTATATATTATAGAAACTAGCTTTATAAGTTAGTTCTAATAGGGCATGCCTACATGAAATCGATAGCGATGTACGTAGTTCAAACCAATTTTGTTCGTTTACCTCTGTCCATTCACCACCTTCGTTCATAATTCAGTGGCTCCACCTATCGGACAGAGGCTATAATTAAGGGTTAACGACCGCCCTTGATGAGAACTTTACAGAAACGTTCTTAATTGCTATCGAAATTGATAGTTTTATGTCACGCACAACTTTTGATTCGTTTGTTCGGTGTTATATTTACACTGTCTTGTAATGGAATTTACAGAGTAATGGACTACAGGAGCCTTACGCCTAGCTGTTTTAAGCAATCCAGTTTAGGTGATATTAAAAGTTGCGCGACCGCAGCAAACCGTATCTGGGCGCGTTAAGGTTCACGTTTGCGTGATTTTCCGAACTGTGCCGTTTTAACGTTAGTTCAAGACCACGTAAGGAGTTGGGCGTAAAGCCCCTGGACTGAGAAATTTTTGTCTTATTTAAAATTGAACATAAATAGACCGAACACCGACGACAAAATTAAAATAAATAATTATGCGCCGAAATATTGGGAGCTCCTTCCACAACCTTACCACGGTAAATATCCCGTTAATAATCATATAGCTGTAAAATTTAAATGTGCCCAAAATGAAGGAAGATGTAAGCATTTAATGTCTTGCTAGATAAAGAGCCCACTATAGATACTTACAAATGACATCACATGTCATGTTTGTCTATACTAATATTATAAATAAAAGAAAGATTTATAGGAAAGATTTGATTGTTTGTTTGTTTGTTTGCATTGAATTAGCTCCGAAATTACTGAACCGATTTGAGAAAATCTTTCACTGTTGGAAAGCTACACTATCCCCGGGTGACATAGGCTATACGGGGTGTAAGGGGAACACTCTCGAAGCCAAAAGAAGGTAATTGTACTCATCATTATGAACAACTTTTACTATGGCACCAGCCCTGAAATCGCGAAAAAAAAAATCAGCTGTTCTATAGAAAACGGTCATTGACACTCGACAAAATGTATGGAACAGCAGATTTTTTTTTCGCGGTCCCATACTTAAATTGGTTCATAATGATGAGTACAATTACCTTTTTTTGGCTTCGAGAGTGTTCCCCTTACACCCTGTATATCTATACCCGTTCGAAGCCGGGGCGAGCTACTAGTATATAATATGTATACAAACTCTATACTGACAACATTGCGGGAAAGTTAAACTTGCGGGAAAGAGACAAAGCTTCCTTTCCTAATGCTAACAAAAACTTTGAACGCTTATATGTCAGAACTCAATTCAAATAGTTTCTTTAGCAAGTGCATTATTTTCTATTTCACTTCGCTGGTTATTTTTAACAAATCAATCACCAGTCCGAGATTCTATTATCTAGTTATCTATTCCTATTTTAAACTTTGTTGAAAATAATATCTCACTCTAAATGTTCGTACAAACCTTCCCTAGTCTAAAATAATAGTCCAATTCATCATAATGTCGGTGTTGTGGGCCGTCTCAGACGGGCGGCACAATTGCGACATCCGACGGTACGTCTGCCGTGCCAATTGCGCCTGCGCATCAAATTGCACCCAGACGCGAGTCGTAAAACTGCATCTATGACCTCATCCCATTTGGGTGTCGGGGTCGAAACGCTTAGTTTCAGGTTCAATAGGTGACTGTGGTCGGCATGCCGACAGAGTAACTACCTTGACTATATTTTTCGTGTTATTTGGGTCATGGTTGCTAGGTGGAAACTTAAAAAAATCGTGTATCCTCTCTTATAATGTTATTACCTAAGTAGTTTTAACATTACCACACTTAATTGATAGGTATAGTTCGACGTACATGAACGACTTTCCTTTATCTTATTATTTATTCATAATTTAAGAGCATACGATATCTTAGCAGCTTTTATCGTTGGAGAAACTTCCACGTTTGACGATCTTCTGATATCTGACATCTTCACCATCCTGTACTACTTGACATTTGTCTTCTCTTTTATTTTATCTAAGAATGCTTTCTTTGGTCTTCTTGGTCCTCTTTTTAATTATCTATATTATAGTTTCTCTCTATGATACTTTTCATTATTTGTTATGTTGTACATAGGTTTGATGACATCCACCGAATAAGCCGGCTTCTGAAAGACTATAGGACCATTGACCACATCCACATGCTACGCCAAATTATACAGTACGCTTAGTCCCAGATTTGATAGTTTACGAAAACTTTTTTCGTTTACGTATTGTTTCATACATTTTAGTAAAGCGCCTCTATCGGAAACGTGGAGGAACTAAATTTGGCAGTTATCGGCGGTATAGATTGCTTCACTCTAATACGAAAAATGTTTTCTAATACATTTTAGCCCGGTAATGTATAGAACAAGACGAAAACGAAAAAAGTTTTCGTAAACTATCAAATCTGGGACTAAGAGCACTGAAGACCAAAGAGTATAACTTGCCACTATGTTTAGCGTTTGTGGAGTATGAGAAAGTCTTTGATTTGATCGAGAAATGGGTGGTGTTCGAGTCTCTCCAGCGATGCCGTATTGACTATCGGTATGTAGAAGTGTTGATGTGTTTGTACAATAACGTCACCATGTCGGTCCGATTACAGGAGCAGAATTCGAAGGCAATTCCATGGCAAAGAGGCATGAGACAGGGAGAGGTAATCTCTCCGAAACAGTTCACTGCCACAATGGAAGACTCCTTTAAGTTTCTTGAATGGCAAGGACTCAGCATCAATATAAACGGCGAGAACATCACTCACCTTCGGTTTGCTGACGATATTGTGGTCATGGCAGAATCGATGGAAGATCTCAGCATGATGCTCAAAGGTCTCAATCGAGATTCCCAACAGCCCCCCTGTTGAGAGAGACCCTTAAGATGAACATGGCTAAAACAGAGGTCATGTCATATATCCATGGTGTGACCACCCAGTATCGTTGGGAAATCAGTTCTAGAAGTTTAACTACTATAGTCACTAAAATGACGTTCAACATCTAAAAACGATATCGCGTGAGCGAAACTATAAAATATGACTGCCATTCATTCTAATGTAGCATAGCATGGAGTCTACGCCTACCCATTAGAAGATCTACGATACTACTCCATGAACAACTAAACTAATTTGCAAAAAGATTTGTCGGTATTATATGGATGACGTATCCGTTCTGCAGATTTCTCAGTATTATCGTTGTGGGTGGGCCTTACTCAACGGCAGGGTGATGCCACACGATTATGAAAGACTATAAAAGTAGGCCACAAATTAGGGTGAAAGCCAACTCCTGGAATATTTTTAGATCACCAATACACAGCCAAATATCTTTCTAAATCATATTATCATCATCGTCAGCGTGGAAGAACCGAATTACGTGAGCTTGCTTTCCTCTTGATTTTGCAATTCATCTTGTTTTTTTTAAAAATAATTATCTTGCATTTGCCCTCCTACTCACGTGATGTTTACTCGCGCATACTTACAATCTGGGTGACTTCAAATCACAAGTGAATCGGTTTCTTCTAGGCAAGCGTGCTCTATCGTTTGAGACTGCATCATCGCTTAACATCACGCGAGTTAGCAGTCAAACGCAAGCCTAGTAAGTTATTTTCCGCGTTGTTTCCGAGAAGTTACAACATGGGGTTCTTCAGAAGGCGAGTAGAGTCTTAAAGGGTCGGCAGCTTATTTGTGATGCCTCTGGTGTTACAAGTATCCATAAGCGACGGTGACTGCTTACCATAAGGCAGCCCATATGCTTGTTTGGCACCTATGGCAAAAAAAATATAAATAAATAAAACATTAACCTGAAAAGTTTTATGTCCTGCAATATCAATTTGTGTCTTGGCAAACTTTCTCAGTTTGCTTATGTTTTTAACAAACTCGTTTCCATGTTGACTACTTTTTCATTTCTTCACACTAGACGTTATATTTTATCAACTTTTCCAGTTAAATTCATAATTTACTCTATTTTATTAACGAATAATCAACTATGAGTAAATCTACTAAACATTGTCAGTTGCTTATGTAACTGACCTTAAACAATACGCATACAACCTAGATTCGTTTCATCGAATTTAAAATTAGCATAATCGTACGTAGCGATTAAATCTCAAGGCGAATGCAATGTCGGCGACCGATATACGGCTGATTGCCTTTGCACTAGCAAATTATAGATGAAAAACAATACTAAGGCATCAATAACCGCTAAGTTACCTATGTTAGAGGCCGTCAGGCAGTCCAAAAACTCAGGTTTGGTCAAAAGAAAAATTAGAACGGCTGTCAAGGCATTTTTGTAAGAAATTTGTAAACCACCCATAATTATAAGCAAAACAAAACGTCAGTCATTCGAAATCAGTTAACAACTGTGATGCGGAGTTCGACGCGTTGATTTAAATAACAATGTTCAATCAAGGTTCACTCATATGCCTGGTAACAGATTTTCCTTCTCATTTCCGTTCTATTTACTTCTCTTTTCTGTGATATGAACCTACTTCCTTAATAAAGCATAAGGCGATTCTTCATTAAATGAAAAAATAATTAAAAAAATATATATTTAACTACAATCAAAAAGTTTGGCGACCGTATTGACTAACGGTTTTTTTTTCGAGGTTTTGTAAAGTAAACAGGTGTTTCTCGTTGCTTTACCAATGTACAGTTGTCTCTGGTATAGATTTCCAAAATTCTTGAACTGTCCATTGCAATAATTATGGCCCGTATCATATAAACAAAAAAATTACTAATAGCTGTCAATTTAAAAAACTGACTTCTAAATTTTTTAGATACGCAATTTCGTTAACTTGGATGACAATTTTATCATCAAAAAAATTCAATTTATTTTTATTTAAAAACCAAACTACTGAACCGCTTTTGATGTTATTTTTAAGGGACCAATCTGAAAGAATATCCTTTGATTAAAAAAAAAAACTATTCTTATATGACGGAATTGTGAGGTAACAAACATTTAAAACAAACCAGCTAAGTGCGAGTCGGGCTCGCGCACTGCGGGTTCCGTTCCACCACAGAATACAATAAATTATCAATTAAAAAACCCGACTTAAAAGTAAAATATAGCATTTTGATTCGGTGAAATGATAAGGAGGTCATGTAGGTAAGGAATTACCAGTGATAACTTGGTATTAAAATGAAATTTGTCACCGACTTGCACTTGGCCATTATTTATTATTTGTTGTTATACTTTAGTAAGAGTGCGTACTATAATCATCCAAGTTTGACGCTTTTACGTATTACAGTATTGGGGGACACAATGTCCACACCATGATATGGGCATCAAATGAAAGGGTTTGCTCAGAAAAATAGGAATAAGCTTGTGTTTAAAAACTTTTTTAAATTAGTAAAGCTTATGTAATAATGATAATAATGTGTTAATAATAAAATAACCTAACCTTAATAATAAAATAACCTAACCTTGAATAGGTTAGGTTATTTAATTTTTTTAAATGCACTGATTGTTATTATTATATATAATATATACATGTTTTCAATTTGTATATCTTAACATTTTTTTGTAACATTATTATGTTGACAGAAAACTTTAAATTTAAATCTTTTTTTTAAACAGGATTCCTCGATACAAGCTTTGCCTAGTGAGGAAACTATTAGTAATGACCTTCTAAATTTATAAAACCTTCTCTGCTAGTATGTACTATTCAAACTTTATTTTATTGTGTTTTTATTTCCTTTTTAATATGTATGGTATGTAGGTATATATGTAGAAAATAAAATTAAAAAAAAACATTTTTTATTTCATTTTCAGTTATTTCCTAAGAAAGCGTGCTAAATTTTCGATCACATATTTGCTTCCAGGTGAGATTGTGGTCAAAAGTTTGCCTAGTCAGTAAAAAAAGTTTTTGTCGTACCATAGAATAAAATAAATCGACCTGTGTATGGAAGTATAAAATTTCGTAGCCTCCATTCTAACGGCATCTGGTTACTTTTTCTAAGTTTGTAGTCTAAGTAAGGTAGGTACAACTTACGCCGCCCTATATAGGAAAGCTCTTTTAGCCTGACGTCAATTATTATCGGTTATCGTCGGAGCTCAACTTCGATTTTGGTTATTCGTAACACGATATCGATTACCAGGAAATTCTAGAGTAAAGCAAATATTTTCTTCAATCTTGATTCCAAATCATTAAATTTTTCGGAACGTTACGATGTTGAATGCTTTGACTTTTTCAAATTAAAATTTCCTATGAACACATAATTATTTTATTATTTACGTGGTTATTTAGAGCAATTCTTTATATCATAGACTAGCAACGCACCCCGGCTTCGCACGGGTTTAAATATATTTTTTTACACCTTGGGGTTACATTATTGGAGATGACAATTTTTTTTTTTAAAATATAATATAGCCTATGTCACACGGGGATAGTGTAGCTTCCCAACAGTAAAATAATGTTTCAAATCAGTTCAGTAGTTTCGGTGTCTATTCAAAGCAAACAAACAAACAAACAATCAAATCTTTCCTCTTTATAATATTAGTAGATAGTAGACTAAGTAGTGTGAGGAATGCTAGGCTTTTTTCTGTAACAAATTGTTCATTCTAAGTTACTTGCTGCGCTGCAATCCAAGTATGCTTCTTACATTATCCTGCCACGCAGGTTTTGCTACTCTTTCTATAAATAGTCCTTGCAGACTTCACCATTGACATTAACGCTCAGATGATGGAGCAAAAATTGTCTTAAAACCTAGTGCCATAAGGTGTGTTATGGGAAATTATAGCGTGGCGCTTATTACATTTCTTTAACGAAGTGTTCATAGTGGCCCAGTCGCAACTGGCAGGAATGAATTTCGTAGACTGCTTGCACTTTCAATATGAGTTAGTTTATGCGAATCATTACTAGCACTGCGAATAACTCTGAGCAACTAAACCATAAAACATGTTTGGCTTAACGAATATCAAAGAGTTTCTTGGAAAGGCGAACGATCTATAAATGTGACGTAAATAATGTTCCCGCTTTTTAATATGTTCGTCTTGCTTAATATAAACACGGGGTAAACAAACAGCAAAACAAATTATGATTATGGCAAAAAGTTCAACGCATTAACTTTGAGTTTTTGTGGAGTGAGCCAAAGAGCTTGAAGACATCTAAGTTTCTTTTACGTTAGAAATATACATTTCTGTTTTTCCTCTATATTTTTAGATATTACGTCACAAGTCACAACTCAGAGAACAATCTTATTCATCTTGATTTATTTCTGTTTTTATTCGTGTAAATAATTATAGCTTGCCATTTATTATGATTTCATTTTAGTTATTATATATCAATTAAAAATTATAATAAACCATTAAAGTAATTAAAATTAAATAATTACAGTAATAAAAAAAACACGTTTCAGTTTCTCGTTAAAACAAACCAAAGGAACCCAAACTCGAGGAGTCATTACCCAAGGTGACGAGGACCTGATGATGGAGGCAGAAGGTGGATAGGGAAATTTGTTTTAAGGAGTACCAAAGTATGGTACTCGTTAAAAAAATTAAATGAAACTCGAGGGGTTTATTATTAGTCATTAAAGAGTTCCACTATCCACTTGGCTCCGTCATCAGGTCTGTTCAATGGTAGCAAATTATTGCATTGTCACCCGAATTATATAATTTGCGTACCTGCATAGTTTTGATTGATTTGACAATTAAAAGTAGAAGAAGTAGGTTAAAATCGACTTCTAAGATATGTTTACATTATTTGTTATATTTTTTTTAAAGTGCCTTTATTGACTAAACAAAATACAAGCTAACACTACAAAAACAATTAGACTCTCTATAGATCGTTGCAGGTCTTAAGACAGTTCGAATGCTCAATCCCACTACCAGCTAGCAGCGTACCCAGCATAATGGCGGCATTAGTTACAAGTGAAGGTAAAATTTTAATAAAAATATATGAAGATGATGTGACATAACTTTCATAGTATTTTAAACATAACATATCATAGATAAAGATAAAGACATATATCTATCAAAGAGCGCGGGGTAATGTTACTTCTTTGTAAAAGCTTTCTTATTATCTACGGGATCGGTTTAGTGTTTGGAAAGGTCCCATTTTAATATCTAAGCCCTTTCACTAAAACGACTCCCATAAAATAACTGCTACTTATACATGCTTCAAACCCCCAGGTTACTAAGAGCTTCTGTTTAGCTTAGAGATTCTAGGAATGAAATGAAACTTTTTGTCAAAGGAAAACATTCCAATAATAATTACCTATACAATTTGGGATTGAAGAGCGAAAGGCGAACGCTAACAGAAAATCATTTTTGAAATAAATAATTTTCTTTGAAATATATTTCGTTTGAATAAAAGCAGATTGAACGTAACAGATTGCTTCTTTCAAGTGGTCTTATCTTACTTTAAAAATTATAACATTATCAGTCAAAACTATTGTAAAGATGACTCTAATCCTGTACAATCTCATCATCATTATCATTTCAGCCATAGGACGTCCACTGCTGGACATAGGCCTCCCTGAACGATCTCCAAAAGGGCCGGTTGAAAGCGGCCTGCATCCAGCGTTTCCCTGTGGTCTTTTTTAGGTCATCTGTACATGCGCTGCAATTAGCGGTCCGTGGTCTCCATTCGAGCACCTTTCGGCCCCATCGGCCATCTGTTCTGCATGCTATATGCACGCAGAATAGATAGCCCACTGCCACTATAATATATAATCTGATATCACTAAAATATATATCTACCATCAAAAGAAAAAGTTCATAGAATAAATTATACATGTAGGTTGGTATCTATTATCAAGGGCATTTTTAATTTAAAAAAATCTTTTTTCTCTTCTTTTGCCATTATTTTCTATAACTGCTCCAGTTGTAGTAAATATTCGTAAAATTTTGAAAAGCAAAGGGTTCAGGACTTTTTTGTTTTCAAGTGCAAAAACTCATTATAACTTATCTCTGTTTTTGTGAGAACCAATAAAAGTTTTAATGGGACTATTCTAGAAAGACTATACGTATAAACGTGGTATAAGTTATCTTATTTCCAAGTGTCTCATTTCCATAACACTTATAAATATATTCATAAATCTCCTCTCTCACCTTTGAAGTTTAGTATACCATGGAATGACATGGAAGACTCCGTCTTTTGTCTTTTTCGAGCAAGGACAACCTTTTTACCTGACTGCGCAAGAAGGAGGGTTATATTTTTCGAGTGCATGTGTGTAATGTGTGTGTGTATGAGTTTTTTTGGCACGCCCTACAGCCTTAACGGCTTAATGGATTTCGATATGTGATGTGTCATTTGAATTTGATAATAGTGGGAGTGACATAGCGTACTAGAAGTAAAGACGGCCAGGCGATTCTTTTTTTTGGGATTTTTTTCTTAGTAAACTTTGGTAAATAGGTCAATATTACCGTCATAATGTACATGCAGCTACTCAGCAAATTTAAAAAATATTTAACACTACTATGAAATATTTCGTAGTTTACGATATAATTTTGCTTTTCAGTTACTTTACTATTTATACAATGCAGTCGGTTTTTTATTTTTATTTTAATTTATTATTCAAGATAGAAAAAGGCAAAATACGACATACCTATTATCCTAAAGCTACTACGTTATTAAACAGATAGTTATATTTTATAATCATGATGTATTCTCAATGAGTACATACCTAAGTAGGTTTTATTGGTAATACTTATTTGCAGTCCAATTGAAGGAGTACCAAACCTTTGCCAGTTATTCATCCGCCAAGTTTGTCAAACATAGCTGTGTTCAGGATTAATGGGCAATGTTCCAATTTAAAATTATGAGTGGCACTGAACTGTCATTGGCAAGCGTGACGCTTAACATCAGGCGAGCGACTTGTTCATCTCATTACTTATTTACACAAAAAGGTAACAAATAAGAGATAATTTATTTCGACAAGACAATTATACATATTTGGAATCATAATAAACTTACCTTAATTAAACTAAAGACACAAACTTAACTAAATAAAAATAAATACTAGGCTATCATACTAAGGACGACATCAAATTAGTCTAAATAGTTTAGTTACGCATTCGATACCTTTAGTCAACTAAAACGGTTTTCGTACACGTGATAATTATGTTATTTTACCCCAACAATTTCACAATTTGTAAAGTAAAGCTTTAGAAGTCAATACTTAACAAATAAACTCAATACAAATTATTCCCGACAACAAATCACACAATGGCACAGGAATATTCCACCTTGACATCAAAGGAAAATCTCTAACTTACGAACCCATACATGAATAATTTATTGTATAAAGCAACTTCTAGCATCCTTGTTACCTTAACAGCCAAAAAACCTTTTCAACTATTGTGTTACGCGCTTGTTTGTTTCACTTTGCGTCTATTGAAATCGACACCTTGATCTAAATAGGCTTCCAACATTGTTGGGCTTGTATTTATAATAAAGTATTTTTGTCTAATGCCGGTTGTCACCTTTATTTGTGTTTTTTGGCGTTGAGCCACGCCATTTAACCATATGTCAATTATGCGAACAGTGTCGCAGTTTGCATGTAACCCTTGAATTCAGGGCAGTAAGGCAGCGTGTTTTCGTAAGCGAAAGCGTAGATATACCTAGTTTGCAGAGTTTACCGTGCTTGTCTGAAGATCCCGTTATGTTCTCGAATAAAAGAAAGCCTTAAAACTGGCTGCATTCCGCGTCTTGTTTTATTTCTCTATCCGATGTTACGTCAGCGCGGGTCGTTAGCCCACCTCGTTTTTACGAATCAGGTCAAAAATTCGGGTTGAACTCGGCTATATCGGCCGTTTGTTCACCTCTCTAGGTCGCGTTCTCATATTTTTCTTGTTCACGTCGAATTAAATAATGCTAGCGAAACTAATCACGAAAACTGTGACCAATTTTTGTTCTCGAACTTCGTTTTTATCGTTTCCCATAAAATTTGCGTAACCATAGCTTAGACTGGCACAACATAAAGTAAATTAGGTAAGTTTAGGTCACGTCTATAACAATTTAAAAATGTTATTTTGGTAGGTACTAAGTTGTCAAAATGTCTGCTCATAAAATGTTATCGACATTAACCATTATAATCTAGGTGTTTTCTGGTATACTACTCTACAGGGTTGTTTTTAATGTATTGGCGACTTCACGGAGGCCGCTTTCTTACATCGTGCTTAACAACTTTTATGCCTTGTATAAAACGTAATAAATAGTAGATTATGCACTAAGGGAATAAAGCAGTGTCCTACGTCGCGGACGGCATATTGAACCCTGAGCGTAACGAGGGACTCTAGAGTTAACCCCCGAGCGTGGCGAGGGAGTAATATAGAGTCCTGAGTGAAGCAAGGGGTTCAAACTGCACAAGACGAAGACGGGCTTTATTCCAGAGAAGCATACTCTACCTTCCACACCTTCTGCGAGACAATAAAAAGCCCAGGTTTCACTGAAAATCACGGCACCAAACACCGTCTTTTGGTTCAAATTTTTTTGAGATATGCCTATGGAGGCCTCTTTATTCCCTAGGGAGTTTCATACAACTTTATATCCTATAAGAGATACTGCGTTACTTTACGTTACGTTTATTTACTTTACGTTGTTGCGTTTGAAGTTGCATGATATCTAATTTGACATTGTCGAGCAGGTGGTGTGAAAAAAATATTATCAATGTATTTTGGAGGTGCAAGAGTCTGGTCCCAAGCTTTGCCTATCACCTTGCATTCCTTATCATTTGAGCCCGCGTAAAATGATTACCATTTTTCACTTTTATACTAGTAGAAACAGTTTTTTAAATTCAATTTTCACAATGGCGTATCTATAACTCTTAACCCAATAGCACAACGCAAGCGACGACGAAAATTTCTAACAAATACTTACTCTACTATTTCTTTCAAGACAATTGAATGATGCGTAAAAAAACATACAGTCGAATTGATAACCTCCTCCTTTTTGAATTCATATTCATTTATTTGGTAAATATTATTTACATGTCAAAAAATCATAATAATAGTACTAATTAAAAAATAAAAATGGTATACTAACAATTGTATTAATTATTAATATTGTATTACTTATTCTATATTATTCATTGTATTACCAATAGTGTACGCTATATTAAATTATATTATATTTTGAATTCAAGGAACTCCTTGAAACTGTAAAACGTCTGATCGACGAGCCAACGCTTCATTCGGTTAAAAAGAGAAAAAAGCTGTCAGCACATTATCTTAGGAAATAAAAAAGCATATATAGCTTTTACAATACTAACCGAACGCTTTATTAATAATCAGTTGGATTGTCTGAGAATTGCGTTATTTCTCTGGCTTGTATAAAAGAAAATAAGGCTAAGGAAGGAATTTTGACAATTCATCCTCTAAAAGGGATGTAAGTTTGGATGGCCATTTTTGGAATTAGAAATGAGGAACTAGTTTTTTTTAATGGCTGGTGCTTTGCCGTCACCTCACCTGATGTTGCATAGAAGAAACCGATTCACTCGTTATTTGAAGAAATCCAGGTTGTAAATATTGAGGAACACTCATTCAGGCAGCGTATTCCAGTTTAGCAGTTTGCACAATAAAAGTGGAATTAAAGCTCTTCATTCGAGTTTTTGGGATATCCAAAGCGGTATTAATCTTTAAGTGAATCTATTAAATGGCAAAAGTCACATAGGCAAGCAATTAGCCAATATAGGTAGGTAACCTGACTGCATGACCTCATTTCCTGCCCATATTTTTCGGGACGTCCAGGACGGGCACGTAAACGCAATACCGTTTCATGGTTGATATTCTGAAAATACGAATGGAGCGCTTTTATTCCACTTTTATTCTGCGAACTGCTAGTCTGTGGAATGCGCTGCCTGAATGGGTGTTCTCCGAGACGCACAATCTGGGCATCTTAAGTTGCAAGTGAATCGGTTGCTTCTAGGCATGTGTGCTCCATCGTAGACCACATCGTTACTTAACATCAGGCGAGATGACCGTCACACGTAAGACCTTACAATAAAAAAAAGTCTGTTAGTATGGGATATAAGGGACTATCCTTGAAATCGTGAAAACAAAATCATCGGTCCGTAGGGGTTGTTATTCATACTAAATGAAATGTATAGAAGAGCTGATATTTTTTTCGTGATTTCAGGGTTGGTTTCATAGTAAAAGTTGTTCGTATTAGTACCGCAGTTTCTTGGGAACCCTATATTCTAGTCACCACATTTTTAGGCAGGAACGCATAATGCAAATAGAAAGAAATCGGTACTTATTTTGAAACGAAGTCTTGACTAAATAAAATAAGATTTTTACATTGATATTGCAATACACTAGTAGTGTTCTTGCTGACATGCTATTCTATAGGAAGCTTTTTTTAAACAAAGTAAAATAACACTATATTATAGTCTGATCACGGAGAAAGACTAATATGTAGTCTGGCTAGTGAAATTTGAGACTGAAAACGCCCGCCAAATTTAAAATAAAACGCATTGCAACCCCAAAATTAATATGAAATGCAAACATTACTGTGTTCTGACTATGTTACTACTATAAAAATTAATAACTTACATTCCAGAGATTATTCCAGGCATTTCATACTAATTTTTGGGGTTTCAATTTTAGTCCGCTTAAATATTCCTTAATGCGCCATCATTGTTTACTTATAAGGTAAATTATTAAGGTAAGTATTGTAAAGATGCTTTGAAGTCGACCTATTTTAAGACTGTTTTACCACTTTCACACACACACACACAAATCATAATATATTCACAACATAGTTGCAGGACATCTCGATTTTGATATCGATCATACCGACCTGACAGGAGTAAAACTTTCATTGAGTCGCTGCAGGAAGTAACAGCCGTTCAATAGCTCGCATACTGACCCAATGATGGACGGGAACGAGTGCGGTCTAAAAAGGAAATCCTACTTGCGTCCGCGCAACCGATACGCGACTATACGCATTAACTACGACTATTAATATGAAATGGTGTTTGTGAAGCTGTTTACATAACACGTCGCTACAGAGGAAGGAGGTAGTTTTATGATAAACCCGTACTTTAAAAATTAATCAAATAATGTTATCTCTTCGCTCCGAATAGCAGAATAAGTATTAAAACATCGAGAATGTCACGAAAAATATATGTCAAGATAATTAATTTTCCCATACATTTTGTATGGAACGGCAAGAATTGAAGTCATTGACATCATTGGAAAAAAGAAAAAGAAATTGTCATCTAAATCAAAGGAGGTTACTGTCGCTACTAATCAGGTAGCTGCAAGAGGGTATATAACGCGGGTGAAACCGCGGGGAGCAGCTAGTAAAATATGAAATAAGCTATTTTGGCAATATTATTACATAAATATATATTTTAATGCCATGTTGAATGGAAATGCATTTTTTTGGCCAAATTAGGCGCCAACATTCGTATCTCCAGTCGCCTGCACCAAACGTTTGGTCCCTATACAGTTCCAGAGCGGCCGGCCCCCGCGGTCCTAAAGTCTCGACACCAAGTTGATATTTTTTTATAATATGCTGCGTTTGACCGCCACCTCACCTGAAGTTATACCCTGGAGTAGATCATAAATTGTTTTTCAATGAAAATTAGAAAATTGCTAGTGAAACGGCTGGGAAGTTAGAATTATCTGCACCAGAATTGTTTTCATCATAATTATACACAAATATTTGTGTAACGCAATATCTGAAGCTCCTTGAATACCTTACCTGACCTTGACCATCAGAAATGAGGAGATCCGTAGACAAACGAAATCTACCGATAAAACCCACCATATTAGCAAGTTGAAGTGGCAGTGGGCAGGGCACATATCACGCAGAACAGATGGCCGATGGGGCCGAAAGGTTCTGGAATGGAGACCACGGACCGGTAAGTGCAGCGTAGGACGTCCACCCACAAGATGGACAGACGACCTAATAGAGACCGCAGGGAAACGCTGGATGCAGGCCACTTCCAACCGGCCCTTTTGGAGATCGATGGGGAGGCCTATGTCCAGCAGTGGATGTCCTATGGCTGAAATGATGATGATGACTACCTGAAAAATAAATCGTCTCTATATGTTGTTCACACCTCATGTCATGTCTCAAAAAACAACTTTATCCTTTTAATTTTACATTAAAAATTCGTCCCTCTACGTGTTAATTGAGAATATATGTTTTTTATCCGATTCAAAGTTCAAAGACACCGTATCGATCATGTCCGACCCGTGTCGTAAATATCAGAAAATAAAGGTGTATTGTTCACACCGAAAATTATGAGGTACAATAAATCATAAGCCCTAAGTTATAATTAAAAGTCGTTTTTGGGAACATTGGCTCGGCAACAAATACCACAAGGGTAAAATTATTTTAGCAAATCAATGTGTTAAACACACACATTAGCACAAAAGTGTTTATTGAAGGTTTTAGGATATACCAGTTTCAAATGGGCAAACTTTTCGCCTTGTGTTAGCGACTATATCGCTTTCGGCTTTAGTCCCAGATAGAATACTGATTTGTCACTTTACCTAAAAAGGAATAAGTGCTGCTTCTTAGACGAATCTCTAGTGTAAAAAAGAAAGATTTATAAATTAAAAAAAAAAACTTTAAAAACAAGCTTTTTCGTATTGTTCTCAGCAACCATTCATTTGATACCCATATCATGATGGTACATAAGATTTTATTTTCCGCCATCTTGGGGCGTCCACCATATTGATTTTATTGTGACGTCATTTTGTTTTTCTTATTCTTCTCAGCAAACCCTTTCGTTTGATACCCATATCAAAGGGGTCATAAAAATTACGGCTATCATTTGGAGTTATCATAATTCTAAATCAAATATGGTGGATATTGGATTTAGAATTATGTCTTTAACTAACCATGAATTGTCATCCAAACTAAACGTGTATGTAAAATTTCAGCTCAATCCGTTCGGGATAGCTGTTTTTAAATTCAGTTGTTGTTTCGAAGATGAATTTCAGCAAAGAAATTGATTCAATCAATCTGTCTGTGCCATCGTAGCTCTCAAATGGCTGTACCGATTTTGATTTCGTTTTTTTGATCGAGTGTGTTCTTAGCTATAATTCAACAAATCTGTACAGCCGTTTGCATATTATCAAATCTTTTATCGGATGTTAAAAACAAACAATTTATTCTTGTTATCAGTTTTTCCGATACTTGAATATTTTAAAGACTCCTATTCTAGAAGTCGTGGTAGCCCATTTGGGAGACCGCTAGACTTAGAAAGCGTGAGGTCGCGGGTTCAAACCCCGGGCCCGTAACAATGAGCTCTTTGGAGCTTTTATGTACGGATTTTCATACCACTGGCTTTTCGATGAAGGAAAACATCATGAGGAAACCTGCATACGTACGGAGAAGGAATTCAATGGCGTATGTGAATCTACCAATCCGCACTAGGCCAGCATGGTGGATATGGCCCGATCGCCCTTTCAGGGGTAGGCTAAAAGTCTAGCAGTGGACTGTTAAAAGGCTGATTATGATGATTCTAGGAATGGAATTTGGCATTCAAGTCGTCAATTGACTTTGGTGTTGTTTATACGTGGGAAGTTCGCGTGGGCTGAAGCGCCGAGATAGGCCCGCGAAGGAAGGCTGGCCCTCTACGCAGGTGTTAATTACATAACACCTAGGTACCTACTCCATTGAATGCACTCTATAATTTGCACAACTCGACAGAGCTACCAGTATAATCTATTTAGCGCGTAATTTATTACTTAATTGAATAAAACGCGGGCTGGAGCGTTTTCTCAGCGCCGAACGGTTAAAATTTGATTAGGATGTTGATAAATCATGATTAATAATAAAATTATTCAGTTATTATGTGAAACCACCAATAAAATTCAAATTCAAAATAATTTATTGGCAAGAATTACTTTGACACAGAGTAATACAACCTTAAATTACAGTAAACATTGGAATAGTAAAAAAAATATAAATTTGCAACGAATAAATAACTATGAATTATATTTTATCATAACCATCATCAGACAGACGATGTCCACTGCTGAATATAGGCTGTATATACTGTATGCCCGCGACTGACACGATGTCGTCGGTCCATTTATAATGGGAGGCCTACATAAGCTGCGTCTTCCGGTTCGTGGTCTCCACTCAAGAACTATTAATTCTTCCCCATCGGTTATCGGTTTTCGAGAAATGTGTCCTGCCCATAGCCACTACAACTTGCAAATTTTTAAGACTTTGCATTTTTTTTTTTTGCGATATTTGAATTTAATATTATGGTTTCTAAGATTGTAGAATAAACTAGGTCGACCAACTCTAATGTCTCAATCTGGCACAATAATAATTATAATTTTTAGAAAAGAAAAAAAAAGAACCGATTTACGACTATACCTACATTTAGGTACAAACTGAAACTAAAAAGTAGAAAATATTGTTTAATATTACGACTGAAATACTTTGTATCCATGGTCATTAAAAGTTTAACGAAAAACAACAGGGCCCGGTCACCATGGAGACACTTCTTTGTCTTTTTGAAGTTCTGTTGTAGGAACAGTGCCTCTATGTTTGCTGTTCAGTTGACAGCGTCGCTAGTGGATGTATGAAATTCACCAAGAAATAACTGTAGTTCCAATTTTGCCCACCTTAACAGCCAAGTTGGTGGCACTGTACAATGTTTACATTGTACGTTGAATTCGTTACTTATTGTCATGTTTTTGTAGATTTTTCAAAAAGCGCTGAATCAATGTCGATAAAAAAATTATGGGACCACCTATGAGATATAACCTACCAATCAAAAAAAGAATCATCAAAAACAATTCTAAATTGGCGGAGTAATCGCGTAACAAACATACAAAAAAAAAACATACAGTCGAATTGGTAACCTCCTCTTATTGGAAGTCGGTTAAAAATAAGTTATCAAGGTTTCAACAGACAGCGTCTAAAAGTGAAACAAGTGACTTATTTCTATGAATTTTGACACTAGACATATTTTGTTTTTGTTTTATTTTTCAGTTTAAGTCAGGGATTCCCAAACTATTTTGGGTAAGAGACGCCTTTTCCAAAATGAACTGATACCTAACAAATACTAGCCAAATTACTTTTAAAATCCTATCTCTATATTTTTTTTCTATTAATACAAAATACTTACGAATAAGAACTTGTGTTAATTAATAGGGGTCGATTTTAGACCTCGTCGACCTCCAAAACCAGTAAACCAGTATTCGTTTATGTCGACCCCTGGGAAACCGATTTCGACCCTAAGGTGTCGATATCGACCACTTTGGGAATCCCTAGTTTAGGTGATGTTATAGTAAGCATACTAGAGAAAAAAAACAATAAATTAAAACCTAAATACTCCATACACGGGAAAAAATACGCTAAAAGTATATAATCTTTGTTTTTTTTTTTTTAATCCTATGGGACAGCTGCTCTTTTTTTTTCGCGATTTCCGGATTGTTCCCATATTAAAAGTTGTTCATAATGATGAGTACAATGACCTCCTTTCAGCTTAGTACAGCCTATATGCGTAACCGTATCAAGTACGTGTGCTCAAGTGTGTGTGTGGATTTTAGTTGCAAATAAAATATTGTCTATTGTCTAAGGTAATTAGATCTCGTTTCTAATTAAACTCTTCCATACATTTGATTGCAATTGTAATTACAACAACAAAATTAATGGTTCATCACTATTCTGTATATTAACTACGAAGTTCATTGCTTAATCTCATCTTACTTTATTACTATGTTACAGCCTTAAGATTTGATCAATATTGGATGTTTGAAATTGGCTGTTAGATTAACAGCTAAATGATTACAACCGCCGAGATAGCTCAAAATAAAAATTACGCAGTCTTTTCACAAGCTTGACCTGTTAGTTTGTTCATTCAAATGTGTGGGACAAATCTCACAACTGAATTTTAGACCAGCAATCCTCAACCGATTGAGCTGAAATCTGGCATACTTATGTAAATTCGGTGACAGTGCAAAGTTATGATACCATCGAGCTGGTCTGACGATGGAGACAGAAGGTGACCATAGGAACTCTTAAACGAAACTACGTAACCCCATCGAGTTTGGGTTCGTTGTATTTGTCAGTTTGGTTCTAAATGATGACTGTTTTTTTTTTTATCCGTGTCGTTGTACCTTTTATTTGAATATGCGGTAATTAATAAAGAAATTAAAAACCTAGCAACGGTAATTCAGACACATTGTAAACACTGGCGGATCATATTTTGCAAACAGCACACCTGAACTAAAATTATGTACCTACCAAGTGTAACTTTAATTTCGGTATCTTATTATACCTATGAAAACGTCACTTACCCATGCCTGAACTTAGAGGAATCTATCGACATCTCATTTACTAAAATCAGTTAACGCGTCTAGACTGTTGGTGGGATAAAACACGGTAAACACAATACCCTCAATTTTTTTTCATCGTCGGGTAAAATAAGTGAATGAAACTGGAAAAGAATTTCCTTTATATCAAAGCTCGGGAGAGTTAAAAATTATGAAAGTATTTCTACAAGGTTACTCATATAGACTGTAATACGAAAGAAAAGAACGAAGGGCGAAAAAACGTTATTGTACCCACCATTACGAACAACTTTTACTGTGGGACCAAACATTGACTTATTTAAGATCACAATTTATTGTTGTTTCCTATTTTGCAATGAATAAATGAATTATGAATTATAGAAATTGAAGAAAAAAAAACGGCTATTCCATACATTTTGTCGAGTGTCAATGACCGTTTTCTATGATTGGTCCCATAGTAAAATTTGTTCATAATGTTGAGTAAAATGACCTCCTTTCGGCTTAGTACAGTCTATATGCGTAACCCTATATACACGATGAATATTTTATGCTTAGGTGTTGTATCAAGCCTGTTTGATATCAAAGTTTATGAGTCAGTTCCCTTGAGGTGGTTTAATGGGTGCGTTTAGCAAGTTTATGAAATAAACGAATCACCATCCTGAGATAGGTCGTTGACTCGCTAATCGTTCTAAATTGAGAGCTCGATACCTTTGATCGGTTACCCGATACCTTTTTATGGGGCCACTAACTGGCAACAAGCAGATTTTCTCTTGTATTCTTATACTAGAAACGCATCCCGGCTTCGCACGGGTGTAAGTCTTATTTTTTTACACCTTGGGTTACATTATTGGAGTTTTAGTAAGAATCCCTATTTATAAAAATAATAATATAGCCTATGTCACCCGGGAATAGTGTAGCTTCCCAGCAGTAAAATGATTTTTCAAATCAGTTCAGTAGTTTTAACAAGCAAACAAACAAATCTTTCCTCTTTATAACATTAGTATAGATTAATAATGAAACACTCTTGAAAGCAGAAGGAACAAATTTTATGATGTGTGTCTCAGGATCGTAGCAAGTGGAGAAAAGTGGTCTATGCCTAGGTACCCCGATGGGAAAGAAGCGTGACTGTCAGTATGTATTAATAATGGCTCTCAGAGCAAATAAAAATACATAGTCACTACGGCGAACACGAAAAGTGAAGCCACTTTTTGAAACATGTGCGCGTAGTCAAAGCAATTTTCTGACGAGAAATTCACGTAGTGTTGAATGCGTATGTGTGCGTGAGTCGTGTATTTATTGGGAATTCACGTAGTGCGATTTTGGCGTCACTTTGGCAGTGCGACGTAGTGCCTCTGTATTTTTATTTGCTCTGAGTAATGGCCAAGAAAGTTTCGAGACTTTGTATTACTAGATAAGGAACTCTAAAAAGGCAGACTTTTCAAGATTTTGCAGTCCTAATTGTGTAAAAATTTGGCCCTTAGTTAAGCCCTTCATCATCATCATCATCCACAGCCTACCTTATCCCACTGCTGGGTACAGGCGTCTCTCATGCTATGCCATCTGCCTCGGTCCTCCAAAGGTTCGAGAATCGCGGTAATGAAATTAAAGTGGAGCTGGGCAGGACACGTTGCTAGGCGCAGTGATGACAGGTGGAGTAAGGTTTTTAACAAGCCCTAAATTCCATTCAAATCTTAAATGTTGTGTTATGATATGAGTAACAAAAAAAACAACGCAACAGGATATAGCATAATTCAAAAGGATTGCAATTTTCCATTCTCGTGTCCCCGTAAATACATTCTGTACACCATTTTATTCAGCTACGACAATTCCCCCGCTTTTATGTTAGCGCAAAGCAAAATGTCCCATTCAAGTCTAGCAAGAACACACCTTTACATGCAGTCCGACAGAAACATACAAATGTTTATTACGCAGATAAAGCGGCGTCATAAACTACGATAACATATTTTATCGTTTGCTCGTCGCTTTTATTTACTTATTTTGTAGTTTTAAATACACAGGTACGTTATGTTGATACAAGTACTTTAAACTTTTGATTCATCATCAGCCAGAAGACGTCCACTGCTGAACATAGGCCTCCCCCTTTAACCTCCAAACTGAACGACAGCCTGTCATCTGCATTCACTGGATGCCCGCAACTCTCACAATGTCATCGGTCCTTCTAATGGAAAGCCTATCTACGCTGCGTCTTTCGGTTCGTCGTCTCCACTCAATAACCTTTCTTCTCCAACTTAGACCTTTTATGTTCTTTAGACCTTTGATTATTCACATACAAATAAATATCTAATCATTGTCAGCTATTTGTGGTTGATCATAGCGATTTAACTCAAGGGTTTGGGGGTAGGTCCCTAGAGGTACACCCCCGCCATACCTTCTGGGATGCTCGACCTCCTTCATTGTCTCTGTCATTACAAATGTTACAACAGGTGACTAAGATAAAATCAAGCACACCAGGGTACTCTCCTGACCGGCGAGCATCTCAGATAATTGATACTAGTTCTGCTACTGTCTCTCTCGTCGAGATGGACATGGGAGTGTCGGAGACAGAAGCAATGTCGATTGCTTTAAAATTCAATTTCAATCACCCCGCAAATAACTTTCCTAAAACAAGCGTTGTGATGACCAACTTGGCTTGCGATGTCAGAGGTTACAACTGCAATGTCGAACATGATAATACACTGAGTCGAGAACAAAGAAAATTAAACCATTATTTAGTGGGTTTTTTTTTTACATTTTGGGAATTAAATCTTGACCATCAGATACATTTTTACACTTGAAACAAGCCCCACGGATACCCACTATACGGATCCTCAATATAATACACGGATACCTAGGCTCAATGACAATTAGTTATATTATCTTTGCGCAGACTCCTGCATCCACCGAAACTCAATCTCAACCTTTGATTCTCAAAGCTTAGTGAAAGAACTGTCAAAAACTTTGCATGTTTGCAATTTAAATAATTACAATAAACAAATACTGGTCTAAATTAACAAAACTCAAATTTAACATCGACACGAAATAAAAAAGAATTATTACGAGAAAGGTTGGCGCGCCACACTAAATTAAACTAAATAATAGTCGTAGCTATTTTATTGGTCACAAGCTCACAAGACAAGGAGAAGTTCACTGAGATAACTGATGTTAGAAGTCATAAGAACGTCAAAAAGAATATGTTTGATTTCTAGTCAAAACTACTAGGTATACAAGTAAATCGCGGGAAGCTAGTGGTTCTTCTCCTCAAAGCTATGGTCTACGAAGCTAAGGTCCTGTGTGAGTGCATCCTAACAGCCGTTTATGTGGCATTGTATATGAAGATTTGTTCAGCCAATCAGCCAGCCGGAGGAGCGTCGGTGCACCACAAAAGACACAAGTTCTATAAAATAGAATTGCGCATTCAATTACACGATCAGTGTAACTCGTTACGGACCACACAGAGCGATATCTTCGCAGAAATCGACCATGAATAGGCGAAATAAAACTGTGGGAATGGCGACAGCTTCGTCCTGATTAAAGCGGAGATAAAGTGAAAAGGCTAATGGAATCTTAGGACTGATTTCATAGGAATTGGAATTGTTTCTGTATCTTTCAGTCACTTGTTCTTTAATGCAAAAATGAGGTGACTAAAATAGCCAAAGAATAAATTTGCTTATTGGTTACATATAAATTGAGCTGTTAAGAGGGCGAAACAGAGGACTTTCATCTTAATTTCAAAAATCTTTTAGAGCTGGTTAATGCGATGCGTGAGAAAAATGCTGGTGTTTTCTATCTCAGCATGGAAATGCCGCTAGCATGTTGGGTACGTTGCCAAGTTGTTGTGGGCTTTGGTTTTAGTATTTGATTTTCTTTAGACCTTTGATTATTTTTAGACCTTCTACGGTCTATGGGCAATCCAATTGTTCAGTCTTTCTGTCTAAATTTTAAATACAACTAGAGATCACCCATCAAACACTGATAGGGTTATCCATTGCTTAACGTCGGTGATCTGTAAAGATGATCTAGTGCAGACACCGTGAGTCGGAAGGGTCGTTTGTTCTTAAAACAATCGAGCCATGTCAAAGGCTTTCGAGCCTGAAAACTCTAGGATTATGGCTAGCATCCAGTCTAGATGAAATTCAAGATCAAATTTAAGTTTCAAGTTTTTCAATATCAAGTGCCTGTAGAAGAACAAAACACCCGCTCTTCTCGCCGGACTCACCCGCAGTTTTCAGTCAGCTCGTAACCACGGCCATTGTAAAGGTCGAAACGTCGAGCGAAAGGTACTTACATATTTTTACCTAACTAAAATAATACGTGATAAGTCCCGATAAACATTTCAAACACGTGTTAAAATGGCGAAAGTTTAAAAATTACTATATGAACATACTAGTCATTGCTCTGGCACTTTCGTTTGGTCTTTAAATCCATAAGTTCCATAACAAAATATTCCAAACGTTGTTTCCACAAAAAAACTACTTAATTGTTTTTAAAACGAGCCTGAATAATGGGGTTTTTATATTAAACAGAAATGAAAAACTGACATTAAGTGACACTCTTCCAGCAAAAATAAGAGACAAATATTACGATCCCGCGAGCTGTCAGTGCACGCAGAACTAATCAGTCGGTCGACGAGGTTGGAATTTTATGCCCTGCGTTTGCGCAGCTCGTCACTGAAATTTTTATAAAAAAAAAAAAAATTACCGCCTTCAAAAAAAGACGTTGTTCTTTCGGTTGTTTTTTATGTTGTTACCTCGGAATTACGTCATTTATAAATCATTTTTATTTGAATGGATATCCTTTCAAATTAGTCCCATAGAAATTTCATCAAAATCAGTTTAGTAGTTTGGCTTTAAATCAAAATAACTGGAAAAAATATGTCATCAATATGTCAAAATATGTTTAAGAAAATGAAATTGCGTATTTACTCATTTTGAAGTTGCATATTATTAGCATTTCCATTCAGCGGAGTAATGCCACCTGCACACTGGGTACGCTGCTATCTGGTAGTGGGCTTGAGCATTTGAACTATCAGATACGGGCTTTGAGCAATGAGCAATCGCTTTTTTTAGGATTAGGATAATAAACTAAGTGCTTTGGAATTAGTAAGCTTTTGTTAAATTTGTTTGGATAATAAAGGCTAGTAAAAAGTCGAATTAGCCATATGAATTTTATTTTCCTTACTTTATTTTTTTAATATATAATATGCTTGCGTTTGACCACCATCACGCCTGATGTTAAGCGATGATGCGGTCTACGTTGGAACACGCTTGCCTAGAAGAAACCGATTCGCTCGTGATTTGAAGACACCCAGATTGTAACACCCATTCAGGCAGCGCATTTCACAGACTAGCAGTTTGCACAACAAATGTGGAATCAAAGCGCTTCGTACGGGTTGCTTATTTTTGCCAGAGTCGCTACTAAAGGTAGTAAATAGTCAACAAAACGCTCTGTTTCCATTCCCTGACTTTGTATCGTGATTGTTCGTGATGTCAGGCAATGGTTCGGGCGCCGGCGGAAGTTCTAAAATGGAAAGGCGGG
Organism: Agriopis marginaria; assembly: GCA_932305915.1. Taxonomy (NCBI): domain Eukaryota; kingdom Metazoa; phylum Arthropoda; class Insecta; order Lepidoptera; family Geometridae; genus Agriopis; species Agriopis marginaria. The sequence goes on along the minus strand of OW029919.1, from coordinate 13,275,936 downwards.
CGACCACCTCCACTAACAGAGCCGTCCTTGTCTCGTTTAGGCAAGTCCTGTGCAAAATTTCAGATTTTTTTTATAATTTTTACATTGGTTCTTTATATTTTAAATGTTGCCACATAGATATTCAACTTCTATAATAACTTTTCTGATGTAAATGGCTTTGATTTGAGATGTGTATTTATTAATTACACCAAAAAATTTAGTTATTTCAGTATTTTGTTTGATCATCTTAAGTTACACCTGCGTCCTAAATTAATAAAAATGAAGATAAATTAAATAATTATTTACGGGTCTCCTCAAAATTTGCTCCCTTTTGTGGAGTGGTCTAGGACTAGGTAATAGTATAATAGCTTTTTGAAATTTAAATTTCAATTTATGAATTTAAAGAACTTTGCTACGCTTTTTAACATACATTAATAGACATTATTTTTGTGAACGCATATTCTGCAAATGATTACAGCAATGTGCAACTTGTAGAGACAGGATGTGGAGATATAATATCGAATAATCGTATAGCTTTTACGACGTGGGTCGTCAACATTGTTATTCCTCTCTCGTTTAAGTATGGATCCTTGCATCCTTTGTACATAATTCTCTCTGTAGGTACAAACGATACCATCAGGATAATAGATTTATAGATGAACAATATGAATCGAGGATCTTCGAGGTGAGTCTCGACGCGTTTGGGTGCAAGCAATATGGTTTGAAATTGGCTGACAATTGTAAAACTGTTTGAGTGAATATCAGTCGAAGACTGAGGCTTAAGTCTAGACTTGGTAATCAATAACGAGGGACGTGACGTACTCGTAGTCGAATTTTGAGGCATTGTATAATTTCGTGAAACAAGCGAAAAGTTAAATGAAAATTGTACCATCTATATCTATGTATATAAAAATGAATCCCTATTTACATTGGTCACACTACTTGAGAACGAATTTACCTATTTCAGTCATATTTTTTTTTAAGTTTTCTAATAATATGTATTTGTAATAGGTTATGTTTTCTTATCGAAAGAAAAACGAAGAAAATTGCACTACAATTGGAAAATTTCAGAAAACTTTACGATGATTTTAATTCGCGGGTGAAACCGCAGGTTGCAGCTAGTTGTTGATATAAATGGCTTAATTCGTGAACAATAATCGATCTATAGAAACGTAGATGAATTCGTTATTACTGTTCCATTATCATTATTATTAGTATTACATGCTAACGCTACATCACACGCTACATCATGCGAAAGTGAGTTTGTTTGTTTCTTTTTCGCGCAGTAACAGAGCAATGGATCAACGTGATCTTTTGCTTACAGATAGTCTGAGGATATCTTTTGACATATCATACTTTTATCTCAAAAAAATTAAAATTCTAAAGGAATGTCCATGTAGATGAGACCGCAGGTGTCGCTAATAAAAAAAGCAAAATACTCACTCAGTGACTCATCACAAAATCTAGAAAACTACTGCACCTACGAAGCTGAAAATTTGGCAGGTAGATTCTTTATGGAGTGTAGAGATCCGATAAGAAAAGATTTTGCGAAAGGGCCGACTTAAAGGGAGCAAATGGGGGTTGAAAGTTTATATGAAAGTACGCGTACAAAGTCACGCGCAAAAATTAGTTTAAAATGTATTCTTGCCTATAGAAGGTTTGGATATATTTGAATGTTTACCTAATTAATTTCTGACTGAAAATAATAATTTCATCCCAGTGGCATGTTCTGATTCTGACTTCTGACATGCAATATCACTTTACAATATTATTTTCGGCACAAGCAGCTTACACAGAGTTTGTTTTAATTTTATCCTCGGTACATATGAGAAAGATTTATTTTTGCAGCGGTTGATGTTCCGTGACTGCTAGCGGCGATGATGAGAGCTGCCTTTTTGCTCTTTTTGCACATCATTCATTATTCCAATGTCATTCCTAATTACAGTCAATTCAGTATGTACGCCATATTTATGATCCAATTTATCAACAGCTTTTTCGACCGCAAATATTTATGTAAAATCATTATTATGTAATCAGTATCACTGTCCGTTGGTTCTAGGAGCTAATTTTATTTTGATATGGACGAGTATTAATAGAGTCGTTTGAGATACGAAGAACGTTGAACTAAGTCTTGTATTGTCGTCATTCGCGTCGTGAGATTTTTCGTAAACGAGTATAGGATGACATGATGACAGTCTTGAGTTAGAACGTATGTTGCAACCTTGAGCCCGCTCGTGCCGCGCTTTTTGTACACACTACACGACACTAGGTATTTCTCCTAGTGACGCCTCCACATACGCCCGCTATTATTAAACGAGTTCATTGGAACATCTATTTGCGCAATTTGTAGCATCGTTGCTAAAGCATTCCGATGACCTTACTGTGTTTACTGATTCGACCGAGACTTCTGATTTACTACCAACTACAGATTTGCGTATCCTATTCACAAAGCGTGCTACTTTCCAAAGAGCTCAAATCTTCAATGCGTCGGTTTTTGTTGTTGCTTCAAAAGTATTTTCGCCAGTTTTATTAGCTTATATTATATTCAATTTTGTAGGCTGTCTATATCTATATCATTTCTAGGCTCTCTAGGTCTTTATTGCAGAAATGCTACTACAAATAAAGTTATGTGAATTTCAGCAGACAGGCACTGACGCTGTAGAGGAGTGTGCGTGGCGCATGCGTTGTCGATATCAAGTCACACTATAGGCTGTCCATTCACTGCGCAACCGATGCGTCCAGATAAACGGCAACGCTTGAATTCAGGTAAATAGGTATCGAACAGACTCGCCTCTACGACGGACTCAGGGAGATTTTAAAGTCAGATTTGGTATGAATGTTTAAAATATCGGCGGATCTTTCGTCCGGCGAGGCGCGGAAAGTCGGTGTAGCGCGGCGGCGGCGGTGGCGTGTCGGTGTGGTGAGCGGCGGTGCTGAGCGAGTGTGCGCCGTGCGCGTGTGTTGGTGTGCCGAGGTTCGTCGCGGCGCGCCCGTCAGTCGGCGACGGCGAGCCACGCGCATCGTCTCGTAGAGCTCTCTCCGCACCAGCGCTGCACTTAACGCAGTTCACCTGCCAACGTTCAGGCTTCGCCGGCTCTCACGCTCTCGAGCGTGGAGGTCGCGCCGACCTCGCGTAGTTTCGGTCCTCGGTACCTAGTTTCTCTTCGCGGCTGGCGCGCGATCTGGTCGTGCTCCACTCCAGCGACGGCCGCGGTACTCTCGACGTGTCTGTGGTGTGCGTGCTGTGACTCCGGCGGGCCGGTAGCCGCCGCGTGCTGTGACAGTGAAATCGTGTCTCGGTATCGTGCGGATGTGCAGTGATGGATGAGTAGACAGAGGCTAGTGTCACGCTGCCAACCGGACCCACGAGTCGATAGTTTTAGTGGCAGAGTGTGGAGTGGATCGTCAAAATTGAGCCCAAATTGTATATAGGTGGGTATCAGTGAGAGCCGCGGCTGCTGGCTAGTAGCTGTTGAATATTTATAGCGAGCAAGTTGGAAAGTTGCTTGTCGACGAGGTGTCGCGCGCGGCCCCAACACGGCTTGCCAGCGCCGCGCGATGCCGTCGCCGCATCGCACAGCTGATTTGTTGTGTCACAAGAGGATATGTCTCAAACACGATTGACTGAATTGCAGTCATTCATTGCATCTTAACTGTAGTTCACTAACCAGCCAAAATGCACTGGGTCCGTAGATAGAGTATGACTCTACGACTGGGTCAGATTTATTTGAACATCGAATAAACATTTTAGACTGACTAGCCATACGCAGGAAGCATATGTTGTGTAAAATTAACCAGTAGAGTGACAGATATATGGCTATTTCAGCAGTTTGTAATATTTAATACCCACTAGGCACTGTGTCGTTCCAAATTACGTACCTCAATATATAAAATGCAGACTATTAAACTATAAGAAAATAAATAATTTAGGACATAACTAAAACAGCAAATAAGAACCCAGGTCAACAACATCAGCTAAAGAGCTTAGTCTTAGTAAATTGAATTAACTCGAAAGCCAAGTCCAATGCAATGACAAAGCATCATTGGATAAACAAGTACTGACCTAACAACAGTAATAATGCTATTAATGGCATTAAAGAAAGTACTTTTTCTCAAACGTAAGACATCAAGTTGATCATAATGGTCAATTTGCATAAGTTAAGGATTTCAAAGAAAAATAAAGGACTACATTAAGTTTTAACAGTGCACAAAAATTCAGAGAAATAATTAGATACTTTTCTTAAAATCTCTTGGGATCTAATGTAATCTCGTTCACTTCAGAACAGTGTAGCTTAAAGTGGTATTTTTCAGACTTAGATGGAGTGAATCTAACTAAGTATGAGTTTGGGAATTGTTCAGCGTTTATGCGGTCTTCCATCAATCAAATCCCGATGCTATTTGAGTTTGGCCGTAGTTCAAAGAGCAAAATTAAAATGTGCCAATCTTAAAACTGGGACAAGGCCGCGCCCTCAATTCCTCGTGGAAAACTGTAGTTGGTGTAATAAACTCATGTGAATTCACGTATTTGTTCCTATGCAGTAACTTGATATTATGTTCCAAAAGCTTGGCTTTAGTCTGTTAATTTCCCATTAATGCTGAGTTTTTTTATACATCTTTTTTATATAATATTAGGTACTTAATTAGGGAAGATTCTTTACCTAAAAAAATTGGTTAAACAAGCTTCAAAGATAAAAAAAATCTTTATGTAGATAACCACATCGTAGTCGGTGCAATTTTCTGATATAACATCAGCTGTGCACAGGGACTTGTAGAACTGAATAAACATGAAGTCTACAGTAGCCTTGTAGTTGTCTCTCATCTTACATTTTGGTCTGTCAAGTACATTGCACCTACACTCATTATCACTTGGGAGGCGTCACGAGGCGTCAGTGGTTGCTTGTGTCAACAGAGACGCCGCGATTGCAGGTGCCCGTGAGCTGGCGAGTTCGTTCACCCCACCCGCCACCGATATTTGGATATACAACACCCATACACTTATAGAATGTGTTTACTATAGGAGTGTAACGATAACGGAGCGCTCGACCGGCATACACGTGGCGGCAGGAAACTGGATAGGGGACGTGCGGGATACACCATTGTTATGTTCACTAGCTAATTCATCGGCAGATTAGAATGGTCAATTGTAAAAATTAAGTATCAAACCAATTAAGTTAATAGTACTAATTTTCCCATAGAAATCCCAATATCTCTAAAACTATAAAGTTGACGTTTAACAGACTTAATACAAGTGATTATTTAGACATTTTAGCAAAAGTTTACTCAATTGGAGCATAGAATATAGGATCAATAATCAGAATATACGATAAAATGAAAATGAAAAAGGCACAATCGACCCTTCAAGATGCTTTAAAGAACTTAAGGACAACCCAAGTTGAAACACTTAGAATAAAATGGTGGCAATAATTGAAAATGTGTACCGCACCGCAGGGGAGGGGGCCACCAAATCTGGGACACCGCACGTTATTTCGGTACCGAATTGGGGCGGCGCGTTAAAACATCGGGGTTTCGAAGCCGTCGCTGGGACGATGAAAACAAATAGTTTGTTATACGAACACCTGAGTGGGCGGTTTTTTTGGGCTAATGGATACTAGACTCTATGTTAACGGCCAAAAGAGCGACAAAGACAAAATAGCCGGTGGACGTCGACGCACGACGGGTATTAATGATCGAAATGGTTAAGGTGTACAGTCAATTAGATAGATCAGTGTTGGTACTTTACTTATGGAGTCAAAAAGAAACAGACTCTTAACATGAAAGGTCCTTACGTAAACCAAAATCTTCCATGAGACCAAAAAATTACATAACATCAGGAAAAAATATTTTTTGTCTTAAAAATTATCTATTTATTTTAAACGTTTTTGCGCTGTCTTATGTAGAGTTGAGGAACAGGTTTTCCAAATATGGTTACCAAGCACTAAGCAGGATTAAATTTCAACTGGCAACTGTTCTTGCTAAGCATGTTCACGTTATTAATGAAATCATTTATTCAGCTTTCATACTGGCTGACACAGTCGTTTAGGAATTAGGCCGAGCCTACATTACTCGGAATTGTGCACGATACATCAAAACCCCTCACAACTTCATGATTGATGAAAATTCAACCTAGCAATGCAAATTTCAGAGTTCAAGTTACCTTGCGCTCCTAAAAGCAATGGTTTTGTTTGAAATTTGTTAAATAGTAGAGTTCTAAATTCAGAATAGGAAGTTTCCGCGGGTATGCTAATTGCTGAAACATCTGGTAACGTCATCGATGATGATATAAGAAGTATTAATGATGTCTAAGGAATAGTTACGAACTCCAATGGGCTCTTATTTTGCCGAAGGAAAAATAGGTTTCATATACTTAGCTTAAATAACACAGCCTAACCTGGATAAATTTCTTGTTATCATTAAAATTATCACAAAGAAATCAAACTCAAGTGTGAGAACGAAGCAACTGTACACTATCCAAGACGTTGTGTAGTATAGGTTCTTGGTGATGGTAGTCCATGAATGGAAAAGCGAAAGCTATGGAAACCGAATGTAAAAAGGCAGAAGAAAATGCTGGTCAATAGACATTAATGTATTGTTGTGTTTGATGCTTTAATTTTTTGAAGAACTCTCTTCGACGATTTGTCTTGGTCTTTGCTAAAGCAATCGGTGGCATTTTTTTGTTTTCTCTAATTATATTGAATTCTTCGGTTTTCGTGATTACTATCGTTGAAATTAAACAAAAATACTTGCAAACGTTAAAAGTTTATAATTTCAATCCTAAATTATCTCGTTCGTGTGAACAATGATTTTATGTGCAAAGAGGTTTGAGTCAGTTTGGGTTTTCCGCTAATAAGAGGCGAAGAAACAGAATTTATGTTGGACATTAAAAACATAAATTAATATAGGTACATCTCCAGATAGTATCCTGTAATTGGCTCATTATACAAGCCATAGACAACCGGAATTATTATGTTTTCGAAGATTAGTTTTGTAGCAACGTTTAAACAATATGTGAAAATCATCCTAGAAATATATGTATATCTTCGGTATCTATCTGTAAATCTTGACATTTATAGACATGCTAGTAGGTACACCTGAGGCCACATATTTATGTTCGTTCATAAATTGCTTCTGTTACAGCCTCAACAGTAATATACTATAAATAAAGTTGATAGGCAAATGTTAAAAGATGTGCGCCATCATCATAATCAGCCTAATTCAGTCTACTGCGGTGGTGGCCATGGCCAAACGGTAGCATGGTGCGCTTTGCAAAATCCGCGATGACTCTCTTTGACAAAATGTGGAAGTAACGTAACATACTGAAAAAATACAAAATTATACATCGTCAAAGCACTAGCTTTTCTCTTGTTCTATATTGCGCCGAATCATGGACCATTAAATCTGCTGACCGACGCTTTTGAAATGTGGTGCTGGCGACGCATATTCCGTATTCCTTCGACTGCTCATAGAACAAATAAAAATGACATAGAGCCTCTTGGGTATGTGTCTTCATAGGGTACTGCAGTATTTCGGCCACATGGCCTGAATGCCCTCCGACTACCTGGAGAAGCTAAGACCAGCAAAACGGAAGCAAAAAGAACCAGGGACCTACCGAATGTCTAAAAATTCCGCACTAACATCTCTGATGCGATATACCAGGCTGGGGACTATCAGAGATGAACGCAGATTTTTCGTCATATAACAAAAGGTCGAATCGAGCAAACGAACTGAGGAGTCTGAGTCCACTGCGAGGATAGGCCTGTCTCACTCTGCCCAAGCTTAGGCTTTTTGCTTCCAGCTACTGCCAGCTGCCTTACGTATATTGTCACTCCATCCAGCTAAATCGTCCTTCCATGGTACGTTGCCAGAGTCAGCGGGATTTGGCGGCCTACCAACTGGGATATGGCCCGCATGCACAGCATAGTGACTATGCAATACTGACTATGGCAAGATGCGACATACTGATGCGACTATGGCAAATCTGAAAATACAAGCCCCCGGATCCCAGCTGCCTTGCAATTCTTGGCCAAGGCGGCGGTTATGGTAACGGCAAGGTAAGGGGTACGAAGGATTAAAGATGTTTGTTCATTTCAGACCACTAAAAAGCTACATGTAAAATAATTCAAATACAAAAATGAAGGAAAGATAATTGTATAAAATAATGACGAAGCATTTCATAATCACAGCGTTTATGCCCGTAATTGCGTAATACGTCAGCGTCGTAAGGTTCAACGAGCTAATAGAAATTATAAATAGGATGACTGGTATCTAGGTAACGATAACTTTAATATTAAACAATCAGGCACGCTTATCAATCAGGTAACAATGTTAATAATTCTCATAGGTTAATTGGATTTATTTGATTGTATTGATAAAATAAAGACTGGCAAAGCTTATCCCGAATCTTGTTTTGAAGTGCACGTTATATAATGATAAAACTTGAATGAATATATTTACAAGGTTATGCATAAAGGGTTTACTAAGTAGAAAGGAGTTTTTATTATCATTATGAACACCTTATACTATGGGACCAAACCTGAAATCGGAAAAAAAATATCAGCTCTTCCATACATTTTGTCGAGTGTGTCGCTATTTCAGAGTTGTACCCATAGTAAAATTTGTTCACAATTCCATAATAAAAGTTGTTCATAAAACCGACAAGGGTCTACCTTCTAATCCTTTTTGGCTAAGTACACCCTTACCGCGTAGCTCTCTACATAAAACATGCAGGTATTATGTACTATGATGTATTTCATAGTACTCATATTAGGCCTATGAGATAAAAGCGAAATACATTCATCTGACTCATCATGAAATCTCAAAAACTATTTGATTAATGAAGCTGAAATTTGGCATGTAAATTTCTTATGGGAATTCTGAACTAAGGATTTTGCGACAAGGCTGTATTAAGGGGATTCAAAAGAAGGTTGAAAGTTCATAATATTATGAAAATTTACGTGTACAAAGTCATGGGCAACAGCTAGTCTGAAGAGATAGAGAAGATAAAACAGGATAAAGTACAACAAGATACCTACATAATAAGATAAGTGCCCAATTTTATTATCTTCAGTCAATGACATGAAATTAGAAGGTTATGATTACAGGCAATTTCGGATTACCAAACAATCGGGTCACCCGGCATTGAATTAAAAAAAGTACATACAACCCACGCTTTTGACTAAGCAATTCTGTCCGGTATAAAGGCGGTGATAAAATTCACGATCACAATTTATAAAAAGTTAAGCGCACGAAAATATTCCAGTCGATAACCGACGTACCAACTCGAATCGAACACACTTTCAAATCGAGCCGTCTCAGTCCGTCCCTTGCATTCCTCAACTCGCTCACCCACAGCAAGCGGACCGGTCTTCGAGCATTGTACCACACGCGCCACACAGCCGGTTTGGGAAGTCTTTTCACTATTCCTCATGTTGGCTCGACCATCGTCATCTGTACTCGGCTGGGTTATACAAAACCGAGGTGCGGGCTCAAGGTGAATTGCCCGGTCAACACTCGCTCGATTCGATCGAATGCCTAGACCAAACACTGCCGCGTGACCTAACTATAAATAAAGAACACTCGCTACAAATTTTGATGGTGACCTCTCCTATTGTTCCACGGGTCTTTGAACAATCGATTGAGTCAACGTCCTTCAAACCGGTGTTCACGTATTTTTTTTTAAGTTTATAAAATATCGTAAGTATAGAGGTACAATACAAGTCTTCCCAAGCCAATAAACAGTTTCTTTGATGAAGAGAACTTGATTGCGTCTAATTTGGAGTAATAACAACGCTGAGAAAGTGGCGAGGCAATTTTTCGTCATTATGTTATGTCTGGATCCTAGAATTGGCCATAATGACACCATAATAAAACCTTACGGATGAAAGATAGATATCCAAGCCAGTACAAAAACACACGTGTTACTCTTTGCGGTTGTCTCTACAATTCCACTTTTTGCTTGATATGTAGGTAGTAAGTAATAGCTTCCGCAAATAGAGTTAGTACTTAAACTATCGATACTAGTCTAAATAAACCGCATTTTTATGTGAGCGAGGTTAAAATTCTCATTAAACGTCCGTAGTTTTTACCGATCGGTGCCAGCAGTTATCGGATTGTACGCAGTTTCGATTCATAATACAAAAAAACCTTGAAAAACGAGTAACTCGGGCGTGGGTTTTGAAATCAACGCTTGAGTCTTTTGCTTTTAATAATAATAGTTTTCAAGCGTAACATTAAGTCTATTTAGTATATAATATTATGCTTCTATTCGACATAGTTAAAAACCCGTTTATAAGATAAAGAGTTTCTAAAACACTTTTGATGTTAAAAAATCTTTACGGTGATTTGTGCGCCCTTATTATGGCACGCGCCTTTATTTCCATCGTAGATATATTGTATTAGTTATATTATAACTGAATTCAAGAGGGGGTCACCTCATATGATTCTTGTAGCATTTTGAGGTCTTTTATTCTTGTTGGTATAATTCTAACCCTAAATCGATGTCAATGGAGCGAACACAATGAGGCCGAGCACGGGCGTTGACCGAAATAAAAAATAAACAAGAGCAACCAGTTGCTAAGCTATTGGAAACTAGATCGTGACTCACCGTTTTAGGAAAACTACTATTTTGAGTTACTTAATTACTTAGTTTAATAACTTAAAATAAATCTTGGCACCAACATTTAAATTACCTTGTCCTTGATTACTCTACTTTTCGAATTTGAGTATTATTTTATTAAATTCTAGCTTTTCTCTGCCAGCGTATTGATCACTATACGCTGCTATTGATTGGGATAGTGCACCTTTCTGTCACTAAAATCAATATTATTAATTAAAAAATACTTGTTATTAACAAGCGTTTTCGTATTCTTCTCAGCAAACCTTTTCATTTGATATCCATATCATGGAGGTGCATAAAAACAACTGGTTCGCCGTCTTTGGAAGTTCACCATTTTGGATATAGAATGCCGACATTTAGCATCCAAACAAAACGTGCATGCAGTATTTCAGCTCAATCAGTAGAGGTAACAGTTTTAAAATTCTGTTGCATAATTTGACCCCAAACTAATAAAAGCTTGTAAAAACAGTTGTGCTAGACCTTCAGCGGTCTATGGACACAGACAGTTGAAGGTCTAGAGACAAACCAAATCCCCACTACCAGTAGACAGCATACCCAGCATGCTGGCGGCATTACTACGCTAAATGGAAATGCTTATGCGTTGAGCCAGAAAAAATACAGCACATTGGCCATGCATCGCATTGTCCAGACGCTCGAAAAGATATGGTAGATATGGATGTATACGGTTTAGATACCTACGGGAGGTAGATTCCCATGTAAGCATGTAAACGGAAACGCTAATGATGCTATATGGGAAGAAAAATCTTGGGGATGACCTTTGTGAAGTGAAGTGACATCCACTGGCACACCATCATGCCATTCACAGAAATGAATATGTACTCGTAAGTTCAGCGCTGAGAGTTATTAAGTATGTTAGTTAAAAAGGGCAAGTACTTTCAGTAACTAAACAAAATACAAGCCAACACTAACACTACAAAAAGAGTTAGACTGCCCATAGACCGTTGAAAGTCTAAAGATAATCCAAATGCTATCAGTTGGTAGCATACGCAGCATGCTGGCGACATTACCACGCTGATTGGTAATGCTTATGCGTTGAACCAGAAACACGCCAGCATTTTGGTCACGCGTTGCATTAACCAGGCGCTTTGAAAGATTTTCGTAATGATATTTGGAATGTTAGTTAAAATTTATTTAATGCCAGCACCTATAACATAAAAATAATTTGTATTCAGAATACCTTAGTTATTGTTATTTTCTAAGACATTTGATAATGAAGCTGGAATTTGGACATTGCTTAGAAAATCGGGTTTCACCTTTACATGAATGATTTATGAAATATCCTTTAAAGCGTATTTTGGACCCGGTTTTATGCTGGCGCCGATTCAGTGCGTTGCTCATTCAGCACTTAGTAAAATATTGCAGTTTTGCAACAACTATTGGACCACATTTATTTAAACCGAAGCACATATTTTGATTTCATTAAAAAACAGTTGTAAGTATAAGAAAATTATTATATCATGTATTGAAACTAGATTGCGCTTAAAATCGATAAAAATAGTTTCCTTACAAGTCGCAAAAATTCAAAACGAATCTCTTTCCTTATAATAGGTAAGGTATCCTTCCCTTAAAGGTACCTTATCGTATCGCCAATAATACAATTTTCCCCAGTATTTAATACTTTGACGATAGTAGTTCGGGTTAGACTAGTATATTTGCTATTTATGATCTGATCAAACTCCAGGGAGAGTTATTTTAAATGAACAAACTCTTTACAAATCTCACAAGAATTCTAATAACTATAATTTTGAATACGTATAAAATATAGTAGTTTTATACAAGATTTTACCACCAACCGCTCAGTGTGATCGTTTCCAGACAACTATGCATAAATAAATTATTATGCGACTCATTATATATCCCTGGCCTTATCATTGTTGAAAGGCAATGTCATAATCTGAATTACGACATTGATCCATTCTTAGGAACTCTTACGTCTGATGTTAAATCAAAGCTCTAAAACCTCTTTCTTATAATCAGCCCGTCTTTTATAGCTGCTGTAGATTGAAAAAAAAAACTCTATGAAAGCCGTATTTTGGATTAGCTTTTTGTTTAGTAATTTTGATAACTTTTGTTAAGTTTTTTTTTCAACGTGGCTACTGTCCCTCGGGTGTTAGGGCAATTTTGCGATCAACATTGCCGAGGAAATAGTGAGATTGTTTAAAGAGGGGAAATGATCCTAGTTGATTACACTACTATCAGAAAATAACAAATAAAAAACTAAAGACGGATATAATTGGACTGAATGAAATTAGCCAATGAAAAAATTACTCGTTTGTTTGGGAATGAGAGTAGAAAAGAAATGATTGCACGGAAAAGAAATATATTTTTTGTTTACTTTTCTGTGAATAATTATAATGGACGCGGTACTTTACAAATAAACGTAAGCTGTTTTAGGACGTAAGTGGTAGCTGGTAGTCGATATGTTACAGATTTTCATTCAGTGTTTACAGTGTTATCGCAGCTGTCAGATCTTTAAAAAGTACTCGAGACCCATCGATTGCCTTGCCACACTTAACCAATTGACAGTAAGTCAGCGGCCCGCCCTATTTGAGCACTGAACCAGTAACTGACAGACGAGAAAACTGGCCAAGGCAACCGCCCAGCGCGACCTGATTTTCTATGACATTCCAATTTATTTTCTGGCAACGCTAAAAAGAAAATCGTTTAATGTTAATTAACGTCAGTTTTACTTTGATAACGTGAATCAATTAAAATTAGAACGTCAACCATGAAAATTGTGCATATTTTATTTTAATTGTGCTGTATCTGGTTTTAAAGCGAGCTTGTTTTTTGTAACAGTATAATTATAATTATTTTTATTTGTTACTCGCTGACCCTACAAACGTTTTCCTGGCCATTAAATTATGTTTCATATAAAAATCCCATAGCAAAAATCACTTTGTTTTTCCCGAATTTTCCAATTATCTAGGCAAATTTTGCATTTTTAGGTTTTTAGTCTCCACCGATATTGCGAACAAAACAAAAAAAAAAACAAACGCAAATTAACTGCACATCAATTGATTTTTACATAATATATAAAACTAGCTGAGCAACGCGATTTCACTCGGGTAGATCACTCCTTATATCATCAGTTATCTGTCAGTGAAAGACCCGTTAAAATCCTTTCAGCCGTTTGCAGATCTTTTATCGGGTTTTTTAGGGTTCCGTACCCAAAGGGTAAAAACAGGATCCTATTACTAAGCCTACGATTTCTGGCTATATGTCTGTCTGTCTGTCCGTCCGTCCGTTCATCCGTCCGTCTGTCTGTCTATCAGACCCATAACTTGTCCCATTATAATCTGAGACCTCTCTTCGCTAGGTCAATGAGATAGTTTTTGTCACTTTGTATGTTTGCATATAGGAGATAACCTCTGGAACAAGTCAACCGATGCCAAAAACTTTTGCTGATAGAAATAGAGATGTGCGCCTGCGGCATTACCAAGTAACTATAACATGGGGTCCACAAAAGGGTCGTTAATAGAGCCTTTAAAGGTTGGCAACGTATCTGTGACGCCCCTGGTGTTACAGGTATCCGTAGGTGATGTTGATCGCTTACCATCCCCTAGGTGGCCTGATAGCTTTATGGATGGCAAAAAAGGCATATAAAGACAGCTTAACTTTCCACGAGTATCAGAGGCTCTTTGTTCCCCGAGCTTAAGTTTTGTTCACAACGCGGGTGAAGCCGCGGGTGAAAACTAGTTACTCACAGGCCTCACAGCAAAAGAAATAGACTCGCTTAACAACTTTAATAATGTAAGCAACATTATTTACTCTGATAATATCACGGTAGCGTGACACAGTGTACTTAACGTCACTGTATTCTGAAAAAGCGGATATGTTTCATAGTTTTTCTGCTAAACAAATGAAAAAAAAGCCAGTTCTCGTGAGAACGGCAAAGATGAAATGCGTCTAAATCGGACAGTGTTGTATAAACTTACAATATATAATAGATAGATAATGCACTGGTTTCCCAGTATCCATTGCCACAAGAATTTCATATCGAGATCGGTTACAGCGTACCTACACAGATTTTCTAGGCTCGACCCCGCAGTAACTTAAGACCAATTTTTCCCACTTTAACCAATTTTGGTCATTCTAGTTTTAGATTATCTACTTCCAATGTTAGCTTAAAATTGACAAAATGGTGTCATATCAAAATTGAATGTTTTATCCAGGAAACTGTAAATATCGAAACATGATTAAGGACATTTCGCTCGATAGAAAAACAAATTAAAGTAACTAACACTGATTTGAGCTATTCTACCTGTTTATTTTTTAATGATTCATTCAAATACTTATTTACTCAATTATGTCTACGATATTCTAATACCTGTAGTATTCATGTATTCATAATTATTGAAAAAAACTTTATAGGTACATTTTACATTACAGCTATACTTTTCAAAAAAAAATATGAAAAATCTCAATAACAGTAGTGTAGCAAATCGCATGGCTATGTAATTGTCATGGTTTTGCTCCACTAAATACGAAAATATTACAATATGTTAAGCCTTATGGTCATCTGTAGTAATAAGCGATGCTAAAAAGTGGGAAAACCTCGCCTTAACGGCGCCTTCAAACATACTAAACAAAGTTTTTATTTTTACTAAGTCATATCATATTAGAAATAACCAGCATGCTGGGTACGCTGCCAACTGGTAGTGGGCTTGAGCATTTGGATTGTCTTTACACTTTCAACAGTATATGTGCAGTCCAAATGTTTTTGTATAATATGCAAGTAGTTTATCTTTTTATTGTTACTTAGCTTGTATTTGGTTTAGTTAATAAAAAAATAATACCCTTACATTAACAAAGTTTTATCAAAACCGGTGTGTTTCTGAATAATTCAACTAGCATATTCATTTACATCAAAGTATAAAAATTACCACCGTTCCTGCCTTAAGTCCTTCCTTAGTGCGCACGAAAACAAAGCAGTGGACTTGTTCAAAAACATTTCCATATTAAATAATATGGAAATGACACGAGTTAATACTGGTTCCTGTAATAGTAATGAATGACTATCAATTCACATACTATAAGAAAATAAAGTTTTCCGTACATTTCGAGTATAATACAACAAAGCTTAGAAAAGCAGGCATCATGACACGTGTAGAAGTACATAAAACAACAAAGCCTAGAAAATCAGGCGCCATGCAGGCAGGGCTGAAGTAGGAAGCGAGCTATTGATCAGAACCAGTGGGGGGTTGCGCGGAAGTGCGGGCGAGGGGGGCAGTACGGGGCACAGATTAAAGAACAGCTAGTACGACAGAGGCGCGGCCAGTCGTTTAGGCGGGTGCGTGGCGTGCGTTCCTCCCGGGTTCAAGGTGAAGGTCTTGCCCATTCAGCTCCGGGCACGTGCCCCAAAGTAAATATAGTACTCCAACCGTTACGCCATCGCAGCCGTAACATGCCCGCCAAATGTTCCTCGATCTCGACAGATTCCGTGGAAATGCTTTTCCGGTCCATCCGTGACGAAACAATAACATAATTGAAGACATACAACTGCCCTAGAAGGTTAAAGGACCAGCCTTGGCGCCGTTAAAACAAGTTTCTGTTTTCGTCTTGAGCTACCTATACATGTGTATAATAACATTGTTATATACTCGTAGTTCATTCTAAACACGACCTGAACAAAGAACGTAGTTGAGGAATACGTTTATAAGTCATCAAAAAACACATAACTCAAAATCAAACCACAACAATTAACAAGTTATAGCAAGTTATTTCTATTAGAAACAAGCAATAAAGGCCAAGAATCAGAAGAATTCGCGTAGATAATATTTCCGATTACAGAGTCATAAATTCTCGCCACAATCACCTTAACTAACGCTGGGTAGTCACATAAAACCTGCTAGATATTGTGGCGAGGGCAAAATATGAAATGGAAATTCTGGATACCACCCATGGGCACGGCATGTCCAGTCCTTCCGCTGTTTTGACAAGCTGTATGCATAAACTATGGCAGAGTTATACAGGCTTGGCTTAGAAGTTTAGTGGACAAATAGAGCTGTTGGATAGACGTTTTAGTATGTACTCAAGTTTTGCATAAAACGTTGTGATTATCTCTCATATTTTTTATGGTTTACAGGCTGGCCGTTCGCTTTTGCAGACATTTATGAGGACAGTCGGCCCTGCACCCACGACTTATTTAGTACTTAAATAAATTATGTGCAGTTTTGATGCCATAGCTCAAAAACAGTAAACGAAAACATTGTGGGGAAACCTGTATGTCCAAGAAACTCTTGAAGAAGCACTTGGCTAGCATGCAATAAGGCCCAACCTCTCTCTCTCAGAGAAGGCTTGTCTCCCAACAGTGGGAACATGAAAGGCTGATTGAATGATGAGGGCAGTGAAATTATAATTGATGGGAAACTGCGTAAATAAAATAAGTCGCGAATAAGAACAACCCATAAAGCTTCACACTAATAGCTGCCTACTAGGATTCCCTGAAACGTACACAAAGACAACTACCGTCCAGACCTAGAGCAGCCTCTTATACCAAATTTGACGGTTTTAAATCTTATTTTTTCAGTTGAATTACAATATTTGAGCTGGAAAAAAATACATGTCACAGATACATCTGTGTTTGAGTTTATGATTTAGTTCAAAACACGATGGAATAAACTTTCCTCGATAAAAAAAAAAATCTGAAACAAAGTCGACTTAGTTTATTTTTTTTATTTTTTGCTCTAATGAAAGCTCGTAACAACCTGGAAATTGCATGTACTGAAAGGCAATTTTATTCAACATTCTTTTATTTGGATAGATTTTTGATATAACTTAACAGGAGAGACCAAACACCTGTGTACTATAAAAATCTGTTAATAAAGAATTTTAAATTTGAATTTTTGAAAAATAGGGAATAGTGTTGTTTTTTAGTGAAATTAAAAGCGTAAAAAGGACGCGAGAATTTTGGCGCACCGCGTTCAGTACCGCGCCAGGCGTCATCGAGGTCGGACCTATGCTCGTTTTTGTCGTTGCACTCCCCCCTCGGGCGTCCTGACTCTAGCATGGCGTCGCTATAACTTGGCGGGGGCTGAGGGAGCGTTTTGTTGCCTACGCGACTCGGATAACCGCCCGTTAAGTAACTTCGCTTCTGTACTACTGTTTTATCTTTAAACCGGTCTCCAATTCGTTTCAGCAATAAACCAAGTAACGCTTCTGTGATTCCGCACAAAAATATATAAATCGCAATTTTCTGCATTCGTTCCGCTAAACTGTATTTTATCGGGCCACTGTACGATTAAACGGCTGGTTTTGTAGACCTTGACTCCTCCGTAGTCGATTTCGTAGATGTACTGCTAACTCGTTTTAAATTTATGATAACGAAACAAGGTTGAGATGTTCCGCTTGCTAGATGTTTGAATTTGATGAAGAATAAAAGATAATAGTAAATAAAAAAGAGTCATCGTAAGGCTTATGAAGTATTCTTCCATGGCTGGACATAGATCTCTCTGTTGGTATATAAAGAAAACAGAGGAACGATGTTGTGGCAAGAGAGATTATCTCATGCATGCTAGAACGATCTGTAACACCGTCCAATACAAACTCACGCTTTGAAATAAAAGCAAGAGCATCGCAGAATTTATAACCACATAGCGCGCAACCGGCGTTCAAAGCACCCCTTGTACGTGTTCTGCTATAAACATAAACATGGAAAACGCACAAAAGCCTCTCGGGCGTCGCGTCGCGTCGCTGTCAGATAAAGTTGTAGCGTTTCTTTTGCGAGACGAACTAGAAACCCGGCGGGTGCGAACGGGACGGCGAACGCAAGCCGATCGTTAGCCCTGATCTTCAGCGCGCCACAAACACAGAGCCCGACCGAGAGCGAAATTGCAGCGAGAATGCACCTAGCTGTGTTATTACCGCGACTGCTTCATCCTGAAACGGCCTTCATCCAGTGTCGTGACGAGGGAAACATAGACTTAAATTCGAAGCCATTAGGTGCGGAATCGTTCGTGGTCGTGGTGAAACCGGTTATTTTCTCCGAGCAAGCAATTATGGACACTGTCGTTGCGACATAAGTTCCGTTCGGCGTGGCGCACCGCAGCAACGCAGCCGGCTCTGTATATTTAGCCCGCATTGCATGTGGTCGCCATAGTGGGTGTATTAGGTCGCTTGCACGCACTGCTGAACTAGTCGGAGGGCTTCCTATTATCGATTTATGTTATTGTGCAGGACGCGGCGTCACGTCGTCGTCGCCACCCTGCATGTTTTTACAAAGTTTTCCTTCGCTTTCCGCCGCGCCGAGCTCGGTTTCTCTTTCGCGGAAAGCTTACGCGAGTGAAACCTGTTGGAAAATATGATTTCACTCGCCGTATTGTTCCGATCACGTTCTTCTAGACATGGCGTTGCCATTCAGCAACCGTTCACCGTTTTTTATGAAGCTCGCCTCATAGATTAGATGAGAATATTACGTTACTGCAGCAGTAGGCAACAGAAACATTTATAGATGAACGAAAATGTGAGCCGAGGCGAGGTAAAGGCCAGCATACGTGAGCCCATCACCGCTCAGTTGCCGCCAAGGCTTGCAGAGTACCTAGGTACTTCACTCAAACATTACGTGAACATTCGTATAAAAATATACATAAATAGTTTAGGGTAATTTTCACATTTCATTGAATCGTGCCTAGCAACGTAGCAACCAAACTTGAAAAAATATACAGATGTATATGGCTTATATTAGGAGCCAAGCATAACACCCAGCCATAGCAATCTAGAAACATCAATTTTTTTTTGTCTGTGTACTTTTTTTATCGCGAATAAGTCCACCAACTCGCCTGTTGGTATGCGACGATGTGGTGTGAGGATCTCTGTGCATACGCTTTTTTTTAGTGGAACAATTTTATTAAACCTCTTTGCGCATATAAGATATAATAATATAAGATATAAGAAATATTGTACGCGCGTATAAGATACAAACTGCGCTTCGCAGTTTCATCCGCGCGGATTACACCTGATAACATCAGCTATCTGCCAGTGAAAGTCCCGTCAAAATCCGTGCAGCCGTTTTGGGAGGCCATTGGGAAGTTCCACACATACCGGTTTGTGGAGGAAAACAATTTGTAATGTGTGTATTTTTAATTAACACTCAAAATAATTTCATTATAATTTTTGTATTTTTTGCCACAAATAAATGATGTCTATGTCTATTTCTATGTCTAAATATGTGTTTTTTTTAATAAATAAAAATTTGTCCATTGTCTACATCTCATACATAATACACATCGATTTTTATATAATTATAAGATACTAGTAGGCCGCCCCGACTTCGCACGGGCGAAGCCGGGATATATAGCCTATATCAACCGAGGATATTGCAGCATCCTAACAGTGAAAGAATTTTTCAAATCGGTTCAGTAGTTTCGGAGCCTATTCAATACAAACAAAGAAACAAACAATCAAATCTTTCCTCTTTATAATATTAGTATAGACACATTCCATACAAGTTCTTAAGGAAACCACTTCATCAAAAGGAAAAGTAAAATAAAAAAAAGGAAATTTAAAATTTTCATCAATTCGAATTATGGACACATTAAATACCATGTTAGAGAAAACTTTTTTGTTGTTACGTTACCATGCATATAAACACGAAAGATCATCAATTACAATGTACGGAATAGCAATTTATTAATGTAGCTGTCTAAACCTGAAGCAAGATGATATATGGTTTCAATTATATTCAATCGTGTTTAATTTAGAAGTCTTGATTAAGATGGTACACGGGACCGGAAGGTTTCCTCTAAGTTTGGCAATAACGTAGCAGACTTTCTGGAATGTTCAATCATTGGAACAAGGATGATTGATCTCCACATACCGTCACAAATTGTTTCAGAGAACGCTTCTGAAAGTTATACGGTGTATAGAGCTGAAACGCAACTAAATCTTTTTCGATTAGGTATGTGAAGCCTCTATCGAAAGGCTTCGTAGGGTGAAGGGCTTCGGGGTGGGGGTTAAGGCTGGTAACGCCCACCCGCGATGACACCTCCGTGAGGTGCCCACAATAGCATAATAGCCGCCACCACAATAGCATTGTGAGGCTTGTGTGAATATTGTGGTCACATCATTTAGTGCTCGCATTTTTCTTGGCGATAATGTTTTTAATTATGTTTCTCAAACAGGGTATTTCATGTGTTTATTTATGAAAGAATATGTTTCTACCAAAATTAGACTTCCCGTGCCTTACGCAGTGCATAACTGCGTAAGAAAAACAGGACCTACGCGCCATAAGCAGTAAAGGGATGCGTAAGCAAATGGCTCCCATTCGTATTTTTTGCCGCGCGGTCCATGGACAATTTTATTTATGTTTACTAGTCTGTAGCTAGCTTCAATAGCTAGAGACTGAATGCATCTTTACCCTATCGCGGCCGTTATTGGAGTATATGGAGTATATTTTTGTCTCCTCTGATTATTTTGCACGTGCGTACAATATTGCAATTTACAAGGAAGTTTAATTACTTTATTTTCACTAAATAGAGACTAAATTAAATCAAATCATGTATTTATTCCCAGAGCATTGTAGGAAAACATAAATACAAAGTCACACAGGGTGGTAAAAATAGAAATGTTTTTTTTTTATTTCTGCATGTTGTTGCACTCGCGATATAATAATAATAGAGTCACAATCGTGCCAAAAAAAATATCCGAACCAAAACTCGGCGCACGCCACGTATTGCGCAGACTGTTTGGTTAGTTACAAGGTAACCGCTATCCGACCACAACGCCGCGCGATGCCAGAGCTACGATGACATAGCGGACAACTAACGTTGAACACTAGGCAAGTGACATAACGTATAATGGAGTAAATGTGGCATTGTGAAGTATATAATTGATACTATGTATGTACAATGACGATCGGACGTTTTATGACTGTTTTCACAAAAAAATTGTGCCTCTATAGGAATTGTATCTTGATGGCCATTAATTTATGAATGACCACAAAATAAATAATTGGCTGTGACTTGCAATAGATACAAACACGTAAGTAACTAATAGAAGTTACCTACATCTGCCATTTTCATGCTAAGTTGGCTACGTTAATTCCATTGTGTTTAGTCCTACATCCTCTAACAAAGCGTCTTATATTTCATTATTCTATCACAATTTTAATACACCTTGTAATTTTCTAAATACAGCGTTCCGAAACGATATTGAAGTCTTATTCTCACGGTATAATATCAGTGCAATAACGAAATAGTGATGTGCGATAGTAATCATTGAAACAAGTACGTAAATTATTAAAACAATAACCCGATAAAATGTAGTCTTTTTAGGGTTACGTACCCAGAGGGCTAACGTAGGCCTATTGCTGTCGCCGAACGGAAAAATATTGTTATATGTATGTTACATATCCTCGGTGCGCAAGTCCAACTCGCACTTAGCCCAGTTTTCATTTATACGATTGAGTGTGGAGACGAGAAAGTCACACACCCAGAATTTTGAAGTTTAATCGTTAAAAATCCTGCGCGGCAATTAATTTACTGCACTCGTCAACGATATTAGATGTTAAATCTCTTCCAGTAATTACACTGGCAACATTACCCTTCAATCTGGAACACAGTGATGTTTGCACACTACTGCTTGGCGGTTAAATAACTGCGAAAGCTGGTACTTCCTCATAGGTGGACTTTGCAAAAGACCACACTACAACAAAATTTCAGGCACTCTTAAACTCTATGAAATGATTTTGCTATAGAAGGTCACAATATGGGAACAGATAAACATACTCTCATAAATACACCTGAAAAGATCGCCCTCCTTTTGTGGCAGTCGAGTAAAAACAAAACTGTAGAAACAGTGCATACTTACAATACAGTAGAAATATTGAAATACCTACTTCAGTGCTTAGATTAGGTACCCTTCAGTGTTTCATTATATGCCTGTCATGATTTCTAACTTATTTCAATTATTTCTTTGTTATTTCTTGGTTTTAAACCTTTTGGTATCTAATTTGACTAACAGTCTTTTTATTTAAAATGGCGGTTGGAAACGTGTTGACTCGGGAGTCTCGGCAATAGTGAAAATAGTGGGGGTAGGAGAAAGATAATGCGGTAGGATGTTGGAAAGAGGGACTTTAGTCTGGCTTGAGCGTTCATAGCGAAAGCATATTGGTCTGAAAACTGTAATAAGTAGGAATAAAGAATAAGAATATGAATAAAGTTATATAAAAGTGAGAACTGGATTATGATTTATCACAATTCGGAAGTGGAACAAAAACCCACAAAATGAAAATGGAGCGAGCCAGTCGCGACCGGCGTAAAGGAAAAACTTATTATAGAACGCGATGACCATCAATACCAGAGATACTCGTTTTCAAGGCACGTAAATGTGTGATAGAAGACAACATGAGTGATAAAAGAGATCGAGTCAAGTGGGCAGGAGCCCACAACAGCCGTTTCCGTGCCTATGGCATCTGTCTGCCCGGCCGTCACCGCAGCCTGAGCGGCCGTCGGCGGCGGGCGCCAAGCTTCACAGTGGACGAAAAAGAAGACCACACCAAAACGGAAGCATGAAGACATGTAGATGCGTGCCGTGAAGCAGCTGCTAGAGGTTCTTACTAGGCCCTACAGTGGCGGGGCCAGCCTGCAGTGTCGCAGGCGTCAGCAAGAACCATCAGCATAATGGCCAGGTGTGTTTGTTTCTGCTTGCTTGTATTATGGCTAAATGAAATATGCTTATTTTTTATCTTACCTAATTCAAGGTAAAATAGAAAATGTAGAAGTGAATAACCTCAAAATATGTTCATTGGCTGATCACTGATGTAAGCACATCAAGAAATTTATCAAGTTTACTATCGTACCTAGTTCAGATTCCGATAGATACCCGATTTAGCTGTACAAAACGTAAAGACAAAAACTAAATTGATTCGATAAATTACTTCCGCGTTGTGTTTGCGGGTAGACTGAGAAAAAGAGATTAAAATGTGCAACTCTAAAATTTTAAATGATTATTCTTCATTTGAATCACAATCTAAGTCAGTGCTCTGATGTAGGTTCTTCAAAATGATCAAGAATAGTTATGCACATTACTCATTTCACGCAGGTAGATGAAATAAGTATTTGGTAAACTCTTATTTTGTCCTATCACACTTTCAGTTCTGCATAAGTACAGTGCGTCAGTTTATTTTTGAGTGCTTACAGTGAAATTTGGTTTAGACATTTTATTTTTGATGAAAAATATTGCACACGTATAGAGGACAATGCATCTATGGTAATGACCATGTTTTGAAATACATAAGGGCAGGCTGTATTCCAGACAACCTTATGATGAGTAGATACGTATTCCTTGTAGAGTATATGACTTGCTTGATTCTCACGGAAACAATCTTTAACAACAGTTTACTTATAGCATAGCCGTTATAAGTGCTTAATAAAGCGTAATACCTTAAGCTTTTTGGGATTGTTGTTTCCAAGTACATACCTTCAAAATGACTTAGCACTACTAGCGTCCTAAATATTACGTGCACTTGTAGTAAGTACTACAATAATTATGTGATAATATGACGAACTTATTATTATGTGATAGGTATATCAGATTTTTTACAATTTTACTTTTGTACTTCTACAAAAACAAACTTAATAATTATTAGTTGTTGCCTATTCAGTATTTCAAATATAAGTAAGATGTATGATTCATAGCTAGGAGTGAAGATCTTATGCTTCAAGACGCTCTTTTCCGACTTTTAGAAATTATGGTCATTCTAGTTTAAGTGTGCATACCTCCATGATTAGCTTAAAATTATAAAATTGGTGTCATAACAAAATTGAATGTTTTATCTAGTAAACTCATGTGACTGAAACACGATTAAGCACATTTCACTCGATAGAAAAATATATCAAAGTAGCACTGCGCGATTTGCGCTATTATCTCTGTTTTTTGGATTCATTCAATTACCTATTTATTATATTATGTATGCGATACCTTGATATAGATTTTACAATTATGAAGGAAACCAGTGAGGTACATTTTACATTACAGCTATACTTTTCGAAAAATATGAGAAAAACTCCAAAAAAATAGAAGTAGCGAAACGCACGACTATGACGTAAGTGCCATGATTTTGCTCCGCTAAATGAGACTTTAAAACAATAAACCAAGGATTATGGTCATCTGTAGTAATAAGCGTTGCTTAAAAGTGGTAAAACCGCGCCGAATATTTGTAGTTTTTGAGTATGGTAGGTACAAACGTACTAATTGAAAGATGGTGACAAAATGCACTACATTAATAACCTGTTTTGTCATGCAGTAATTCACTTATGTTTAGAATGCTACCAGACTCTGATATAACTGATTTGTGCAGTGGTCATGTCATATTAAGTTGTCGTTGCTTCAAGATCTCTTGCTGAGTGCTTGTAATAACCAGAAAGCAGTTCTGATATTCTCAATGCTACTACGACTGCCGCTAGTAGGTAGTTGTAACATTTAAAGTGAAATATTAACAATCTTTTTGATAGCAGCGATTGTTTTAATCTTTTAATAGAACCGTAGCTTTTGATGACATCGATCGTTTTTATGGCGCCGATTGTTTTTATGGAATCGATAGTTTTATGGAACAGATAATTTTTATTGAACAACTGAGGAATTAAATATACTAATGACAAATGGATAAATTACTGAAACATAGTCAAAGTTAATGTATGATAAAATTACCACCCGATCCATTGTGCAATAGCTATATAAAAATGCTGCACTCCCAGAAGAAAGACTAAAGTAGACTAAGAAAAAGTAGTGCTAATTTAGCATTAAACAAGTTAAACATGTTACATTCTTTACTCATATGCCAAAATGGTTGTTACCAGAACGAAACAGATATATTTTTGACAGGACGGCAAATTGCAGGGTTTTATTCAATTTTTATCTGTAAAAGTCTCCAAAGGCTACATACTATTGGACAGGCTCCTTGTACACTTTGTAAATCACGTGACGGATTCTATGCTCTTTATTATTCTGTGGCTGCACTAAATCAAATATGTTTAGTACTTAGGTTACCATTATATTTTTATGAACATATTTCGTCTTAAATTGTATTTGAATTTGTGCTTGCTTAATAAAAAGTTTCTTGAGTAGTTAATTACATAACAAACAATAACTGGCCAAGAGTGTCAAGACACGCATTTGGTAGGGTTCCAGCCAGCCAGTCAGCCATGTTCCAAGCAGTTCATTTCAATTGATAAATACCTACATAAAAAAAAATGTTATGATCATTTTACGAAAAGGTCAATGCGAAAAGTTCAATGACCATTGGGCTAGAACGTCTTGTTTAATGCAGTATTATGGCTATAACTCGAAAAGTTGTAATCACAAAATATTCAAAAAAATATTGAATGATCATTTTATAATAGTATGGTCTACCAGTAGATATGGCAAGTTGCAAGTTTCTATGTCTAAAAGTTATGAAATGCAGCGGGGAGGAGACCAACTGTATGCCACTTGGCGGGCCATATTTCACAAAGGGATAGCCTTGATAAAAAGTGATCTGAAACTAAGTGATTTTAAAAGACCTTTTTAACAATACCTTAAAAAGAGGGGTATTACAATAAAACAAATACTATAATTTCCGAACGGTATCAAAGCGATTGTTTGTAGTCATACCTACGTTTCTGCAGGTATTCTATTACCAATGAATTTTTATGAGACTTTGAAGCTAAAATACATAAATGTTACTGAGTGCTATATGTGCTCTGATTTGACTACTATAGTTTTAGCCAGTTGTGCCAAGATTTGACTAATTAAGTTTTAGCCGTGCGTACCATGATTTGAATACTTACGTTATAGCAATGTTGACACGATTTGACTACTCACGTATTAGTTATTTGCGACTTGATTTGAATACTTACGTTTTAGCCATGTTGCCACAATTCGACTACTTACGTATTGTGACATGATTTGAATACTTACCTATTAGCCATGTTGTCATGATTTGACTACTTACGTTTTGACTATGAGTACTCTGATTCACTACCTACGTTGTATCTATGTATGCCCTGATTGAACTATGTATGTTTTATGACGAATTTGGCCATGTGTGCCGCGATTGGACTATGTATGTTCAATGAAGAATTTGGCCATGCGTCCCACGATTAGACAGTTTGTGCTATGATATATAGAAACTATAAAGCTATTAGGTTATTAGCAAAACCTAAGTACTGAAAATGATGCAGAACTCTTTTCTAAAATCTTGGCGTACTAACATCCATATCCGTATATATTTTGGAAATTGTGACATTTGTCCGATCATATCTACAAACATAAAAATGACGTGGCAATATAATAAATATATTTTTTGGTAACAAAGATAGTTTGTTAACAGTTAAGCACAGACTACACGAGTCCACGAAACATCCGAATGTCATTGGCCAGCAACTGTACAATATAAGCTACCGAACAGCATTAAGGAATCTACTACATATAGTATGTTTTGCTCAAATGTTAAAGGCCTGCTACTATTCAAAACGGTGTAATAAAAATATTCGAGTTTATAAAAATAATATTACCGTATATTTAAATTGATGTCTAATGAGATAAATTGATTAACCTGACTTTTATTTTTAAAATAAATGACAGACGATATTCATAATGTTACAGTTCAATTTTAACTATTTTATGTCATCGTATCCTGCATTTATATGAATGATAGACTATAGTGAATTAGTCTAATAAATGTTTTTTATTGTGAACTGACGATTCATACATTTTAACTGTTTTATACAAGCTATAATAATAGTATGCTTTTATGTTAATAAACAAAATCATATTATATGTGAATTTGACCATATGTGCCACGATTGGACTATGTATGTTCAAAGATGAATTTGGCCATGTGTGCCACGATTGGACTATGTATGTTCAAAGATGAATTTGGCCATGTGTGCCACGATTGGGCACACTGAATAAAGACTTTGGCTATGTGTGCCGAGATTCAAATATAAAAGAAACAACAACGAAAATAAAAATAAAAGTTTAATTGTGACCGACTAAGTTATTCAATGACTACTTTGACTGACTGTGCGACGACTGAACTATGTTTGGCGAATTTATGCAATCATTGGTTAATTTAGTAGACATGTGCTCGCTGGATGCTAAGCGAATCGTTAGTCGTCGGATTAATGTTAAAATTTATTATAAAGCTGAATTGAATTAAACTTAGTTAATATCTTAGACTTTAAATATAGAATTGAACTCTATAAAAGTTATTAGATAATTATGGAAAAATTATTGTCTTTAAAGAATATAGGACCACTTTTGTTTTTATTTTGGACTGTTTATTTTGAATGTAATCTGCCGGAGGCAATGTTTGCATTTCAGTGTGGTGTGACAATGGAGTATGTCTAAGATGCTGGCAATCGACCAGATATGCCACCTAGGCTGCTGCAGCGAGAAAAGAACGACAAATAAAAATAGGTCGTCTTCTTCACCCAGTTCCAGGTCTGAAACTGCAACACCTCCTAGGATCCAAGAAGGTGGCAAGTAAACTTTGCTATGCACCAAGAAAGTTACAGGGGAAGATTGATGCCGACCTTGAATTGATATTAAATCTTTAGAAATACGTAATTCTAGTGAAAGTAGCTCTGGACGATCAAAATAATAAAATTAGTATGAAATGTGTAATTGTGTAAAATATTTTAGTTATTTTAATAGCCTTAACGTCATTATTTCCATAGGAAATGTAATTTAGATAAAATGAATAAAATTGCATATCGGTATTTGATTAGGTAAAAATATGTTTACATGTCAATTAGTGTAAATATATAGATTAGAATTTATTGTGCGAAATTTCTAACGTTTATGGAGTGTCATGATTAATACATTAGTACATAAATAATTAGTGTTGAATAAACCTGAGCAATTAATGAGATAAGTATAAATATAATCCTATTGAATTGTATATATTGTATACCTTTTGTATACCTAAGCTGAGTAAAATTCATGTTATAGGTACTAATATAAGTAAATGTAAATATGCAGTTGATTTGTGTAGATATTAAATTCAATGTAAATTTTTGTACAAAATGTGTAACAAAAGGGAAAATGGATTACTTTACATTTATTATACTGCTAGTTAATTTATTTTTAAGTGTATGCCGGGAGGCATCACGTTGTCGGATGGCCGAGCGTCATGATTTCTAACTTATTTCAATTATTTCTTTGTTATTTCTTGGTTTTAAACCTTTTGGTATCTAATTTGACTAACAGTCTTTTTATTTAAAATGGCGGTTGGAAACGTGTTGACTCGGGAGTCTCGGCAATAGTGAAAATAGTGGGGGTAGGAGAAAGATAATGCGGTAGGATGTTGGAAAGAGGGACTTTAGTCTGGCTTGAGCGTTCATAGCGAAAGCATATTGGTCTGAAAACTGTAATAAGTAGGAATAAAGAATAAGAATATGAATAAAGTTATATAAAAGTGAGAACTGGATTATGATTTATCACATGCCTGTAACAATTATTTCTGTAATTGAATTATCAACGTCCAACGACCAGCTTAGTGCTTTTAATTGCGATTCCTGCCATTAAATGCAATAGATCCATTGATTAGATAAACGTAAACATGTTGCTATGGACATCCCCTTTATGTAAAATAATTAAATATCGCAAAATATGGCGTGAGTCCTGGAACAGCTGTCATCGAAATCACTCGAATTTATGACGTTAAAAAATGTACGCGAGATAATGTCATACTTTTTTGTAAGACATTGTCTCACGAATGATGTTCTTTGCGCCAGCTTATTAACCACAGCACAGACTATAAGTTATCGTTCTTGAAATAAAATCGAATAAATTTTAGTTCTTTTTTTTATTTTTTATAATAGATAGGCTTGCGCTTGGCCTTCATCTCGCTTGATGTTAAGCGACGATGCCATCTACGATGGAGCACGCTTGCCTAGAAGAAACCGATTCACTCTCCTGTCAAATTAGTTTAGTTTAGAGAATGGTACATCATAATTGACGATAATGTCGTCTTGATTATTTTTTGGGGTAAGACCGTGAGTCTGGTTTTTAAATAAAAGCAAAAGAACCATCGCGAAGAAACATATTTTTTTGCATTTAAGTAACTATAAAGCAGGTGTGATTCAACAACGCAACGCACAATCCCAATCCCAACTGATCTTCATTACTGAAAAGTCAATATCTTCGCCGGGTAAAAATATGCTCGGTTTTGCGCAGTAAACAACATGTACCTACGGCGAAATGCAACGCTAATTATAGGAAGTGCTCGAGTTGTGCGTGGTCAGGACTGAGTTTCCCCTTTCTCCCCTTCCCGCAAGTCTAGGGTTACCAGGAAGCTTCTCTTCAAAAACATGTTCTATTTTTAAAGTATTTTTTGTTCAACCTAAAGTACCAAGTTACGTCAAAAGTTTTTACTGTAGAATTAATTTTAACTAAGAATTACCCGCTTTTTTAAGATTTCAGAATCTTGTTTAATAGTGGGGGAAAAGTGTATTTTTGCAATTGTTAGCTCTTCGACCTTTTCATTCCCACAGTAATACGTTTCAATGTTTTATTACCTACAATAATGTACTTTTCGTGGCACAAAGCTTTTGCGTATCACAGGGGCACATGAGCTGACGTAACCTAAAAAACATAATGGTGAACCGCACGCAAACTTTAAAGTGATTAGGTACTTAAAAGTGACCCACGTACAAAAACATACGGAAGGTAAATAGTATAACTGTGAGAAAAAATACAACAAATTTTGCTGTACAAAGTACAAAACAGTCTCGGCGCTGAGGTTTAAAAGTAGATTTTTTGTACCTTTGCGGGCCCTACCCCAGCGTTCATAAATATAGATCACTTAGGTCCCAAGGGCGTCTGTTTGAACCAAGTTAAGCACGGTCTGGAGCACGCAAGTTGAGGTAGGTTGGGGGTATATGTATATAGTGATGAACATGAACAGCGTAAGTCGCAGGTGTCGATAGTTTACTAATATAGTATACTAGTTGCGCCCTGGGGCTTCACCCGCGTGGACATTCCCTCTGGAGCCGCCTACGATAAAAGTCGCATTACTGTCCTCCATCTCTGCAACAAAAAAAAAACACGTCTATCCATTGCTCTGTTTCGCGTGAAAGAGAAAGACAAACACTTTCGTATTTATTATATTCGTATCGTATGATTGAGTCTTCTATACGTAGAAAATAAAACAAAATAAGTTCGTACTTAGATGTTGGTAACAACGACGGCTGAGTGGCCTTGATGTCGGAGTGGAAGGCCGCCTAAAGGCATCTGCTATGGTTGAACGCTTGTTATTCAAGAACAAACCACCGGGACCTACAATTTCCTTAGATACGACCGACAACGATAGTGCTCAGTTGCAAGCGCTCTCACGTTCAACCATCCGAAGACGTATCGGTTAGTCCGTTGCCTAATTTCAGTGATCTTTTGGAAACTCCTAGAGACGCTTCGCCACGAACGCTACGCAGATAATTATTGCCTAAAATCTTTTTCCCCTTTTGGGACATTTGGCTTCGCGTGATTAACGCATTTGCCGGGTACAATTTCCCTACCTTTCAACTCTATAACATAAAAAATTAAACTACTTGTAATTTTTCACTGTACATTTTAATATTAGTATAGTATCATAGTATTAGTATACTATCACTACTCATAAAACTATTTTTCATATGTTTATCGTTATCGTAAGATTTCTAATGCGTTGTGACTGGAAGCGTTCCAGTACATGCGCGGTGTGAATGTGATATTGATTTGTTACTCGGCCGTCCTTTGATAAATATGTCTTATTTTTGTTGTTTTTGTGAAAGCTGAAAGCTTATGAATGGGAAAAGTCTGATGAAAAAGTAAAAAAAAATTACTGAAATGGATTATTTTTATTTCGTCATGTACTAAAACAACGCTTTCGAATAATAAATATTGCTCTATTAACTTCTACTTACGGCATTTGTCACGTGCGAAAACGAGACAAAGCAACGTTTCTAAGGCTGAATAAATTTTTTAGCTCTTTTTCGCCAATTTACATTATTATTGGAATTTGTAATTTGCTTTGGCACCAAATTTGTATAATTTACCTAAAACTAGACGTTTTTGCTCATTAACAGGGGCTTAATGCAAATCTGCCACATTTAATTTCAATTTACTCAAATTGAATTGAAAAGGTAGCCTTTGTTCAACACACTGTTAAATTATTTAATTATTGCATTCCCTTGACCTACAAAAGTGGTCCGCCCTCTTTTGTTGATAGGTATATCGTTTAAAATCTAGGTTTGCTGCGTAGGCAGCCCTACGGAGTTACATAGGGGGAATAGGGGAGAGTACATAAGGGCGAGAGGCGTACGTGTGCGTTGTTGCACAATGCAGTATGCACTTTAGAAATGCGGCTCACACTGATTTGGACGGAGCATCGAATGGCCGGTAACGAAGCTGCCAAGAATTCTATTTGAAATGGTAAAGGTTTTTTAATCGTTTTATATTACATATTTTCCTACTCTTACCTTGTAGTACCTAATGGTGAACGTTATAAATACTTAAAAGACATAATGCTGCGAGTAGCGTGATACTGCTGCACATCTCTCGACACCCACGCTCGACACCCATGTTCTATATGTATAATAATATATACGGCAACATACGGCAGCCTTTAGTAGATGGCAAGTCATCACCTGCGTAAATGTATTTTGAGATGAGACAGGATAAAGCAGGTGCTGTTTCTCATCCTATAGATCTGTTATCCCATTCACAAGCTGTTCACCTTAATAACCCAGTTTATTTATAATCTCATAGCATCAATAGTCGATTTATCAACATCATCCCAATCAAGGAAGATAGACTTCCCAATTCACATAGTTAAATATTTTTTTAACTCAAAAAGACCTTTCAATGTTGGCTTTGGCACCATTGATACCGTATAAAGGATCGGAGTTTTCCCGAGAATCGAATGTGAAATAACATAGAATATACAGTAGTTTATTAGAAATAGCTATATCCTACTAATATTATAAACCGCAAGTTTGTATGTATGGATGTGTAGATGTTTGTTCCGCTTTCACGCTGCAACGGAACAACGGATCGACCTGATTTTTTGCATGGTTATAGTTCAAGAGCCAGAGAATGATATAAGCTACATTTCATCATCATTTTCATCATCATCAGCACCATTTTTCATCACTACGCGGGTGAAACCGCGGTGCGCAGCTAGTAGTAACATTTAGGTAAAATGGGCATTCGTGTTTTTTTTTTAAATAATTTAACTTGTTTAAACTGCGCCCTTATTATACAAGTTAAGTGTTAAGTGATAGTGATCGAGATTGCATGCCGTCCCGTTCGCATCTATTTACTCGCACCACGTGCGTAAATTGATGGCACGCGATCGCGATCACGATCCGAATCATCCATAATAAGGCATCTGGATTTAAAGAGTCCACTACATAGTTGCCGGACATACAGTCCATCTCTACCGCACATGCACGCACTATGCAGGCGTGTGTGTGCGTTCTAGACGGTCACTCGGGCACAAATGAGTGGGTGCATATTTCAGTGACATAGGTCAGGAATAACACCGATGTACAGTGCCACTCGGCTTATAATGAATATGGATTGTGGGTGCTATTAATTAAGTGTCTCTCTTTTGGTAGTTGTTCGCCTCGAACTGTGCGACCTACCTACCTATATCTTCACAATAAATTTTGCTCATAATCGAATCAAGAATGTATTTTCTTGAACTACTTGCATACAAAATTGTATATAGGTTAGAGCAACGGTACGCAGGTTTTTTTTATACAGAATAGATCTATGTTTGGCCACGAACTCGCCTAATGGTAAGCAAAGTTGCGGCCGAGGATGGACACGTTGATCTAGTAGAAATCTATACTCTAGCCTTAAAGATGCCTAGATTGGTTTTGGTCGAACAGTTTTTCTAACATACAAACACCGACTTGTTCCCATACAATCTGAGACCTTCGTTTCGCTCGGTCAACTAAAGTGAAAATAAAACGTTATGTAGTTTCAATTTTGACCACATTCATTATTATTCATGTCGCAGTGCACATTGTGGCTTTTATTTCGAGCGGTTAACCATTCTCGGTTAGGACGTACTTTTGTCCCGATTGACTTTGTTGGATTTGAATCGTTGAAAATGGGTGCAGTTGTTTTCCGTGACGCGTGTTGAGGCGTCGTTTCAGGGAAGCCTAGAAAACATAAAAACCAGAAATAATATAGAGGAAATAATAAAAAATACTTACATCTCACTTTTATAATTTTCGAAAGGTGATCGACAACTTTTCGTGAAAAGTGCAAATTTAGCATTGACCGACATTATTATATTACTTCGTAAGGATTGGCCCAATGGAACATTTTTAATAAATACCTACTGATTTAATGGTAAGCTCATAAGTATTAGAGTATATCATGGAGCGACTTTAGTAGATAGGTACCATCTTATATTATGACATCATATTGTACCTACCTTAAAAACTGATCTCAATGTAAATACCTAATTTAAAAATTTTACAAGTACACTCAAGATATTTAATGGCTGCTGTTGCTATTTATTTTAGATATACTTATATCCATGTAAATACATACGTTAGCACCTAACACCTAAGTAAGTAAAAGTATACCTACTGTTGACACATAACATACCTTATTTCACCATTGTACACAGTTTTATGCAATAAAATTTTACTTCACTCAGATAACTGAGTATCCGAATATCGAGTATATTTTTGATGAGCATATCCTTACTTTTGAGATCTTTGAATAATAGAAAAAACTTTGGGTGGAGACTTAATATTACTTCTTACTTATATGTATATACTTTGCCTTCGGCGTGATGAGTTTTTGACTTTATCAAAAAACCGACTCTTTTTAAATTCCCATATTTTATTATTATACAACCTAAGCACCTATGTGCTTTAATGCGCTTAGGTAATAATTGAAACCGTTGTATTATAGAAACAGTTACGAGCGAAATAAAATTATGTTTTGTTCTATACAAGTTACGATGAATAAATTGTTTTAAAAATGTTCAGTTTGTTTTTGCTATGAATATGTGCAGTCGTATAAACAAGTAAATTCATTTGTTTTGTTAAGACTTAATGTTTAGTGGCTAATAAATACTTCAGTGACCATGTCCGACTTTTATCTACTGCCTGAGACACATTCAATGAGATTTATAAAAATGTCTTTGCTACGGGAAGTCACCTTGAAGAATATATTTATTCTTACTTGACCGGACCGACATTCAGTAGTCTAAAGAAAAATATATGTCCATTTTCCAGGTTAATTGGGTCTTTGTGTCTGAAAGTAAATGAGTACCAAATGTCAAATATCTAGATATTATATTCATAGGTATTTTCTTTATGAAATATTAATCCACTTTGTCTAGACTAGTCTAAGGATAAAAATATAAAATTAATATTATATCGTAAAGACACGGATTAAGAAAAAGCTTTTCAAAAAGAAAATTATTTTCTCTTTTAGTAAAAAAATTACTTAGTTGCCTCAATTGAGAAAAATCTCGATTTTATAACCTTCAATTGTCGTTTTCGTTTCTACTTTTTAGGCTAATATAACTTTTGTAAGAAGGCATGTACGCAAAGAGGCCGCGAACTCACAACTACACTGAAAACAAAACATTTGTGTATGTGAAAACCTGTATTAGACAACGTCCGATGTTGAAAACTTAACTCGCGGTGTTAATGTGTGAGTTGTACGTATGTAAGTGTGGAGGTGCGAGGCATACATAATACATTTGCATTCTATCGATGTAGACAGCAATATGGCAGGCGTGGTTTCAACCGAATACTCGATCAGTATGTCACTTTGTCCAAGCGTGATAGTGACAAAATAGTCGTTTAGTCAACTAAATTGTCAATGTGTATGTGGAATTTATACGAATTTGCAATGATCGAAGAAGTTGTCATAAATTTTAATGCGCTATATTTTGAAATATCTATTTAGCAGTTTTAATTGAATACGAAAGATGCACTGGTATTGAATTTAAATAGTTTGCTAAGCTTTAATCACGCTGCCCCAGTTAAATTTAACATACCTATAATGTATAGATAGGTAAATAGAATTTCAGTAGCAATTTATGTCGAGCTAAAAATAGCATTCATATAGTGCTTGTTAAGCTAATAAAATGGGCTCTCGCCGATCCTTCGCTCATTGTTCTAATAGTTCATACATTCAACCAACATTCAACCCAAATGTGATACTGACAATTATTTGATTCGTGTCTGTTTGAAATTATTAAAATCCATTATTTCAAAGCATATTTTATCTAAATAAATCATATATAA
Organism: Agriopis marginaria; assembly: GCA_932305915.1. Taxonomy (NCBI): domain Eukaryota; kingdom Metazoa; phylum Arthropoda; class Insecta; order Lepidoptera; family Geometridae; genus Agriopis; species Agriopis marginaria. The sequence continues at coordinate 13,240,077 of OW029919.1, read as the reverse complement.
AAAATAGTGCGTGGAGTCCCTCCGCGCGGAAGAAGTTATACTTCAACAAGGAACCCTAAAATTATAACTAGGGCAAAAATATCAACAATTTAAAAACATGCTTTTCTCGAGATTCGAACCTAGCTCCTTAGGCTTCTCAATCCATTAGCGACACCATTACTAGTCGCAACGCGAAAAAAGGATACGCATTTCGCAACCATACGAGAGAGAAAAATTCCCCCTCCATGGTAGCGTTAAACGTTTAACGCAACCTTGTTGCAAGTCGCATAAGAAGTATAACTTCAATAATATAATTCATTTTAATCTTTCGAAGAGATAAAAATGTCCTATAATACAAAAATAATCGTTGTCAATACCTTTACAGAGCAGCACACAAATTTTCCTAATAAGTAGGTACTGCAAAATACTTAGAAGTCACACGACCTCACCAATTGAAAAGTCTGCTGTCCAGTTTATATAAATCTCAACAGTCATGCACTCCATGCAAACAATTGGGGTTGGGAGAGGTCGTAGTTAATTGGTGACAATCACGGGTTAGCAACGGTTGCGCAACTGACAACGTGTCATTTACCTCTCGACCTTCATGATGCTTCCCACTTGCCACAGCATGTGTGCTAGTTGGTACGCGGATGCTTTGTCACTTTTGACGTCAATTGTTGTAGAGACGAAGTAATCCGCCTAAATATAAATGGTGTGAGTCACGCCAAGACTTCCTATAGAATTTATCCATGTAATACGAGCTTAAAAACGATTGTAAAAGTTTTCTTTTGTTGTTTTTTTATAAAATAGTAGAGAAAAACGTGTTGGTCGGCTGAAGTTTGTTTTTTTCATAAAGGAACATCACATTGTTTAAATAAATTATAAAACATAATTTTCTTTTTAAACCTAATAACTCATAAAGAAGTTTAATTGTGTTATAAAATAGTTGTTTTACAACATCTTTCCTCATTAATATTTAATTCTATCTGTCGTCTTGTTGAATCATTAAATAAGTGTCTCATACTTAATAATCACGGGATTTAGTGTCAAGTTCGCATTGTGTTCTAGCAATGACTAGGTTAGTGTGCTGACGATTTAGAAAATCCCTTATAGTGCTAACAGACGCTCGAACGCGGCTGACCTCAACCGCCATCTGACCAACGGGAGAGAAAGAGAGGGAAATATAATATTCTCACTCTTTCTTTCCCGTTGGTTGGACGGCGGTCCGTCAGCCGCGTTCGTGCGTCTGTTAGCACTATTACATTAATTTAGTTTTGTCTATCTTTTATTCAACGCGTAAAAAAGTTAGCCAAGATTTTAAGATATAAATAAAGCTTCTTTTGTCTGTTACAAATTTTCCTCATGGTACAAAAAAAATTGGCTTATTACTATACCATTCCATGTAACCCTATATATTAATAAATATTTTTTTATTTTCAGATTACAACGCCGTGCCGCTGTTTGCCTCGGAAAACGCTTCTAGTGGTGAGTATATTTTGTTGCTAATTTATCTTTTTGCTCTTTTTTCTTCCTTTTGCCTAAGTATTAGAAGAATAATCCCGTATATATTTTCCTATTCTGATTAACCATATAGAAGCTATGTTTGAGCATCTTCTAAGAAGAGGCTATTAAATCAAAGTTGTTGCCCATATCATAATGCTTTCACGATTTAATTTATGTCCAAAGATGAATCTTAGTCGTGAAACACCTCGAGCAGTTTTGATACTTTATTACTAACGCACGGCTCAAAAGCCTGTATAGGCTATACGGGACGGTGGTACTAAGTAGTGGTTAGGTGTGGTAGTAATTGTACCAATACAACAACAACAACAACTTGTACTATACAACTACAACAACAACAACAACTTGTACTATAGGACCAACTCTGAAATTGCGAAATATTTACAGCTACCACTACGTTGAGTCATTTCCAATTAAATTTAAATTTTCATAGAAAAGTTTCAAAATAAAAAAATACATTTTAACTTTACTATGGAACTGCTGTTTTTTTTCGTTATTCAACGTTCTTCCAATATTTAATGTTGTTTATAAGAGTACAATGACCTCCTTTCGGCTGGCAGTTAGGTTCAGACCAGTAGTTATCTTGTGTATAAATAAAACTAGTGTTGCCATCATTAGCCTCATAGATATTCGTATACTGCTGTACGTAGGCCTTTCCTAAAGAACGCCACAAGGCACGATATTCTGCTTCTCTCATCCACTTGTCACCAGCCTCCTTTCGCAGGTCGTCACTCCACCTGGGCATCCTACTGTACGTTTTCCGCTACACGCTCTCCACTCTAGAACCCGTCTACCCCAATAGTATAGTAATAGTGTTTAAATAAATACATAATCTGACCCTGTTTTCAAAAACCACTCTAATAACTTAGATAAAATTTGTTATGTAGATTCGGGGAAAACATCGGTCTTATCTCGAGAAAATCGTTTTTCCGCGAAGAGATCGGTCTCGGTCACCCAGCTAGTGTAAAGTATAGCGCTAAGTATTACTAAAGTTCACTCCCTTGACCCGAGTGACCCATTTATTCAGGTCAAGAACTAACGGTCCCAGCTTGACATACTTTAATGTTTGAACGATGTCACTATACCGGGGTGTAATCACTGGCAAAATAATGTTTTAAACCATGTAATGGAACAAAAACTAGCCAACGGTGATATGGTAACAAATGGTGATAAAGTGAACTTATACGGGGGCTCCAAGTCGCCGACAAACGCTAGACGGCGCTAGTCCGAGGTCGATAGCGTTCTCTTGTGTAGGAGGCCAAGACCCACTTCAGGTCTCTGTGTCAGCTGAATGTAAGTAAGTTTGGTGATATAGATACGTAAATAAGTACCAAAAATACGAAATTTTATTAGTTATCATTATTTTTTTAAACTCACTTTTATATAACTTAAACTACATTTTCAAAGTTGAACTTAGAATTCGTTACGAAAATACTATAATCAATAAAAATATATCATTGTTTTAAAACTATCACGGTTGTTCACTACAGTTTTATGATTATTAACGGGATATTTGCCGTGATAAGTTTGTGCATGGAGATCTAGCTATAAATATCTTTATCATATTTCCTACAGTTTACATTTTATTTCGACACACATATCTATTCGATCCTCAAGTAAAAAATAAACAACGGAAAACGTTTTTCCAGGTTTAGTCATTTGAACTTAGATGTGTGTGTTATGAACGAGCGTGGGTCAAATTGGTACTCAACAAAATTTCACATTTTTTACGATAAAATGGGACCGTTCGTTTTAATCTGTTGATAGTATTATTTTCTCATTTCATAACACGAACTGCTTGTGAGACAAGATGCGAATAGGCACGATAAGGGCAGTGATTGCAACGATACTTCCAATAGTAGGCTATAGGTTGTTAACCCACTAAGATATCCCTTATCTCGCGCCGACGCGACGCGACCAGCCTACATACTTCCGCACGATGTTGGCACAAAACTGGCTCGGGTCGGACCATTTTAGACTGTAGTGCTCTATTATAAAGTCAAAAGTATCAAAATATTTTGGTCGCGGTAGAACATGTGTTTTGATTGTGCTGAATACTGTTAGTTAAAAATTGGTCAAGACATACTCAAATTACTCAAACGTTATGTTCATACCTAGCATAGTGCATTTTTTTGTATCATAAAGTCAGTGTCTAGATTCTTTCTGCCCAGCGTGTATTCCGGTTCAAGCCGGGGTCCGCTGTCCTACTGTGACTTCGCACAGTCCTTAGCATCAGCATCTTCCTTGGTGAGTTTGTTGGATCATGACATCTCTTGCGACGTCAATCCATCGTCGATTTGGTTGGTCTCCAGGGATCACAGCTCATGTATCATGAGCTGATTGCGGACAAACTTCACTGGTCTGCTTAGTAGGTATATGGCAAATGCAACTTAAAAACGTGATACGGTAAATTTACGACTTTAATATTTTAAATTACTTGAAAAATCGAGACTTTCTGGAAAGTAATATTTACGGCGTGTTTGTCATTTGTTTCCCCACCACACAACATAGTTTCTCATAGAGCTCAGAATCTAACATTTCAATGTCAAATCCGGGCCCAGACTTGGTTGTACAAAATTGCTCAGCTGAGTGTTCAATTAACTATAATATATGTAGGTAGGTCTAGGTAGGTACTTGATTGAAAAGAGAAAGGCTTATTACACGTTATTGAGCATCTATTGAATATTGATTGTTCCCCGTACAGACGGTGATAAAACGGCGAGACCTACATAAAACAAAGAAATAATGAAGTAACTTTCTTCGTTATAAAAAACGTAATTTAGTTTCGGTACAGTCTAGTCGGTATGGTCAAATTGATACATGAATGTAGGTAGTACTCTATTTTAAAACAAAAAGATGTTTATCGGGACTTATTACGCATTATTTTATTTAGGTAAAAATAGGTACTTACCTTCCTTTGTTTTAAAGATATAGCTAAAAATTTGCGCTCACTGCCACTTGCGCATTACTTGTGTGTGCAACCCGTAACTTTGATAAAAAATTGCTGTTATCACATATTTTCACGCTCGCGCATTTCTAATCAATATGTTGAATTTATCAAGCTGGATCCTTTGTGCCCTACCTGAACATCATCACCATCAGCCAGAAGACTTCCACTGCTGAATAAAAGGCCACCCCTTTAACCCCCACACTGAACGACACCCTGCCTTCTGCATTTACTGGATGCCCGTGACTCTATACCTCTCTACCTGAAGACTAGAACTGTATGTGGCCCATATATACATCAAACAGTCAATTTGTATAGACACATTCATACTTGGCGATATGCAGTGGTTACATTATAAGATAATCTCAAGAATTTTTTTCAGTAGGTCACCGATGTGTTGCTAACCTCTCCACAACGCAAACATATTGGGGGCGTTAATAGTGGGTAGTGTTTACCTTATTATAAAGCTTTTAAGTGCTCGGTAATCAAAGATGTACTTAATCATAAGTATGTACCTATATAAAATAAATACAATGGAAAATGTAATGCACTTCAATCAACAGTTGTTTACGAGGGCAACTTTTGCGTTGTCTTTCTGAAAATACGACTATACATGACTATTCTGCCAAAGAAAAGAGCTCCTCCTTGCTTGGGTTGTTACAAAATAATTCAAGAATTGACAAAATATTCGATGTTTTTGTTTCACAAAAACATATTTTATAAATTAAATATCATTCTACTCCACGATCACCACATACAGCCATGCCATCGCATCAAACGCCGTGAAATATAGCCAAAATTAGATCGTGACTATTAAATGTCTTATCTCACATTCATCGTCATCATCATTTCAGCCGTAGGACGTTCACTGCTGCATATAGGCCTTCCCCATCGATCTCCAAAAGGGCCGGTTGGAAGCGGCCTGCATCCAGCGTTTCCCTGCGGTCTCTTTTAGGTCGTCTGTTCATCTTGTGGGTGGACGTCACACACACATTCATCTCACATTCATTTTCGATTATTTCGCTATACTCAATACTCTATTTGGAGTGGATTTGTCTGGAAATTTGACGTATCCCATCCTCGGCCAGGCTTTCTGGTTGTCGTACAATCAGACGAATACGCGGAAAAATTAAAATGTGATCTTTTCTTACATTTAAAATATTCTACAGGATTCTTTGTCCTGATTAATCTTATGACACGGAACATCTATAGATTTCTTCTAGGTTTGTGCACTGTTTCAGACAAGATAAACTATTAAACCTCCCACCAGAAATTGATACTTACATTTTATTTTGATCACTTTTTTACCAGCAAGTCCTTATAAACTAAACAAAATACTAGCATGTAAGAAGTTAAAACTTACACCTAATTAGTTATACTTACCGCAACGAAGCATTCGCTTTGTTCGACTTCTATTAGCGTCCATCGCCATTGGTGGTCTTTAAAGCTCCCTTATGTAAGCACATTCACATTATATAGAGTCGTTAGTTTATTCCCAGATGCGACTTATGAATGAAATATTGTTTGTGAGGCCGGATGTCGGCACTGAATAAATGTTAAACTGAGTTTCATAAACAACATGTAAAGCGACTTTTCGTCCCTTGATCTGTAACCCTTAACGTATTCAAACTTCTTACAAACCGCCAATTTGACTTTGAAAATGACCATCCAGGTGTTCTCTTTTATAGTACCAAGACCAACTGTCAACTTAGGTATAGGTATTTACATAGCTCAATCTTGTAGTGGCACCAGTCGATTTTCAGTTCAATCACATCGCACATCAGCAGCCATTAAACGTCCACTATACTGAACAAAAACCTTCCTCTTAGGGGTGTTTCCATAATCCCCACGCTTAGCAGGTGGCTTGCGGATCGCAGTACGCTCACCGTGTACTAATAGGATGCTGATGCCCATACTCCGGTGGTTCTGATCGCAGTTTTTGGACATACCCAGGTCCAATCATTGCGAGGACACAATTCTTACAATTTGATTTACCAGACAGACAAGTATAAATATCTGCTAGCAAAAAAATACTGTCCCGTGACTCTTGTCATGTTAAAAATATTAGTCAAATCAGAATTTTATCAGTACTCATTATTCCTAAAACTTAAAAGTTACGAATCTCTGCGTAAGCTCTACGTTAAACCGTTTGCGATAACCAAAACGTTGCTGCTTCGGTGTATAGAAGCTGAAACTATATCAGCGTTTTTAGTTTAGTTATTTATCTTTTCGAGAAAAAGACTCATAACGCTGCACGATATTTATTGTAATATGATTATAATAGATTCATTTGACGCTATAAAGTGCGTCAATCGACTGAATGAGCGCAACGGTGCATCTCACTCAAGTGATGCCGTTGGATTTTATGGGAACGAATTTTAATGCTGTTTTCATTCATACCTGCAAACGCAATATATTAAAATCTGTTAAAGTGTGATTGCATTTTAGAGTGTTTGGTTTAGTTAGAATATCATGACAAATTAGCATAAAATTTCGGATGCCCCCTCTTAGATACACAGATTCTGTTTTCACGTGAGTTTCAAGTAGGTACCTACTTGAAACTCGTACGTGAAAACAGACGTAGTACGGTACGTAAATAAATAAACAATACATCTTAGAAAGAAGAACTAACTAGACAGAAGGGGGCCAGCGTTTAACCAGCGTGTGTTGCCATAGATGAGATGCCATATTGAGACGTGGTCCTTAACTGCTGGCCTTTTGGAAAAACTCAGTCAGAGTACGGGCAATCGAGATGAAGAGAGCTATGCACGGAGTTTCTTTCGTGATAGAATCCGGAACGTGAATATTGGACAAAGAATCAGTCACCGACATACCTATTAAAATTTGCAAGTTGAAGTGGCAATGGGCAGTCCACATCGCTCGAAGAACCAATAACCGATGGGGAAGAATGGTTCTTGAGTGGAGACCACGTACCGGAAGACGCAGCGTAGGTAGGCCTCCCACTAGATGGACCGAGACATTGTGAGAGTCGCAGGCATTTGCAGTGGATACAGATATCAGGCTTGCGTTCAGTGTGGAGGTCTGATGGGGAGGCTTATGTTCAGCAGTGGACGTCTTCTTGCTGATGGTGATGATGATGACATTTCAGAAAATAAATCTTATATTTAAGTCAGTCCATAGTCCTGTAAATTAACGCTCGAAATTACCTGTTGTGCGAATAATTATGCTAAAGTCAAATTTGACAGACTCCTAATTTCCATGACAGTAAACATTAACATAATTAATGGCCAGGAAATGGAAACAAAAATAGTTAAATGGTCCGTTTTGTTGTTGCTGCCAGCATCCGCACAGATTTTGACTAGATGCGAGAATCGTTTTGTGACACTATTGTGACGAAGCATTTACAATCTGATTCTTATCACATATTAAGATCATTGCAAAATCTGATTGTCACTGGGAAAATAGAAGCTACATAAGAGAAAGATGCTCAAAAACCCCTTTGCGCTGGACAGATGAGATCTGCACCACCCTCAAAAATGGTGAAACATCGTACAAGCGAAGCTGATAACCTGACGAGTCACGACCCCCATAATTGGGAATCGACATTAGGAGCAAGGATTTGGATTATTGTGATATTGCTCATGACCTAAGCAAACCATTTCCGAGCACATTTTTAGAACCATTAATCTAAATTCGAATGCCATTTCGAAATTCTTCAGACAACCTTTAAACAATTATATTATAAGAAAAAATTGCCGGTACTTATTGAAATTAAAATTCTTATACCATTTTCTATAAAGAAATAAATTTAAAAAGAATTTTCCAAGACAGATTCGTATAAAATTTTACTATGATAATAAGTGGCTGTCTAGTAAAATGTAAGCAGAGAATGTCTAAAGATTTTAATGAAGACTACTAGATACAGAATTTCGTAAATTTTATGATTTTCGCTTTATTAATATCTGGGTCTGAGAAACTTTATATTTATGCAAATTTTCTTGAAGATTTTAATGAGAAACGACGCCACAATAATGTGAAATTTTATTAAATCTGTCCAATTAAGTAAAGTTATTACATTTTTGAATTATAATTTGGAGTTTAGAAAACATTAAGACAACTAATATTAAGTACAAATTTAATTATCAATTTCTCTTTGTGAAGTGTTTATTATCAATAATATCAATGTATTTTTTCAATTCTTCTTTTTTCTCTCTTTTTAACTTTGCATTACTTAGAAATGTTACTCAAGTTATTCTATGCTTAAAACTGCTCTGTATTCTGCCAGAATTTTTTACGCGCAAAAACGAAAAAGCCAGTTTAAGGATAATGTTTCTGAGAAAGGCCGTAAATATCTTACCGGTTAGCACATCGACACAAAATGCATCTTTTGATATTAAATGGCGTTACCTTCCTCAATCTTGCACCTTTCGCAAGTTCATGCGTTGAGACATTATTTTTCTATTCATTATTTCATGGGACGACCGATAGTGTTTTCTGCCTTCTGGCAATATTTAATAACATGATAACTCTAAAGCAAAACCACATAAACTATTAACGTAATCTGTGCTCTTGGTCTACCCTTTTTGCGAACTAAATTAGACATTGTTTTAACAATATAGGATTTATATAGACTTTCAACAGTTTCGACATTTGAAATTTTTTATAATATTTATATATGGAAACTCAGGGCACTTTTTTCGTGAATTTTATACTAGATTTGACATTCCAGTGTTATAATGGTTTTAGGCAAAGAACTGCTTTTAAAACTATGAGATAGAGCAACAAGGCATTAAAATTAATAGGAGCAACGACCTATTGTTACCAAAAATCATTTATCACAGCCATTCTTGCAACCCTTCTCCGCCCACATATGACAAGCATTGACAAATTCGCCGCCAGTCGCGACCTTTCTGTGTTAGCAACACCTTTATCGATAATAAAGACAATGCCTCACAAGTTGACATCAAGTAAACCGATATCTTGTTTTTCTAGTCTGAAACAATAGGTGTTGCTTATTATATTTGCTAGGTGAGACTACAGATTTTGGTACGTCTTATTATTAAGTAGGCATTTACTTTCGGTGTTTAAGTTCATGAAAACCACGGGAGATATCAACATGATAATCTGCTTACATGTTTTCGTTACTTTTTGCAAGGGTGAGGAACATGCACAGCACACTTTTACAGATAAACGCACGCACGCGAAAGGTAGGACACAGACGGACGGACGGACAGACAAACATCGTAGGCTTAGTAATAGGGTCCCGTTTTTACCCTTTGGTACGGAACCCTAAAAATCGGTCGAGAAGCTGTGATGATATATATATCGGGGTTGCGAGGTCCTAGTTCGGGGCGAACAACATTTTAGATATTATCAACTATGTATGAATATTAAATTCCAATACCACTTTTCCTCAAATTCTTTTACATAAATTTATGTTTGCTATCGAGAATCAAAAGTAGGCTTCTTTTGGAGGAAAATGCGAAACCAGCCTGACTACTTCTTGGTAGTGGTGACTCAGACAGAAAGTTCCTGTGGTTTTTGGACCTTATTATATATATGGACTTTATTGTATTGAATTAATGGGCCATATCGGTCAACATCCTCTTCAATAGGTTACAAAAACTCATTAATCATTCAAGGGCTTGGAAATGGATGCAGTCACGTATGAACTTAAAAATGTTGTTTGTGTCAGTAGGTATGTATACAGGGTTATTGCTAATAACCTAACAATCTCTTGCAAGCGGCTTCACTATTATCATACAATACATTACACTTATCCTAACAACTTTAGTTCCACGACTTCTAATAATTTGTCTTTTTTTCTTCCATACAAAAACCAAAACAATGTCTTTTATAGATAGCAATAACATTACGTGGTTACAAAATAAGAAGAAACACGAGGCTCAGTTGAAGTTTTGGAGCCGACTCTTGCACATATGAAATTAAAAAATTTATTACTTTTATTTTTAGTTGTTCGCTCTGAACTCGCAACCCCTCGACCGATTTTACTAATATTTGAACTTAAAAATGTTATCTAAATAAACTACTTGCCTACATTATTTTATGACAATCGTATCAACGCTGTACTCAAGCTATTGTTGAACAAATATCCAAATATGCATAGAACGTTGACTTGCCCCATTAAAATCTGCAACCTCAATATATCTCACTCGAGACTCTCTTCAATCAGTCAAAAATCATAGTTTTTTTTTAAAAGTCATGGAAAGTATGTTAAATGGAAGCTTCCCTTGATATACCAGGCAGCTGCGAGAGGGTTTTAGATAATTGTCAATAACCCTGTATTCTATGTATTGTATTTCGAGTTAATTTAATTGTTCAGACAAAGATCACAGTAATTATTTAAAGTAGTTATTTGAGTTTACAGACACACCGACCTTTTAGTAATTAACTTTTATTGTTATTAAGTACTTCAAGACCTCTCATTAAGCTCTAAAAACTTTTATGTGAATCTATACGGGTTGATTAGCAGTGGGTAAGAGCTGATTAAGTTTCAAGCTTAATGTAAATAAAAAAATAATAATGAACAACATGAAAATCTTTCTTTGTACATGACGAATCTCTACTGTAATTCCGCTTCTACTTCGCTTCGAGTACAATAAGGATATTGCGATAAATTATTTTTCTCTATAGATATTTGTGATGCTAATTTTAACCTAACCTGAAATAAAATATTAATAACATAAAAGAAAAAAAATTACCGAACTAGAAACAAAAATTAATTAAATCTGTAGCAAAAAATTCGTTATAATAATTTGTACTAATGATATTAATTTTAAATAAAATATTTGAAACTCTCAGCAATTAATATGCAATGACTTTAAATGTTATTTAATAAAAAAATGAGGTAAAAAAACATGGACTTCCGCAAAGTGACATCTGATTAAATCAAGAAAATCTTTTCAATTGCCTTTATTAACTAAACAAAATACAAGCTAATACTAACACTACCAATACAGTTAGACTGCCCATAGACCGTTGAAGGTCTAAAGACAATTCAAATGCTCAAGCCCACTACCAGTTGGCAGCGTACCCAGCATGCTGGCGGCATTACCACGCTGAATGGAAGAGCTTATGCGTTGAGCCAGAAACAAGCCAGCATTTTGGTCACGCGTCGCATTAACCAGGAGCTCTGAAAGGCAATTGTTTTTTTTTTAATGTAAATTAAAAGCAGTTAACATTTTACCCAGAAACATAAATATTTTGTAGGCTTAAAATGAAATTTAAATTTGCTGGTGGTTTTATACATTGTATTCAATGAGAACATCATCGATTGTACAATACTTACATGATCGAATAATTTTAAAAGAAACAACGATATTTTAAATTTAATTACAGTAAAACCCACTATCTTGTTTAAAAAGTAGAAATACATGATACAAATGCTTTAAAAACTTTGTACACAATTAATTAAACTCTATTTTATTCTTATTTAATTTTAGTATGCCTAAGCATAGGTACATAAAATGTATCAATCCGTACTTAAAAGAAAAACAAGGATAAATCTATGTGAACAGTAATAAACGGTTACAAAGTAACAAAAACAAGCTCCCCGTGGAGTTAAAAATATTTTTTCCCAAAAATAAGCAATAGCTTCTACCGACCCAAATCACTGACGACCCGAAAAAAGGAAAAGAACAACATCCATCGCCGCTTTATCACGCAGTAGCCAGACGCAGCCCAATCAAAAGTTTTAATGACATGAATCCTTACTGGAGAGCTCGCACTGGGCGTCTAAATCGTATCGATTGTCCCGATGTAGGTCACAGGCTTGCGGGTCAAGGGTCACGGGTAGGTCACCTCGTCAACGTAAATAGTCTGAAGACTCCCTCCCCCGTTACCCCGCTCCTTCGGAGACTGCGCCTCCAGCCCTGCCCTTTGTGAATACCTCGTAAAGACGCTATAAAAATACATTGTTGAACGCACACTGTCGGCGGGCCCGACATTTTGCACGTGCCTAGTATATGCAAGAATGTTCGGTTATTTTATTATTAGGCTGTAACTTTATCAACTTTGTACATACCTATTTCTAAATTGAAATTTTTTATACCGAAGTTATTTTCTTTATCACGTAGAAAAGGGAATATCTCAACGTAAATTTGGTTACTTGATTAGCCCATATGAAATTTCGTAATCCTAACTTCAAAGGATACGTGATATTGGTGTTATTGCGAACATCGCTCTGAATAATGAGCGATGATCCCGATAATCTGATATTATTTACAGAAGCCGTACAAAATATCGGGAGTACATAAAACAAATCCCTCTAACAACACGGCGAAGCTGTGATGTTATTTACTGAGTTAACGATCGCTTGAGAACATAACATTAAGCTCGTATTTTAGACTTAAATTGCGATCGTTTTCTCAGTTCCAAATCAAATACATTTTAACATATTCTCAGATCAGACAAACAAGGGAGATAATATGGTAAAATAGTGTGGGGGCACTTTATGACGACGTCACCCTGCAGAGCAGACGACTTTGCATGAATCTTTTTTTGCATTAGACTTATTAGATTAGACTTAGATTTAGATTTCTACAGAATCAATTTTAGTAATCTTGTCATAATTCCAGCTCTGATCACTACAAACCAAAATCACATTATCAAATTATCTATTAATAATAAAATGAGGATATAAAAATTTATTACACAAACACTCCCATGTTCCCAATTTTTTTTTACATTAATTCCTGGAAAATGTCGCAACTGTCCAACTCCATATGGGGTATAACTGCGTGGCAATGTCTAACTCAGACCTACTAACATCTCAACAGTTTTGCATGCTTTATTTTACTTTTTTTTTTCTTCGTATAATAACTAATGTGTAATCGTCACATGACCAACTACCTCTGTTCGGCGGAGGGTATTGGTATGCCATCTCACAGGTTTTCCTAGTTTGGGTACCAATGCACTTCCACTAGAAATATTAATATGTGATGACACCATGTATTACAATTTAATAAGACGTTTGTTATCGATAAATTTTTCATTTCATTTCATTAGACTACTAGTTAGTTCACTGGTGTCTGCAAATTTCTTAGTGTACGTGAAAAATGAGTAAGTGTGCCGTACTTACAGTAAAGTTGTTAAACGGTATCGTGAAAAAAATGGGTGAAATACGAAGACATTTGAACCCGTAAAGTTATTTTACTAAGGCATATTTTGTCCTCTCCCTTCTCCCTTGTTTGTCTGATCTGAGAACAAATTCCACACTATGTTTTAGTATAGCGTCTGCTAAGCGCATATAGGGTTCTTTTTATTTACTTGGTACTAGCTTTTTTATGATTAACAAGTTAGGCGTTTTACCACAGCTCATCAGTTAAGTGACGGTGTGGTTGAAGATGGTAAACATGCCTCACCTGGAATGGAAAATTACTTTCTGGAAAATGACCATTAGGTGCTTGACTACAGATTTTCAATTTGAAGGTGGTAGATAGCTAGCTGATTACTAAAAAGTACCTTACCATCATGTCATGGTCTTTAGTTCATTCATGGGAATCAAAGTCGAACGCGCTATCGTCGCTGCAAAATCTAGTTGCGACCCGCGATTTTATTCGTGATTTCTCCGCCTTCATTCGTGATAAATATTCGTGTTAAAGTCGATAATTTAATAGTTGGTTGTGAAAAGGTAACAAACAGGCAAAATAGTAAAGAGACCATCGTATTTTGGGGATTATGCAGAAGTTAAAGAGGTGCAAAGTTAAGTAGATATGTCTACATCAGGTCTACATATTTGTTTATCGTGGCTGTGAACTTAACTCTTACAAGATCTACAAGCTAATAAAGGTAGTATTCCCATCTTGGCTACCGTGACCGAAAACTGCGACCGGCGACCGCGACTGGCGGCAGCAAGCGACCCACACGTCACGCGACGTGGTCGCTTGTATTGTTTAGCACTCCATATACATAATAATTCATACTGAGCCAGTGGATCGCGCGACGCGGCCGCAGCTGACGGTCGTGGTCGCCGGTCGAGATCGCAGGTCGCGGTCGCCAAGATCGGAATACTACCTTAACGCCCTGTACCAATACTTTAGTTGTTCAAAGCAAAACCACCGATTTTTCTTGACATGATACATTACTGTATCCATTTTCTAAATGAGAGTCAGCTTGCACCAGTTATGTAAACAAGCTATGCACTTTCTCACGCTCGCCGTTGAATGCACAAAGCCAATTTTCCGCCAGAACAAAAACAACACAAATTCAATTAGGGAAATGGTTTCTGCTTTGCAAAACAGAAGGGTACACGATGAAATGTATACTACGTTCAGTTTGGCATAAACAGCGGTGGCGAGATCCAATCACCAGATGGAAGCGTGAAGCATCCACCCTGAGGAAGCTAAACAATGTGTTTTAACGGAAGGAATAGAAGATATATGTTTACTTTCTTGTTTCCGTTGCTTTCAGATGATCTAATTGCGCTGTACCGTCTAAAGGACTTTTCAGATTGCGCCATAATATATTGTGGGCCCACTAGTTTAACAGGTGCTTTCTAGCTTCATAAAAAGCTTGTTTTTTTAATACACGGTTCACACTAACAATGTCATATCAAACAATTACTCTTAACGGTAACGCATTGCCTAATTTTAAACTAGTAAGATAACAAAATAAAACAATATTACTATTTAAGTTTTGGTTGGCCAAAGCTATGTAAAAATCTGGCGCTACGTATCAACGATACGATGTAGGTACTATTATTTTATAGATCAGGCTGGTGATACGAGATAAGATATGATGCTATCATAAGCTGGAAATAGGCCTTTCCCAAAACCCAATCCTAGCCTTTACTTTTCCAGTCACTTCCAACTTACCGTTTTTCGTAGGTATATCATCACTATATCGAGTTGCTTCACACTGTCCCGCATGTTCAGCGTGACAACTGTGGGCAAACCCTCCCAATGGAAAGTCATGAAGCAATACTATGTCATTATTGCATGGTCTGATAAGGCGTTAACTCTGATGCAACTTCTATTTATGACTTTCTTTGAAAGCACTTACACTTGGTTGGATTTATATTTCAGTCAACGATAGAAAATGTAATTTGTTCTTCCGTTTCAACAATACAATTTTATTAACTTTCTCAAAATGTGTCTCAGATTTTCGTTTCTTGATTTACGAGACCCATTTTCACAATAAATTCAAACACACCTATTCTAGAAAATGACAATCGTTTGAACCATACGCGCACTTGCTGAAATCGTGAAATTGTAAACAAGTCGCGAAGGAAATTGGATAGACGCTGGAACAGTTGTGCAGGAAATCGAAACCCACAAAAGTGCACTCGAGATTAACCGAGAGAGGATACCCACATTTCATATCCTTACTCTTGTCACATTTATTTGTAGCACTCGCTCGGAGATAATTCTGGACATAAGGCGCCCTACATAGCCTAAAATTTCCTAAAATTTGCTACGTTTACTACTATTAAGTTTGCCTAAAACTCGCATTCATGTCTAAGTAACCGTAATACTCCTAAAAACAAATCGAGTCAACCTATACTAGTCGAGAGATTTTCTAATAGACATAGCCATCGCACTGAACTGAGACCTCGCCACTCCTAAATCCTCGTAACCCTTCGACTGATTTTGCCCATATTAGAACTTACAAATTGTATTAAAATGAACTACTTGTATATACAATTTCTAGAAAATTCAGATCTACGATACGCAAGTTATATGACTTTTATTAGCCCTTCCTATTCATTTTATAACCTTAACCTACTTACTACTTATCTAAACCCTAAATTATACAAATAAACATAGAAATGCCACCTTGTTACATCAGAATCTGCATGAGACTTCTCTACGCTCCATAAGATCATTGTTTTGCTCAGTCAAAAGCGAAATACCACTGACTGACTGACTGACTTAATCATCACGAAATCTTGAAAACTATTTGACCTACAAAGCCGTAATTTGGCAGGTACCTTATTACCAAAGATTATACATGTATAGTATGAAATATTTGCTTATTACCTTATGCCTTATGGATTAAAAACATTTGGAAAAAACGATTTGATTTGAGAACAAGGTTTGTCATTTGTTTTGTTTCAAATTTCATAGATTTAATCCATTAAGCTGACTAGCTAAAACAAAGCTAAATTTAAGGCGTTTTCAATTCAATTGTGCCTTGAATATATGTATCTATTTTGTAGAGACAGTTAGTAATTAAATGAAAATGTTTTAAGTACTAGGTAGTTGTCAAAGGTCGTGCTGAGGTTCAATTTATTCAGGGTGCATAAAATATCGTTTGACATTTAGAGTTAGGCATGGACTGCACAATTGATAGCGCTTCCAAAGAATGAGGCAAAGCCTGATACTGATCTCCATTATTTCAATGCTTATCTCGCAGTGCATCGCGGTACTTCGCCTCGATAGGGTACTGCTTGAATAATGGACGTGAGGTTATTTATTAACGTGTTATTTTCAAAGAAGGTAAGTACAGATACATTTATTTCTAAAATATGCATACGTTTTACCCGACAACGCGAACCTGTAAAAGGGTATTTGTTAGTTAGTTATGCTTTTACGTTCCCACCTATAAGCTAAATGCCTCAGCGATTTTGACAAATGTGGTATCGATTGATTCGTTTAAGCTCAGGACCCTTATTCTCTAACTTACATAAGTTTCCTTTAAACAAACGTGCGACGTGTTAAAATGAAAATTTTATTAAAAAATTAACTGTGCACTTTGTCTCTATGACCGCATAAACTCATAACGCGGCCGTTATCTGCGTGGAAATGGCAATTTAATTTTTTTAAACGTGATGAGGTTCGTAACGCAATCGTTTAGAAAAGGACCCTGATTCCATAACTTCAAACACGAGCGGCGCGTTAAGTTACCTCTAAAAGTTGCCCTTTATTCCCTAGGAATAGAGATCAAATTTTTAGAGTTTTACCTAACGCGTCACGTTACGTGCGTGTTAAAGTTACGGAATCAGGGCCCTGTCAAAATAAAGTAGAGCAAGCTAACGCGTTAGTCAAGAGAACGTAATATCAAAGAAGGCGCGTTTGATTCGTTTGACACATTTTATTATGTAACCATGGTTACCATGTTTTTAGTGACAATTGTTACCGTACCATAAGACGTTTGTAGCGAGCTATTGGCGTGTTTTGTGTTCATTACGGAATTAGGGTCCAGGGATGTTCACTGGGTAGGTGAAGTCATCAAAATAGCGACAACAAAGGTTAAGATATAATATTAAAAATATTTCTTATAATACGCCCTTTCAAGTGGCATGTCATTGAATAGTTCTTTTAAAATTAGAGTTAGTTTTAGTACATAAATTTCTGTCAAGTGCGCCGTTTGCGACTTATGATTCCCCAGAAATACTATTGTCGGCTTTGTTATTCAGAACGCATCATTTTAAAAACCTTCGATAAAGAGATGATAATTTTCAAGCAACTGAACCGATTTTTATGAATAATAAGAACGATATGTTGACATGATCGTGCATGTCAACATTCGCTACCTGAGTATGTTCCCCTGTTCATCTGGGTGTCTTCAAGTCGAGAGTGAATCAGTTTCTTCTAGGCAAGCGTGCTCCTTCGTAGACAGCATCATCGCTTAACATCAGGCGAGATGGCGGTCAAGCGGCCAAGCGGCAAAAAAAATACGGTTCAGCTCGGGGAGCTACGATTTTACAGACAGACACAATATAGACACACAGATACACACGTAAACTTATAACACCCTTCTTTTTAGGGGTAAAAAATTACGGGGAAAATAATGTCCGTAGAGCACAGCTAGTACATAGAAAATTCATGGTACATAAAATGAAATACAATCAACTACGTGATGCCTGACCACAGACTAGTGAACATTCTTTGTGAATAGATAACAATGCGCCAGTTTTACCGCAGTGGGTGAAGAACATTATTTGTGTCTGTTGCCTAATTATAGGCTCGGCGAGAGAAAAGGAGGGGCTTACTTTCTTTGTGTAGTTTAATGAAAACCAAAACGTATCCTAATATCGTCATAGTAAACTGTCACCTCGCGAATTATTTTGCAACCCCTGGACCAATTTTGCTCATATTTGAATTTAAAATTGCATTGAAATGAATTACTTGTCTAATCCACCAACCCGCACTGGGCCAACGTGGTGGATATGGCCCGATCACCCTTTCGGGGGTAGGCTAAAAGTCCAGCAGTGGACTGTTGAAGGCTGATTATGATGATGATGAAATTGTCTAAAATTCATGAAGATTGGATCAACGGTACGCAAGTTATAATCGAACAAACAAACAAACATAAACTCTAAAACTTACGTTCCCGTAGACTTTGAAACCTTCGCTTAGCTCTGTCAAATTGTCTCTATTTAGAAATCCAGATATTTTGAAATCAAGCCATATTCAAAATATCATAAATATTTGATCAGACAAACAAGGGAGACATGCCTTAGTACAATAGTTAGGCTTGTGTCTTAATATTTCATTTATTACAATTAATAAGCTTAGCGAAGCATACAGTTAAATACATTACACACACTGAAAAAATAATTTAATTTAGCTGATAAATTTCTGAGGTATAAATTTAAAATGTTTGTTGTGGATAGAGAACGGATGCGCTCTCCCTCTCTTGTAAGCGTATGTTAGTATAGCGCATTTGTATGGCGCACGCACGGTTTGACGTCATAACGTGATATAGTGCGCTCTCTGTTAAATTAAAATAGTTATAACCTTTTTATTTTCAAACTAATATAAATTTTGTTTTCGTAGATGGCCTATTTATATAATATTTTTATTGTAATGTTTACGCCTATTATCAATTATTAACACCTTCACATTTATAACGTAATCATAATCATATCATAATAAAAGCCCGGTGGTCCAGTTGGTAGTGAACCTTCTGAGCTTGGGGGCGTGGGTTCGATTCCCACCTAGGACAAACAATAGTGTTTGTTCTATATCTGGTTGTTAATATCTATTTAAGTATGTATTTAAAACTATGTATGTATGTAAATCAGTCTGGCAGCCATAACATCACAAGCTTTGCTTAGTTTGGGGTCAGATGACCGTGTGTGCAAGTAATATCCCGAAATATTTATATTTATTTTATATTCCTTAAACGACTGTGATCTTAGGCTCTGCTATAATCGCTGTAGTGTGCAATAGACGCAGCCGGGCTGGTGAAACGAGGGCGCCAGATCGATACGAGACCGGCAGACACAACAAGCCGTGAGTCCACCAGCGCCTCTACCGTCGTTTATAGCCAGCATCGCTTGCACTCAAATTAGAGGCCAGGGAAATGAACGATATTCGACAGTTTTACTCGAGTGTCACTAAACCTAAGCCAAACCGACACGAATTTATACGATACTAGCGACCGGCCCGCCCGGCTTCGCACGGGTGTAATTTACGTGCGAAGCCGGGTGGGGTGCTAGTTATATATATAAACCTTCCTTGAAAATGTATCTAACTGATGGTGAAAACCGCATCAAAATCCGTTGCGTGGTTTAGGAAGAGTTAGCGGCCATACAGACAGACAGACGCGGAAAGCGACTTCAATTTATACTATGTAGAGATAGAGATAGATATACAATTATACAGGGTTACGAGAAAAAGGTGTAATAAACCTAAAAAGGCAACAGTACCCTTCATTGTTAACAACTTTTACTACGGGACCATCCTGAAATCGCAGCTGTTCCATACATTTTGTCAAGTGTGAATGATTGTTTTCCATGGAACGGCTAATATTTTTATAGTTAAAGTTGTTCATAATGATGGGTACTATGGAACCCTTTCGGCTTAGTACACCTTTTGCGCGTACCCCAATATTATACGGAAAAAAAGTGTTATTGAATTGGACAACTGCTATTGTGGCATCTAATCCGCTCAGTTGGAAAATCACGCGAACGTGAACCTTATCGCGCCCAGATACGGTTTACGGTCGCGTGATTTACCAACTGAGCGGATTAGGTGCCGTAATAGCAGTTGTCCGTAAGGCCCCAGGTCATGTTTGTTTCAGTGGCCAGAGTAATGAACGATACCCGAAATATCTCTCTCTATCTCTCTATCTCTCTCTCTCTCTCTCTCTCTCTCTCTCTCTCATACCATGTCTGTTTACGAGCTCTGCTATGACACTCAAAACATATAATATGTGTTTGTCCTAATTCTTTTGGATTAAAATGTAAAGCATAGGATTAGGAGCGGCCTTAGAAACGTCAGCTTGTGAATGTGCTCTTTCTCGTTTTCGCGCGTGTCTATTTCCACCAACGAGAAGTTGAGCATTTTAAAACACGAACTAGGTTAATTAACGTTTCAAAGTAATACCGGTGAAGTATATAACATATCTAGTAAACATCATTAATATACAGATAACGAATTTGTAATAATGGTTCAATTTTAAGCTCCACTCTGGATTAAACACAATATAGCTACGAGTTTTGGCGCCAACGTGAAAAAAACATGTCGTCTCATTGTATTACTTTTCTAAATTTATATATTTTAGAGTGCTAATGCGTAATAATGGTGGATTATTATTTACTATGTGTTTGTGGACGTAGTCGAGTGTGGGATAGTGAAAATTTAACGCGATGAAACATGTATTTTCGAGTTATTTCCATAGCTCCATAGAAGCCTCTTGTTAAGTATCCACCACTTTACTAGAGCGTGTCTTTGAGTTGACCGTGACTTACTTTGCTTAACTCTGACTGTGGCTGACCTATTTGACTACAATTAATAAAATGTGATAATAATTTAATACTTGACACTGGCAAATGCACAGGAGTGCGACGCCAAAATCCTCACAGAGGAAAGAATAAAAAAAATATTAGCCACATTATTAACTACAATATTAAATCCAAAAATAAAACAAAACATCTTAATTAAACAAACCGAACGTGCCAGTAACATAGTGAACGAAATTTCGAATTCTAGAGCGAATTCCTTCCAATTTATTCACGAATTTCCAAATACTTTCTTCCACGGAACAAATCCACTTGAATCACGTACAACAAAGCCGATGGAAAATTGTTGTAACACCTTTACAAACACAACAAGTAATTTGTGAAAAGTGAAGGCTTCCGTGCAATGACCCCACTTCAAGGATGGACGTTGTTTACGCTCTTACATACGTAATGAATACGCGTTGGTTGATTTTATTGTTAGCAAGACATGATTTTATGTATTTATAAATTCTTGAAGTACCTACTCTACAAATTTATGAATATCAATCAGTGCAGGTATAAGTAATGTTAACCAATCAGGGTGTAAACCAATTGAAGGTCGTTTACACTATCCATAAGCAACGATAAAAATTAATAAAATCTTATACCTATATATATATAACCTCATACAAGTACAACGATTTTTTTACGTTTCTTAGCTATTTAATTTTTAGTAATATCAAATTTATTTTTTGTTAGATTGTTATGTTTTTTTTTTCTCTTGTGGAAGTTATTTATTCAAGAAAAATTACAAGTAAAATAAAAACTATCTTGAATATAAATGTATAGCAAAAAACTAAAACGAATCTAAACCTATCTTTTGAAATTGTGTTCATAAAAGTTAAGTTTATAATATGGAACCACAGATTTTTTCACGCGATTAGTCCCACAGACTAGCTAAAGCTACTACGTAAGTTGATCCCATAGTAGGTAAAAGTTGTTCATAAAGATAAGTACAATGATATGATAGTGGTAATGCCGACAGCATGCTGAGTACGCTGCCAACTGGTAGTGGGCTTGAGTATTTGGATTGTCTTTAGACCTTCACCGGTCTATGGGCAGTCTAACTGTATTTGTAGTGTTAGTTTTAGTTTGTGTTTTGTTTAGTTAATAAAGGCACTTGCCCATAAAAAAAATTATATCCTTGAATATTTTTACTGTCTAATGAGCTACTAAGTTAATCAAGTGTCAATGCCTATAAGAGGGCTAGACTTTAATTATGATCTAACAACTGTGTCTTGGGATAAAAATAAAATGTCTATTCCAGATTTAGGTCGAGAACCGTTCCTTCCATTATTTATCGTGTTATGAAAATGGACGATCCTTTTACTGGATATCATTTTCCTTTGTTACCGATTTTATTGAGATTTTATTTTCTGCTATTGACATTGAAATATCTGCTTTTAGCCAAACTTGTACCGAGGTTTCGTTCCAATAAATTAAGTCCTTACTAATGATTCCTGCTTTTGATTAATGACGCAAACGGCTTCTTTGTTCGGTAACTTTGTAGATTTTAATTGGAATAAAACATTTACTTAGCTTTTTACGCTTTTTTAAATTAAATTTCTACGGCCTTTGCAAAAATATCAATACAGTGACATTTCTCAAAAAAACTTTTTTCTGTTATTACAACTTTTTCATTAGCATTTTTTTGCTTAACATGCAATCATGTGGACAAACGCAAATTTACTTATTTATATTATTATTACTCTGAGCAAATTAATTAAAAAGTAAGTAATTCAGTTCATTAATGAATATTTCGGTCCCGTCGAAATCACGCTCACCGATCAGAGCTATCTCTTTCACACATTTTCAGCACTTAAAGATAAAAATTCGCTTATTAGGAACAAATAATACGATTGTGCATTTTGTTTTCGAATAAAGTTGCTAATTTAAATATTAGACAAACAAGAGAGATATGGTAAATGGCGTGGCGGGTATGAACACAGTAAATTATTTTCGCTTGGCCATGGTTGCCAACAATGGCTTCATAAATTTAATTCACTTGGCGTCACCATGAATGCTTTCTTGGTGCGATCAAGTATGCACTCAAATAAATTATTTAATTTCTAGAGCACTGCACTTGACTAGTGTATACGCTCATTCGGATGCGATCTGTGGCGTCACCGCGACTCTTTCTCTGAATATATTACACTTTAACTAAGAGCACAGTTCGTTTTTATTGCAGCAATGCGCTTTGTAATATCTGCGTCAGTGCAATCCATTGCGAGAATTTAGAATTCTTTGTTTCCAAGAGTAATATCAAGCATTTTTACGATCCGGATGCCAATGGTATGAATGGAGCCACCGGACACGCCACATACGACTGATATAGTAAATTGTACATTTTATTATTGTGTTTATTCGGTAAATTACAAGTCTCAGATTAGAAAAACAATGGAGATCTAAGTACAATAATTTTATTAAAGTCCATATTCAAATGTCTCCGATTAAAAAAAAACTATTGAAATGCGACCTAATCTTGTACTGATGCATTGGTCATCATCATCATCATCAGCCACTGCTGAGCATAAGCCTCCCCCTTTAACATCCACACTGAACGACAGCATGCCTTTTGCATCCACTGGATGCCAGTGACTCACTATGTCTATAATATGTCTATGTATTGATATTTACAGGTATATATGTACTGTGTCTTTGTTTTCAAAGAAAATCTCTGACTTAGATAAAACATAATGCATATTAAAAAGATTGTAAAGCTTGATTTGATCAGGCGTAGCGTAGGTCGCAGCCGCCACATCTCGCATTAAGTTCATAATTAAATTTCCCGATAAATTACTCAGGTGTAGTGGGCGATAAGTTATGGTCCCCATAAAAAGAGACACAAAGGACCTTACGGATATCTCCCCAGCAATCACCTTCATATTTAATTCACGCTTTATTAGCCGCTCGTGATTTTCTTAATGCTTTTCGCTTATTGATGCTTTAATGCCTTTTTATATGTCGTCGACACGAACGTTACGAGCAGTTTTCATGAGTATTTTTTATGACAAAAAATAATGATGTCTTCAAAAGGAGTCCAAATACCGTAATTATGTATTCTGCGTGCATATTGCATGCTGTATAAATATATTAGATATCAATTTAAAGTGTTTTTTAAATATAAAAGTAAATTAAAACGACAAACTTTAAGATTCAAACAATTGTCGTACATACCAAAAACACAGTCGTCTCAAGGTATCGAACGTAATAAATGATAGCGGACAATAAAAGGATGTGATCAATCTTTGTTAAACCAATACCAGTCATGCTAGTATTGGCGTAAATAAGTAGAAGGACCGGCCCAATAGATTTTTTTCAATGGTACCGACTCAATGGTGCTCCGAAGCGTACAGCGGACAGTGTCAACCCAGTTGCACGCCGACTTCATTGGTGAGCAGTGGTCGAAATTGAAAGCATTGCGACGTAAAAAAAGTAAAAAAGCCTTTATTTCAACTACACATTCATTGATTACATTTTTATTATTATAAATTTTATGTTCATCATATCACATATTATTGTCATGTTTTTGTCATTGTTCTTGTTAAAGATATTATTATTTATGTCATATTATTGGATGGTCAATTAATTTTGAATATACATACATAATTATATCTGCCATGCAATATTAATTTGTAATTTTAGTCATGTGGATATGTCGCCCCATTGCCGTAGGCCTCCCCCAGTTGTGTTCATAGTTTCTGGTCTCTTGCTATTCTCATCTATCCATTGCGACATTGACTGCGACGTAGTTAGTAGAAAACAATACAAAAACGTAGTTAGTAGAGATTTCTACAGATGACGCCAACTTTTCAAGCACTAGAGAGCTTGAACGATTTTTTTCCGTTGGACACAATATCTTGATAACTATAATATCAAGCATACAAACAGTACAAGCATACAAGTATACAATGCATATATTTGCATGCAAGTTAAAATATTTTGTCCACGTTGGTGCTTATCCTTGAATTATAAATCATTTAGAATGCTCTAATAGCTAAGATTGTAAAATATAATAACATTTGTATAATAAGACATTACAAAGCGCTGAGAGATATTAATAAATATATACCTCAACTATGGAGACTTAACAGGAAAGGAAAATTGTGGTTGGAATATAAGTAAGATACCAAAATTGCTTACTGGTTTCGGAAGACAGTTGGGTCATAAAAATCTACTGAACACAATTTAAACATTCGATATTACACATACGAATAGACTGGAACATGAAATACGAATAAAACTATTATGCAAACTATTGCCAACTCGAACAATGAACAATTTGAAACTTCACTTTATTCGAGAAGTTTTAGAGCTTCGACGCTGGCGGTGGAAAATTCAGGGTCTTTCAAAGCGATAAAGTCATTTCATTTTCTTTTGTTCGTTTTATTAAAATAGCTATTTGAAGAATTTGTGGCTAAATTTGTACTATTTGTTACATCAAATTCAATATGATCAAAACCTTTTTGATTTAAGCTCCGCTTGGTTTAAATCAGTGGCATGATGAAATACTCGAAAAATCGTTTGTGTATCGAATTTCTTACTAACTTTAATTGTGGAACTCAAACAATTAATGCCAGAAGAAAAAAGATAATAATGAATTTTAATATATATATAAAATATGATATATGGACTGTGGGAGTAATATAAACGAGATTCATTTCTTAATTTTCTACATTTATAGGTGAAATTTAAATTTCTTGAAATTGTATTATATTAAAGGCTATTTTATTTTATACTAGCGACCCGCCCGCCCGGTTTCGCATGGGTATAATTTGCGTGCGAAGCCGGGGCGGGTCGCTAGTTATATATATATATATAAACCTTCCTTGAAAATGTATCTAACTGATAGTGAAAAACCGCATCAAATTCCGTTGCGTGGTTTAGGAGGAGTTAGCGGCCATACAGACAGACAGACGTGGAAAGCGACTTCAATTTATACTATGTAGAGATTAAAGTCGATTCCCATTCTGAGAAGATATGGCAACATAACACAAAACAATAAAGATAGTCAAATTGAAAACCTTCTTGTTTGAAGTCGGTTGAAAATAAAAGTAAGTATAGTATTTTGATATGAACACTTTTTTATAGTCGTACATATTATCCGTGATTCCCATTCCTGTGCGTTTATCGTGACCTAGCTCATTTCGACTGTTCGTAGTAACTGACCTAGCATATTGCAAAATCTCGTATATCAGCAACTTTTTCTCGTTCGCGTGAGCAAAAGTTACCACGAAAGGGCGGATCGAGGTCGCCCGTCGTCCTTGCTACAGCCTCACTCCCGGTTTTGCCTTGCCTTTGTCAATGCATTAAATATATCGCCACAATAGCGTTGTCGATTCTGAAATCGGACCATTGTTCGATTTTATTCATGTGTGTGACGATAACGGAAACTCGCTTCAGTTTAAATTGTTTCAGTTCCATGCTTTGGAATGGATTTTATTTACTGAGTCGAATGTAAATTTTATACATGAAAGTGGACTATTGGACACGTGGAAAATATAAAGCCGAGTCTCCACGGACAACCCAAAATGATGTGCTCGAATATACTTAATTTTTTTTTTCTGTGCATAAAACACACTGAACTAAATAAGTACACTAGACGTGTGAATCCTAGAAAGAAAGAAAACATAGATGTTGAAAACACAAACGTAGATGTTGGGTCCGAACATAGATGATGAAAACACAAACGTAGATATTGGGTCCGGTAAAAAAATTACAAAAGTGTCCTGAGTTAATTTTTTTCCCTAGATAAACTTACAAAATTTAAAAAAATGCCCGCGATGTTTGACAAAAATGCTGGCGTGTTTCTGACTCAACGCATAAGCATATTGCCATTCAGCGTGCTAATGCCACCAGCACGCTGGGTACAGTGTCAACTGGTTGGGTTTGAGCATTTGGATTGTCTTTAGATCTTCAACTAGTCTGTGTTTTAGTCTATGGGCAGTCTAACTGTTTTTGTAGTGTTAGTGTGTTAGCTTGTTTTTTGTTTAGTTAATAAAGGCACTAAATGCCAAACAAAAATTAATTTGATACCTTTTAGAAATGCAAACATACTCATTTTAATTTTGAATCGTCATAACAACGTCTTTGTAGTCTAAATACATAGATTAGGTACTAAATAGTTACTACGGTTTTAGTCTACTTTGGTTCAGACATTTCCGAGCGCGAAATCCATAGTTATAAATATATATGGAGGAAAAGCTAAGTTATTTGCAATAATTAAAATATATGTCGCCCACGATTTCATACGCGTAGACATTCATAAAAACTTTTAACTTCCATTTGCCGACCTTAATTCAGCCTCCTTCGCAAAATTCTTTCTTAACGGACCTCTACACTCCATAAGGAATCTATCTGCCCATTTTCAACTTTGTAGATGAAGGATATTTCGTGATGAGTCAGTCATCAGTCAGTATTTCGCTTTTATAATATAGATGTGTAGTGGTTTAATGAGAATCAAAAAATGAAAGTATGACTTCAATGATGGCAGCACGTGAGCTGGCAGTAAATTCATTAGCATAATTATGTAGAGCTTATGGAAATTGCAGAGAATATGTTTCTTGTTGCAATTTTGTTTCTCATAAAAGTGCACCATACTTTGTTTATATCGCAGTTTCACATGTTGATTAAAATCTAAGATCAAACAAACAAGGGAGATATGGTAAGGTGGCGTGGCAGGTGCGAACGCATCTGGCCTAAATCAGGCTTGATGCCTTTAGTCGAAATCATCCAACAGACGGCAATGGAGAGAGCTATGCTCGGAGTTTCTTTGCGTGATAGAATCCGGAACGTGGATATTCGCCAAAGAACCAAAGTCACCGACATATCCTCTAAAATTTGCAAGTTGACGTGGCAATGGACAAGCCACATTGCTTGTAGAAACGATACCCGATTAGGAACAAAGGTTCTTGAGTGCAGACCAAACAGGAAGACGTAGCGTAGGTAGGCTTCCCACTAAGATGAACCGACGACATCGTGAGAGACGCGAGCATCCAGTGGATGCAGATGGCAGGCTGTCATTCAGCGTGGAATTCTAAGGGGGAGGCGTATGTTTAGCAGTAGACGTTTTCTGACTGATGATGATAAAGTCATGTGAACGTGCAAAATTCTTCTACTGCTTGATGCTAGTTTCATATGCCTAACAACTAGCCGTATTCGACCAATCAAACTTATCAAACAGTATTTAGACCATCAGTACTCGACTACACAATCAGGCCAACTGTTCAGCCCATTTGACATTATGTCACTTCTAATTTCGTAACACGTAGCTGTCAAACATAATCAGTCTACTGGTTCAGTTCTTAAATAAATCTTGCCCATATTTGTAGTGTTATAAAGAAGCTTACATTGGTTAAGCAATGTTGTGAAGCAATGGTGTCATGCCATTCATCTTTTGATGTAGGTATCGGGAGTTCATTCAACATATGGTTTCGTTTGCATCATCTTGCAGAAGCATCTGGTTGTTTTTTTTTTACATTCTTAATAAGCAAAGCTAGCATTCACTAGAATAAACATGTGGGTAGTACACGAGTACCCACATTGCTTTTGTAAAAAACTTGTACGATTACAATTTCAGTTTTTTTATGCACCAACGCTTACTTTGACGCTTTTTTCTTTTTCTTTACATTTTAGTTCTCGTTTCATACATATTTTTCTTGAAAAATCTTTTCTGAAGATCCTTAAAGACAGCGGCACACCATCAAGCGAGCGCAATGCGGCGATAAACTAGCTACGTGATTTCAGCTCCAATCTTATACCTCCCGTTCTCCTCTAGGAGGTCTCGTATTCCAGCCAGTGGCGTATTCTTCTAAAGAGAAATTGTTACTGCATTTAGTCTGAGGAAGACGACCGGCTCTGTCCTAGAATAGCTTTTTTATCGTTAGTTGCTTCCCGCGGTTTTTCAGCTTTCTCGTAATTTTCCGGGGTTAGTATTTTATGACCATTCTCATAGTATACAATGTTTTCTAGTCAAATCTAGATCAGTTTTGCCACCTACTCGTCGATTAGTAACATTTGTTTTTTTTTAAGTCCAAAGGAAAAAAAGTCAAGTTCCAAGGTATATTCCTTTGAAGAAACTCTAAACATGAGCCAATTTTTACTAACAATGAAGGCTCGAAACAGCGCTGAAATAGTGCAGTGCGGAAATTCATGCTAACGTTAACTTTAACGCGCCAAGATACTGTTTGCAGTCGCGCAACTTTTCGCATCACCTAAACAGAATCGCTTAAAACAGGTAGCTGTAAGGCCCCCAGTACGTCCCTGTAATCCCAATGTGGGATGCAGTAAACAGAAAGGCTGCTGGAGAGTATATCTGGAGAGGATTTTACATTTGCAGCGACTTTAGTACCTATCGTCTCTATCGTGTTATTGTAGTACTTACTCCATCGCGTATTGGTACGAGTATTTGGTATCTAAAGTATTAGCATTTGAATACCCGTATCATTTACTTACATTACTTGGTGGAATCAGTTTCTAAATGTATTTTCTGTAAGTATCGGTGTTTCATTTCTTTCGTCTTTATGTAGGAGTATTGAGTAGGATGCTTCCGCATTAGATAGATACTTAGTTATTACATTTTCTGCATCGATGAGAAAAAATTAAATTAAATAAATATTTTTACCGGTGACTTTTTTTTCTTAATAAATTGTATTATGAAAGGTACATGGAGCAGTTAAAAGATAAAAAGAGATTGAAGAAAAGAGAAAATAAAGTTGAATGATTATTTACGGGATATTTACCGTGGTAAGGTTATGGAATGAACTCCCAATATTTCGGCGCAGTTACATGCACCATTTATGTCCACAACCTTACCACGGTAAATATCCCGTAAATAATCATATAACTTTAGTGAACAACCGTGATAGTTTAAACAAAGAGAAAATAGCTGATAGAAGTGGTGAACTTAAGTTAAAGATTTATGTTTTTCAAATTCCTCTATTGTATGGACGATACACTAAATTTATGAAGATTTTTTCAACGTCATCGTCTGATGACGATCAATAACCCATAGCTGGGCATATGCCCCTAATTCACCTCGGTCCCTCGCCAAATATTGCCTCGATTTGCATCCCGGTCTTAAATTTATTTGTCATAAAATTATTAAAAAAAAAACATTCTCTGTTGGTAGCTAAAGCAATCGCATTAAAAAAATCCGATTCGGTACAAATGTCACCCGATTTAGTAGAATCAATCTCAATTTAGCAATATTCAAGTTTAACGAAAAGAAAAAAAAATTGTTAAGAAAATTAAGTGGCAATCAAGTTTGTTGTTGCTGGATGGCACAAATCAGAAATAGCGTGAAGATAGACGAGGTCTGAACATAAATCATTTTCTTGTTTTCTGAACATTTATTGCTTTTCTTGGTACAAGACAATAATAAAAGAAAATTACTTTTCGCGGAGACATCCTAGCCCTCCTATGATGACAATCTTTTGCCTCGAGTCTGTAAAGATTGGATGGAGAAAGCCATTTCAAAATAGGGACATTTTAAAGTTGCTTGATCGTGTGAAACAACAAGCTGTGCCCGACGGATTTATTCCGGGTAAAACCGTTTAGTCATAAAAATATACCAAACATGAAACAGACAGAGAGATTTTCGCATCGAAAGTCTGAATTAATTTAAAATAATATCTAAACAACGCAGATAAATGGGATTAAAACCAATAAAGACAATCTTTCAGTATTAATATTGCATAACAGTTTCTAATGGAATTAATTGCATAAAACGATGCACACATGGCGGGATCCCGTGGGAACTATAACAATTTGCTGGCAATCACCTTAGCTAGCAGCACGCCCAACTCAATAATGCATGAACGTCAGTCCGCTGCGCCCAACACTCTAATTACGGCAGCAAACGGTCTATTCCCACCTCAGGGCTACGGGCACGGTTATCGAACCTGAACAAAACTATGCCTAGGTAAACGTATTATAACAAGGCCATTAGTCCACCAAAATGACGCAACAACACGTTGAGGCGGTGACCTCGCGTATGCAGCGGGGTCGCACTCCTCGTAAATCCTATTTCCGCGTCATCGAGGTCCAAATCTTTGCATTTAGATTGCGAATGAGACAAACGACGCGCCAAGCTGACTACACCACATAACCAGCGACGATATATCCATTGTGGAACGTTCTGTTATCCAGTCCTGGCGTCCTCGTTCCGCGCTCAGGTAATACGCTTTATACGACGAATGTCCACCGACCGCATCGAGGATATTTTATACGCGTTCTCCGCGAACCACCGAACCGCACCGGATTTATTTCACTGAATATTCTCTACTAGCATCACATAAATCAGACGATCGCAATCTCGACGCCACGTGAATATTTCCCGAAAGGAAAATACCAAACGAGTTGGTGCTTACACTCTTTCGATTGCTGGCGTATTTTATTCTAACGTTATCGTAATGAATCGTAAAAGTTTATTGCTAAGGTCGTAAAAGCAAATTCTCTATTGGTGAAGGTCTCAGGCGAGAAATAGTCGTTAGGACGTTGCAATGGACAATGCGCTGTCGTGGAAACCACAATGACGACGCGCTGGCCAATTTTGCCAGGTCTGGCGGATAAAATCGTGACGCTTTTTGCTCAGTATGGACTATTCGAAGGAATTAAGGTCAATTTGTGTTCAAACGATTGAAGTTTCTTAAAATAAAAGAGATGTTTCAGGTGGCGCCAAATTTCTTAGCAAAGTTCTTAGCTTAAACACTTCAAACAATCGCTACAAATATGATAAAATCTAGTGTACCAACATAACTCGTAAAAACAATTCTGTAAGTGTATTGTGTCTGTACTAAAGTCTGGGTTACTTTGCTCAAGACCCACTTAAAACCGGCAAACGCATTGATGAAGGGAAAGTGGTATATCAAGACGACGCTGTTGTGAACTAGAATTAAACTGGCTCTGGATAGAGACTCAATGACAAATATTATAGATTATATATTGTCTGCACAGACAATTGGGATAGTCTTTAGATAGATGATGGCAAGTGGCATTAACAGCTAAGAGCTATATACCGTGTTTTTCAGGCACATTCAACTGTATATTTCGGTTGTTGGTCCAATAATGTTGATGGCCTTCAGCCTTCATTTAGCCTAGGGAATCTGATACTAGGATTGACCGCTCGACATAATATACGTAGTCACTTATTTATATACCAAACAATTTATGTGATATAATGAGTCCATAAACAAGCTTTAAAATTTTCTGATTTCGAGTTTTATCTCATCATGAATGGTAAGAATATTTATGCGCATGCGTCTCATAACCATAAATACATCGCAACAATACAAACTTTTTCTCAATTAATCGAGCCATTGCCGGGGGTATGTCGCCTATTCGGCGTGCGTGAGAAGGCTCACGGAGGCAGAGAAAGTCGGTGGCATTGACGGTATTGAAAGCAGTATTGGAGACTCAGAGAAGCTGCCGGTTGTGCGTCACACACACTAATATAATCGCTTACTGCCAAATAGGACTAATGAAAATGCTTTTTGGTTTTTAATCTACGAAAAGAAGGAGGAAGGTCTCTAGTCGATGCGTTTGCTATGACTCACTTTTGATATCAAATTAGTAATTAAACTCCTTTTTACAGCGAATCAATCGACAAAATTTTACCCACCCGCAATCTGAGGCACCAGTGAAGCTGACTCATGTAATACTACTTGGATTTGCACAAATTGAAATCGAAACGATTTTGACATCTGATAGAAAAATCTCATTCTGCGATCATTTAACGAATATATCGTATATTCGTTAAAAGATACCCAAATAAGTAAAGTCAGTATCCAAAAAGTAAGAATCCAACCACAAATTAAACCTTTTTAGTTGGCCACCATTACAACCAGTCTATTTTCACCACAAACTGTTAGGTTGTCGTACTGTTGAATGCTGAGCGACATTGAGCCGGTATCGGTGGAAGTGGGTTGGTGCAGGCGCGCGCGCAAGTGGGTGAGCATGTCGAGGTCGTGACGTCACTCGCTTTCTCTGCGCCTGAGTTGTGCAACCGCGCGGCTGCATAGAGAATTAGAGATGCGCTGCATTGACACCTCGTTGCTTTTTACGGGTCTAGAGTTGGATTGGAAAGGGCGGGCCTGTAGTAGAGATGATTACGGAACGAATGCAGGACTCGCGCAGTAAGGGCGGGACGGAAGGATAGTGGATTACGGCACGAATTCGGGCCTGGAGCGGAAAGGGCGGAACAGAAGTATAGTGGATTACAGGACAGATGATAGAATGAAACTGAAAGGGCGGGAAGGGACTAAAGATTTCTATACTACGCCAGCGAAGCCGCGGGCAACAGCTTGTAGTTAAAAACTAATGATATCGGCAATGATTGAATTCTGTGTCAATGTTTTTGATCGTTAATTGTCCGCTTTCCGGCCATAGCCAGCTCTTTCGCCCACTCACTCACAACAGTTTTGTAGATTGAGTGGAAGTCATTGAAAAGTGATCGGTCATTAACTTTTAAACGACAATTGCAATTGTTTTAAAACAATTTTCACGTTCATATTTTCTATTTCAGACGAGAATGAAAAAACTCGAAAATAATGGGTTGTTAGCATCTTTGCCAAAAAAAAACAAGTTGACAATTGCTTCAAGACATTTAAAATGTCCCAAAGATAATGCGATGCCTAATCTGTTTTTTCTCGGTTTTTTTTTTTTCGAATTACCCATCAGTGTTGTTTTAAAATATGAAAACTGTTCGAGGGAGACAGCTGTGGTGGGAAGCTCTTACAAATGTGTACCCCAAATCAATGTTTATCTTTTTGTATCCAATGTCCACTGAATACTTGTATATGTATACCGTTTCCTAAGACAAGGTTTCGTTTGATTGCCGAGCAGGTGCTGCCGAGATTGGCGCTGGGTAGCTCGCAGCCACTCGATGAAGAGAGCCGAAGACCGGGCTCGTTGGCGCGCCTTGGGAGCCTATGTTCAGCTGTGGGCTAACACGGGCTGATAATGCAACAATTTACCATATACGAGATTGTTGAAAGTTAGTGCCTTTTTGTATTTATACCAAAAAGTATATACAGGGTTACTTTTTAGGTTTCCGTACCCAAACGGTGTAAAAGGGTGTAAACCCTATTACTAAACCTACGCTGTCTGTCTGTCTATCCATCCTATCTTTCAACGGCGGTATATTTCGAACCGTAATAGATAGCCAGTTGTTTATTTTTAACCGACTTCCAAAAAGAGGCGGTTATCAATTCGACTGTATGTTTTTTTTTAAATGTATGTTTGTTACGTGATTACTCCGCCAATTTAGAATTGTTTTTGATGATTCTTTTTTTGGTTGGTAGGTCTTATCTCATAGGTGGTCCCATAATTTTTTTATCGACATTGATTTAGCGCTTTTTGAAAAATCTACAAAAACATGACAATAAGTAACGAATTCAATGTACAATGTAAACATTATACAGTGCCACCAACTTAGGTGTTAAGGTGGGCAAAATTGGAACTACAGTTATTTCTTGGTGAATTTCATACTTTGTTCTCCACGAAGCTGTCAACTAAACAGCAAACATAGAGGAACTGTTCCTACCACAGTTCCTACAACAGAACTCCAAAAAAAACAAAGAAGTGTCTCCGTGGCGACCGGGCGCTGTTGTTTTTCGTTAAACTTTTCATGACCATGGATACAAAGTATTTCAGTCGTAATATTAAACAATATTTTCTACTTTTTACTGTCAGTTTGTAAATGTAGGTATAGCGTAGAGGTATAGTCATGAAGTCGGTTCTTTTTTTTCTAAAAATTCTAATTATTACAGTAATGTTACGACGGATTAACTAAAAACCCATACAACTGTTTTGTTAACGTATTTTAGTATTTGCTTTAATGTAAAAACTGTAATACTTACAAGCGTCAAATTTGGTATGATCATAGTACACACTGTAAAGTAAAAACAACAATGAATAAATAATGGCCAAGTGCGAGTTGGTGACAAGTTTCTGTTCACCATCAAAAGTAACGTAGTGGTTGGTACTTGGATGAGTGACTGTCGTGGCGTAATGTTGTCGTTTAGCACTACTTCTTTGTACTTTAGTTGTTAACAATTTATATGGTGGTAGGGAACCCTCAGTGCGCGATCCTGACTAGCACTTGGCCGGTAAATTTTTCATGTTAAATTCATCTTATCTATTGGCGCGTTTGGCAGTAAAACCGACTCGTATGCCGTGATGGCCGTGACGTCGTGTTTAACACCTGCCGGGCGTCCCGTGACGGCCAACTTTTTTAAACTCTTTCCTTTTTTTTTTCTAAATTAGTCTAAACTTACTAATTTTGACTCGTCTGCCCAAGATGTAGTTGTGTATTCCTCGTGTAGTCTAAAGTCACATTTTTAACCTGCATCATAGGCTATATTTTATAAGTAGTAAGTACATGACACGCAAAAGAAAAAAACCCTACTTTTATTCATCGCCAACTTAAGTTGAACCCTAATTATATGCAAATCTTTACTTTGCCTAGCCAAAAGTATTTGATATAATTTCAGTGATTAAGGAGCAGGTTTTTTTCTTAAAATATTGTGTTGTACATATTATAATTCATAGCCCGGTTTGCTATGCATTCTGCAATATACAATTCAGTGCTCAAATGCAGTGACTGTTCTCAGAGCAAATCGCGTGTTTTGCATATTTATATTTTATGTTTAGTCGTAAAATGTTTAAAGTAACAAAATTTACTGTGGACCGTAAAACCCCGTGAACAAACATGCCATGTATATACTTTTTCTTGTATGTTAGTGCCACATACTGCTTCAGGCTCACCAGAAAGGATAGGTATCCAATATACGAGACCAGTGTCCTGATTATGTTAACTGTCACTAATAATCGTAAGCCGCTGCATAAACTAATAGCCACTCCCCGCACGATTTGATTGTCATATTGTCCGTACCCCTTACAGCCAGCGCCGGCTAATCTAGCCTTTGATCAGGGTAGAGCGAGATTGTCTTTTGGCGCGTTTCATTTCTGAAATCGATCGTACAGGAATCGATTCCGGGATAAAAAGTATACCATGTGCTAATTTCCAGGATATAAACTATTTCCACGTAAAAAAAAATATGCTGTCTAAAAAGTATGCCCGCCGGCTGCCATTGCGACGCCACAGCCCCGAGGCACGATCAAAATTTTATTTTTCGCTTTTGGCATTTTGGCACCCCTTGCTATCTGGCACCTAGAGCGACCGCTCTTCTCACTCTACCCTAGGGCCGGCGCAGTCTGTAGCGTCTCGATGAATTGCGATTGACAGCTAACATAATCAGGCTACCAAGTATTCTTAGATTTCAGTAGTAGGTGGAAAAATGAAAGTGCAGCTGTCGTATTAGAATATTTTTTGCCGAAGCACGAAACACACACATTTATAAACGCAAATAATTACGTCGTGTTTAGTCTTTTTCGCTCTTTAAAATTTTGAACTTGATTAAAAAAGACAAAAGACGGAGTAAAACTATTCCAAGGCTGACTTACTTACGCGTTTATTAAACCCACCGATCGAGTTTATGGTGACTATACTGTACTATAGATATGGATTCTGGCCACTCTATTACGATTCTAGGTTGTTTTTCTCCCATTCGGTGTCCAAGTGGATTTGAAATTCAGCTAGAGAGATTTAGTGCGAGGTGCGACTAACCCCCATATATCATTCAATGCTAACGGGTAATCCTGGGATTAAATTGGCCGGGGTTGTATTTGCATGTGTACGATGTGTTTGAGTTAGATGTTACGCTTTGCTTGTTATTAGTGTTGCTGTAGTTTATTTTAAGTACGCATCGTTCACATTGCAAACGCACTTACATATATACGAAAAACTACTGTATAAAATATAATTTTAAAATACACTTACTACCACAGCCTTGAAGACGCTGCCTTTGGCAACACAGTTACTAATGCAAAAGTTATTTTGTATTGTTATCTATTTGTGTTTTGCAATAAATTATGTTTATGTGTACCCTCAGATCAAACAAACAAGGGAGATATGCCATACAGTACAATTATCGTTCGTGTTCAAATGTCTCATTCATATCCAATTTTTTTCACTATACCGTAATACTGTAAGTACGGCACACTTACAAATTTTTCACGCACACTAAAAAACTTACAGCGATACACTTTTAGTCCTCATGCAAAAAGGGCGGCAAAGGGGACAAGCTTAACTAAAGGCATCAAGTCTGATTTAGGCCTGATACGTTCGCACCTGCCACTCAACCTTACCAGATCTCCCTTGTTTGTCTGATCTATGTGTGTACTTATGATTTTCTACGCACGTTCTGAGTTTAATACACGAGTCTTGCACACGGCACACCTAACACTGATATTATAAATGCGTGTTTGTTTGTTGGTTTGTTTGTTCATCTTTCACGCAGAAACAGAGCAACGGATCGACCTGATTTTTTGCATGGATATAGTTCAAGGGCCGGAGAGTGACATATACTTTTCATCATCATTGCCATTTTTCATCACTACGCGGGTGAAACCGCGGGACTCAGCTAGTCATTACATATTAATATATATTAGTACTTTCGCACGTGCGCCATTGTTCTAAGTTGAGCACTTTACTTGTATCGTGTGCAAGACGCATTGTTCTCGGCTTTATTCTAATAGGATCAAAGATTTCACAAAAGTATGTGAATTGACAATATCAAATCATCATCATCATCAGCCAGAAGACGTCCACTGCTGAACATAGGCCTCCCCCTTTAACCTCCACACTGAACGACAGCCTGCCTTTTGTATCCACTAGATGCCCGCTATATTAAATACCTGGCAGTCAAAACCTTTGATCATTATGGTATATTTTGAATTTGCCTTAAACTCGAGTTAGTACCAAAAACTGAAGGGGGCGAGATAATCACGTATTGCACTTACTGACATATTCTTACTATGTTTTAAATGTTTATCATGAAGATGGATTTAAGTTAGCGGCGTCGTGGAATCCCATAGTAAGCAAGTGTACAAACCGCGGTGTAGGAACTAGGACATTTACCGATACAGTCAGTGTTGTGTGTCGTAGTGACAACCCTGCGATTTTTCAAGATCAAGTGAGGGTAGGAGAACAAAACGCCCGCTCTTCTCGCCGGACTCAGCCGCAGTTTTCAGTCAGCTCGTGACCACGGCCATTGTAACATGGTCGAAACGTCGAGCGAAAGGTACAATTTTTTTACCTAAATTAAATAATACGTGATAAGTCCCGATAAACATTTAAAACATGTGTTCATATCGCGAAAGTAAAAAAAATACTATATTCTTATTAGTTCTGCAAACGCACACTTCAATATTGAGCGGCACACAACTGCAAACGATGATCAAATGGACCAAAGGGGGGTGTAAGTGCTAAAAGTAAAACTGTAGGTAATATAAAACTTACATTTATTTTTTCCGAGGTCAACGTGCAATAGAAACAAAATGGTTAAACGATTAAACGAATGAGATCTTATCGAAATAAAAGCGAGAATAAAATAAACTCGGTGAATGAACGCATCCACCTGCGTCTGAAATGTCAAGGGCAACAATTCCGCCATTAATATTTTGTACTACCTGCAGTCGCAGGTTTTCGCGCAATCCTACAGGAACCGTACAGTTTTTGGTTTTGGTCTAAGGATATAAGCTACTTGACAAATATGTTTAAGTTACAGGTTAATTTATACTCTTTTATGCAATAAATTTTTGTTTTAGGTTACGTTCAATTAGCATCATTAACAAATTTCAGTGATCATCATTATCATTTCACCTATAGGACGTCCACTGCTGGACATACCCTCCTCGATCTCCAAAAGGGCCAGTTGGAAGAGCCTCCATCCAACGTTTCCCTGCGGTCTCTTTTAGGTCGTCTGTCCATCTTGTACCCACACGTCTTACGCTGCTTACCGATAGTGGTCTCCATTCGAGGAAGTTACAGATCAAATTTCATTCGAGTAAAATAATTGATCTTAAATTCCATATTAGATTTGATGCGAGGTTGAAGCGGAAATACACTAGGGATCGTCAAAGAAATAGTTTTTATATAAACTACCTCCACGCCAAATTTTATCCAAAACTATTCAGTCGTTATTGAGCCAAGTGGGATCAAACGCTC
The DNA here is from genome assembly GCA_932305915.1 of Agriopis marginaria. NCBI lineage: Eukaryota > Metazoa > Arthropoda > Insecta > Lepidoptera > Geometridae > Agriopis > Agriopis marginaria. Next base: position 13,200,909 of record OW029919.1, on the reverse strand, counting down.
ACAAACTTTTGTATTTATAATATTAGTGCGAGGTTCATTTGAGTAAATTACAAGATTGACTATCAATCAATAGTTTAACAAAATGTTTTACAAGATTTTTTTTACTGATACAAGTAATCATCAGCGTTGTTTACTTTTGCTAATGAGCACTTGACAGATAATCAAGTTGTCTTGTTTATTACATATGTTGTACTCCGTTGGGCTTTATTTTAACTAATAGTATAATAAGCTTATAAGGTATACTTCCGGAGAAATTATTTTAACAACATGTTTTTTTATTATATGAAACTAGAAGGATGACGAAAAAAAAACAAAAACTATACTTTTTTAAGTTTTAGTGTTGCAAAACTGTATGAAAAACGAGGAACTTCTAAAGGGAAATAATTTTACGTCTACTACTTTGCCCAACCTAAACTTGAGAAACGTATATTTTTAACTTGGATTTTTCAATTTCACTGCGGAAAATAAATTTACCGAGCTAAGCTCGTACAAGGGACTAACTATCCCGCTCAATTGCCAGTGTCCCACAAATTCTGGGACAACCTTGCCCCAGCTAAGATCCCACATAATCCCGGTTATGCAATGGTTTATAGCCTTTATCGTCTTGGATAAGATTATATCGAACTTAATCTCTAGCAAAATGGTACAACTTAATCTTCAGTTAGTACCTACTTAACAAGTAACAGGTATTTTATGTCCAATGAACAGATTAGTACGTATAAGTACTTCTTGTCTGTGCCTAGGCGATACTTGGAGGCATATAAAATGTACTTAGGTACAACTCGAATTGCCTTCGCACAAAACCGCCTGGGGCTCAATTGGTAATCTCTCGTATGATTTGGCACTAAAATATCATGCGATATTATTGATTTTCTATTGACTCGTTGCGTTAGCGAGTGATATGATTAGGTAATTAAAAAACGCGAATCTGTTTCGGATATCGTTCGAAAGCACCACCTACGACCTACGATCGTTCCTAGGTCGTCCACCCACAAGATGAACATGAACAGACGACCTAAAGAGACCGCAGGGAAACGCTGGATGCAGGCTGCTTCCAAACGGCGCTTTTGGAGATCGATGGGGGAGGCCTATGTCCAGCAGTGGACGTCCTATGGCTGAAATTATGATGATGATCGTTTGAAAGTCAGTTATTTCACATGATATTTTTGTGCGAAATATAATATGATATATAAATATCATAAGAGCAATAAAAAAAAATGCCTCTGAACTATAGTATAGCCTGAACGGTACAGCGACAATGGAGGGCGGTTATAATTTTACGGACCTTATTAAAAGATCAAGTATTTAAAGAAAATCATGTCGTTATAACATTTAAATTGTTATTGGGAATAGAATACTATTAGTCTATCATCAACCTGCTAGCTTGATAACAACCGTTACGCTTACATTGCTTTCGACTTAGGTATAGGTACATTAAAATTTGGTTAAATAGGTTAGGTTAGGTTATTATAATAGAAATTAGGTTTTATTTAGATATGTCTGCATCGAAACAAAAAAGGAAGATGTAGGCCCACGAACATAGATTCAGATTCAGATTCTTTATTAACCAATATAACATGTTCGTCATATGAGGTAAGTCAGTTTACACGAGTGCTTATTTCTAGTGTTACATACAAGCACAAGCCGAGGCATCCATAACGTTGAGTACAAACATGTGGTAATTAATGAATTACAGGCAGGCCAGCCATGAGCTTGTCTTATCCTGGGGTAACGTCCTCCTTTTTATATTGATGTTAAACATTATTGATGAGAATGTGTCTATCCACCATCTTACGCTACTCTTTTTTTACCCGACCGCAAGAAGAACGATAATGTTTTTCGGGCGTATGTTTGTTTTTTTTGTTACAATATTATTTTACAAACTTTTAGTAAACTTTCCCCGTTAGTATGTATTTATGTGTGGGACAAATCTTGCAACTGAATTTTAGAATAATCATCCCCAACCGATTGAGCTGAAGTTTTGGATACCTACATGTTTAGTTTGGATAATTAGTTAAGTGACGTCATTCAAAATCCAATATGGCGAACTCTCAAAGATGGCGGGCCAGTTATTTTTTATGCACCCCCATATTATGGGAAGGGTTTGCCAAGAAGAACACGAAAGGGTTGTTTTTAAAAAGTTCTTTTGTATTTGTAACAAAACAGACGTGACGTTGCCTGCGAAACTACGAATGACAACCAGCCAGCCGCCATGACACACCACCTCACGTCATGCCACTGTCAAGCTCGCCAAGCCTTTGAGGGGAGGGTATATAAGCGAGCCTGCGAGCCAACTATCTCTCTGTTCATTTCGATTGCTGAATAAATGAAGTACTCGCCACTCTGCGTGTTTTATATGACATCCCGTTTACAATCTGAAGAGGGATAAAGAAAAAATAATTAATACCTACGCACACTGCGGCTTCATGACGCTTGGCCTACAATCGATCCTGATCCTCGAAGAAGACTGCATAATCCTGTCTATAACGGCGAAGTTACTGCTTGAGAAGAATCTACGGTGACGTTATTATGTACTGCAAGAAGGTCGACTCTGCCAAGCTAAAGCATTTGGCCTGATGAAAAACGAAGTAAAAAATGCAGAATATGTCGCCACAATCATGAAGATCTAACACCATCCACCCTGTTTTCTCATCATTCGACACCATATACTGAGCCAAGAAGAAAAAACGATATCGCGTGCTGACGCCTCCGTGGCATTTGAACACGGCGAACCCTACTTTCCGCCCGTGACCTATTACTACCCACTGCGTGCGAAAACTGTGACATCGAAGATTTCAAGATTCTATCTCGGGCCGCAAGACACGCGGCAAGACACTACTATCTACCTGCCTACCAGCCTGCTCGCCTGCGTGCCAATCTGCCTGTCTGCCTGCCAGCATGTGACCTGCATCTGTGTGGCGTGTAGCAGCTGGGCGAGGTCCTAACCTAACTAGGGCCTGAAGCAGCGGAGGCCAGCCTACATCAGTTGGAGCTAGCGAGGAGCCTTAGCCTAATAGCCAGGTGCGTTCGTTTCTACTTGCCATTATGCTTATGAGATATACCTATTTTTGACCTTATTGCCACTAATTCAAGTTAGGATTAGAAAATTTACAAGTATATGACCTCAAAATATGACCATTAACTGATAGCAGTGAGCCATACCATGCACATTTCTAAGTAACTATCGTAACTAATTGCCTAGTTCCAATTCCGATAGATTTGATTGTACCTCCAGACGTGATTTAGACTGTACAAAAGAAAAGACGAAAACTAAATCATTGTCTTAGCCCGTGCTTTGCTTTCTTATTTGCATATTATTAGTGACTACTCATTCGACAAAGTCAAAACGAAACAAAAAAAAATATGTATTAGATGCACTCGAAAGTTCTCTACATAATTTTATTCCGTGATCATTAAAAAATAACTGCAATCACACTCCTTACGCACTTGCAGGCCCAATAATACGTGCTTATGAACATGTAAGATTTAGGTTAAACAGCCTTTACATATCATACATAGATTAGATACAACTATTCACTCCAGTTTAATCGATTCCGAGTTCATCTAAAGATTTATAATTGATTTATACACTTTTGATCAGAGAAACTGCAAAACCTGTAGGTAGATTAGAAAAATTACATTCTGGAAGTGCTAGCTTCGTTAGTTCATTACCTCATTTTATTTCTAAGTCGAGTCTGTGGGTAGGATGGAAAATAACTTTTATTGTCGTGTATGCGGGTAGACTGGATAATAATAATTTCACAGAACGTACCTTTAAAACAATTAACTTGTCGTAGAATCGGATCAGTGCTTAGATTTACTTCAAAATGAATTGTGAATGTTCGTTGACTCTTGGTGTTCCATCGCGCTATTCAGTATTTTGTATACAATGCTTCAATCTATCAGTGTGTGAAATTTTATAACCAAATTTGGTTTAGAATATTGCTGTTTGCTCGTTTATAAAATTTAATTTTAATGAAAAAGAACGCACACCTTAACGCAAAGGGATATTGCATTTCCAGTACTGAGCATGATAAAACCACAGTTAAAATTGACATACATGGGGGTAGCTTATTTCAAATCTATGCCGAATCGATACTTGGTACCACGTCGTCAGCTCAAAGCCAAGTTTTGCCCCTGCACGAAACAGTGACAAATATGTGCGATCTGCGCCTGCATGAATTATTACGCAAGAGTCTGCGCACGCCCTAGAATAAAAAAAATGCGAGCAACAAATAATATAACTGCAGATTATTAAGGAGCCATTTAAGTTTAAAATAAAATTAATTTCCACTAAATTAAGTTACGAGAAAAGTTTCACCAATCAATCATGTTTCCAAAATTACATTAAACTTGTTTATGTCCTCAATTAAGTATTCATAACCAAAATATGAATTTGTTACTGTTAGACATACTTAACCGCGCAAATTGATGCAACGCAACTCAAGTATAAACTAATAATGAGTTGGTTGATTCTCACAAAAGTAATGGTTAGGTACTGATAGCAATAGTTTGCTGATAGCATAGGAGTAGCATTACCAGTTTAAAATTAATTTGGTGCTTAATTATGCAAGGTGTACCTACCTAGGTACCTTAATAAATCGCCTAACGCCGTCGTTTTAGTTTAGTTTTTGTTATGATGTACCTTTACAAAAATGAACTTAGTACTTACCATTCATTAGTTGCTGTGTATATTTTAATATTATGGTCAAGTTCCAAATAAGTAGTATCTTCGTATGAATTGTAGCGAGAGGAATTTGCTCTGATTTCGGGTATATCAGGTACAAACATTCTAGTTCAAATATGGTATTATACCTAACGTTTCAACGCTGTATTGTGATGCAGTAAAGTACTTATGATTAAAATAATACCGAACTCTGATAAATTAGAGTATTGCGCAGTAGTAGTTATGTTTGTTTCAAAATATATTGCTGATAGTGCCGATTATTCTGATGGTGATAGTAATTAATTCTTATAGTTTTGATAGTGCAAGTAGCTCGCATTGTTCTAATAACCCAGTAGTTTGACATTAGTTCTGTTTGTTTAAATTCTGTTGCTGATAGTGCCGATTGTTCTGATAGTGATAGTAATTAATTCTTATAGTTTTGATAGTGCAAGTAGCTCGCATTGTTCTAATAACCCAGTAGTTTGACATTAGTTCTGTTTGTTTAAATTCTGTTGCTGATAGTGCCGATTGTTCTGATGGTGATAGTAATTAATTCTTATAGTTTTGATAGTGCAAGTAGCTCGCATTGTTCTAATAACCCAGTAGTTTGACATTAGTTCTGTTTGTTTAAATTCTGTTGCTGATAGTGCCGATTGTTCTGATAGTGATAGTAATTAATTCTTATAGTTTTGATAGTGCGAGTAACTCTCAATGTTCTAATAACCAGTTGACCAGTGTTCTAGTAACCCAGTAGTTCCGATAATTCTGTAGTTCTAACTTTGCCAGTAGCAACTGCCAGTAGTTTTCATATCTTCGGTAATTATATTAAGAATAGTTTCGGTGGCTTCAATAGTTTAAGCAGCCTCGATAGCTTTGATGTTAACTATAGCTTTGATGGTAACTATAGCTTTGATGGTAACTATAGCTTTGTTGGTAACTATAGCTTTGATGGTAATTATAACTTTGATGGTAACTATAACTTTGATGGTAACTATAGCTTTGATGGTAACTATAGGTTTGATGGTAACTATAGGTTTGATGGTAACTATAGCTTTGATGGTAACTAAGGCTTTGAAGGCAGTTGTAGGTTTGATGGAACCGATGAATCACTGATAGTTGGAATATTTCCAGTAGCCCTTAATATTGCCACTAGCCCTTAATATTGCCACTAGCCCTTTGTAACGCCATCCCCGCCGATCCGAGCCAAGCCTAGCCAAGCCTAGCCAAGCCTAGCCAAGCCTAGCCAAGCCAGGCCAAACCAAGCCAAGCCATGCTAAGCCAGGCCAATCCGAGCCAAACCGAGCCAAGCCAGGCCAAGCCAGGCCAAACCGAGCCAAGCCAGGCCAAGCCAGGCCAAACCGAGCCAAGCCAGGCCAAGCCAGGCCAAGCCAGGCCAAACCGAGCCAGCCAAGCCAGCCAAGCCAGCCAAGCCAGCCAAGCCAGCCAAGCCAGCCAAGCCAGCCAAGCCAGCCAAGCCAGCCAAGCCAGCCAAGCCAGCCAAGCCAGCCAAGCCAGCCAAGCCAGCCAAGCCAGCCAAGCCAGCCAAGCCAGCCAAGCCAGCTAAGTCAGCCAAGCCAAGCCAAGCCAAGCTTTCGACTGATCTTCGAAATATACCGCTACAGCGGAAGCCCTTCAATGACAGCAAAGTCAGCTAAGTCAGCTGTTGATTGGCCGTGACGTCATTTCCGACTGGCCTGCCATTTTTGTGATTAGGTCGGGGGGGGGTAAACCTCCATCATTTGGGTCATTTGTCGATTATTATTTTAAGGTGCTCTAAGGAAGATAAGTCGAAACTCTGTCCGATAACTGAGAAATAAATTAAGTCGTTATCTTAGTAGTTAGTAGTTGGGCGTATTTATTTCTCTTCAGTTTCACCTTAATATTGCCCGTAGCCCTTATTCTTGCTAGTAGTGTAGTCAGCCTCACACTGAATACATTGTTAATTTATTAGAAACTAAACCTTGTTGTTTGTTCCCAATTGCGGGGGCAATTGTTGCAGGATGGTCGAGTGTAACAAAACAGACGTGACGTTGCCTGCGAAACTACGAATGACAACCAGCCAGCCGCCATGACACACCACCTCACGTCATGCCACTGTCAAGCTCGCCAAGCCTTTGAGGGGAGGGTATATAAGCGAGCCTGCGAGCCAACTATCTCTCTGTTCATTTCGATTGCTGAATAAATGAAGTACTCGCCACTCTGCGTGTTTTATATGACATCCCGTTTACATATTAATATTTTTTTAACCTTCTATAGCCTAAATGGCTTGACCGATTTTGATGTGTAAGTTGTTGTTAAATTCGTCTTCATGCCTAGAGCACTTTTTTTCAAACTTCTTGAATACGCGCGCGACCCCTTTATATAAGTAAAAAAAAAAACTGGCGTCGCCCCAGGGCCACAATAAAACTATGTCAGCGATTTAAAAAAACTATCTATTTAATTTTCTTTCTATATTGAGACATGAATATCGACCGCAAAACTTCTCCCTGAGATTGTTTTTTTTTTTATTGTAGTGAAGATCCCACTTGACTTTTTCTTCTATCTGTGACCCCGTGTAAGGATTTGCGTCCCCCCAGGGGTCGCGACCCACAGGTTGAAAAACAAACGAGCATCATAGGTTAAAATTGGGTTCTTTGTTTTTCTTTAAAAATATACTTGTTACAGAAGTGTGGAGCGCGGGCGGCGGCGGCGGTGGGCCGCCAGCATGCGGTAGCAGCGGCATGGACCTGAAGCACGAGGTGGCATACCGCGGCCTGCCCAGCCAGGTGAAGGCCGAGCCCGGCGTAAGCCACAACGGCCACCAGAACGGGCACGCGCGTGAGTGGATGGCGGGCGGCGCCGGCGCCGGCTCGCCCTCGCCCGGTGCGCCCGCGCAGCCGCAGCCCAACGGCTACTCCTCGCCGCTATCCTCCAGCAGCTACGGCCCATACAGCCCTAATGGAAAAATAGGTCAGTACATAATTTTCTTGCAATTTTTTTAGTCAATCCAACAAAATCGACGTATTAAGGTGGTTCGATTCACAAACGGCGGGAAATTCAAATTTCAAACAGTTTTCTTGTCCTTGTAGCTAGGCCGGGTAATTATTGTAAACAACCATGATGTTTGCGCAAATTGATTATTATTCTTTACAAAATCATGTAAAGCTATTTATCTCTAATGCACATTGTTACTTACATTTGTGAATAAACTAATTTTTGCTGTTTCAAACGGTTTATTCACAAATGTAAGTAATAATGCGTTACTGTTGAATAATTGTACATTATAATGTAAAGAACAGCCAATATCTTGCGCAAACACTGTATTATTTAAAAATAACTACCTGGCTTGGCTAGTAGGACCAAAAAACTGTTTAAAATTAGAATTTCCCGCCATAGGTGAATCGTACCAAACGAGACAGTGCGTTATGGAATTTGACAGTTTACAAAATCGGGCCCCGATCATTAAAAACATGTTCCGATTTAAAATAGTATATACCGTGTTCAGTGTTCACTGCAATGTGACACATTTAATGTTGGCGGCAATTTAAAAGATAATTCATATGCACAATCTTGATTTGTCATCACGTCTGGTCGATGCAACTCATGACCAAAATGCCAGCCTCTATACTTTACTCAAAGGGTGAGCATCGCCATACAACGTGGTAATGGGCATTTTTGGAACAACTGGTAACGATTTAATAGATTGATAGTTAGGATTTATTTTGATGTTTTTTATTTAAATTTTGTAAATCATACACATTCCATTTGTACATATATTTTTCTCTCTCTTTATTTCATCTTATTCATGGATCTATCCTGGACATTTGTTAGGCATAAGTGTAGCCGAAACCAACACTAAGAGTCTAAGACGCTGTTGAGTATAAATTACAATAATTATGGTATGTGTGTGAATGGGAATTATGAAACAATTGTAGAGTATATGATTTTAAAATTGGGCTATTGATTTTTTCACGGTTTTTTTTTATCGTGTGTAAGTCCGCTTTTGACCACTAACTCGCCTGATGAGTATTGTGATGAATTTTTGATGGTGTTGAGTTGGTTTATGGTATTTTCTCTGTTATTATTAGAGCTTTCAACCAAAATAGTAGGCAAACGACACCATCGACAGCTAGATGATCAATTCAGGATGTACGAGCGCTAACTACCTACAGTTATATTAACTTAGAAGTTGGTTCTCTGTCTATCTTGTAACTCTTGTCGCGTTATCTCTGTCTATCACGCGGCAGGTCCGACAAGTCGGCTACTTGTAGCTTCATACCTATAGTGCGGAGTGTGCTAGGTCTGTCCTAGTCCAGAATTCTCATTTTCTAACTAGAAACGTACTAGTGGATTTTGCTTTCGGCAATGTAGATAATGACATGTCTGTTTAAAAGTATTTTCTCGCCACAGGGTTTTAAAAAGGACTTTCATTTAAAATGAAAAGTTATAAACTGTGTTGTACACTGTCGGAGAGTCGCGACATGTCTCTACTAGAACTTTTAATTAGAAAATCTCTACCCACTCGGTCGCTGACAGGAAAAGAAAGCGACAGTGGAAATATCTAAAGCAAACAACGCGTGGCCTCGTTCTTCCGAGTAATGTGACCGAACATAATTGCGTAACAGCGGGGTACAGAAGGGTAATCTATTGAATGAATGTCCCAGAAACTATGTACTACAATAGTGCAGAGTGTGAGCTACTAGAATAGTCCATTTCCTTACAACCTTCGGGGCTTGCTTTAGTGGTGGCCTCAAAAGAAAATGCATGTTACATGCACAATACACACGCTATTATTAAACATGGCACTTCGTTTTATTCTGTGGCTGTTTTATCATAATAATAGACTATTAAATAACATACTTAAAAAGGTCGTGTTTAGAAAATATGGAAAAAATAAGCAAAAAATACTTTGTACGTTTAATAGAGTTTTGCAGTTTTCTCACAGTTTCAACGTATCCGTTGAAAATAAAACCAACAACAAACACAAGCAATAAACGTCAATTGAAAGACAATTAACCTGCGCTGATGTCGGCACAAATTAAGGTTAATTAACACTAGTATAGCATCGTAAACAGACAATGTTCTGTCGCTAAGAACAAATTCGTATTATTAAACCTTGCTTCAATGTTTACACAACGTGACGTGACCTCTGGCAACCTAACGTTAACTACCCGAGACCACAGAATAATTAATAACTACTTCGCGAGACCAAGGACAAGATGTCGTTTACAAACTTACAAACATTACAATGTCATTTACGCTCCTATTACCAGCATATGCAGACCTATCGCGTGTCATGCAAATTCTCCAACTGACCTCATTCGCTTGAAATTTGATAAGCCACAATAGGTCCACTTTAAGTGGACGCTGTTATCTATGAGGATGGATTTTTTCCGTATAATGTTATCGTGCAAAGTGATAATGAGGACAACGACCCGAAAGTTGCGTGATATAGATAGCAACTAGGTACTACGGTATTTTAGAAATTGCAGATAGGACAAAAATGTTTCACGATAGTGAAGATAGTTGACGCTTGCATAACTTTTTGCGTCGTTCCTGTAACGCAACGGTGATGCAATCACTGATTGTTTATCGAATTCCTTTGCCCGTATGGGATCTAACTAGGCCAGGCAGACTACAGCAATTCTGCTGGTAGCAGTTCAATTTCATTAAAAAGAATATTTTTTTGACAAAAAGCAATCTAGCTAAAATGCGTTCAGCAGGAAAACACGCGGCCATTTCTGAGAACATTAACCCCATTAGCACGGCTGTAACAATTCAAAATAAAAGCCTTCAGTTACGGCATCTCATAAATCGTTAACGTCAGGTACTCGAAGCCGTGGAGGTGATTTTCCATCGCCACATTTGTAGGCAGGTAGACATTAGCTAGCGAGGTAAAACCGAGCTCGCGGGTTGACGCTAACAAACACTGGAAAATACGGCCCAAACAGCTTGACATGCACGAAAGAACAAAGAAAATCATATCGAATTTTCAAAACCGAAATCTCGCCGAATATCAATCTGAAAGTGAATTAACTTAATTTAATACCGTATATTATTAAAATTAATGTTATAAAAATATTATAAAAATTATTAAAAGTAATGTAAAATTAAAATTAAAAACAATAATTAATTACAAGAGATAAAAAACTAATGAATACCTAAAACTACCTTAAATCAATATCAATTATGTACAAACTAGCACTGTAATATTATATTTACATTAATCTAATAGACCGCTGCCTGCAGGCATCGTTCCCAAAATGCTAGCCACATTGCTCGTTGGATTTAATACTGATAGCGCAAGGTACCGGCCAGCATTTTAGTCATGGGATGCTTCGAGCAGATGTGAGAGCACTTGTCCTCCATGGTTCAAGGTTTCGACCACTAAAGGCTCAAATTTATACCCACTGTCTAAACTAAACAGGCTTGCGTATTTTTGCGCCTTTTGAGGCCTTATACGTTTAATGTTAATTAAGGAGACGTTTACCGTGATTAGGTTGAGGATTGAGCTCCCGATATTTCAGTGCAGTTACATGCCCTATATTCACGGGCAGACTGAAGAATGTAGGATGGCTGGCAAAAAAGTTCAAAGTTAGGTGCAGACAAAACGATCTACCCTCTTTCTTAATATTTTGCTACGGTTATCACTGGAATTTGAACTCGAACCTAACTCTCGATAAAACACACTGTATCACTGCGTATGGTAGGTAAATATAGAACATATTTCGGACACATTAAAAAAACCCGCGAATTATCATATAACTGTACTTTAACAACTATAATAGTTTAAAACAGTCCTTAACTTAATTTACGTTTATGAATTCGAAAAGGGCGATAACAATAAAACTCAGGGAATTAATTAAGAATAACCTTGTCGCGAGAAAAATATTTGCGTCCATGTTCCGCTTGCATGCAGCGAGGCTTGTTATTTTCTCGTTAAGGGCTTAGCTCAACGCCTAATATTCATACAACCAGAACTTGAAATACATACTTACCTTTTTGTTTTATTATTTAATTATGTTCAATAAGCAAGAATAGCAAAAAACTTAAAAAAATCCTTAACAAATCCAAAAAGTTCTTTTTATTTGGGTTTACAGTGTGTACTAAAAGGTTAACAAAATAAAGCAAAACAAATTTAATTTAACATTCTCCCTGGCCAATTTGTATAAAATATATGTTAATTTGTATATTTTTATTAAGATATTTAATACATACTATCATGTTAGCAAGTTGTCTTAAAACCTATGACAGATAAAAAAATAGGCACAGTAAAGTACCTTCAATTTTGTTCAATGCGACCCCAAATGAGAAATAATGTACCTAGCAGAAATCACGTCGGTGATATAGCTTTTGGATGAACTTATATAACGACAGGAAATTGGTTTCATTAGGGATCATTACTTTGATATTGAGTCATAGAATAGACATTATCGTTATAAACCTAGGCAATAACAAATACTCAAGCATAATTGATGTCGGTATTAGCTGTGGGAATGCTGATTGCACCCAATAAATCGGCTCAGTTATTTTCAGTCCAGAAGTGTGCTAAATTCTTTCCCACAGAATGTTGGGCGACCGCTTTTTCGTAAGCTAACAAAATAAAATGAGACATCGCCATATCTCACCGCTGGGGAAGCGCAATATCGGTATTTAAAGAATCCTAATTTGCTCACTAAAAAAATGCAGTGACGTCGTGGGAGGATGAGAAAGATCTTGATTTATTTGCTGTAGGTCTTTCAGTTAAAAATAAACGTGTTTTGATTGCTCGTGTTTTTATTGGCCGCAATGAAAAATCAAATACACCCGGACAGCTGCTTATAAAATAACGTCTATTGATCGATAAAAACGCAAATAAATAAAATGCTATCCAGCCAGCGGCCAGACAGGCCAATAGCTATAACTTTCGCGCGGTTTAGAGCAGTATAAAATATTTCAGCGGTGCTATTTCACAGTACGAGCCAGCATTCCTCTGATGTACACAAATCCCAAGTTTATACGACCCGTCAATATTTACGAGAGTGTGTTCAAAAACCTCATTGCCCTGTCTGAAGGCTAATTAAGCCCTGAGATTGCAGTACGCCTAACAAGATTAATATTTTACTGTAGGTATATTTTACTACTCCACAGCATGGCATAGCGCAGTTAAACTTGACTCGGTCGATTGCCCTCGCAGTAATATTTTTCTCCTTATATATAAAAGGCAATGAATATACATATGTTACCTATCTATGGACTCAAATGGCTGGACCAATTTGATGGGACAACTGATGTTAATAAGGAGGGATCCACATGAGTGAAACCCCGGGGCGCAGCTAGTACCTTATATTACCTACCATAGAATAAATAATAAATATTTAAAAGAAAAAAAAAATTGGCGTCCAATCATCACCAAAGCGCTGGGAATTCAAATCCAACAAACTCAAACTCAACGGAGTTACGTCAGTTTATTTAGGAGTTCCTGTTGCCACCTTCCGTCTCCATTATAATACCAGCTCAATGGTATCGTTGACGTTGCATTATCACCAAAATTAAAAAAGTATGTCAAATTTCAGCTCAATCGGTTGAGGATAACTGGCCTAAAATTCAGTTGCAAGATTTGTCCCACACCATATTAACAGGGCAAAATAAATTAGAGGTTGTAAATTGTAAAAAGGATAACAGATACTAGAAAATCTAAATGAGACCACAACTAATAGGTTAGATATAAAAACATCCTTAGCTTCTGAGATTTTCATACTGTAATATAATTTGTGTCAGTGCAGATGTGAAACAACTAAAAACACAGTTCCAAAGTATTTTATTAACAAGCCGGCTGATGCCAAATTATTATCGTATACGAGTAGACAGATATTCTTACGACCACAGTATTCATTAAATTCATCTTAGCACATTAACTGCATCATCTGATTTATGTTTTCTATTTAAAATCAGCATAATTATTCTAAGCTTGCATATTTAACCGCATCCTTTTAAATGTTAGTTTTAAATCCAGACGATTATCAACCTTTATTTATGATCCAATTTGCACGCTATTAAATCTTATGAATAATTTATGGTTTTGGCTTTGACTGAGGCTACATTTTGGTGAAATATAGTCGCATTGGTCGGGTGTATAATACTGCACAGATTTACGAGTTAAAGGCCTCAATTTTCATATGACCCTCTTGAGTGGCTTAAATCTTTTAAGCCAGTTCTTTTGTATAGAATTTGAACAGTTCTTTTTTTATTAAAAATAAATTTACTACATTAAAGTACAATACATTACGATTGCAGCCATAGCCACCAAACTAGGTGTGGCAACACCTGTATTTTGGTGGGTAGCCTTCCCATCATGATCTTTATTTGTTGTACAAGATTATAAGAATGAGTCGTAGTTACAATTTTAAAAAGATATTTGGACAAAAATGTCTACAAACAAAAAAAACACATTAATGACTTCATTTTTATACTATATTATTTAACATGAATATCATTAACTTACATTATATTACCTACAGTATATTTCTATAGTGTAGGTAATATAATGTAGAGTAGTAGGTATATTATAATCTAGTTCTGTAAGGTGCTTAAATATTTTTTTACTGTCCTAAACAATAACAACAATATTTTAAGTACATTCGTGACATAAAAACTAACACGAATAAGAAAGTCTATGTTAGGTACTAAAAGACGCTAACTATCTTCATTTTGCACAAGTTTATGCTAAGAAGATTCTGGATATCTTTTCTGCGAGTACTGCACTTCATTAAAACAATATCATCATCATAGTCATCCACAGTCTTCTTTATCTCACTGCTGGGTATAGGCCTCTCTCTTGCTATGACAGATTTGTCTTGGTCATGTGCTAATCGAGTCCAGGTTCGATCCACGATAGTGACAATATTGTCGATCCATCTTGCAGCTGAACGAAAAACGTTTCACTTACCTTGCTTAGGCCACTACTCTATCAAAACCTTCCTCCACCTGTCATCACTGCGCCTAAGAACGTGTCCTTCCCAGTTCTATTTTAATTTCATCACCAAAAATCAGAATCTGATCTAATAATTACCCTCAAACAAACTGCCAATTTGACTTTGAAAAACTGTTTTAAAATGCAAGTTATCTCTGCCGTTATATAATCCACTTCAAAGCAAATTCTTAGCTAAATTACTACACTGCAAAGGCTAATATTATTCGGGCAGATATTAATAACTTCTCGTTTATAAGCCCCGAATAGAAACAAACATAGAATAGGTCAAAACACTAAGAACTCGGCTCGCATTCTGATATCGTGAGCCAAGTTGGCAACGGTGCTATTTCATTGAGTTGTTTTGTTCTATTGCATAATGAAATTAATAAATAGGTACCTAAGCTTGCAACTGCACTAGAAAAATGTAAGCCTAATTTATATAGATTTGTACACACGGTTACGCGGAAAGGATGTAATTAAGCCGAAAGAATTTCAAAATAGGAAATTCAATAATTGAAATTGCGAAAAAAATATCAGCTCTTCCATAGAAAACAGTCAGAATCAGAATCAGAATCAGAAAAAAATCACTCACTTTCAAATAGTTTTTCGGAAACTTTCCATTAATTTTGGTAATTATAGGATTTAAATTGGCTATTAGGAATCTAATGTAAACGCAATAAACAAAAGGTTTGATTAATCAAAAAAAAAGTTAATCATTCATAGAAATTATATTTTAATACCATAGTACTTACGTTTCACAAAAAACGGACGAGTAGGTTCAAAAAAAACTATAAGGTTTAAAGTATCAAATCTAATAATAATGTAAATGTGATTTTTAATTATTACGACCATTACAAAAATACTTCAGTTAATTTCAGATAGCTAACAGCGATTAAGAACAGTGTTCTTATATTAATAGCATTGCGTGACTTGTCTCATTTTACTTTGGAGAAAAAGTTAAGCTGCTACAGTTACTATATTCTAGTGCATAAATTTCGTCCATTAAGTAACTAACATTTATTTAATTTGGTTTACAAAAAAGATCTATTCGACGGTTAGGTACGTCGCATACGTTAAATTTTTTAACCCCATACTCTATTTAATTACTGATAATTATAAGCCACGTTTTGCTTTTACCGAGTGCTGTCGAGCTTGTGTTATTAACTGCCTAAAATTATAGCTAAATTAACTTTCAAGGACTCTGTCACCAAGCGCCTAGCAGTGTGTTCCGGCAAACTCACTTGAGAGTAAGTGTTATTCTAGGCTATAAAGGCGTTTGAGGTCTTCAACCACGCTATGCTGTGGTCAAACGCTTAGACTGCCAGTCATCAAAAATATCAATACAAGATGTTATGTCATAACACAGTCTCACCCCCATATTCATAGTCGTTACGTCTCCCTATCCTCACCCTAAGGTTTCCCTCTAGTCGTGTTTTGGCATTTTTAGTTGATAAAAAATTACTTACCAAGGTTACCTCAATAATGGATGTCTACAGATCTGAAGACGTCATCTATGACGTATAATAACTTACATTGAAGTGGACTGAGGAAACCTTTACTACTAACGATACCAAACATGAAGGAGGCTTGGAAGAAGAACCAACACAGAGAACCTTACCAAAATTAGCACTCAAGGTTAAGAATGTCTATGAATAAGGGGGTTAGTTTGCTAAATTTTCCAACAATATACAAATAAATACATACCTGCCTGCTCACTAGCATAATATACAAAAACATGTCTATTGTCATAGCCCTAAGCAAAGTAATGATTCTCAAATATTTACCAATCATGTTCCATTATTAGCAGCCACGATCGCAAGTCATCGAGCTTTCACCAACTTATCTGTAGAGTTGGTCAAATAAGGAAACAAAAAATGTTTAGGAGATGCTGTAACTTATGTACAACAATACGAATTCTTCAGGGAAAAGATTTATTCAGGTCTCTATCTGGGTATGTGCCAAAACCCTAAAATAATGCTCGTAAGTTGTAGACGAGTACGTAAAAGACAAATCAATTTTGGAATAAATCGATCCGCTCCGCACTTTGCTGCCATACCCAATCAGGGTCATTATGTGATACCTACCTTAAACGTGCGACCTAAGATCTGTATGAGCATTTCAAAATGTGCAAATATATATTATTGAGTATCCTTTCCCTGAAGAACGCAACGGCAATGCTCTGATGTTGCAGTTATGCCCAATCACCATCACGTGTGGGTTGCTAGTTTGCCAGTCTATTTTATGGAAAAAACGATAGTGGCTCCCTCAGTTATCTGTACAGAGTAGGTTGCATTGTTTCGTAACAGCTTTGTTTATCTCAGAGGCCAAGGCTGCATCAGCCCGTGTGAACGAGCTCTCGCAATCATTATAGCTGTATATCTCAAATCAGCTCGTTAGTGATTACGCCCCTATAGCCTTATTGACGGGCTGCTTTCCTGCGGTGAATCCTGAGTGAAATGCGATAGTTCAAATACAAGTCATTAGAATCTTTCAGGTTACAATCACTATTCATAATAAAGACCAGCGAGAAAATCCTCAGTGTCAAGACAGCATGCAGATAAATAGAACTGTAGAGCAAGGAACAGTAACTTCTCACCTATTTACCATAATACCTGACGAAATAGCAGTGGAAGATTCAAAAATGGAATGACGACTCTAAATGATGCTCCGAAAATCGAGCTGGGTGGGGTAGGCTTTGGAAAATTACACAATACAAAGCTTGACGTAAATGGAGATACGTTCACCCTTAGATAGAATGAGTATTGAAGTAGCAGTTAAATTTTTCGTTGAAATAGCAGCTAACTAGTCGCAGTAGGACTCGCATAGTATTAATAACATCCAACCATATTACCTGTATTCGTCCCAAGTTTAGTATTCACGTGCTCACAAAGTACTCCACAATTGTTATCTTTTGTTTAATAGCACGCTCAGCGCCTGTCGGTCTGTGAATGCCACATAAAAAGCGAGCTTGGGGGTATGGCCAGCATACGAAATGATGGACCGTACCTACGTGATATGAGTAGCATCGCAATGATTTTAGTTTTTCTCGGACGTCGATGTAGACTAAACTAACTATAATAGTTTAGCCCGGACATTTGAGAAGCACTAGTGCAATATAAAATGTAATACAATTGTTAAGGAATGTGCGTGAAAGGGTATAATTATGAATGTATTGTACAGTATAGGATAAAAAGTTCTGGGCTTTTGTCGTTCTTGAAAGTGTTGAGCTGTTAATATGATATGCGGTACAACACCCACAGAAGAGAAAAAAAAAATATACTTCTCTTTTCTGTGACAACACCCCAAAATTATGGCGTATGATAAAATATTGTGGCAGGTATTCTTTGCGTTTGACCGCCAACTTGCCTGATGTAAAGTGATGATGAGGTCTATAATGGAGCAAGACTGCCTAGATGAAACCGATTCACTAGTAATTTGAAGACTAGATTGTACTTATAGATATGTCCACTGAACCTTTCAAAATTGATTGTCTCTTTTACTATGTCTCATATATTTACATTATTAATGGTCAGCCACAGGCACGATACGCAGCCTTGGGCGCCATTAACAACCTTGTGTCGAGTATTCACGAAACATTGCACTAATGTTCCACCGCCGTAGTACTTGAATCACGAGAGATACAGAGATACGGCTACAGAAGGTTTGAATGGGGTGCATAGTTTAAAAGACAAAAGATTCTATAGACAATTTAAAAAATTCGCGACTTGTGGGACTTGAACCTACAACCTCCGAGTCAGCACCCCTGTCGCTTAGCCAATTAAGCTAACATCGCTCATGTTTCATTCCGTTTGTGCAAAGAGAGATTCTATGCTAAACTAGTACCACTTATCACTTGTTCACGGGTTTCACCCGACATCCTACAGAAATCATGAACTTTTCGGGGATAACAAGTAGCCCGTGTTAATCCAGGTTAGAAACTACCTCTATGCCAAATCGCATTTACACCCCTTTAGCTGTTACCGAATGAACTAAAACACTTGTACAGTTGCACACAATCTGTCGTATTTTTAGTATTAGAATGAAAAATTATGAAAACTTGAATAATATTCTGCAAAGCCTCAAAAGGCGCCTTGAAACCTCCAAATGTTTAATACACAATTAAATAAACTCAAACCGTATCTGCTAAAACATTTATAACAGAAGCTTTACATCACCCCAGTAAAACTTTTTATCAAGTGGATAGGTATTGGTTGCCTAACAAGAGTTTTATGCCCGTTTTCACTAACCCTAGGAGTCGCCTCAATCAGATGCCTAAATATTTACTAGGAGTTGCCTAGGGTAAAAAAACGTTTCACCAAACTTCAGGTGATAACTATAGTGACATTAGGCGTCACCTAAAGTAAAGTTACGACACCGATTCGGGGGCAATGACGTAAAGAATAACAGTTCGGGGGCACAGTTCGGGGGTGTCTAATGGTACGCTGATTACGGCAACTCTTAAACTGACAGCCCGCGCCGCGCTTGCTCACTCACATTAAAACCCATGATACCTTAGATAACTGGCAAAAATTTTTGCAACTCTAAGCTTAGGAGTCACCCATTAAAAACGGATTTGTGAAACAGAACTCTACTTAGAACTAAGAGTTAAGAGTTTTTGTGAAAAATAAAATGAAATATTCTACCAGTATGTTTTTATTTTTAACTATTAGCCTAAATACCTACCAAATTTTATCTACCTAACATCAAAAACATAGGTTTTTGAATATATAATAGCGTGCGGTATTTTTCGCTACCTACAGCGGTAGCGAATTTCGCTTAGGTCTGAACAGTCCTTTAAGGATTTTACTGAAGCTTGGGCGGACGGCCAGAACAGCATGAAAAGGCCGATACCGCTTCATGGTTGATATTAAGAGTTATAACTAAGAGTTAGGCGTCGATCACCTTGTTCGTAGTTAGTGAAAACGGGTGTTAAATGTGTACGTTGATCCAAGACTGAACAAACTAACTGCCTGTCATCGGCCGAGTCTATTGTACCATTGAATCTATCCACCCATCGACTTTTCCAAAGAACTTCGCAATGTAGGCGATAGGCGATACGCAATTCCCAACCGTAGTTCCACACAATTGAGTGAGGTAACAGATTCCAACCAAGGCCGTAAGCGTGAGAACGCGTTGTGCCATGCTCTAGCCCTATTCTAATTATGTAGTGTGTTAAACTTTGTTCTAGTGAATTATCAGTCTTCGGAAAACAGACTATCTTACTTTGGATTACTACTTCGGCTTACCTACTATTACTACCTTACGTTATATGTTTTAACATATAACGTAAGATAGTAATCCAAAAGCCTACGCAATAGGTATGTTTATTTACACAAGAAACTCATACAAAACATAAATTATACACATTTTCGAATTCCGCATTTTTTTTTTTTAAAAGCCGAGTAAATGGGGACAAATCGAGATTGTTTTTTATTTTATTTTTTTATATAAATAGTAGGCTAGCGTTTGACTACCATCTCGCTTGATGTTTGGCGATGATGCGGTCTACGTTGGAGCACGCTTGCCTAGAAGATACCGATTCACTCGTGATTTGAAGACACCCAGATTGTAACCATCGTAAAATTTTATTAAACTTGCTGTTATTCGCGAAGTTATTGTTTGATTTCACTTTTATTGTGCGAACCACTAGTCTATGGAATGGGACTGGGTGTTCCCTGATAGTAACAAACTGGGTGTCTGTCTTCAAATCGCGAGTGAATCGGTTTCTTCTGGGTAAGCGTGCTCCATCGTCGAGTTAGTGGATAACCGCAGGCCTATTTTCAATTAAAAAGTCCAAAACCAGCAAGTTAATAAATAAAAAACACAACAGCATAATGTTGTTATTTTACATTTCCATTCTCTGTTACTATGCTAGCCTTCAGATCTTGATATAAGCTTATAAGTTTAAGTACTACAATATCAGCATGTCATTCCATAGGTACTCGAGTATCAAGAGCTCGAACAATGGCAAATCATTGCATTGTTTATTTAATAGCAGCGATGCGTGAAATTACTTACAGTTAAGTTAGCTTGCATAAAGTCATCGATTCGTCGGCGTGAAACGACCGAAGAAATTGTAACACAGAATCTAAATATGTAGGCACACTGATTTTAATTAAACCCTATATTAAAAAAATCTAGATGGTCGTGAAAGTTGTGACGCAGAACGTTGGTTTTCTCTAAATGTCACCGTAAATGTTTTATGGTCACTTTCGCAAAACGTCATTTTCGAACTACGTCATTTTCGCAGAACGTCATTTTCGCACAAATCATTTTCACAGCATATAATTTAATACATTTTTTTCCCAAGAAAGACATCGGGTAAGTAATTAATAAAAAAATAATAACATCACAATAACTCTACAAAGTAGATAATTAATAAGTTATTAAAAGATAAAACGACTTCACAAGTAGTTTAACTGGAATCATACCCTAATTTTCCACCCTCAGAGGTGGAATATTACCTTTAAATTTAAATAGAGCCCTTACCCTGAAGAAAAAGATGTATCAAAAATAACTAGAAACATACAATGGAATTGAGAACCTCTTTTTTGAAGTCGGTTGAAAAAACATTCCATATGTACTGAGCTCAGATCAGACAAACAAGGGAGATATGGTAAGGTAGCATGGCGGGTGCAAACGCATCTGACCTAAATCAGGCTTAAGGCCTTTAGTCGAATCCACAGCAGACGACCTTGTCGCCTTTTTCTGTATGTGGACTATTAGATGCTATTAGTTCATTGGTGTCGCTACAATAATTTTCTTAGTGTGCGTAAAAAATGAGTAGGTGAGCCGTAATTGCGGTAAGGGATTTAGCGGTATAGGGATTTTTATGTCAAATTGAGACATTTGAACACGAGCGATAATTGTACTAAGGCATATCTCCCTTAGTTGTCTGATCTGAGTTCATCTGAGGTACTGAAAGTCACGTGTACTGTAACAGAACTAAGAATAACCTTTTTAAATTTCCCCCAGCTTGGAATTGCGGGTCTAAATCTCAAAACTAAGGGTACTTATGTTGAAGCATCACGACTGCTACCTGGGGCGCAATGGTGCTAATAGTGCCCCCATCAGGAAAATAGCATCAGTAGTCCTGTCTCCTGATGTACTGACTCGACAAGATAGCTATAGAGACTGAAACATCTACATAGAAATAGAGCAATTATTAGAACAAATTGAAATGAGTTATCATTATCTAAGAGTTTGAAAATAAAGTTTGTCACACGTCAACGGTCACACGTTTACTGTGGTAAGGTTGTTCTCATTCCACAACCTTACCTCGGTAAATTTACATCCCGAAAATAATCATAATTATAAATTTATCCAAAAATCCAGTTCTCATTGGTTTTTTTGTCATAAAATCTAAGAGGGATCTTAAGAAAAAGTTTAAATTACGTAATAACAGCTTGAAATGCATAAGGCATGCAGTTTTTTATTTATAAATATCTTAAAGACAACATTCTGGCCAGCTCGGTGGGTTGTGACTCTCAGTCGTGACATTGCGTGCTAAGGGCCCTGTAGTTCGCTTTCCAGTCTTGAAATTGTATGCCATTGTCTTTATATGGGAGGTGAATGTCATATTACCCTGTAAATTGGCTTGCGTAGGTACATTATTTGAATTCCCGGATGAGTATGAGCATTTAATGAGACGTCTGTTGCTTTTAAACTTTAGCTCCGCAGACACCTTGTAGCATTTAACTTTCGTGATTTGATCACATTTTTTAAATGTTTATTGGGACTTATCACGTATCATTTTATTAAGGTAAAATACCTTTCGCTTGACGCGACGTGTTGCAATAGCTGTAGTTACGAGTTGACTGAAAACTGCGGGTGAGTCCGGCAAGAAATGCAATTTTTTGTTCTTCTACCTTCACTTGATCTCGCAAAATCGCAGGGTTACGCTATAAGTCCCGATAAACATTTACAAGACAGAGTTATGAATGGGTGCAACTTTCGGTTGCTCTATAGTTTAGGCGTCATAAAAAAATTACATAGACATGGTCATACGGAACGGTGGTACTTAGGCGAAAGGATATCATTGTGTTCATCATTACGAACAACTTTTACAATTGGGCCAACCCTGAAATTGCGAAAATATGCTGTTCCTACAACAAACATCTTTTACTCCCGACAAAATGTATGTAACACTTTTTCCCGCGAATTGTGATAAGTCGCAGAACACAACTTGTTTGTTTTGTCGTATTGAAGCCCTACTTAAGAAGATGCTACTGATAACCATACAACGTATTCAAAATCTACATTTTCTCTCCGGATTGACCTAACCCTGTTTCGAATCAGGCTCCGACTACATACATCGGCACCGACTGCGCGAGCTACTCGGTCGTGAGGCAGGTCACGGTGCGACCTCTGTCGGGAATTGGGCCTCCCGGCACTCCCCCGGCACTCCCCGGCAGCCTCACACAGCCTCCCTGGCCTACTTTACGCATCCAGGGAAGTAACCCGGTCGCTGACATGCGTATGATCGGTTACAGGAAACAGGCTTACGAAGCTAAGAAGCTTTATGGATCAAAGTTCGGAGACTTGTTAAATTATTTTGCCCAATATGGGTTTTTAATTATTATAATTATTTTGGCACAGCACTTTTTTTTCATTTGCCAGTGTCAAGTACTGAAATATTTTCAAGCTTTAATACATATATCGTCAACCAAGATCATATTCACAGTCAGAGTCAAACAAAGTAAGTCATGGTCCAGACCAAGTCATGCCCTGTTAAAGTAAGGGAAACTTCTATGGAGTTTTGGAAACAACACGAAAATACATGTTACACCTTTTTACAAGTTTTTATTTAACTTGCAATGTATGTATGTGTTGTATGTATGGGAGAAATCTTGCAACTGAACATTAAAATAGCTATCCCCAACCGATTGAGCTGAAATTTTGCATACACTTTTAGTTTGGATGAGAATGGATGGTTAGCGAAGTGACGTCATTATAAATCCAATATGGTGGACTCCCAAAGATGGACAGTTTTTTAATGCACCCCCATGATATGAGTATCAAATGTAAGGGTTTGCGTCCGTCCGTATGTCTGTCCGTCCTACTTTTAAACGACTATATCTTTCGAACCGTAATAGATAGCCAATTGAAATTTTCACGTAGTATGTATTGGTATACGGAGTATTGTGCGTTTGCCTCTGCCAGCCAACCCAAACAAGCCAAACTCCTAAAAATAACGTAGCTCAGTAATAAACTGTTTTACCCCTATTTTGCCAGATGTTGTGGTATTGGAGACTTGTTGCTGTTGAGTTTCTTCAAGGAGTCCCGACCTTAATCGTATGTCTTCTGTGGCTTTGCAATGCAGTAGTACCTAAATGATCCACGGTCCACGGTTTTCCTGTAGACAGTTCTCCACAGAGGACTGTCTGTGGATAGCTGCTGATAGGTAGGTACATATTTTTCCAGTCGCAACAACAAGACTATTAAAGTAGGTGTTTAGGTAGCAAGAGTTACTGATCGCGGACATCGAGAGTGATTGCAACTCGCATAAATAAAGCATGAGCTGGGCAGCTCATCCGTATTCAAGGGCAGAACAGCCGCCTGCATCGCTCCAGCACATACTACTGGGTGACGCAAGGCGAGAGGAAAATACCACTATATAACACGGTGGGAGTGGTTTCAGTTTTGACACAAATTGTTGCAGGGTCCGTACGTCCAGGTTGTTTTAAGCGATTCAGTTTAGATGATTGCAGAAAATTACGCGAAAGTGAACCTTAATGGTTTGCAATCGTGCAATTTGTCGCAGTCACCTAAACTGAATAGCTTAAAACAGGTGACAATACGGCTCCTGGGGCCTTACGGACAACAGCTAATTGCGGCACCTAATCCGCTCAGTTGGAAAATCACGCGACCGCAAACCGTATCTGAGCGCGATAAGGTTCACGTTCGCGTGATTTTCCAACTGAGCGGATTATGTGCCGCAATTAGCCGTTGTCCGTAAGGCCCCAGGTCAATGTTCGAGGTAGACTTACTTTAAATAAGCTGTTTGATGTATTTTTCCCCATAAGTGAATAATAGGTTGTGTGTACGTGTACGAGTATATGAATAAAGTTATATGATTATTTACGGGATATTTACCGTGGTAAGGTTGTGGAATGAGCTCCCGATATTAGTTAGTTAGTGCTGTTATTTTAGTGAACAACCGTGATAGTTTAAAACAGTGTTTTGAGTATATGAATGTTTTTAATGTCTATCAGGACTTTTAATACGCGATAAGTCCCGATAGACATTTAAAAACACGTGTTCAAATCGCAAAAGTTTAAAGTGACCAGCTTGAGGCATCGAAGTCTATTGAGTAACGAATCCTTGGTTCGGACTAAGCTTCTTAGTCTTGAGCATCGACGCAAAGTTGCTATAGTCTATCGGTTTTTATCGGAAAAATTTCAGAGTGTGCATCGGATCTGCATGATCTAATCCCCTCCATTTTTCTATCGGGCTGCCAGAATGGACGAAGAATCGATCGTCACCGCTTTATGGTTAATATTCCAAGAACCCGTACGAAGCGCTTTGATTCCACATTTATTGTGCGAACTGCTAGTCTGTGGAATTCGCTGCCTGAGTGGGTGTTCCCCGATAGTTACAATCTGGGTATCTTCAAGTCGAGAGTAAATAGGTTTCTTCTAGGCAAGCGTGCTCCATCGTAGGCCGCATCATATTTTAACATCAGACGAGTTGACGGCCAAGCGCAAGCCTATTTATAAATAAATAAATAAAAAATATAATAAAAATAAACAAACCTAAAATTTACAGCTCTACAATTGTTGCCATCCTTTTCTGACGTATTAAATTAAAAAGAGACTCGGATCTACTCCTGTCAGATTTGTTTAGAGAATGTTGACGCCATTACTTATTCACTTTAAGATGGTATTCAAGATATTAGTATTCAATAAAATGACGTCATAAAATGAAAATGCAAATTATCTTCTAGCCTCTAGTTATCAGCTATCAGAATAAATAATCCAGTTATGTTGTACCATCTACTAAGATAATCACACCTTGTCATTCTCGTACCATAGTTTCACCAAACAATGTTATTACCAGGGCCTCTTGGTTTTGGCGTCGGCCCATCAATACTTCTTTTAAGATCGGACGTAATCATACCGACCTTAAACACAGTGATGTACCTACTCAAACTATGCGCCACAGCTAAAGTACGCGGAAGTACTGAAAAAACATTGTTAATATCACAGAAGAAATAATAATGTCGAATGAAGCCTGGGAAATACATGTCACATAATAAGTTAATATTCATCATCATCATCAGCCAGAAGACGTCCACTGCTGAACATAGGCCTCCCCCTTGGAACTCCACACTGAACGGAAGCCTGCCATCTGCATCCACTGGATGCCCGCGACTCTCTAGGCTACCTACGCTGCTCCGTCTTTCGGTTCGTAAGAACCTTTCTTCCCCATCGGTTGTCGGTTCTTCAAGCCATGTGGCTTGTCCATTTCCACTTCAACTTGCAAATTTTAATCGTTCCAGATTTTATCACGCAAAGAAATTCCAAACATAGCTTTATCCATTGCCTGCTGTGTGAATGTGAGTTTTCCGAAAGGCCAACAGTTAAGGACCACGTTTCAGTACCATAATTATTATGTCCATCACCAGCAACACACACTAGTTAAAGAGCCTTGTCTTTAAGCAATGTGGTATTTTGGACGAGACGATAAGTAGTTTGATTCAACGTAAACTCGCTACAAATTAGTGTCAACAATGACAGTAAGTGAATAACACATGCATGACTGCATAGGACGATTTATCCGACAGCAGTACGTGGAACAGCCAACAATAGAGACTGTTTAAGGAGTCATAAAAGACTAAACGACCGTATAATCGAGGCCGTTACGAATTAAAGGACAGAAAGACAATACTTACGACTATGTCGCATTTACGTGGGTGACTGCATAAACAATAATGACGTATAGCGGGTCCATCATAATTTATTTAATTTATATTTGTATTTTATTTTTTAAACAGCTATTTTATAAAATGTACAATAAGGTGGATAGATTAATAAACTCAATAATAATACAGCCAACTGAACAGCACTATTCACAGATTACTTACAGAATAACCAATAAACAGTCCTAGTCCTTTACCCCCAGGTGAAATGGTTCTCAATTTTCACAATAAATAATCTTTTTCGAAGCGGGCCAATCTTAGGCGCAAATTGTTCGAACGACTTTTGAGTCTACTCGATTAAAAGCTAAATTCTTCTTCTATCTTTGACAATAACGGTTTCACATGTTTACAGTATCTGATTAAGAATCATATTTTTGGTAGCAACGTGAAAATCTTCGAAATTTACCCGCCTGCATCGAAATGCAGCCGGTTTTGTGAAATTGCATGCTTTAAAACCCAGTGCCGGCATCGGTGTAGGGTTGCCAAACTACTGTTAAAACTTTATTATACTGTTTTTCGCTCTTTTTTTACTGATTACTGTTCAACACAAATAAAGTACAAAATTGCAGTGCTCTTTGTTGTCATCCCTTTGAACCTGACACAAAATCTTTTGGTTAGTCAAGAACACTGAGGCCAGACCTCTACTATTCCGAAAACGCAACTATACGTAAATTGAACGCACAGATAAATATTTATTAAAATGTTTAACTTGAAAGATCTTTTACATGACTTATACTTTAGTTAAATTATGTGCAGTTTTTGAAGCAATCACTCAACAACGGCGAATGAAACCGATATATCCAGAAACCTCAAAATTTCAAGACATATGACATTCAGCAACAGCACTTGTAAATTAGGGTTCATCCTATCTTTCTCTCCCTCTGTTTCTCTCTCTCTCTCTCTCTCTCTCTCTCTCTCTCTCTCTCTCTCTCTGAGAGAAGAGTCCTCCTTGTCTCCATCTCCTTGTCCCAGTAGTGGGAACATGATAAGCTGATAATGATGATTGTTCATTTTCCTTTTCCCATCTGAATATACTTTACTTCTTGTACAAAATGTTGGTAACTCAATCTGTGCCTGATGAGAGCACCGCGGGATCTCCATAGAAACGCACCGGTCGCGCACCGGTGTCCTCCTTAGCACGTTGCCTAAGGCAACATTCCCGGGACACTGCTCCCTCCTCCCTTTCTACAACACGGTGTTCTCTTTTCTGGGCCCGTTTGAGAACAACTAGCTTATTGATAGATTACTTAGTAGAACAATAGTTTAGACCCATTAGATGAGATTGTTCGTCAGTGGGACATTGTTTTCATAACCTTTTAATATACCTACATGTAGTAGAATAGTTAGCCAGATCCCCAAAGTTGTCCTTTGACCACCAAGCCCAAAGCCCCTTTATGGAAGAAATTATTTATAGGGATAAGCCCCGCCAATGGAATTCTTTTTTTTTTAGTTTTTGTACGGATGTAATTTCTAGTGTGAACAATATGAACAACTTTTAGTCATATCTTATGGCAGATAAAGGATACTGAAACCGTGTTCGGCTATTGGAATCAAAGAATCAAACATATATATTGTCAATTCAAATATGCACACAAAATTTCATCACAATCTACAAACAATTTCCAAAACAACACCAACTAAAAAGCAGCAAAACTTTGCTGGGCTAATGCAGACCGTTTATCCTACTAATATTATAAACTCGAAAGTTGGTATGTATGGATGTTTGTTCCTCTTTCACGCAAAAACTACCGAATGGATTTTAATGAAAGCTTACAATAATATAGCTTATAAATTAGAATAACACATAGGCTATTACGGGTTGTAGTAGCGAGGCCGAAGGCCGAGCTCTACTCGTACGAAGTAGCGAGTTTCAGCTAGTTAAAAATATTCCTAACCTACGCCAGATATGGATTGTAAAGTCGAGACTCGTTTAAAATCGTCTGGTCGGATATTATTTTAAATAATTATAATTTCCGTCTTTATTGTGCCACACAGTTCCATGGTATGAGTAGGTACGTCAGAACTCAACGAGCGTAACATTCTGATAGCATCTCAGATTATGCGCCATGTTTTAAAATGCATGCAACTGCAAGTGGTTTAATTCAGTTTTATTTAATCGATGCACATTAAAAAATTCAACTTCACAAGAACTCACTGTTTTTATTTAAATTAATGAAATGAAATGCTGTTGGTAAGCGCATCACTTGAAGACGACTAGACCAATTTGGCTTTTTTTGATTTAAAATATACGTAATAGTCCAAATTAGTTTTTTAAGGCAAGAAAAATTTGCGAAAATTCCTGAAAAATTCTTAAATTCGGGAAAAATAAATAAGGTATTATTTTATACTTACCGTATTAAGTAGATACGCACTTCTTTCAGAGCCTCTATGTGACATAATCATGTTATGAAAACCCAAATGAATGGTGTACGAAGAAAATTCTGTATCAAGAAAATTCTTTTCATTTTCGCCACTCAATCATTTTCTTTGTCCACAACTTCCACAAGTCACATCTACCTTCAGAAAGTCCTTGAAAGTTACGATACCTTTTGTCTGATACAATGCTCCCACAGGAGTTGTTTACTTCTATTCTATTCTGCGAGAGAATCAATTGCAGTGGCGGGGACTTAATCTCCTCTGGGATGCGTTGAGTTTATAGTCACTGGTCTCACTGGGATCGCATTGTTGCAGAATTACTTACCTTTGTATAAGCTCAATTTTAAACCTTAAATAATTATTGCATAGAGGCGAAAATCGAGGACGGATCTCTGTTTTGGTTGGAGGACTTATTCTTGAGTACCTATTGACGCTTGCTTGATTATAAAGTAGATTATCAAAATCCGACTTTAATAATTGTAAGCGCTCAAATAAAATTATTGATATTGCCAAATCAATAGATGCTTCCACAAAAGTGTTCGTAATTCGTATATAGATCTAAGAAGTTGGCTCAAAAACTAATGAAACGTTAGTGATATTTTTGTGGGACCTCCTTGAAAGCTTCCTCTACATAATAGAAAAGAAACACGCAAATTGATTCATAAATGTCGGAGTTATCGCTGAACACAATATTAATTATTTTTTTTATATAAAAAAATACGGATCGAATTGTATATTATATGGCTTATAGTACAACTGTTATTATTTTTTGTTTCAGGTAAGATTTTCCGGATCTACTTTTCATTTAGCCGAATTACATGTAAGTTTTTACCCGACTGCTCAAGAAGGGACGTAATATATGTTTTTGGGGCGTTTGTAAGTATTGTTTTTTATTGTTTCGATTTGAGGGGTTGTTATATTCGTCTTCATGCACAGAGTGTCAAAGGCTACGAAAGCAGTTAGAAATTTTGTAATTATTTAATCTGCTTTTTAACTCAAGGGTGAAAACCAAAAAAAAACTCCGTTTACGTGCTTAACTTATCGACGTCTAATTTTTACATCACTTTGACCAGCCAAAACATATCTTATTTATATTTAACGGGAATTACTGTAAACCTGTCTCTGTTAACAGCTGAGCAGACAATTCAAGTACAATAATTGAAATACAGAAATTGCTATCATTGGTAAGCAACCGCAAGGCGAGAGAAAACTAAGAGAAAGTGTCGTGGTTACCCACCGAACGCCCTCTTATTTAAACTAGGCATCTGTACGCCATTAGTGCTTTCTTTATGCTGTGTCTGATTGCAAGGGTGTCATTAGTGGTAGGATGGAGAATGAGAGTGCTACAGAATGTTGAAACTTTTCTTCCTGATTTTATTTACATTTAAATAGAATATACAAACAATTAAAACTATCACGGTTATTCACTAAAATTATATGATTATTTACGGTATATTTACCGTGGAAAGGTTGTGGAATGAGCTCCCAATATTTCGGCGCAATTACATGCACCATGTCCACGGGAAGACTGAAGAATGCGGGTGGTTGGTTGAACAGCTAATAAGTTAGGTGCAGAAAAAACGATCTACCCTCTTTCTTGTCTTTTGCTACGGTTATCGCTGGAACAAACACACTCACTGTATCACTGCGTATAATATTTTGAACACATGGTGCATGTAACTGCTGCGAAATTTTGAAACCTGATTCCACAATCTTACCACAGTAAATATCCCGTAAATAATCATATAAATTTACCAACAATTTGTAAGAAAACTAGTTAATTAATACTAAATACAAATATATATAAATAATTATTTTCTCTAAATACGTGTATACTGAAGCAGTTATTTATATCGGCTTATAAAGTTTTGATATATATGTGCCAAAAAAGTAGTCATATAGTCTATTTTATGTAACTTTTAAACACTGTGGCAGCAACACCATCGTAATAAAACTCAAAACATACTTGGATATTAATCCATCACTGTTGTAATATTTAAAGTAAAATCTAAGCTGCTTAAAATTGAAGGGTGCATGAATAAAGTCCTCAAACGTAGGCTACGCACTAACAAATGCCCCGGGTAATGAAGGTATCCAGCCGCGCCGGCCATCGTGGGCCATCGTTTGTTAGCCACATATTCTAGAAAAATATCCTCGCTATTTTCGAGAAAACTCTACATATTTAAGGCCTTGGACAACTTAAATTACCTCGGCTTCTAAAATTGCTTTGGCTTTCAGTTTTCAAGTTTGTCCTACAACCAAATGCGATGTGCTGTTTTTGTAGCTGTCATTTTGGTAGTTTTTATCCTAAACGTTCTTTCTTTATTCCTTTTATACGTCGTCTAGCACTAGGATTATTTCGACAGCCGGAAATGTATGGCCAGTTTTAATTTAATCTTTGACTTTACGTTCTATCTGAACGTTAGCCTATACTCTACAGTCTACACAATAAATAAACTGCAAAGTATCGTTTCAAACACAAAACAAACTCACTAATTACAGTCCGCTCATTGTCTGTCCGTAACGCTCCGTCGCGCCGGCAGAGGGCGCGGCTTTATCCCAACAATAGTGGTGACTCGCTAGTAATCTGCGACAATGGTCCGCCCGCGCCCTCTATTGTGAGCTGACCTTTAACTGCAATTTCAGTAAGCTATTTAATATACTGCAATCCATATAATTTACGAATTTACCTACCTCCACTACATGCCCTTTTTAACACGCTTTTATTAGCTTGGTATGTTTAGTTCATGTTTAGTTTATGTTGTTAATTAAGTACTCATCTTTTCGTTTTGAATGGGAGGAAACTAGATATTAGTATAGTTACATAATACTTGATACTGGCAAAATACAATAATAACTGTGTGGAGCGAAAGTTTAATAAAATAAAAAATCTATTCAATATATTTCAAGACAAATAAATAAACACAAAAACAAGTTCGATGCACAGTACATTCAAGTATTTCAGTCAAGGTCCCTGCCATAATAAAATCGTGAAAATGTTGTCTAAAATATGTAAGTATATTTAGTACCATTTGCTTCGTGATTAATTGTTCTTTATTCATTTTCAATAAAATATTTGACGAATTTAGCGTTGTTCCAAACAAACAAAAAAATCTTTTGTTGACATCAAATTCCCGAACATGTGAAAAAAAACAATCCAGACATTTTAAAATACATACTCCCATTCAAACATAAATCTCCTTTTCATTGTGATGCGAGGCAAATTTTTCTTCCTCTCTATTTTTCTCTAATTACCCTCTCTCGCATAGCTTTTATGGCTTTGTTAACTAAAAGCCCATGGTCTGCGTTTACCCTAAGCAGGTAAATCTCGTTCAGCTGAAGGTAATTGTGAACTTGGTCGGTCATTGTCGCCGGTCATTACATCGTCACGCCAAACCGCGATTATCGTTAATGCTCTTCAATTTAATGGAATCGTCCTCTGCAGTGATGACCATTGTCGTAATCATTAGGGAAGATACGGGCAATATGATTGTAATTAGCAAAGCTTTGTAATAATGGATGATTGACAATTTTTACTAAGTTAGGTGCAAAATATAACTGGCCAGGTACCAAGAAGTGTAAGGAACAAAGGAAAGAAGCCTTGCAGTGAGAAAGAGTATAAAGAATACTTATAAAATACTAAAAGGCTAAAATACAGCAAAGGCATATAGGGTTCTTATAAATGCAAGCTAATAATATAGAGTCTTAAAAGGTTGGCAACGGAATTGTGATGCCTTTGGTGTTTTAGATATCCATATAGGCGACGGTAACTGGTTACCATCAGGCAGCTCGTCTGCTTGTATGGCATAAAAAATAACGGACTCTCTTTTCTCACCTGGCCTTACTCCCAATTCGATACGCGGTACCAAACTAACGTTAAAACCGCGCAATTCGGAAAATCATGTGAACGTGAACCTTAAAGCGCTCAGATACAGTTTGCGGGCGCGCAACATTTTTTCATCGCCTAAACCGGATTGCTTTAAACAGGCGTACCAGACCTGAGGCTTAAGGCCTCAGGTCTGTGTCTTCATCAGACTAAACCTGCATGGAGAAATTAGGAGCCACGTGATATTGTGTCACACTAGATGTTGCCCACGACTTATAAACGTTCAATCCCCCTTTGCCCCTCGTTTATTCAGCCTTTTCGCAAAATCCTAGCTATCCTAACAAGTACTAGCCATTTATTCTCACTCTTTCTTTCCCGTTGGTCAGACGGCGGCCCGACGTACCAAATCCTAACGTCTGTTAGCACTATTACACAACATGCTCACTATACTTCACCAGAAAACAGACAAAATGACTAACGACCAGTGAGATCACTCCAATGGTGCTAATTCGAACCGCACTCAACCCTGAGTCGTTACACTTTGTTGCGACGTGTTAGGCCATTTGGCAGTGTCTAGAGCACTCAAATAGGCATACAGTTTTAGAACTGCTTTTATGAGTTGCCAGGTAAGGTTGAGTAGTCGAATAGACCTCTTGAGGTAATGCTTAGGATGTCTATACGATAAATTATTTCAGCACTTACCTGCTTAAGATAAGTTTAGTATAGACCTAAGAATGTCATCTTACTATTAAAATCTAAGGACGAAAAAAGAGCGCGCGTTGAAATCTTTTATATTGATTTGGCATCGATTCGGAAAAAAGCACCACCCGTTGAAAAGTTAATTCTGCCTTACCGACGTAGTTATAACTCGTGGATAAGTGAATGAGAGTTTTACAACTAAGTACGATAAAAGTTATTTAAAACAATGTACACAAATAAATTATCTTTAAAAAAACCGACTTCAAAAAACCACAAAACACAAACATTCTAAGTTAATATGCCACTACAAAGAACAAAATAATATTTTACGTGGATTTTGAAGACAGACAATGTAGGATTAGTAATAGGGTCCCGTTTTGACCCTTTAAGTACGGAACCCTAAAAAAGAAACACACAAATTGGTTTAAGATGCCGGCGTAATCGCTGAACATGCATAAAAAAATGGGCCTAATTGAGAACCTTCCTCTTTTTTGGAAGCCGGTTAAAAAGTAATAAATAAAGACTCGGTAATAATTCTCTTATTTTTTTTCACTAGCAAAAGGGAAAATGGTACAAGAATAAGCCTTACAGTGATATAAGAATGTTAATTTCCACTTTTCCCGTTCGCTTTCATCTGGCACACTTTTCAGACGATACTAGTAGCGCCATCTATGCCGCAGCGGTAGAACTCAGTCGCACACGTCATGCCGAACTTGACCGCTAGGTGGGGTTAGTAGTACACGCTGCGCCGCGGTGAATGACGCGAGCGGTTAACGAACGTTCTTGACTGAGCGCGCAAGTTCGTTGTGACACAACAAACAGTGAGTGAGCTCGCAGCTCGCCTATGAGTCGACGAACGCTTACAGCAATCGGACGCCTCTAATTCTTGACTTCGTCATTATTTAAATTAACTAACAAAAAATATACATACTTAGATTTAGACTGTCGTCGTGTAGGTAGTTTTTATGTCTTGAAGACAAGTTTACTATCGATTAACAAGTTCTAAAAATATTTTATAGCCATTAATTAACTTTGTTACGTAGAGTAAACTTGCAATAATATAATATTTAATGAATAATGTTATTCAGTTTTGTTTTAGTAGATAGGTTGGCTATGATGATGACATCATAATGACCTTTACTGTGGGATCATTAACCTTTTGAGGGAAAATGTTTGTGTTAGGTATTTAAGTCAGTACATTTATTTAAATGTCATCTTTAGAGCAATTACTTATCTAAGATTTATTTTTTCTTTATGAGATCATTATTCTGACTACGGTCCATAGCATGCTGGTAGCAATAAAATTGAGCTTCAATGAAACTCCAATAGATGTCGCTGATAACCTAGACTAACTTATGTTTATGAGGTAACGTTTTCTCCTATTAGCTGTAAGCTTGAAGAAAACTATTACTTAATAAATGAGTGTTATGTATACAAACACATAAACCAATAACCGTAATAACCTTTAAATGAACCAACGTAATTTTATATATTTTTTGCATTTGAACCACGATATCCATCAACTGATATCAAAGAACGTGACTCACGCAAATGCGTTATTCTATTTATTTCTTCGACAATAAAAATCTAATCTATTATTTTCCGAATCGATCGAAAACAGAGTTTACAATCCATTTCAGTGTTTACTCAGGCGATTAAACAAAGTGATTGCAAATAAGGTGTATTGGATAGCATCAGAAATCAATTTGCCGGTTAGAAGACAACGATCTCATCGACCGGAATGACATTGGTTCGTCAACAACAATGAGAACAAAAACGCGCAAGGTTTATGTACTTAGTAATATTTTATAGCTTGCTCGTAAAATTAGATAGGCACACGGTGTTGAGGAACATTTTAACAGGTTTAAGTTAGTAACCATCCTACTTACGAATGAATAAATAAGTAAATATAACACGAGGATAAGAGTAAAGACATTTTAATCGATTGCACGACCTAATGGAACATCATAAATGATTTTAAATCTAAGTACTTTTATTCATCATCATCATCATTTCAGCCATAGGACGACCACTGCTGGACATAGGCCTCCCCAATCGATCTCCAAAAGGGCCGGTTGGAAGCGGCCTGCATCCAGCGTTTTCCTGCGGTCTCTTTTAGGTCGTCCATCTTGTGGGTGGACGTCCTACGCTGCGCTTACCGGTCCGTGGTCTCCATTCCAGAACCTTTCGGCCCCATCGGCCATCTGTTCTGCGTGATATGTGCCCTGCCCACTGCTACTTCAACTTGCTAATCCGGTGGGCTATGTCGGTGACTTTCGTTCGTCTATGGATCTCCTCATTTCAGATTCGATCTCGTAGAGAAACTCCGAGCAAAGCCCTCTCCATAGCTCGTGCGACTTTGAGCTTGCTTATAAGGCCCATAATGAGAGACCATGTTTCAGTGCCGTATGCCATCACTGGTAACACACACTGGTCGATGACTTTCGTCTTAAGGCACTGAGGTATTTTGGACGACAAGACGTTGCGAACTTATATTAATTCAAATAATTTATTTTAACAACAGATGAAAATATTATCTGGGTACCATAGACGGTATACCTAAACTCAGTGTACACGAAAATCTAAATTAAAAAATCAGTATGCTTGGCATCTTGGCAGTACCCGAATGTGATGCGGCGAGGGCCTTATATGCTATGGTCTCTGACGACATTGTTCAGGGTAGACTGAAGTTCCTCCAGTTTCTTTTGATTCAATTGTAACCATAGCGTTATAAAACAGGTCTGGAATAATCGCATAACAACTTAAGCTTCAGAAAACAAACATATACCTATTAAAAAAAAAACTTAAATAATCTGTCTTAACCAATACCCCGGGCCCGTATCAATGAGCTCTTTGGAGTTTATGTACGGATTTTCATACCACTGGCTTTTCGTTGAAGGAAAACATCGGAAACCTGCATATGTACAGAGAAGAAATTCAATGGCGTATGTGAATCTACCAACCCGCACTGGGCCAGCGTGCTGGATATGGCGCAATCACCCTTTTGGAGGTAGGCTAAAAGTCCATCAGTGGACTGTTAAGAAGCTGATTGCGATGAATCTGTCTTTTATTCTGTTCCTACTTACAAGTAAATTTTCCTTTATATATTTAGATATTTAGGAAGGTAAACCTACTTACCTTATGTTTGTAAATGTGCTATAGAAAATACCTTAAGCGATTTCGATTTTTTCGATGATTTTCGATCCCCTTTTCAAGTTTTGAAGCAGTCCACAGTTTTACAGTAATCTCACAGAACCCAGTTCAATCGCAACACAGCCTTGTGGAGATTTACTCCTTGTCTAAAAAAAGTGTCCACATAACAATATTAAACCACTAAAGAAAAAAAATATTCTCTTTCCTGAGGCAGGGATCTTAGATTAGATAGGGAGAAGTAGGTTTTATTTTTAATACCAATTCCTAAGATGTCCATGCAGTAACACTAGATAAGGATGTTTGCTGCCTCCACCTGCCAAATTGCCAAGTTTTTCTTTACATTAATAGCATCTACCTGTCTGTCTTGCATCCGGGAATTGTAATTTGTAGTTAATTTATTCACACACCTGTTTGTTTAAGTTGTATATTTACCAATGCCTAGGAATATTTAGCTACCGACTATAGTTACTTAGGTTTAATTACAGGAAGAACGCGCCTCGAAAAAACCGAACGCCAGAGCTTCGTTTGGTTCCTTCTTTGCCACCCCAGCTATTTCTGATACGAAATTACATTTGCTGGTCTATGTTCTTCTCATTCTTCCCCTGCCTTTCTTTCCTTCTATGAAAATCTTTACTAAGGTGTCTTGCCGTTTAACAGCATTAAATAAAGTTGACCCCAATTAAATATGTGTTTTCGCATACCTATCGCCTAGTCCGGACTTGGAGTCCATTTCGTTTGTTTCACTATATTCGGTCCAAGTTTATTTATAGTAGGTAATAGGCGCATGAGATTGTAAAAATTGAATCACACAAACACCATCAGCCATTAAACGTCCGTTGCTGAACAAGGCCTCTTAGAGAGGGTTGTTACCATAATGCCCACGCTTGGCTTGGCTTGGTGATCGCAATACGCTCATCGTGTACTATTGGGCTGCTGCTGGCCTGCTGCCCATCCTCCGGTGGTTCTGGTCGCATTTTTAGGACATACCCGGGTCCATATTCCAAATTCTGATCACTTTTAGGGCTAACAGCTACAATCTTAGCTCCTATAATTATAAGCTTATGGAAACATATTTTAATAGATAACCTACATTATTTTATTATATACTGATCTATTTGCCAAAAAAGTGGTTATATCTGACCACTCTTTTTGGCAAATGTATACGCCTGTAAAAGGTGATCATATCAGCAGATAATCAGATGTAAGTAGGTACATAAATTGAAATTGTAAGAATATGCAATATGTTCACTGTTGGCGTATCTTTCTCAATAAATAATTAAAAATAATAACTTTTTACAATATTGTTGTAGTTGTCAGAGCTAAAAAGAACTCGGACCAAGTATAACAAAGCCGCTGAATACACAGTTACGTGACCATCTTTATCTAAGTGTTAGTATCTATCTCACAATCTCAACTCATAACCACGACATTCGGCCATTGTTTCTGGCAGAGGCATAAAATATCCGTAGCCTAAAAATTAGAGCACATTTACATACTGGTCATTAAACTTCACGCATCGTGGTTTTTCTAAAGACACTGTCGAAACGGTGAGAAAATATTGAAATACTTAAAAATAGATGTTGTTCAAACTTGTCAGTGATCTAGTTGGAATTATTGTTTCTGCAGAGTAACTCTATGAGTATCTGTTGACATTGGAAAACAATATTTCGCAAGTTTTTGTATTGGTATTATATTTTTTGATAAAAAATTTAACTTTCGCGATTTGAACATAATATTTTTTAGCTGTTGAATTTAGAAAACATCGCAATTACAACAGGGAAAATGAATGTAAGTTAGCAGCATCATGGAATCCCATAGTAAGCAAGTGTACAAACCGAGGTGTAAGTACTTGGAAATTTACCTATACAGTCATTGAAAATTGTGTCGTAGTAACAACCCTGCGATTTTTCAATATCAAGTGAGGGTAGAAGAACTAAATACCAGCTCTTCTCGCCGAATTCGCCTGTAGTTTTCAGTCAGCAGAAGACTTTTATAAAAATAACTTCTAGATAAGCCATACCAATTATTGATTGGTAATCAACCCAGATTTTGACGCAGCATGACCAATTAGCAAAAACCTGAGTATGACTCCTATGTGACTTTCCAGACCTCTCTGAAGCCTTTACGTGTTTCAAAATGCTGTCTTATAAAAATAAAATTCTAAATGCTTCTAGAAACTTTACTAAGGCGTAGTTTCACCCCACTGTCGGCACCGTTGCAGTCCACACCTAGTTATTGATCCGAGCGATGACCACGCACGTCTGTGAGTTTCCCAATCGATAAAACCACGACTCAACGTTCTGTTTTGATTAATTAACTGACATTCTAAACGTTTGTTTATCTATAGTTTGTGTTTCCAAGGCTACCTTTAAGCTTTTAATGTAGGTACACTAGCAGGGCCCCGCGATTTGACTCACTATCTCACAAGTATTAAATGCATTTTTTTGTAGTAGTAGACTTTAGATTTAATTTAGTTGGTTTTTCCATTAACAATTGGTTGATTTTTCATTTCCATGGCCTCGTGTAGCATTTTTGGTATATACCGGTTCTCCTTGGCCAGGGTTTGAGGATTATTAATTTTGTTATTTTGTTAATTTGTTAATTTATTGTATTAAATTTTGGGTGCAGGAGGCTTTAGATTAACACATATATTTTATATTTAATACTTTATTGCACACTTACAAATTATGTAAAAATTTACAAATGAAGTACTTAATGCTTAACATTTTGTACCAGCCATCCACCAGGTTGGAAGAATTGGTGTGTAGGCGTGCATCAAAAACACCTTATACTAAAAGACAAAAAGAAAATAAACAAAAGGACTAAATTATATGTGTTGATCTAAGACGTGATTAAGCTACTTCTACACCTAGGGTTACGGAGTTAGTGGAAACAAAAACTCACTCACCAACTTTGTAATTTATTAGGTACATTAGTTAGATGTATATTTTGTAACAAATTCTTTACTCTACATTTCGCTTTGCTGATTTAATGTGACCATTTCGCATTCGCACTAATGAGATTAACGGTTTAAGACATCTTCAGCTCATCTAGGTCACTTACAACAAATAAATCTTGGAAAAGACAAAAAAATGTGATTGATTGTCTCTAAATCGCTTAACCCAGATTTTTCTTTTGTATGTTTCTAGAGTCAAGTGGAGCTTTTTTATTTGCCTACTAACTTTAGTTTGAACTGCCAAGGAATGGAATTCACTTCCTGTTTCGGTGTTTCCTATTAAGTACAACTTGTGTATTTCCCACACAAAAGTGTAATGGCAAGCTTGCTCCATCTTAGATCACATCTTCACTTTCCATCAGGTGGGTTGAGATCAGTAGCCCATTTTATCGTTTTTAAAAAGAGGATATTTTTTTTCGCTAAACAGTGGTGGATGAATTTTTGATCAGAGTTAAATAATGACGAGTATACTTTGTGATACCACAATTAAGTGTCACCGCTGCAGTTGTTTCGTGATTTAGATTTTTGGGAGCTTTTTGTGTTTTTTTTTTTTGCTATAGGTATATTAAAAAACCATGATTCACTTCGTAAAGTAGAAAATATAGAAGCATATTGCAATTTGTACGCAAGCCAACATATTCAGATGGTACGGATATGTATCTATATTAAAATACTCGTCCTACGGTTTAAATCTAAGATTGTTAGGGTTCCGTACCCAAAGGGTGTAAACGGGACAATATTACTAAGCCTACGCTGTCTGTCTGTCTTCCTACTCTCCTACCTTTTAGCAAATTTAGAAAAGTTCACGTTGGGGGTCAATTGGGGATACGGAACCCCCACTGCGCGAGCCCGATTCGCGCTTGGCCGGTTTTATTACTGCAGTCAACCTTGCCCACTACTCCTCACTGAAACGAAACACCACCACTTCGACTCTCAGAAAATGATCTCATCACACCAATGGTCGCTGCATTGAAGTTCATTGCGAACATTGTGATTAATGTCGGTCTGTCTTCGCTTACAAATTACAAGGCGACGCTATCCGTCAATCTGTAATTGAAGGAATTGCGGCAATTAACGACACACAAAGCGCTGAATTGAGCAATTAGCAGTCTAAGAATTTACTCGATTGAAAAATAATGGGGTGCAGCGGAGTAAATCAATTTGAGAAGACCATGGGTGGCGTTGAGATGAAATTCGAGGATCAATTGATGCTGGCTTCAGAATTTGATTCATCGTCATGATTAGTCTACATCAGTGAGCTGCAGACCTATCAGGCGCGACGGGATAAAATTTTGTCCACTTGTTTTATCCATGCGAACGTGACAAAACTGGAATATGGATACGTCTTTTTCTCGCGAGACAGAAAGTATGTTTTTTTGTCGCGGTTCGTGGGCTAGCCCTTAACACTAAGCCTCACTGAAACATGCCACTCAGTTCGATCATCGATTTACCCTTCTAGCAACTACTAAATAAAGAAAGAGAGAAAACATTGCCAAAACTACGAACAGTAAGTATATCATCACTCCATCGTGAATGTCTCAGGGCATCCTACAGTACACTACCTTCACTATCCTACACTATGTTTATAGACCGAGAGAGCCGTACCCACTCCTCGCACTACTAGTTCCCAAAATTTTTAGGGTTCCGTATTTTTATTCTTATCCTGCCACTGAATAGATAATCGTACAAGGTCCGGTAACTGATAGAAGAGGGTTGGTGAGTGACACACGGGGGCGCAGAGCGGGTGGGCACGTTTCAGATGAAGATATTTTGACATTTTTCTTCCAAAAAGGGTGAAACAAAAAATACGGGCCTTTCCATTATCAATGAGCTTGACGTATTGCGCACTCCAATAAAGTAACACTGCATAAAATTTCGTAGGATCTAACGAAATATTTAACATATTGCTGTTCACCAAAAAAGTAAATACCCAGAAATACCTATGTATATTAAAATAAATCGGAGTAGAGAGATTCTAGCCTCACATTTCAACCATCCACTTTAACGTACAAACATTCGTTTATAAGACGTCAATTAATTTATCACAACTTTTAGACACATTAGTAATTCTTCACTGCTATCACACAAATTGTTTCAGATTAACTAGCATTAATGTTAGGCGAATTAAATAAGTTCCTCGTTAATATTTATGTCAAAATGTTATGTTTGCAAAGTAGATACCGACAACCTCATTTATAAAGTTATTTTTCTGAAAGCCAGTTTTTAGTACAACATTATTTATTAGTAGATATATACTATGGTATAAGATGAGCTACTACGACATATAGAATAACTAAAGCTTAAGGCGTGCATGCTATCTAACTAGCTCATTTGAACGTTTTGAAGAAAAAAAAACACTGAGTGAGAATTTAAGAAACCGATAGCAAAACTCGAAAAAAAAGGTTTTTTTCTATCGCCTCCGCCATCATATAAAATATCTACATATGAAATATTTATGTAAAATATATGTTGATTATAAAGATAATGATTAATTTTTAATTTTATAAAATTCTATATCAGTTATAGTTTTTATCAGTGATATAGTTTTTTTTTCTTTCATAAGTGCTAAAGAGAGCTATGACCGTCGAGCGCAGCCATAATCCTCTATGGCATTTGTAATGTCAAAAGTTTAATATCGTTGGTTTTACAACTAAATTATTTTGGACTATTAAGTCTTCGTGGCCTAAATCATGATCGCGCATTTCGATTCAAACATTCAGAATTTTATATGTAAGAAGTACCTTGTCTAAAATCTACCTTCTTCTGCCTTAAGTGTATACGGGATACGTACTTCTAAGTCTTCTTCTTCACACTGTTTGGTCGTTGGGTGACTTGGGTGGCATCGACGACATCGTGCCATCGCTGCTTTGGCCGGCTACAACTTTTTGACCAGACTTCGTGTTCTATTAAATAAAAAGGTTTGTTCATAATTTTCTGTGCAAAGGACTAAAAATATATGTAAACATAAATCTTATTCTTGCTTGATGATAAGCTGGTTTCCTTACTAAATAAATCGACTTCGAGAACTTATAATAGCAACAATTACAAAAGTACTCCTTATTAAAAATTCAATTAAAATTTCTTGGCGGCAACAAAAGCGCTTTGTTCCGAGCCAACTTAATGGTCTGTAATAATTATGACGATGTTGTATCTGACTCTACAAATAAGTACAGTTTAACCAACTTAGCCATGGAGTTGAGTAAGAGATTCACCATCGTGTTTCCTATACAAAACTGATAGCTTCCCATAGAAAATTGTAGTTCCCTCATTAAACCACCTCCTGCAGACAAGTTTGTCGCACTGCATATTGCGTAGGTAAAATATCCCTGCGCCTTCTGCTTTTTATGGACAAGCTATGTTTTCATTTATTCGTTTTTGCGTCTGGAATGTTTATCGTGTTCTTTAGCTGTTATTTTGCTCAATGTATGACTTTCGTCGTGAAGCACGATTTTAAACATATACCTTATTTATGTACTTCGTCTTTGCCACTTTTAAAGGCCTTGGCGATTTTTATAGATGCTGTTTTATTATTGCTTTGTGTCTTTTTCATTCATTTCCCCTACTAGGATTAGACGTCAGTTAAAGCAAGCTTTTGACAAGCCTGCCCAGTGGCCCAGTTGGTAGTGAATCTGCCTTCTGCGCTTGGGAGCGTGGTTTCGGTTCCCACCTAAGACAATATTGTTCTTATTGTTGTTATTGTAATAATTCATTATTGTGATGAACATTTGTGTTTGTTCTATATGTGGGTGTTATTATCTATTTGTGTGTGGTAAAATTCAAACTAAAAAT
Source organism: Agriopis marginaria (assembly GCA_932305915.1). Classification (NCBI taxonomy): domain Eukaryota; kingdom Metazoa; phylum Arthropoda; class Insecta; order Lepidoptera; family Geometridae; genus Agriopis; species Agriopis marginaria. The sequence continues at coordinate 13,157,593 of OW029919.1, read as the reverse complement.
ATTAATAATGCGAAAGAGGTTGTGATACGCCCGAAACGGTCTACTGGCTTATTCGGAAAAAGTATGCTATGCAGAAACCTCTGACTCTTACTCTGACTCATCACAATGACTACTATGCATGGGACCAAACTTAAAATTGCGAAAAACTTTGCTCGTTTGCTTCAAACTCATTACTGAGAGTATGTTTTACGGTCAAATACACGTGACACTGACACACCGTGCCGTCGTATTAAACTGAATAGGTTCCCTGCAATTAACCTTTAGTTAGTTTTATGACAAGTTGACGGTCATGACGTGGTCGTTTGTTTCTGTGCATGAGACCTCGCCAGCTTCCGGCGGTGGTTCTTTGATCTCATGGCGTGTAGAACTGTAATCAGGGCTTTTTATATTGGCGTTAGTCCATAACATAGACTATGCTTAAGTAAAACTACTTAGATCAGTTGCGGGATCGAATCAGATATTCTAAATGGTATATACATGACAAGTTTGTCGTAGCTTAGGGTATAAATGATCGATTCGAATGTGATATTAAACATAGCAAGTTTCAATCTGGTCATAATTTTGGAGTCTGAATTTTAATCATTGTATTACACCAAAGAGCATTTATTGCTCTTTCCAAAAATTATCTATTCCAGCTAATTTTAGTAATGACTTCAAAAAATTGAATAACGCTGTATTATCTAGGTATACAAACGCTATTTCTTAAGCTAAAATTAAAAGAGGTAGCTTAGTTATACTTATGTGGAGAAGGCGTATCCGGTGATTTAGCTAGGCTGTTTCTGAGACTCGCACTCCATAAAACCCGTAATTTTAAATGTCACAGAACCACTACTTGTAAAATATAACAAGAATTCCGCCTGCGATGTGGGAAACATGCACATTAAGATTTTATGTTGAAGTTTTAAGTATTAAATAACTGAAAAAGTGCACAATAACTCCTATTTATTACGCTCTATCTGTTTAACTTTTCTTTGTTCTAACTACGAAAATCAAGCAGGCTTTCTACTGTTTCAAAGAACTATGGAACCTAGGAATGTCTCAGTTTATGGAATAGATTTAATTAAGACTAGATTTTAAAGGTAGGCAACGTAAAACTGTAAGATACATAATTTTGCAGGTCTAAACATAATGTCATTCTTACACATTGAAAACAACTTTTACTATGGAAGCAACTTTGAAAATTGCGAAAAAAATATCAGCTGTTTCATAATATTTTGTCTAGTGTGAATGACCATTTTCTTTGAAACAGTTGATATTTTACGCGATTTCAGGGTTAGGCCTATAGTAAAAGTTGTTCATAATGACGAGTATAATGGACCCCTTACGGCTTAGTACAGCTTTTCCGCGTAACCCTGTATAGTTCGTTAGTTACAATGAAGCTTATAAAAGCATGTAAAAAACACTGTTTTAAACTATCACGGTTGTTCACCAAAGTTATATGATTATCCACGGTAAATATCCCATAAATAATCATTTAACTTTAGCATGTAAAAAAACCTTGAACTTCTTCCATTCTATATTTCAGATCAAGGAATACGATCGTGAGATACTTACATGTGGTTAAAGTAGGTATATTATATCTACTAGCCTTAATTTTATTATTTCGACAACATTAATTGAGCTATAAACTATCATTAGACATGTTTAACATCTATATTCCAAATGTAATTGGACACCTTTGGCTTCTAAGAACTAAAATGTAGCTTCCGTTTAAACCGGAAATCCAATCATAAGCTTGGGTATGCGGTTGTGTGTTTTGAATTTTATATTATAATATCTACTCTAACTTAGATACTTATACTGAACAACAAGTAACTTAAATTATTAAAAAATATAACCCGACTGAATTGTATAAAATAGTACGTAACTAACTGAAAAGTAACAGCGACGCGCTGCGTACCTATCTATACATACTCGTAGTAGATACGAGCTCTTTCATGCCGCTTTATCTCGTAAACTACCTACTGAGTATTTTATAGTAGTGTTATATATTTTTGAAAATTGCTGAGTGTGTTAGATAGATGGAAATGAATATAGAATAGATCTTTATTGTGTACACCAGACAAATTATGGTAATATTGACCTATTTAACAAATTTTACAAATATTTTTCCCAAACGCCTAGCTTCAAACCATAAAAAGCTCTTAAATAAATTATAAATTTTCTTACGAACTTCGATGGACTTTAACATATTATTATATCGTTCCTCCTATTGTACCAGAATTAACTTAACCGTAGGAAATACCTTGCCTGTGGTACTCGTTCTATATATCCTTGAGAATCACAAAGAATTATCCAGCTAGATGATAGTCATAATAAAACTACCAACAGCCTTTAACTCCATTATCGAAATGTATCTATATTATTTGATTGATGCCGATAGCTACCCGATCGCTGGCATTTAGCATTTACCACCATGGGTACGTGTCCATAAAATCAGAGAACTGGTTTGAAGCCTTGGCATTTTAAAACTATTCGACGACTCGTCGAATGGAATACAAGATACACGTGTATTTATGGGAAATCATCATCATCAGCCAGAAGACGTCCACTGCCATAGGCCTCACTCTTTAACCTCCACACTGAAACCTAGAAATCATGGGGCATGGCATTTAATTATTGTTTCGTTTGTTTTCCATATGGCTAACACAGAAACACAAATTTCGAATACGCGTAATGGATAAAAGTCATCATCATCATAATCAGCCTTTTAACAGTCCACTGCTGGACTTTTAGCCTATACCCCCGAAAGGGTGATTGGGCCATATACACTAAAAATAAGATAAAAGTAATAAATATGGATAAAAGTAGTTATACCCATTACTTCAGCTTTGTATTGTAACATTTGTAGCTTAAAATTAAAACCTGTTAGGATTGAACTGTTAGGCTTTCTAAAAACTGGACTTGCTGTGGTGCACTTAATAATTTAAGGACAAAATTGCACCCAACGGTGGAAGCATTTAGAAGTTATAAGGAATAAACAAACGTATTTATTGCGAAACGTTTTTGCATATAAGAAAATAAATATTTGGGACATCTTTGCACACACGATCATTTGACCCCAAACTAAGCAAAGTTTGTATTAATCATCGATATATATGTAGTATACGTAATATAACTCGATGGTATTATGGCTGCCAGAGACTGATACACATACATATATATTTTTAAATACATACATCCCTACTTAATTATTATTTTTAACTTCAAAATAGGTTTGAGTTTGACCGCCAACTCGCCTGATCACAAGATGCAGTATGCATAACATATCCTCCAAAACCATGAGTTCATTTGCTAAAGATATTCTGCCAAAATAAACACGCCATATTTCAGCGACTGGGACTGATTTCAAGGATAAACCACTTGGTAAAGTAAACACCGATTGCAAAATTGGACAATTTTATTTGCTTTTTTACAACATACTTACCGTGGAGAGCTTTTATGATTCGTTTCGGGAAGGATTCGTGAAGGATCTATTTACTTTGAGATAAGAAAAGGATTATTTGTCGTAAGTACGAGTGCGTATACGACAAAATTGACTCTTTATATATCAGTACCTACTGTATTTTTGAGTAATAACACGTAGGTTTAAATTTTATACAGGCAAGTACCTAGGCAGGTTAGAAAATTCTTAACGTCAAAATAACCGAACAAAATAGATGTTGATCAATACTCCTTTTTTTTTACTTTCTAAATGACTCTAAATGCAAATGTAAATGTATAATTCAAATTGTTATTTTACTTTGAAATTATAGGTATTAATTTAATATGGTAATTAAACATTTGACATAAGTTTAACTAAACATTAAACATTTGACTGCCCCATTTGCCCAGTTGGTAGCGAACCTGCCTTCTGCTTGAGGGTTTGATTCCCACCTAGGACAAACATTCGCGTGATGAACATCTGTATTTGTTCTATATCTGGGCGTTATACTACACATCACTATTATTTTTATGGCTATTCAGTAACAGCAAAATATGGGAAAACTAAATATAAAATACCTAAGATCATTGTATTTATGCAATGATCTTAGGTATTTTATATTGATATTGATATTAATGAATTTGTTATAACATTTTTTGAGGAAAAAAATTCATTTCAATAACAAAAAAATTACAGGCGAAAGCCTATAATTCAGACCTTTGCATAAAACACTGTGTAGTAAAGTGCATCTTCGATTTTTTTCTTCATCTTCTATAGTTCTTTTCTATTTTCTTCTTTTAGTGTTAAGAACGGAAAAGTTTCTTTTACCGTTACTTTAGCCAGGATTATTTTTGTGTTCAAATGATATCTGAGCGTAATGGCGTCTACAACTACCTGGCTGGCAAAGCACCGTCAACACCGCTAGTGTTATAGCGGTAACAGACGAGACGCATTTGGTTGACGGACCGCCATCCAACCAGCGAGTGAGAAAGATATTTTTTTCTCTTTCTCTCCCGTTGGTTGGACGACGGTCCGTCAACCAAGTCCGTCTCGTCTGTTTGCTACTTTACAGATGCCCATAGGCGGCGGTTTCTGCTTACCATCAGGTGGACAGAAAATTGTTTGCCGCTATTTTTATGCATATTAAAAAAACTTGAAGTCGGTTATACGCAGGTGCGTGTACGATTAGTGCCGGTGTGTGAATTCTGACATAATGAATGTTGTGCTGTCTAGCACAAAGGGCACCATACTTTATATATTTTTATCTTGATAGTGAGAAATTAAGTAAAAGTTTATTTTATTGCCATTATAAGCATAATTAGGCGACTTATTAAGTCGTCTGTCACCTCATTAAGATAAAAAAGACATCTGCTTTATATCATACTAGCGACCCGCCCGCCCGGCTTCGCATGGGTGTAATTTGCGTGCGAAGCCGGGGCGGGTCGCTAGTTATATATATAAACCTTCCTTGAAAATTTATCTAACTGATGGTGAAAACCGCATCAAAATCCGTTGCTTGGTTTAGGAGGAGTTAGCGGCCATACAGACATACAGACAGACAGACAGACAGACGCGGAAAGCGACTTCAATTTATACTATGTAGAGATAGAGATAGAGAAGAGAAGAGATATGACTCTTTATTTACAATACTTACCATGCCTAGATATAATTTATGTTAATATCATAGCATAGCTATGTTTTAATATTTCCATATTATAAGTATAGTATTCAGTATTAACATTACAAGTTCTTTATTGCAAAGCCACTGGCTTCCGCAACATGTTTTCTTACTAGTTTCAGAGCCAGTGGATTCAATTATTTGTTTATCATCTTTGTTTATTTAATCTTAATATATATAAATCTCGTGTCACAATGTTTGTCCTCAATGGACTCCTAAACCACTTAACCGATTATAATAAAATTCGCACACCATGTGCAGTTCGATCCAACTTGAGATATAGGATAGTTTAAATAATTATATAACTAGCGACCCGCCCCGGCTTCGCACGTAAATTACACCCGTGCGAAGCCGGGCGGGCGGGTCGCTAGTTTTATTATATGTTTGCGTTTGGTCGCCAACTCGCCTTATGTTATGCGATGGTGCCGGTCTACGATGGAACACGCTCGTAGTGTATTTGTATCTATATCTACTAAAACTAAAAGATTTTATTTCTCTCTTTACAGGTAAGCAACAAAACACACGATTACGAAGGTAGAGTCACACAACAGTCATAATATCGATCATAGATTACAAAATAGCTGCAGTAGGTTAAGCGCGTCAAGTGTAAGGAGAAAGCGACCTGCAGCATGGTCACTGACCCCGGCTAAATTCGGCCAAGGTCTGCGGCGCGACAACGCTTCCCGTCTCATTGCAGCCGACTCACTTCTCTACCGGACTACCAATGCCGTATTGATCCACACGCTTACACAGAATGGAACGAAGCTTTAGATACGCAGTTTGTGTGTATACTCTATAAATAACTATGAGAATGCGTTTTTAGGTTTTACCTACAGCGAACAGTATAAATATTTTCATGAAAATTTTACGACCGTTTTCACCTCCCGTCTGGCAGATGTATAGCTATTTCGAGGCGATCAGATCATCAGGAAACAAAGTTAAGGCGTGAACTTTATCGCCAGGCGGGAAAGTTGTAAAACATCGGCTCAATTCCGATGTCGAACGTCGAACTTGCGTTTAAAATCGGCCAAGGTCTCACCGTGCGCTGACCTTTCGATGGTTACGAAAAAGTCGAATCGAGAATTCGAGATGCTCATCCGATAGTGGAATCAAAATGGAGAAAGAAATAAGCTGAGCCAATTAAGATTGCGTGTCGCATTCCCCTGCGTTGCAATAAAAGGTCCAAGCCCAACATCAAAAGTAAAACGAGTGCCGTCGGGAGTCCGTCGAACCGCGTCTAAATCCAGCCAAGGTCTCAGTCAGCTGAAGGGCGCCTCGCTCGGCCGCCTGGTCGTTAGCACCGACCGCAGCTCGCGCTTGCGATAACAAAGGGTTAGCTCGACCCGAATGCCTGCCATGCTGACTCACGTGGCTGAGGTAAGTGAAGCGATACGTGCGAGAGTTCTGCGATTCAAAAAAGATCCACAAAATACCTTACAAATCAAACATATTTCAAGACCACCTGATGAGATACGAATTACGCACTTCTGAGTTTAAAACAAAACGAATACCAATCTAAAATGATCTCAGTGGTGCTAATTTAACTACGTTTGTTAAAAGGAGGCGAATTAAAGCTGCAGATCTCAACATAATGGGTTGTGTAAGTACTGAATGTCTAGACATGGTTTTGCTTGAGTAAGCTGAGACGGGTGCAGGAAAGCTTGCGGTAAGACTCCTGCTGCGTTCTCACAGAGGTGAGTGCGGTTAATAAATTTATTTATTTCTACTTTTTAATGAAGGTGCGACGCCATTAGAAAAAGAAGCACTGATTCGAAACGCGATGTTTAAAAAAACAAGCAACCTTTTTATAAATGATCAACACAAAAAAGTAAATCAATGTGGGAAGGTATAAGATGTGACCAATCAAAACTTCGAAGCAAAAAAAAATCGTTCAATATGAAATAGAAAATTAATATTAACCAGTTAACACCACCAATTAATGTGACACACCAACGGAAATAAACTACAATCTTTTGAACGTAACAAGACAATTTATTAGCATATTTTACATAACAATACGACGGCGAAGCGCAATAACCTCTTGACCTGCCGCAAGGTTACGGGTTTCCTTGTCAAAATTCAACAATTAGTTCCATTGGCTGCACATTCCCGTTATGACCTACATGTTCCCCCAGTACTTAGGGTTTGCAGTGTGCCTGTACATGACCTACCGCAAGAGGCCTGTGCTTGTGCACACGTGGTGAAAATAAACCGGGACTCGGTTGTCCCCTTCCGACCACTTCCGCATGCCTCGTATCGATCCATCTAGACTTTTAATTATATGAACCGTTTCTAATTAAGTTTTAATAACATCGAACATCGTTTCAATAACATTTTAATGATTCAGTTGGTGTTTTCATAGGCTATGTTATTGGCGTTTGCTCCTTCTAATTAAATATGGATTATATGTATTTTGATTCAATAAAAAACTTCGTTGTTGCCTCTTATTTACATAGCACATTTCTTAAATTACATACATGGTAGGATTGTTTTTAATTAAGTAATTAGAACATTGGCGTTACTAAATTTAGTGTATTTAGCGTACTAAACAGGAAAATGATAATGCCTAATGTTATACTGACCGTTATATGAATAATTAATTACAATGGAAACACCATCAAAATAATATGTCCTTGTATTTACCTAAAAATTAATCATTTGTGTTATTGCTTATTTTTATGGGAGGATTGGTGTACAGAGTGTTTTCATTTACATTTCTATTTGAAATTGGTTCGTCACAATTTTAACATACCAATTATGTCTGTTTTATCTATAATATAAATCTACCTGTCTTTTAAATTATTGTATTCATTTCTCGATGTTGTTGTCTGTATTTCACTTCTCTGACGTTGTTACTATTCGTACCAAAGATTCTTTTGTTATATGCTTCGTAGCGTTCGTCGAATCGATAATTCTACGGAAGTATTTGATGCTACTTCGTGGCGTCTATTATTGATTGGGTTCGAGTGCATCGCGTCGTGTAGTATCGATTCTGCCGCGTCTGTCGCCCCCGCTTCTATTTTTACCGCTTCATTGCCTACTCCCCTCGATGCCTGTTTCCTGCCTTTTATTAAACTATCTGTATGTTAATTAACAACGGCCTCGGTCGGACTGGGCCTGTTTATTTTTCTATTAGCTCGTTCCTACAAAACGTTTGCTGTTTAAGGCAATGTTATTCGAAATGCAAACCGATCGCCGCGCATTGCAGCTGCGCCTAGTTTCATATTTTCCTTTTTGTTCACATACTCGTCGATACCATGTTGGATGACTTGTTTGTTATAGAGTCTACTTGCATCTTTTATTTTTTCGACCTTCAACTACACGTAATTAGATGTCTCTGCACGTCTCAAACCCCACTCCCTTGATGCGTCTTTTCTTGCTTGGTGGTTTTGATAGCGTTGTCCCTTTCTATGAGGGCATCTGGTGTACATAAACCTACGTCTGTTTACGTTGCGTCTACGGGTGGGTTTTCTAGTGTGCGTGCTGTAGGGGTGCGGGCGCGCGGTTGTGTGCGTAGGTATGGCGTTTGTCTACAGCTGTTATGGGTTTGTAGAGCCACGCTATCGACTCCTCTAAATTTATGCTTCCTCATGACCCACGTTTACAACTGCGCCGTAGACATGAAACTTGTGACTCGTCTGCTTAATATTCCATTCAGGACGACGACTAAATAAGAAATATGTATTCAAATAGCTACAAAGAAATTCGAAGTCGTCTCTGAATACATTTCTTTGCCGTCACTAACGTTACCTGCTTGAATGTTATTCACAACATCATCTGAAACGACAACGTTTAACCGAGCTGTGACTCTAGTATTGTTTTGTTGTGCTCATTACGGAAATATAATGATGTCTTTATTCACGGCTTTTTTGTCACGGCGGAATAAAGGCGTACACCGGTACATTCGATTCCTTATAACCCGTCTTTGCTTCGCTTGTGTTCGATCATCACAATAGTCAAACAGCTGGCGAGAGGTCAACGACATCGGGTAGCTAAGCTAGTGCAAATTGTAAAGTTACACATCGCGAAAGCAAAAAATAACATCCATTTTGCCGTCGGATCCGCATGCGAGTTCGGTTTCTCAGAAAGATGCAGCGCGTCAAAACGGCGAATGTCCAGGTTATTTTAATTCCTTTTATCCTTATTTCGGACCGACATCTCGAGTCTGATGTTGACCGTTGCTTACCGAGATGCTAACCATCTGCGGACTGATAAAAACAAGAGAGTGACAATTGATGATTAATGCAGTATACACGATGTTACACTACAGGGTTTCAGCTTTGTTTGATTTAAAGACAAACAATGAACTCAGCATCGACCTTACTAGCGGGCGCAACATGCGTGGTATTGAAGGCGCAATGGGTAAGGGCAATGTTGTGTGTGACGTCATGGTCCAAAAACCCCGGGGTCGATGCTCGGGGCCCTACCTGCATTTTTTATTGCATCCCCTATGACGCTAGCGGATTCCACAAAAGGGACAGTAATGTTTATTTTTTCCCCGTGCATCATGGCTTCAACTCTTCTACTTTCGTGTTGGTAAACATCACCCAAATGTATGGAATAACCAATTTAAATAACTATTGTTATTACAAAACTTTAACCTGATTTCGGCTGTATTGGAACAATTGCCAACTGTGTTAATAATAAAATTGAGTATCATGATTCACATTTCTGTTACAATTCCTTTGATGTACCATTGTAATTTTTTTAAACGAAGTGGCACAAAGTTTTCAAATTAATTTATTTTCGGCGCAAAGTTGTAACGAGTCGTGTTCGGCGAAAATAATGAATTAAAATGAGAAAAGGCCGTAAAAAACTCAACGCCATTCTTTGTTTACTCAAACCTCGTTTTTATAGACTTTCGTGCGCATAAAAATAATATTGCTTTATTTTTACTGTACGATGTCGAATGTTTCTGGACGCACCTTGCGAAGACAAAGAACTTTTCTAATTTTAACTCGTGTTCAAACATACTTTACATTAATAAATTGAAGGCGCCGATGAAAGTATTTCATAAAGTTAAATTCAATTATCGAACGACAGTGCAGTTTTTACTTTCGCTCTTTACCACCGGTTTTTACATTCTTTTTTTAAACTGAAGTCATAGAGGATCAAAGAATTTGGACCTTACCTTTTTGGTACAGGATGCAATCTACTTGGCTCAACTTTTTTCATAAAATCACACAGGATATACACGTTCGGTGCATTCCTCGTTCCCGTTTGTAAAATGCTGTTAAATGTTACGTAGCACTTAGTGACTGGTGTTGAAGCTGTGGTGGAAGATCAACCACTTCCCGTGGATACGTTGTAACTGTTATTTAATCTTTGACTTGTGCACGTTACGCAAGTAGGCCGCGCAGGTCGGCTGACAATTGGGCCGTTGCCGCTGGCCCAAAAATGTGTCAAGTTGAACTCGGGGCGTTAACCCGACTGTTTACAAAGTTTACTTACCCTTTAGTTACAACTATCATTTTTGCATATTGCAAGTACCTACAATGGCTCGATAATTAAGCTGCACACTGCACAGGCCTGTAGTCAGGAAAATTAATCGGGGGGAATTTTTTAGGTAGTTAGTAAACTAATAATACGGAAACACTACTAATAAACTAGTAATGCGCGTGCGCAGGGAGTGCAAGCATTTTAAACCTTTTTTGGTCAATGTAAAAAGAAACCAAAGAAAGAAGAATAAAGCGCGAGCGCTAAGATTTTGAGATATAAAAAAGCGCGTAATTTTTAAACGACTGAACAGATTTTCTTGAAACTATAGCTAAGAACACTCGATCAATTTTAGTCACTAAATCGGTTCAGCCGTTTTGGACTTTTATATCCCGCATGATCCAAGAAAACAAGCATATTATTATACCATGATATCCCAAAAAAGAAACGGTTCCTGAGAGAATATTCACGCGGGTGAAACCGCGTCGCGCAGCTAGTGTACTAATAAATTCCACAACTTATAACACTCGTCAATATTATTCCAAGGAGTCTAGTACAGTTTCCTTATTTAGCTTCCGTCTTTACGGACCATTTCATTATTACATTGTTCGACCGACGTTTTGAAAATATCTTAGTTATTGTTCCGGCACGCGCGCAACCATTTCGCACCTGTTCGCTCCATACCCGTTATAATGATCCTTTTGTACAACAATTTCAACCTTGCGAATGCCACTACAACAGATGTTTCAAGAAAACAATGAAAAACCAATTTATATACTTCAGTCACTACAATTTCTCAAGCGTCTAAGAATTCAAACCTTACATTTCAAACACAAGTTCCTTTTCATGTTTAACGACACCTTAAACAACAGTAGACATAAAAATCCCGTCTTAATGTCTCATAAAACGAAACACTTGAATAAATAGCAGTCAGGACCTCCATATCTCTCATATCCTCCATTTTGTTTTGTTTCTCGTGATATTAGTATTAGACAGTAACGCGGGGTTATTTTTTTAGATGTATACAGCTGACTATAAATTTGAGTCGGGCCCCAAATCAGCGGAATTATGTCAACTGCATCTCTGCATCACAATTAGATTGCATAGATTGTGTGTATTCAAGTTCGTTTCTATTGTTAAACTTTTCATACAATACGGACTACAATGTGTTCATTGATACAAAGATAGTACGCGTTGCCCTTGGTAACCGGCGCCCCAATCAGGGGATGGTGCCCTTTTGGGCTCACCCACAAATTCCTCGCCACGGAAATCCCCCGGTGTATTTTTTTTTGGAAATAAATGACGGTTTCGTAGTATCACCGCCTGCACGCGTGATCTTTCGAATACACATCTTGTTTTCAACGTATTTACTTTCTCTAATTTTAGGTTTCCCTAACAAATTTAATCAACAGTTTGAGTCACTGTAACATTTAAATGCAATAGTTGTAACATTTCAATGAGGTCGGTTTAAAGAAACTTTCACAAACACATTTTTGCACAGAGCACTGAGAAATTTTTATATTTTTATTTATTATCTTTTGGGACCTCGTCTTGTGACATCTCATTTTCTATCCAGGTCATTTACTACGAAACTTCCTTCCCTTGGCACCTACTTACATGCAGCTTTGAAAACTTTCTACAGATGAGACGTCGCGTCGCCGAATCGAGCAAAGTCTCTAGAAAAATGTTCTTCTATACACTTCTAAGCCAGTGCATCTCGAAAACAAGCACATTCTACGACGACGTGGGAACGGGTATAGTTAGATGCTCTCAACAAACTTGGAACTTCGCAGCCAACTTCGAAGTGAATATTTAACTCATCTGGGAGATATCGATGCCAAAGAGCTTTTACACCTACAATGTTAATGTTCAATTTTGTATTGTACTCGAAGCGACTACGCTTCGATCGCTGAACAAAAAACTAATATAAAATGCGACGCAGACTGTATACGGCGAATAACAAAACAACAAAACTTATGCAACATCCTGCCGCCGCCGCCGCCGTAAGAGCGAGCGCAGGAGGGATATAGATACATGTTTAGGTCTCAGCCCGCGCTTTGTCCGCCATGGCCTTGGTTTTTCTGAATCGGCTGGCCTCGAGCCGGCAGGTGATTAGGTTACATAAACTGGGCCCGTCCCTACTTCCTGCTGGTGCGTTCTGCAGTTTTAGAAGCCTTTTAAAACGCAAATTCGCAACCCGCTCCTATTGTTTTGCTCCTATTGCTGAATCAGTTTCGCAGGTTAGAGATGCATTTACATTGCCTAATTCCAGAGCAGATGACGGAATACTTCACCGAATTGGTTACTTTGTAAGTATTACTTCACAATTTGCTCGCAATTTTAATTGACCACTTTCAAAGTGACACATTTACATAATTTCAACTAAATACTCGTATGTCAGCTGCGGATGCCAACTATCCATTAATATGCCATTAAAATATTTGTAGAAGTAATACCATAGGAAGTTTAATTACTCCAGGTTCCATTTAAATGCATTATTATAAAAACTAAAAGTGTAATAGACGTACAAGCCCACGCTGGAATGAAGACCAGGCTACACCAAACAGGTTCCAATGCACGCGAGCCGCCCCGGCGAAGGAACATGCAACGAATAAAAATAAACCTATATGCAGCTCTAGGAAACGCTAACCTTGGACGCACAGGCATGGCACCTGGCGTTTTTATCTGCCCTTCGAATAAATTGCGAACTTATTTTTTAACTCTTTCAGGTTCCTCGCCGCGGCATTCCGAGCCGAATTTGTGTGATGTAATAGTTGAATTTGAAAAGAATTTGATATGGTAATATTTGTAGATGCTAGTTTAAGGCGGAGAGAAGTCGTTGGACGGGTTTTATGTTGTGGAGGTGGGACGTGTCAGCGTGGTCGCACGGCCGCGGCAGCGACGCTCTTCACTGCGATATGTCGGTCGTGGTGTCGGTTGCGTAACTGGTGTCAGTCTTGAGGAAAGTGAACGCAGCATTTCGAGGTCGCGTAGAAAGTTGCTGTCGCAACCGCTCCGCTCCCTGCCTCCGCCACATTAGCGATCGACTCCGATTCATTCACTCTCTAACCCTCAACGAATTATCCAATTCCTAAACAAAAACAAATCCCTTTTGATGAATGATATTACGACACGGATTTATTTTGAGAACCTCTCATCACGCGATGTTTTCGTTTCTCGATTGACGACTGACGCTATAATTCCAAAGCATAATTTTGACCCATAAAATAGTTGTAAAACTATAAAAATGTTGCATAATAAGCTATTCAACCCAGAGCCTTTTCCGAATTAGTATCGAAGAATTCCAAGGAGTTTTGCACAAAAAGTTACACGTGCCGGCTCAATCGCTGTTGGCTATTGAAATTTTGGCCGTGGCCGAGCGGCCTGTCTTGCATATAATGGGACATCAATTCAGCCTGCTAGTGAATTAAAGGGAAGGAACACTTGGAAGGTTTCTTTTTCCAACGTGTTGCGTCTCGTACCTACTCACTTATATACTTATATAGGATATTGTACATGTTCGTGTAGACCGTGAAATAAAAAATTAACCTCGGTATTTATCAATTCGATGTTCATCGTTATTATGGTTATGTTTAAAAGGAATTCGATAAAAATCACGAGTTTGCATTCGTATGACCGGATTTATGAGCAGTTTTAAGAAAGCTTCTTGCATCTTACCGCCGTTCATTTATCTCCGTCGATGATACCTATTTATTCTTACACATTGTATTGTGCAGTGCCTGGAGATGCGCTGCATACCAAGCAGCTTCACAACGATTTACAATAGCTACGACAAAAAACCGTCTGCCCTGACGCGCCACACTTCATCGGAGATACACCAACTGTTGTACCTCTATCGTCCATTATACATCATTCACAATTATCACGTAATAGTGTAATATAAAAATCGTGATTAAAATAAGAACAAACTGAGAATTTTATGTAAGCTCTACTTTATCTTTGAAATCAAATCCTCAGTGGATTCTTAGAAATATAATTTCAAGAGCTGCCAAGAAGATTGTGACATCTTTGCTTGGATCAGTCTGCTCGTATGTATCTCAAGCACGCATCGCTTCCATTTGCATATGAAATGAAAATACATTTTCAATGTTTTGATTTTTACTGAAGCACTGTATTTTGAATAGGTCCCTTTGTGATACAAGGTCTTTCGCTCTGCGCTCGTTCTCTGAAATGGCAAACCTTGTCTGAGAAGTTATTATCTATATGTTAATGCAATTCTGAATGCGTTTAAGACTGACGGCGCTAAGATTAAAAACGAGAACGCAATTCTGAGACGCATTAAGCTGTGTCCTTATTTGTATCCTTCATTGAACATTCGAGATAAACTTCAATCTATTTTTCTCTGTACCCTAGCTGCAGATGCTACCTACATGCTTAACCATCGTTTCATTACAAGTTTCTCAATGCACTTATGCTCGTAGTTTATAAACGAACGACTCGCCGGCACCGAGTGTT
Organism: Agriopis marginaria; assembly: GCA_932305915.1. Taxonomy (NCBI): domain Eukaryota; kingdom Metazoa; phylum Arthropoda; class Insecta; order Lepidoptera; family Geometridae; genus Agriopis; species Agriopis marginaria. The sequence continues at coordinate 13,142,579 of OW029919.1, read as the reverse complement.
TAATATTCAAGTGGTCTGAAGACCCAGGAAGGCGTCGTTATCTGACTATTCTCACATCAAGTGCTTTATCTTCCCACATGTTTGATCAGGTGTCTGTACCGAGTGATGGTAACATAAACCACATATTTACTGGGCCGATACTGTCAAGGTCTTACAAAGTTTGACCGTGAAAATCCTATCCTATTTCACGAGGATCAAATTCTTAAGGCTTCTGGTTTAAATATTTAGTAGAATCTTTTAAAACCAAGTTTCTTAACGGTGCATCTTTTGGTAGAGCAACATTGTTGGTGGGTCGGTAGCTCGACAATTTCATCATCAGCCAGAAAATTAGGCTTCGACTGCTGAACATAGACCTCCCCCGCTGCGTTTAGCATCATGGTGGTGTCTTCTGTCACCACAACTCCATACCGAACGACAGCCTGCTATCTGCATCCACTGCATACCCGCGACTCTAACGATGTCCGAATACCAAATACTTAATAAAGATTTACTTTACGAAAGACTAATTTATGATATAGCTGCAAGTCAGAACATCTTTTGCATTATGCCCAAATGCATAATAAAGCTATAACATAAATTCCTGCTACGCCAAATCAACTTGAAATGCTTGTTTGTGTCTGTCTCAATGTGTTTCGAATTTAAGCCCGGTATTTTAATCAGATTATAACTTGCAACCGACAATCTGTAGGATTTCATCCGAGAGATTTCAAAAGGTTAGTTCAACACGTGGAATTCCATTAAATTATACCTACATGTCATTTAAAATGTCAAGTCCATCTAAACTGGTTTTAATAATTCATTTATGTAGAACAGGCTTAATATTCACACAGACATAAAGTTCATTTTCATAGGTAACTAACGGTAAAAATTACCTTGATATTTGTGGACCTTCTCTTGTACATTATCAACAAATTCAAATTGAATGTACTATAATGTCATCAAGAGAAGAGAAACATAAGATTAGCCTTAGCTTTACGTACCGTTTCAATTATCGAGATACTGAGTCATCGGCTGTTTAACAAATAACGCTACAGTTAAATCAATGGTATTTCTTTTCCTGTCCAATACTCGTTCTACTTGGAATCGAAATGTAAACCGTCAACAGAAATATCCCATGACTAAAAGCTTCTATTATACTGAACTAATCTAAAATTATCTGAATTATGATTAGGGATCTTGGGTGTATCATACTTATAGCTAGAAGGATCTTGGAAAGTTTCTTCGAATTAGGAAGGAAAATCTAAAGATTGTACAAGATTAAAAAGACCATGATGACTTAAATATGAGCTATTTACAACAGTTTTCAGTGTCAAAAGTGACTTTTTAAACAGGCCAGAATCAAGAAAAAAGTAAAATAAATAAAAAAGTTGGCCACAAAATAAGAAATGTTTGTATGTTATAATGTAAATAAGTTGGTCTTCAGTCTTCCAGTGTGTAAACTATTAACCAGATAAAACTTTCACGCGTGGCCTAGGAAAGGACCTCATTTAACTTTGCGTCAACTTTCACCACAAAATGTATGACTCATTATTTAGCACCAAACCCAAAACTTATTATACGCAATAAAATTGTCCTGCTGCGCACGTTTTAAGGGGTTCCATTGTTTTACAGCTTTTTTATTATGATAATACCTTTTACTTTTGCTTTTACTGTGGTTATTATTGGATTCATATTATTTTCCATTATCCTTTAATTTATACATAATTTTGTCCATATATATTTATAGCCGTCGTATTTTACGTAGGTGTTCCAAGCAGCACACTTTTAAACTTCTACATCTCCATAATATATCAGCATTCTTTTTAGTTTTGGCAAACGTTAGGACGTCGCCAAATCACACAAAAGAGTTCTTGAGGTCACAGAAAAGTATAATACGTCTTTTTGCACGCTCGTGCTCAAGTTTCTTTGAATGTGTCTCTTTTAAATAATGGTTTGCCAGTTTCATGTACAGTTATACGAATTGTCTGAACATCTGTACGCACTATTTGCTCCTAGGCATTACGCCTACTCTTACATTCCGCTTTACTAAACTGTCGCCAAAATGAACCAGTTCGGCAAAAGCTCAGAACTAGAGATATTTGTTGACAATATTCAAATGTTTGTTAAACAGCGCCCTCGATCTGAACGTCGGTTCTACTTTGCGTCCCGCTGTACAAAACAAAGTGTTTAAACGAACCTGGCGTGAATAGCAGTTGATGAATTACATCTTCTACAATCAGAATGAGGTCTTTTAGACCTTTTTTACGACACTATCCATCTTGGTTGCTCTCCTTTTATCCATTGAATCATTAACACCGTTCATGAACAAAATTATTTTGGAGCTCAATTGCTCGTTGCTTGTACTAAAATACATAGTAATTATAGAGGTCGTACTTCGTATTTTATTGCCGTTTCGGTTTTATCAGATCAGTATGAAAGTAAAGGAAAATTAAAGGCTTGGCTGAAAGATGGCCTCGATAAAATTAAGTGGGTGGAACTCACCACGAGCGAAATTCAAAAACAACACGGGGTATATCGAAACATTCGCGATATTTGAGCTGATTACGTTTAAGTACACCTACGTAGGTTCTGAAATTGATAATAAAATTATCATTATTATGTTATACAGTTAAACAAGAATCCTAAGCTTTTTGAAAGCTTAAATAAAGACAGGTCATCAAACACAGAAAATATTAGGATCTATTAAAAAAAACGCTGAATTAATATTAGCGTAAAAAAAATATGGGACCACCAACCAATAAAAAAAAATCATCAAAAACGATTCTAAATTGGCGGAGTAATCGGGTAACAAACATAAAAAAAAACCAGTTGTATTAATAACCTCCTCTTTTTTGAAGTCGGTTAGAAGTTAAAAACACTAAAATGTATGTGATGTAGGTACCTACTCGAACTTAATCAGACGGCTACTTATAAAATTCCTTCAGATCAGACAAAGAAGGGAGATATGCCTTAGTACAATTATGTCGCTTGCATATTGTTAATCGTTGGTTGCTCGCTGTCATCGTAGCTATGGCATCGCGCAGCGTTGTAGTCGGATCGCGGTTACCTTGTAACTAACCAAAAAGTCTGCGCAATTCGTAGCGTGCGCCAATATTTTTTTTTTGACATTTTTTGGCGCGATTGTGACTATATGTATTTTATCTCGATGACTATACCGCTGAAGGTAAGAACAACACACTTACTTATTTTTCACGCACACTAACACAAACTTGCAGTGACACTAACTAATAGTCCCTAGGCAAAGCTAGCGATAGGGTGTTGTCTGTAGGATGAGTTTAACGGCATCAAACCTGATTAAGACTGATGAGTTTGCATCCACCACGCCACACGCCGTATCTCCCTTGTTTGTCTGATCTGATATGATTTCCAAACAGAAATCTAAAGTGTGCATCAGCTAGGTACATTGTAGTGTACATAGAGGCCTCCATATCTGGAACCCACTGTAGTGTTAATTTCGGTTCCACTCAGGAAATAAAAACAAAAAGCCAATTATCACGGATCCGCGATCGTAACTCGCAATAATTACAAACCTGACTTTACAAAAACATGTACTCACTTCCCATGACTGAAATAGTTCATTGAATTTCAACATTGCTTTTTATGATGAACTAGCAGCTAGCTCGCTCGCCCGCTATCCTACAGGAATAAAACCGGACATGTACGAGTAGGACTCGTACTCTGAGGGTTCCATTGGATACTATCTTCAGAGCGCAAGACCAAACAAAAAAAATAAATAATTGAAAGACAAACTTAACTTTGTAGTCGACAATAAGGTTCTTCCATACATAACAACAAAAAATTTGAGTTTGTAATTGCAATTGCAATTTTTTAAGTATTATATAACTTCAAATTAACAACTTTCGGATTTTTTCCGTTATAATATGTGCTGTAAGACCTTGCCTTTTGCCAAATTTCATGATTCGAGAGCTCTACGGGAAGTGCCCTATATATAGGTTTTGATTCCCTTGTGAAATCGCATAACATGCACTATAAATGGTCATAGCTTTTGAACACATATAGGCTATAGGAAGTGCCGAAGAAATCTCATACATACGCTCAAAAACAAAACCCCCTTTCTGGCGCAGTCGGGTCAAAAATTAGCTTAAATGTTCACCCAAGGTAAAGCTACCTCCATACTAAATTTCATTAAAACCCGCTTAGCTGTTACGGAGTTGATTGCGAAATATACCTATACTTTAGAGTGACAAATATCAAGGATTCACACCAAACTAGATCGTCCTACCAAATGTTGTACATACTTAAACAAAAAAGTTCGCAAACTAGCGACCCACCCGCCCGGCTTCGCGCGGGTGTAATTTACGTGCGAAGCCGGGGCGGGTCTCTAGTTATACATATAAACCTTCCTTGAAAATGTATCTAACTGCTGATGGTGAAAACCGCATCAAAATCCGTTGCATGGTTTAGGAGGAGTTAGCAGCCATACAGACATACAGACAGACGCGGAAAGCGACTTCATTCAATCTACTATGTAGAGATAGAGATGTAGAGATAGAGATAGAGAAGAAGAGATATTAGTGTGATTAGAATATATTGATACTGAAACTTTTGTAGCGTGATAAAATAATAGTAAACATATACCCGGAAGGTCTATGATTATTCTCATTTTACAACTGATAGAAATATTAATTAATTATTCTGTTGACTGATGGCAAACTTCATCAAAACAATTGAGTTTTGAATTGTTACAACAAACTTTTAAATCAAAACACTTTAAATTCTATGTGTAATTAACTACAACATTAATTAGGTAGCTATAAAGAAGTCAGTAATTACATGAAAACAAAGAGGAATTATTTCTTTGTCCTCAAAAAAACTACTTAATTACCAAAGTTAGTGAACAACCGTGATAGTTTATAACAGTGTTTTAACTAATTACCATGTATCTAATTTATGTGGATCGTTTTTTTTAAATGTACGAAGTTCACGTAACGTCTTACACAACGATGTTTTCAGATAAAGGTTTGCATCTTAAGCATCCATTAAATTTTGGAAAAAATTATATAAGGTAGTTTTTGTTAAGAATTAACCTCCTTATGCTAGCTAAGGCTGGGCTGGGATCCCTGGGGAAAATGCTTCGAGAGTAGCCCTTCCGATTTCATGTCCTCTCAGCAGCATTGTAATTACGTGCTATCTGGACGATTTTACCACGAACTAAATAGAAATATGTACTAGTTTTCGGCTTTATACTATAGCTGATAGTTATTTGCCATACGGCACTTAGTTGTCATTGCGTTTTTCGGGTTGATACCTTGAAAAACCGCTCGCATTGATCTAATTAACTAATCAAGAAACATTTCAGTTGGTTCAGTCTACTCATATAAAGCCCAAAGTAAAAGGGTATATGGTAATCCTATTAGTTCAAGCAAGACCTTCTCGTATGTAAACAACATTCCTTGCAGTTTTTTGGCACCTCTTAGTTGTTTGGAAATTGAATATTTTAGCCATTCGCTGGTATCCTTTAAAGACGTGGTGACGCAATCCTACGTGCGACCCGATACGAATCGTCGTGTTTATAAAAAAAATACCACGACTATAACGCGTTTTAGGATATCGCAATGATCGCTGAATAATTTGAATATTGCCTAAAATTAGGGTATTTCTGTGAACGATACAGAAAAGCAGAAGCAACAAATTTTACTGTTTATTTTTTGTTTATGCATCATGTATATATTTTTCGTTCGGGAAATTACGTGACATCTTCTCGTCCAAAATTCCACAGTGCCTAAAGACAAGGGTCTTGAACTAGTGTGTGTTGCCAGTGATGACATGCATTAATGGTACTCAGACGTAGTCCTTGACTGTTGGCCTTTTGGAAAACTCAGAATCACACAGCGGGCAATGGAGATAGCTATGCTCAGAGTTTCTTTGCGCGATAGAATCCGGAAATTGGATATTCGCCAAAGAACCAGATTCACCGACATAGCTATTAAAATTTGCAAGTTGAAGTGGCAATGGGCAGGCTATATCACTCGAAGAACCGATAACCGATGCGGAAGAAAGGTTCTCGAGTGGAGACCACGAACCAGAAGACGCAGCGTAGGTAGGCCTCCCACTATCTAGATGGACCGACGACATCGTGAGAGTCACAGCACAGGTATCCAGTGGAGCAGGCTGTTATTCAGTGTCATCATATCTTTATGAACTTCTTTGCCTTTTTACGTACATAATATAGTAGGTTTTAGCACAGAATATATAAAAGTGCAAATCTGGTCTAGGTGTTGAGGTGTCCAGATTTCGCAACTACACCTGGACAAGATTTGCACAAAACAAAGAAAACTGTATGGGGAACAAGGGAGGAGGCCGATTACCTTATGCCGATGATGATGATGATGATAAGATAAAAAGGGAATATTATGCGATTTAAATTTTTGCATGTTCCATTATCTTTCAAATTCATTCCTAATACATACCTACTTAGAATTGGTTTGCTTAAAGTAACACAGTTTTAAAACTATGACTATTAAGTTCCAGGAAGTAATTTTCCACCTGAATACCATTAAAATAAATTCAGACTTCAGTAGGTACCTAACTAAATAAGATCGATTAAGTACGAACGGCGATGCCTTCCCACCACGTTGGCCTTGATATAAGCGCGCGCGCAGACCTTGAAAACTGCCGGCCCACAGCATATCAAACAGTCACTTAGTCAGTTTTCGTGGCAATGTGCGCTGGCGCAGGGCACAGACTTCGCAGAGCGTTCACTAAACTTTAATATTACGTCACTTTGTATTTTCGTGTGTTCAAGACGAATAGCCTCCACCAAGTTCTACGATCGAAACATTGCCTTGTTGCTATTTTTTATGTGTTAGACGCCATTTTGTATAATTTTGTGACGTATATCTCATTGTAGTTAGATAGGTACATTAGCGATTGACAGCTTATAGCAAAAAAGTGACGGATAGATTACCTGATTGATGCTTTAAACTGGCATTTAAATGAAAAATTACAGATTTATAAACTAAAGCTATGCTATAACAACTTAAATAAATTTTAACTATATTAATTTTAAGGTACTAAAATGTATTGTATATGTAACCTATATTTTATTTTTTTCCGTCTCGTTATACTTTCAGTAACATCTATTGCGTCAACAATAGATGTCCCTGAAAGTATGCTTTTCACATATTTTGTGAGCCGTTCCTGTGAACTCTGGCAGACCCCAAGTAAAAACTAAGTTAAACTCAACGTAGGTATACATTACATAATATGTATATTGATTTCATTAACCGTAAAACACTGTTTTATACTATCACGGTTGGTCACTAAAGTTATATGACATGGTGCATGTAACTGCGCCGAAATATCGGGAGCTCATTCCACAACCTTACCACGGTAAATATCCCGTAAATAATCATATAACTTCATTAGCCGTTTTTGCAAGTTACATCACATGTAAAGTGAATGTCAGAATTTATATTCTCTAACTAACACCGTGTGGTCTTTGCATAAGATTGATACATTAGTAACCAAAATCGATCACGTGGCCCCGTGGGTCCAATACCTATTTCACAAGCAGCTTCCAAGACAAACATTAGCATCATGTATCGACAGATATCGTTTCATCTCCTTCACACCTACTTGATAACTTGTTGACGATTACATCTATCACGCTCACACGCCGTCACTTATTCTTTAATACATAACGTTCGTGTTGGACATGACTGGCTAAATGGGTAATCGAATAACCACGGCTTGAGCGTGGCATTTTTTGTTGTGGCAATATTTATGATGTTTCAATGTGTGACATCAATTTTATCTCAGGTAATTTTATGCTTTCGTACAAGAAATAATATTCAGTACCTACTACCTAATCCAACAGTATTTTTTTTATTTTTAGGTAGATATTGCAGGTAGGTACCTACATCATTTTTTTCCTGTTTTAGAAACTAAAATAAACAAGTAGGCTGTAGGTAAATGGTTCATACTGCAAAATACAATACAAATAAGATTAGATTACAATTCTGTAATACGTAAAACACTGTTTTAAACTATCACGGGTATTCACTAAAGTTATATGATTATTTACAGGATAGGATACCTGGTAAGGTTGTGGAAGCTCATTCTAAAACCTTACCACGGTAAATATCCCGTAAATAATCATATTACTTTTTGTAATACGTAACTATAAAAAAAACGATTAAGGTAAAAGCAAAATTTTACCACTCCCTGACTGACTGATTAACTGACTGACTCTTTACGAAATCTACTTTTTTATTGTTATCGATTTAACATACAATTAGATGGGCAGTTACAGGGGGCCCCAATTCACCCACCTATTGATATAAGCAACCAAATTAAAATGTAAAAAATATAATTATATACTTATGCCAAGTAGCTACTATACACATGCCAAATTTAGCTTCTTAAAGCTAAATTTTTACGTGTACGTTGGTACTTTTTTGTGGAAGAGTACCGCTAACAAAGAATTTGCAAAAATACCGAATTAAACCCGCCATAATTCGGCCTTTTCAAAAAAAAAATATTTGACAAATGCAACAGCAATTTATAAAAGCTATTACATTTATTAAAATTCATTATATGACTCTACTTCAAAATAGTAGTTATTTTATTCAAAATGTTTGCATATACTACCATATTACTTCCTTGTAAGATTTCCTAAATATAGAGCCAACATAAATTGATGGCAATCGATTACAACTCACAAATAGCCAGGAAAACTTTTATTGCGAAAGTGTGCGCAAGAAATTTTATTATTCCGTTTATTGGATTCCGCGAAGAAAATAGCTCAATCGATCGTCGAATGAACGATGATGACATACGATGTTTATAGTCGTACAAGCATGCCAGATCTATCTCTACATTATTATTTATGTGTCGTTATCACTTTATTTGTGCCTCGCCAATGTCACCGAGTTGTCGAGAGGGCAACGGACGCGATATCTCTAAACACACATACGCACAAACCTCCACACATACATAGCCATATCAACTCACACATGTACATTGAAATGTTTTCTATCCACCTATAATGCAAAATGGATTTCGTACTTGATAAAAAACAATCAGGTTGGTATTATGAATTCATTGCCCTTGCCTTTTATCTGTGCAATCACTTCTTGATGGATGCGATCCTTTATGTGAGAGCAATGTGCAGCAAAAACGCGAATGACGTCATACCTTAATGACTCGCAAACTCTTTGCATAAATAGAAGGCAAGAACCTACGAACAAAAAGCTCGAAGTGCTTATTTCTTTCGCCCAAATGTAAATGTATATATAGTCCACTACAGTGGACCCCATTCACAATTTTTGTCATAACTAATTTTAATAAAGCAAAGCTGTCCAAAATCATAGTACTGACTGAAACAAACTGAATAGATATCTTTCAAAATAAATGCAGAATAATGTATACGCTGGTTTCACAGCTGTACGGGAAACACGCGCGGGTCGCCCGTACGGGCTCACGGAGCGGAGACACATGATGCGCTAGAACACCATTTCACAGCGACACTGATTGTTCCGTACGGGACTTGCCTCCGCGTAGATCCTGCCCCCCATAGTACGGGTGACCCGTACGAGTCTCCTACACAGCTGTGATACCAGCCTTATTCTACAATTTTTAATTTGTACCAGTGAGCTTACATAAATACATCATTGATTTGTACCATCCTGATTTCCAGAAGAATTTCTGTCTATGTCTTCTCTAGATACATTATCTTCTTTGCTAAGCTACATGGTTTCGCTTCCAATTAGAAAAACTGTTATATATTTACAACACAATACAATACAAGGTTAAACAATTTAGATTAACTTTAACTATCAATTTATCTCTAGTATCATCTCAATCGTATTTTACAAGGTTATGGTAAACATGTAACCTTAAGCAAGGCAAGTCAAGGGCTTCAAGTACAATATGATGAGGTCTATAGAACACGTGCCGCGTTGAACCGCGAAGCTGAAATCTTAAGCTCGGTATTCACTTGAAGGCGAACATGTTATCCGTAGCATAGCAACTTGCTAAACTAGCCACTCATTTGCCAAGCGAAGTGTTAGCCAGTTGACTGGATAGTTGAGCGGTACTCGCCGCAGTGCTGGATCTATCATATGGGCAAAACTAGGTGGTACTACAGTGTAAAAAATTAAACAGTGAGTCAATGCCTGGCAAAATGACGTTTGCGTCGAGACATCAATGTACTCTTACCAGACAGCTCAGGGTTGACTACCACATTCCGTGGCTTCCACATTCCATTTACTTTCTTAGGTATATACACTATTTATTTTTATTTATTTATTTTATTTTATTTTATTTGGAAAACATACAGTGATAAATAACTAAGTTACTAATATAACTATACACTTACTTACCTAGCAACCCATCGTAGCTACGAATGTTTATTATATTAAATTATCTACCTACCTACCTTATTACTGTGGATTCACACCAGATCCTGTCACAGTGTAACTCGTTGGATTTTTTTCTCCCATCGAGTTTCCACATATCTTTCGTGTGTGGAAATTGACGAAATCGCGTCTCTCTATCCCTGTAAGATTACTTGTAATCTCGCGCAACACATGTTGTATGCACCTTTTTGGTGTATGCGTAAAAACGAATACATGTCAGCCCTGAATTTTGTGTGCCAAGCTACTAAGACGTGAATACGCGATGTATGCAGTTTGGTATCGCCATACACGCGTCTCGCTGTTCACACCTAGCACGATTGCTCTGTCTAGACGGCTTCTTTGGACGACTGTATGGATATGGATTTATAGATTGTGGTGGTACTCTATGAGTGGCAGGATTCTGGTGGCGATGGACAGTGGATTTCAGAAGCGGCATATCTTCGACTGCATTCAATGGGTTAGTTTCAAAAAGTACTTTAGTGATGACCATCGGGAAATTATATGTATCACTGCAGTTTACTCTAAGTAAAATATGAATCCGGCACAAGCTTGTGGTATAATCAGAACGAGGTCCAATTGTAGCTTTATACAATACTAGCGGTCCGCCCCAGCTTCGCACGGGTATAGATTATAGCCTATGTCACCCGGGGATAGTGTAGCTTCCCGGCAGTGAAAGAATTTTTCAAATCGGTTCAGTAGTTTCGGAGCCTATTCAATGCAAACAAACAAACAAACAATCAAATCTTTCCTCATTATAATATTAGTATAGATCATACATCATTTTTCTTTTCCTCTTTTTAACATACCATCTTTATCTTCGTAACATTAATTATATTACATGCTCGCTACCATAGTGAGTACTGGGCTTTTGCGTCAGTAGAAGCCATTGTGGGCGTGCGCTTGCGCAGCTATTAGGAATTGCTATATTTGGGCTTTATTGTACTACGGATTGTACTCGAATGTTTATCTTAAAACTTGACAAACAACTTGAGCAGAATACTTAAAAATACAGTCACGTAAACTAAAAATTATGTTTAAAAAATGAACAAATTTTTGAAAGGCTTAGACATAAATTTTGATTTACAATTTGACCAGAAGCTTACGAAACTAAACTAAACGGACTCTGATTCACTGCAGAAGTAGAGCATGGGCCAAAAATTCTCTACCATCAAGTAACATTACACAACATTTCATGACATGACGTCCGGAACCTTGGTCCTTCATCTTGTGCATGATCATGTCATGGCAGGCTGTCATGATTCACTACCAATGACGTAGGTACATGATAATAAATGCAAAATTTTAAGGCCTTTGCTTTTTGATGTAGGTATGTTTATCCTAAAAGATATTTTTGCTAAACATCTCCGAGGTTAAGTTTTTCAAGAATGACGTAAGTTTTCAGCTTTGAGATATTGTTATCTGAATCTATTAATCTATAAAACCTCGTTATATGAATCTGTTCTGAAGTCCAGGACACGTTATTCTATGATGCACAATACGAATAGCTATGAATTTTACATTTTCTTGTATTTCACTTAACAGGGATGAAAAATATCATCATCATCAGCCAGAAGACGTCCACTGCTGAACATAGGACTCCCCCTTAGAACTCCTCACTGTACGAAATCTTGCCATCTGCACCCACTAGATGTCCGCGACTGTCACGGTGTCGTTAGTCCATCTACAACTGCAAAATTTACACTATGTACCCTTAATACAAGTTCTATACCCTTAGTACAAGTTTTGATAGTATTCGAAAACTTTTTCGTTTTCGTATTGTTCCATACATTGCTGGGCTAAAAGGTATTCGAAAACTTTTTTCGTATTAGAGTGAAGCAATCTATACCGCCGATAACTACCGATTTTAGTTCCTCCACGTTTCCGATAGAGCTTTACTAAAATGTATGGAACAATACGTAAACGAAAAAAAGTTTTCGAAAACTATCAAATCTGTGACTAAGCGTAATGGCCATGAAGACGAATCTAACGACACCTCACACATCAAAATCAGTCAAGCCGTTTAAGCTATAGGAGGTTACATTAAAAACATAAAAAATACAAACATACATAACGCCCGAAAAACATTGACCTCCTTTTTGGGTAGTCGGATATAAATTAATCGGGTACAAATCTTACTACTTGTCTGTTACCATTTCGTAATGTGGACTGATTTGGAATACTTAGAGCTTCCGTTACACCATCAATATTTGTAGCGTTACTGCCTTGAGAAAGCCCAGTTTTAAAGTACCCGAGCTCAACACCAAAACCACTAAGTAATTATATTTATACATGGCTGTGTGTTAGTCACTCTTGTCAGAACGGCAAAACAAATTTATATACATTTTTATTACAAAAAATGCAGTTCATATTCATATTCATATATGCTTCATATTATATCCGCTATATATTTTAAAGAATCTCTGTATGGACTTAGATTATAGTTACAGCTTGGCAAAAAAGAGCAGAAATTAATGGGGATGCTACTATCGCAAATGGTTCTAAATACTTACTAGCAACCCTGTAGTAACACCTGAAGAAGATGATTGGATTGAATTCTTCCACAAGAGTCCAATTCGACCACTGCCAAGCCGTACCTACATTCAGCTAATACATAAGTAAACTACTTACTTGAAAGTTTCCTGTTAATTCTTCCTATGGGACATGAAAAAACAACAGTGGATTCATAGAGGAACCCATGGGTAAAACCACGACACAGGCCAGTACAAAAAATCAAAATACGCCACGCTACATAGCACTGCCTTTTTCGGTGTACGACTTGAATGCTCCAGTTTTACAGCAAATCTTTTGAAATATAACCTCTTATGGTAAGGCCATTAAATCGCTTCTAGTTGCAAAGCGACCATCTTATATGTAGAGTTAATAGAGGAGCCACTATCGTACTTTTTCGATAAAACTAACAGCTATCTGACGAAAATGTTTCATTCCGTCATTTGTCCACCACTAAGATAACATTGCACTAATATTTTATTCTGTTGTGTTAGCAGTGGTAGGTAACATTTCGTAATGTTCGCTCGTTTAAAAGTAAATAATTTTATTTTGTCAGACTTTGATAGTGTTGATTAATTAACACGGTGACAGGTCACAATTTGTAAGATAATAATGGTAATCTTATTCATTTCAATAGGTTTAATGAATGTGTTTTAATTTTTTTCCGCCAGCTAAGTTGACAATTAATAGATTATACGTATAAAACACGAGAAACAAATCTTGTTCACGGGATATTTACCACGATTTTAAAATACAAATTGGGGAAAAATAGACAATGCCTGGCATCAGGGGGTGGACATGATAACCCGAACCCTGGCCCGCCTGGTCAGGAGAAGCTACCGGGCTGTGTTGAGGGACTAAATATCACCCAAACAGCCTGGCTGATATTTTTTTCCCGATTTCAGAGTTGATCCCATAAGATAAGATAACTCTTTATTAAAAGACCATACAAACAAGGTAAAAACATTACAATGAAAATATTTAATGAAAGTAAAAGTTATTCATAATGGGTACTATGGACTCCTTTCGACTTGGTACCTTGACTTGGTTCCTTTACGCGTAACCCAGTAGATAGCTGGAGAGAATTTGGCAAAAATAATACTTATTATCCCGGAAAATTTATAGTTCCTGAGAGAATATCCACGCGGGTGAAATTACAAGCTTAGTTTTTAAATAAATAAATATGGAAAATAACCTGCAAGTTATAATTGCACCTTGCTTCCTAAAAGTTTAGGTAAAACACGAAAAGTGTCTTACTGACTTACTGACTGAATAAGTAGCTACCTATTTTTGGAGATAAAAATACAATTAAAATGTATTGTATAAATAAATAAGTCAGTTATACTTTCTTATTATTACATGCAATATCGCATTGTAGAGTCGTAAAACTGTTATTGAGTTGAATATGTATCTCTTGAACTTAACCTTTGAAACTATTTGTTATTCAGGACAGAATAATGTATGCAGTGAATAAAATTAAAACAGGTATAAGCACAGCTTTGAAATAAATTGAATCAATGCTATTCACAAAATAAATACAATTCGTAAAATCGCCAAAATGCTTATTGCTAAAATACCTAAATACATCTCTATCTCTATCTCTACATAGTATAAATTAAAGTCGCTTTCCGCGTCTGTCTGTTTGTATGGCCGCTAACTCCTCCTAAACCACGCAACAGATTTTGATGCGGTTTTCACCATCAGTTAGATACATTTTCACGGAAGGTTTATTATATATACCCACCCGCCCCGGCTTCGCACGTAAATTACACCCGTGCGAAGCCGGGCGGGCGGGTCGCTAGTATGTAATAAACATAAATTAAATTAGATAGATTTTTTTGGAAAAAAAACACGTTATTATACCAGAAATTATTTAAATTTTAGATTCATTTTAGAAATGCCGACAAATTAAATCTTGTACTGATCTAACAATATTTACTTTTTCTTGCTATATAATCACACTATTATTATAAATGCAAAAGTTTATATGAACTCCCTTATCTACTAATGAACGTGGAGTAGTTTAATAATAGTTAGGCCGTCTTTTGTCTTTTTCTCTCTTTAAAATTTTGAACTCGATCGAAAAAGACGGAGTAACTATTCCAAAACTACTCCGCGTTTATTGGTAAGGGGGTGACGCCCATGTCTTAGATAGGCTTCACAATATAACACTTGGACAGATTTAAATTCTGTTCATTTTGAATTAAAAGCTAACTTAATCAGAAGAGTTCTTAGCTGTATTCGGTGAACATATTCAGCTGTCCAGTGGTTTAAAGTAAGATATTTTTTTTCCGAATTAGTAATTTCTTGTTATGTTTCAGTCGCGAAGAAACGCTAGTAGCTCTTTAAATCAGAAGAGATAGAAGCAAGTTAACCCTTGTTTGACCTCATTTATTCTCTACAGATGTCAATTACACTCGCATGTAATTCAATGATTTATTAATGAACTTAACGATTATAATTAAACAAAAGACTAGTGTTTGTTAAATGAAGACGTCCTGACTTTGCTTTGTTGTGCAATTATAAATGAACAATTTATTATTTGCTTGATATGACAATGATAAATTTTTGATTTATTGTTGTGCTAAAACGAGTAGGTTTAAGTTTTATTTATACTTATTACAAATATCAATATATTTTTTCTTCTAAAAACGATATTGTATAAGACATATCATATACCCTGCATAAACCTTTATGTTAACATATTTTTTGTTGTGGTTGGTCACAACCACAACCAAACCAAACTACAGACATATAATACATAGGTACTTGCAAATCTATACTAACTAATATTTAGCACCTAAAAGTACTTACATTACAATTAAAAAGCTCATCAGCCAGAAGACGTCCACTGCTGTCTCCCTATTAGAACTGCACACTGAACGCCTGCCTGCTATCTGCATCTACTGGATGCCCACGACTCTCATGCACGATGTTGTTGGTCCATCTAGCTAGAGGCTTACCTACGCTGCATCTTCCGGTTCGTGGTCTCCACTCAAGAATCTTTCTTCCCCATCATTTTCATCTTTCTTTTTTCTTTCTTTTTTTCTTCTACCATGTTATGTTTTTTTTAAGTTTTTAGGCGCATTTTACTTGCTATTTTTTCTTATACTCAAGTGCATAATTATATAAATACTTTTTTTTCTCCATAATTTAAAAGCTGGCATTCAAATATGAAATTTATATTTAATTTATGAAATTGCAATATTTATGAAATATCAATGGCATGATTTGTTCACGATAAAATAGCAGCCATGAAGACACTAAATAATATTTTAAAAGGTAATATTATTTACGCGTTAAAATTAATGATATGATTACTCATACCATTACCAAATTACATGTCCCTTGCATGCATGTCGGCTTTTTACCCATCCCTGTGACATCGGTCAGCAACGTAATTAAAAACTTCACGCATGTTTCACGAAGAATTTTAAAACATTTTTGTTTAAAAGTTATCTTATTAATTCTTGACTGTATCTTTGTATCGATCACATTTATATCTCGAACATTATAAAACAAAAATAACAAAAAAAAGATGGTAATTCAGTTCGGTGTGATAGGCGTCCTAGCCTGTGGAACTATTTATAAATTCAATACAGGTGCACAGAGACGCAGGTGTCCTTATAGCCCTGTATTGTTTAAATTCCGCATAAAAACAGACTCGAACACTGTTTCAAATGAACCCTAGAATGATACAAAGATATTGACATTGTTTCATATTGTTGCGTACTGCGCTGCTACATTATAATAATGTTTTATTCGCTTCATCCACATTCATAACTAGAAATTCATAACTAGCTATTTAAAAGTAATTTTCTACTCTCTTTCATAACCAGTTACAAATGATAGTTGGTGGCCAAACGTAAATCTATCTACAGAAAAACAGGTCCTTTTTCAATTTTCAGAATTTTGTCATGACCAGTGACGAAAAAATAACTTACTTGGTTATTTCATAACCAATTATTAAACAGGACCCCCCTTCAGCCACATTTATAACTAGAAATTCATAACCAGCTACGAAAAATTCCCATCAGAAAAAAATATTTTATTTAATATTATTACTAGCTGCCACTACTATTACCTACTACATAATATAATGCGACTAAACTTACGTCCCGCAGTCACAAGCTGTCCCTAAAAGAAACTGGTGACGATTCTGGTGCGTTATCTAACCTGAATTAAATTTGACAGCTGTAAAATTGGGACCACCCTTTTCTCACATTTTGGAATGAAAAGAGTTGCAGATAATATAAGTCAAATGGTTTAATTTAGTGAGTGGTACAAAGAAATCGACTAAATTTCCACATCGTGCGGATGTGTTTTCCCAGCGCGGATAAATTCTAGCAGTTCCGTCCGTTGTTTACTTCTAAACTTGATGTTCGGAGTCTGAATGGACTCTTTTCCAGGATATAGTAAATGCTATATTTATTTTAATGATATCTTTCTTTCCTCGTCAAGCATAATTAAGTGTAAGTTATATCGTTTATTCGTGAAAATACAACAAGGACAAAGAGAGACAGATAGAGGTATACTTAAATAGAAAGAGTTACTGTCTAATTAAAGAGCAATATCCATTATTAATTCTTATTATTTAATTATTATCCTGATTTAATTGATGTAATTGATGTTACCGTTTTAATTAAATTAAATTAAATATCAAATTAATAAACAAACAACAGCCAGCAAGCACAAACAGCAACCAAGTTTCGAACAAACAAACCAACAAGCAGAAAAACAAGTTGTCCAAGTTTTTTTATTTAACAGATAGTATCTGTCTAGGCTTGACTATACATAAGTTTAAATAGCTGATGAAGAAAACAGAATTCCCAATTGCAATTAGCGTTTTTAATGACACTACACATTTTGATGAAAATAAATGTACGATGTCTGATTTTGTAAATCTATTCTAACCTGCGCCGAATCTGATGATGCTATAATTATATATAAGCTGGTAATAGAATTAGGCGTAAAATTATTTCATTATTATTTGACAGTGTCTTTTTCACAATAGTGTGAGAGTAATAGTAGTAGATGAGGTTTTGTAATATAATCGAGTTTTGTATATTCCAATTTGGGTGTCTCCGCTCCACCTACCGTGATGACAACATCACAAACCTTGCCAATGTTTCTGTAAACAACAACCAATTTGTCAGCCAAGATCCAAGGATCCCACCATTTTTAACCACTCCATCGGTAAAATGAACAACAAGCATGAAGTACTATGTAAATTTTCCATCGCACCCACGCCAACCTTCGAAATATACTTCCTGCCAATTGTCAAATATTCTTGTACTGTTATGTTCATCAAGTTTTATTGTTCTATCTCTGATTCATCTTAAGTCATCGAAGAGTTTATGAGCTCGCGAAAAGCTGAAACAATGGCAAATAATACCGCTATACGAACAGATCCGTCATTACATCAAAAATTCCATCTAATACTCGCTTGTCTCAGTTCAGAAACATCACGGTAAAAGCTGGAAATAATTTGTTTATTGACTCATCAGAAAATAGGAATAGCGGAGACTACGCGAGAATCTTGCCAAATACAACATTACTACAAAAATATAGAACATACCGATTCGTACTTATATCGACGCCCTTCAAGTTTCTTTTTTATATTTGTAAAATTCTGAAGCTCTCCACAGAATTTAGATTTATGAATGACGGTAGTACATCTAAACAAATTGACTGAAATGTTGGAAGTCACAGAAATAGTAAAATTTTCACAAGCGCCTCCAGTCTCGACGTAGCTTTTGTTTTGCGATAGTTTGCAACCAATTTGATCTGCGGTCAGATATGCATTGTATTCAATTTTATTTCTCGCAAGACGCAAATTTTGATTTTTATATTTCAAATCGAGCAGACTCGGTCAAAAAACGCTAAGAACATTAAGAAATCTAAATCGAATCACGTCTCAGTGATTGTTTTTTGCGATAAGCAACATTTTTGCGACTTCACTCGTGGTTTTTTATCTCTACACTGCGAGGACGATAAATTCCTTCGCATCGCGGACTGGATTTATGTGACTAATTTAAATATAAATTAAATCGTAAAAGGATTTAAATATGAACGCCAAAACAAAAACGTAAAAAGACAACGATGTACGTGTACCGCCTCTTTTGAATCCTACAAGTATAAAACCAGTTAAAAAAACCTTTAAAGAAAATCGAATTAAGCAAACAGTTTAGTTTTTGCTCTTTCTACTGTTGCAATGTACTCAACTGCTTATATTTCAAAAAGCTTTAGCAGACTTGTAAATAGGTGTACATAAAAGAACCAGAGTCACCGACATAGCTGTTAAAATTTGCAAGTTGAAGTGGCATAGGGCAGGCCATATCGCTCGAAGACCCGATAACCGATGGGGAACAAAGGTTCTTGAGTGGAGACCACGAACCGGTAGACGCAGCGTAGGTAGGCCTCCCACTACATGGACCGACGACATTGTGAGATCATCGCGGGCATCCAGTGGATACAGGTGGCAGGCTGTCGTTCGGTGTGGAGGTTAAAGGGGGAGGCCTATGTTTAACCTCCTAATTATCATCATCAGCTCGAAAACATCCACTGTTGAACATAGGCCTCTCCCTTTGACCTCCACGCTGAATGACAGCCCGCCAAAACCAAAAAACTACTAAAATGCTGGTTGGTATCTTAAGCAATGGACTAATATGTCTTCTGTGGCAACGGGGTCAGTGTTGCAATCCAACGCGGCAATGCGGCCAGCATTTTGGGAACAACGGCACGGCCTACGGGCAAACGGGCAGCGGTTTAGTAGATAAGTGCAATATATATTTATTTAGGTTAGTTTGATATGATTCAAATTGTGTATACTTTTATGTGTTAAGGTTATAAAAGAATATGGAAAGAAAGTAAAATTTATAAAATAGATAAATCTCGCATCCCAAAGAAAGTCTATTCTAAATCATCGCACCATTTGCCAGCTGCTTTTAATGGGAAAATTATAATCTCAAAACATCGACATAAAGTACATAATAATATAGAGTAACAATCGTGACAAAAAAAAAACAAACCAAAACTCCGCGCACGCTACGAATTGCGCAGATTTTTTGGTTAGTTACAATACAAGGTAACCGCGATCCGACTACAACGCCGCGCGCGGTCAACTAACGTTGAACATTATGCAAGCGACAACGTCTAAATTGGATTAATTGTAGCATTGTGAACTATATAATTATTTCTACTATATACATAGTTTAATCACTAGTATGGGTGTCATCTCTTTTTGTTTAACTGCTCAGTATGTTCTATGCCTAGCAATACAATTATTGTTACTATCTAATTTTAAAAAACTTTTGGTCAATAAAATATTTTTACTATATATTTACTACCTATATTATAATTGATTCAATGTATGTACAATGACGCTCGGTCATTTTTTGACTGTTTTCACTGAGAGATTGTGACTCTTTAGGAATTGTATCTCGATTTCTCGAAAGCATAAATGTAGAATATCAGAACAACTTTGCTATCCGTTACAGACACAGACATTTATCAGATCGTAGCGACCCGAGATAGCGGGAAAGTGGACCAAGGGCAGTGTGCTCAGATAACACAAGGCTATGCAGTTGCGAACGTGGTGACTGGTGAATGGTGATAGTATCTTCAGGTGCTATATTAATACACGCTACGGAATGCCTTTCGAATAATAACTACGTGCTCGAGCTATGAGTTATTCAGTCTAATAATGGTTTTGATTTTGGGTTCCCCAGGCGCTTTGACAATTTGATCCAAATTTTGAGCCAATAAACAAACAAGTGTTTTAAATATTATTTTTTTAAGTGATAAAAAGCTTGGTTATTTCATGAAACGTAAATACTCCATGAAGACCATAGAGTTCATAGGGAATTGGATAAAGCAACACTCCTGTTAAGTGTTTTAATCCTAATTAAAATTTCATATTAGCATAATTTAGAGAGACCTCTGTTAAAACTACAACTAAAGATTTTTTAGGGCATAAATGTGAAATATAGGACGAAACAATCTGTGTCAACAACGACTTCTTAATTCGCGTGGCGTACAATAATAATTAGTAAACTACTACTATCGCAAGTGTTATATAAATATTTGATTTGATGAATATTTATAAGCTAAATGTACAATTCAATATCAAAAGTTGTAAGTACTAAAACCATAGAAATATAGAATATCTTGTAGTTTGCTAATATACTAGCATATTTGTTTATTACATACAAGCATTAATTTAATTTTCCTTGTTTTGGGTCAAATCTTGCAACAGAATTTGAAAACAATTACAAACACGTTTAGTTTGGATGACAACGCATGGTTAACCACATGACGTCATTCTAAATCCAATATGGCGGACTAACAAAGATGGCGGACCAGTATTTTTTATGCACCCGCAAGATATGGATATCAAATAAAAAGGATTGCTGAGAAAAATACAAAAAAAAAATGACGTCACACAAAATTCAATATGGCGGACGCCTCAAGATGGCGGACTATATTTTCTTATCTACCATCATGATAATTATGGGTATCAAATGAAAAGGATTGCTGAGAAGAATACGATAAAAGTTTTTTTTTTATTAGGTATTAATGTTACAATAGGTATTCTTGCGATTGACTGCACTTCGCGTATTTTTTCACAGATTAAATTGTCGCTACAAGTTTCTTGTGCGTGAAAAGTTAGTAAGTGAGCCGTACGTGGTGAAATATGAATAATGACTTGTTGGGCAGACTTGTGTAACACTAATATATATGAATTTTTACTGAGATAAATAAATAATAAATCACATTACCCTTCATTTTGCTTTGCGCCGACGGTTAAACAGATAGATGGGTTAAAGTTACATGACCGTTTCTGTCATAAACATGAAGTATCAGACCCCATTATCAGTCCCTAAGCTAAGAAAGACGCGTGATAACAACTGCATATTATTTTTATCGTAGAATAAGGTCATAACTGATATCATATCTTGACCTCGACTCGAATACGGAAGAAAATCAAACCTTAGCTTATTTCACCAAATTACAATGTCACCTTGCACTGTAGATGTTGGGCGTTGAGACAGTTTAATAGTTTTTTGTCGGTTAACCGTTTTGGGTAAATATGTCGCCGACTAAAGAACTCCAAGGTTGACCTCGAAGATAACGCGTGATAATTTTGGACATAACATTGTTTGTGTGCATTTAAGGCTGTTTTCGACACGGCCGTCTCGTTGGTTTCCACTTAAAATTCTTATCCTGAAGTTACATTCTTGTCTGAGACTGTTTCTAAAATTGGTTGTCGGTTGTCTTTGATTATAAGTCCTCTATTTTTGTTCTGGAGTTTAATAGTTTGAATTTACTTTAGCTACTACGCGTTCATTAATAAACTTCACTAAAACTCTGGTAGAAGAGTTTCTGTCGTAGAAGATGTTGTGACAGAGATAGAGACAGGGATGATTAGATGGTTAGGAAAAATAAAGAGGATGGATAAAAGAAGATATACGAAATAAATTTATGTTGCGATCGATAATGGGCAAGCCGGTAACGGTCGACGTAGGTGATCGTATCACGACCAAATTGAAGACCAGAACTCCTTACGCGGTCTCAAACTAACGATAAAACAGCGCATTTCGGAAAATCACGCAAACGTGAACCTTGCCACGCCCAGATACAGTTCGCAGTCGCGCAACTTTTTTTATCACCTAAACTGGATTGCTTAAAACAGCTTGACGTAAGGGCCCTGTTGAGAAAAAACCTCATCAAAAGTATCTGTAACCGGCGAGCTTGTATAAAAACACTCGTGAAAGTAGAAGGAAAGATTTGTGTCAGGATCGTAGCAAGTGGAGAGTTGTGGTCTCTGCCTACCTCAATGGGAACGAGGTGTGACCCATGTGACTGTATGGATGTGAAACTTTCTGTAGCACATTTATTATTAAAGTCCTCTTAGAGCTTTGATACACTTCTTTCCTTCCTTCTTCTTAGTAGAGGAGTTATTTTCCATTATAACTAGGACACATAAAGCTAACGCTTCTATCCCAGACTAGAGCAAATACAAGTGAAGCTGGGTCATAAACAACGAGCGAGGCCGCACCAGAAATAACTGCGCGGGAGCTTGATAGAATAATGCGCCCTCGACAGCCTTGCTCTCGATGCGCGACCCACTTGTGCCAGGATGCGCTTTTTAACTCGTAAACGTTCATATACAGAGATTCTCATAATAAGAATTCTTAGAGAATGTTCTAAAGAGCCGTATTACAAAATGCATCGATCAATTTTAGGTACTTAACTCACTCACACGTAACTCACTTACTCATGGTTGCCTGGAAGAGATCGCTTTAAGCGATAAAGTCGCCTGATAAAAGCCTAGATAATATTTTTATTGTAATGTTTATGTTATTCTTGTTTTGTGGTATTTTAATAAAGAGTCATTGTATTGTTGTATTGTATTGCATTGTACAATACTAAAAACAGATCTATTTATTTTAGAAATATAATTTTCTAGAATCTAGAATCGGAACGCCAAAAATCCAGTTTTCGTTGCTTTTTTCACCAAAAAATGTAAGAGGGCTCTTATATATGGATATTTTGACGTAACTCAACTGTAGAGTTACGAAATAATGTTTTAGAGTTGTAGAGTCTACAACTGTACAGTAGGTATCACAAAATAATGGATATTTGTCCTATACTTAGATCAAACAAACAAGGAAGATATGGTAAGGTGGCGTGGTGGGTGGGTACGCATCAGGCCTAAATCAGGCTTGATATTTTTAGGCAAACTCACCCTGCAAAAAGAGTGTAAAACATTTGGACACATTTGGACACGAACGATGTTTGTACTAAGACTATGTCTCCCTTGTATGTCTGATCTGAGGTTCTATACCTTCTTTTTTAATATTAGAGCTTAGCTTTTGTCGATGGAACTGCTGGCTTCGTCTCTATTTCTCTCTTTAGCTAGCTTGAACAGGTACTTCCTAGTTCCTAAATTAATTCTTAATTGTGAAAAAAGGGGCCTTACGGCTAGCTGTTTAAAGCAATCCAGTTTAGGTGATGATAAAATGTTGCGCGACCGCAAAACGTATCTGGGCGCGTTAAGGTTCACGTTCGTGTGATTTTCTGAAACGCGCAGTTTTAACGTTAGTTTGATACCGCGTAAGCAGGTGGCCGGAAGGCCCCTGAATACATTTCATATTTTCCACTTCTTGGTGTTCAAAATTCCTGATGAGTGTCTTTATTTTCACTCTTCCGCAGAACCTAGTTTTTTTATAATAGGTAGGCTTGCACTTGGCCGCCATCTCGCCTGATGCGACGATGCGGTCTACGATGGAGCACGCTTGCCTAGAAGAAATCTATTCACTCGACCAATGCAGATTTCTCAATAAATTTCCCTAAAACAACTTATATTTCGCATGCCCTAAATTTAAGTGTGTCACACATTGCATTGAATCACTGGCTACTACTCTACTACCAACCTTAACCTCATTTATATTCCAGTATTGTTCCCGGAAGCTCAGTTATCGGTTTTACTACAAAACGAGCAATTATTTTACCGAGATAGGTAAACTGTACGCACTTTACTCTTATATAATCATGTATCGTAAATACCGTACAATTTGTATTCAGATGTGGTAATAATACTTACAAGGACTTACATCTTACATGCATAACGTATAGTTTTTAGGGTTCCCTACCCAAAGGGTGTCAACGGGACTCTATTACTAAGGCTACGCTGTCGGTTTGTCCTATCTTTTTAACCGGCTTCAAAAAGATGGGGTTAACAATTCAGTTGGTTTTCTTTTTATTATTGTTAAGTACTCCGTCGTTTACCAATTTGAAAAATTCTTTTATTAATTTAAAGAATATACTTTCAGATTGGTCCCATAGAAATTTCATCAAAATAGGTTCAGTAGTTTGGTTTTAAAATTGAAATTACTGGAAAAAATATGTCATCCTAATAAACAAAATTGCGTATTTACTAATTTTGAAGACGGTTTATTCAATTGATAATAATAACTATATCTTTTGAACCGTAATAGATAGTCAGTTGAAATTTTCACAGAATATAATTATAATGTTACGGCGGATTAACTAAGAAATAATAATAAAATAAAGGTACGTTCCCATTTTTTTCTCTAGTACACACTAACAGTGAAATAACTAATAATAAACACCGGCAAAATACGAGTCGGGCGCGCGCTATATTATCCTAATTGAATTAATAAAATAAATTGTATGGGTGCGGAACCCTCTGTGCTTGAGTCCAGCTCGCACTTGGCCGGTGATTTTAAAGTTCTCGTCTGACCACAGAATTGGTTGCAGTATTGACATTTCAACTTTTACAACAGGTTAAGTAACAGTTAGTGTGACACGTTCTGATGACGCACGGTTAGGGGTCATAGTTTATGCGACAGTATAACTGCATGCAACTCTGAGTCAAAGCCATCGAGTCACAGAATAAATAATAGTAGGTTTACGCCGGGTCAAGGTTGGAGGAAAACTACCGACGGCAATGCGACTGGCTTCCATGCAAAGTTCAATATTCTAGACCGGATTTGGCGAATGAATGTCTGTTAAAATGTCACTGGTATTGTTTTTATATGGCAGGTCTATTGTTAATTTGTGTATCATCTATGTGTACGAGTAGGTGCTCGTATACATAGATGATACTCAAATTAACTCATAATTGGTTGAGAGTCGAGATAGGAATCGATCGATTGTAGATCGATCTACAGAATAAGGTTTATTTGTGTGACTACCTATATCCATTTCTTTTATTTAACAACTAGCGATCCGCCCGGCTTGGGTGTAAGTTTTATTATACACTAGCGACGCGCCCGCCCGGCTTTGCACGGGTGTAACTTACGTGCGAAGCCGGGGCGGGTCGCTAGTTATATATATAAACCTTCCTTGAAAATGTATCTAACTGATGGTGAAAACCGCATCAAAATCCGTTGCGTGGTTCAGGAGGCGGATATACAGACTGACAGACGTGGAAAGCGACTTTAATTTATACTCTGTAGAGAAGTACCTATTCACTTTTACTTTGCATGCAGTATACCACGTATATAACAAACAAAACTGTACGTAAAATACCAATGACAAGAGCGATTATTGATGATAATATATCATTATTAATTAATGATTTCATCAATTGCTCTTACTGTAAGCTTAATGTATAATTAGTGATTAAACGAACTTACCTTAATGAAGTTTTATCATATACATATATTATAATTTATACGAAGTCCATCTTGATTATTCTTGATATTACCTAGTAGCAGGCGAGCACTGGTGGCCGAGCGGAAGCATGTGCGCTTTACAATCTGGCAGCACTCGGTTTGATCCTCGGCTCTGCATCAATGACTTATTTAATTACATAAATTATGTGCAGTTTGAAGAGCAAATCGGTTTGTCAAGAACCTCACAAGTTCAAAGACATAATGACATTCACCAACCCGCTACTGGGCCAGCGTGGTAGATATGGCCCAATCGCCCTTTCGGAGGTAGACTTAAATCCAGCAATGGACTATTAAAAGGCTTTGATTATGCTAAGGCATATCTCCCTTTTTAGTCTGTTCTGAGATCAAAACTGTCACGCTCTGCAGTACAGTAGTTATCAATTTGTAGCTGCAGCCAATTTACATCCAGCGCCCTCGACTCCCATGACCTATATCGATCGACCCCTCCCACTGCAATTGTCCTGATTTGTGTGTCCCATTTTGTACTAACGGAATAATCATCATCGTCATCGTTAGCCTGGATCAAGTTATCAACCCACTGCTGGGTATAGACCTCCTCTCCCTTGTGCCATTGATCCCTGTCTCGGGTCAGTCTCATCCACGCCTGAACCGCGGTGATACTGATTTCGTCCACTCATCGCGCTGGTTGTTGGCCTAAAGTATAATTCTAGTTTCGAAGCTATTAGGTAACTTCGAAAGTAACTTCTTCACAAAAGATATTTCGTCAGCTTTCATCGCAGTTAAAATCTAGAAATCGTTTCGGATGATCAAATCAATCATCAGTAGTATCAGAACTTTTGAGATTTCTACAGGTGCTATTCCGATGTAGGCATCCAAAGTTGCGACACCACGCAGTCACATCAGCAGTCATTAAACAACCACACAACAAAGGCCTCCCTCTTAGCGAGGGGTGTTGCCATAATCCTCACGCTTGGCAGGCAGCTTGAGGATCGCAGTACGTTCACCGTGTACTAAAAGGACCCTGATGTCCATACTCCGGTGGTTCTGGTCGCAGTTTAAGGGCATACCCGAGACGAACATCGCTGTCCGCAATAAATTATAACTTATTGCGGACAGCGGTGTCCTTTCTGATTTATCAATATCGCGCGATCGGACTTGCAATGCCACCTACATCAGAATGCTACCATAATGTCGGGTGGTTATGGTGGATATTTGTGTGCTACCTCACACAGTAATGTCACCTCAAATGCTATGCTCACCTGTACTGAGAATCCGTTCCATTCATAATCCTATTTAAATCTCTGCTAGTCACTGTACAGGTGACAGGTAGTTGTTTTAATAGAATTTTGGCTCTAACTCAGCACAGGTGGTAAGGTGCCAGACATAAATAAATCTCTATATTTTTGGAACTTTCATCTACTGTCTCTTCTGGAGATGGATGAAATGCCTCTATTTATATTTACTCGACAAAAACCGCGTAAGTACAACACACACATATAATTATAAATAGAAATCTCTTTAATATACATGAATCAAACAAAATCAACCTTTTCGGTTCAAACTTCTAAAGTAGACCACAAAATTTGTTGAACTTATGATTTTGTGCAAAATTAATTGTGTTGGGTTTTTTATGGAATAGCTGCTTTTTACGACTTCTGAGTTAGTCTTTTAGTTATAGTTGTTGATAATAATTGGTACATACAATCATATTTACAAAAAAAATAACAAAAAAAAATACCCTATGGCCTATGGCATCAGGCGGCCCGGTAGCTAGGCGCTAGCGGCCACATAAGTGGGCAAACAAGCTAACGGGCCGCCTGATGGTAAGCGATCACCGTCGCCTATGGATACCTCTAACACCATCACAGATATTGCCGACCTTTGAAGGCAATTAACAGCCCTTTTAAAGAACCCCATGTTATAGTTACCCGGGAATGCCGCAGGATTCGGAAGCTCATTTTAGATATGCTAGGTGTGAGGCAAAATATATCGAGGAAACCGCATGGTATGAGATTTCCACAGATCTAAGATATCAATAAACAGGATCATCCTCTAATTTTCCACCCCCTAGAGGTGGAATATTTTCTTCAAATTTAAATGGAACCATCCTCAATATATTAAAGCCATTTCAATACAAATCGTTATAGGTCCAAACGGCGAAGATATCATAAATAAAATAAAAAATTCGATTAGCGGTTGATGCTGAGAACAGTGAGCTCCAATCAAATAAGTACCATCTATGTTTTCAACGTGGTAATGCCGCCAGCATGCTGGGTACGCTGCCAACTGGTAGTGGGCTTGATGAGCATTTGGATTATTTTTAGACCTTCAACGGTCTATGGGCAGTCTAACTGTATTTGTAGTTTTAGCTTGTGTTTTGGTTAGTTAATAAAGGCAAAAAGTAAGTACCATGTACCCGCGGTTAGATAGATTCAGAAATAAAACAAACCAACTCTCTTACATAACAATTACTGCGCTTAGAAACCGTGAAGGCTCTGGACCAAGATGGCAGTCTATGACGTTAAATTAAAATACCTAACCATGGAATGTTTAATGTATTTATTTATGTGGCTGCAATGTTACATAACTCGTTGCTATCGAACGTTGCTTGGTTATCGCATTTTCAAGGGCGTGTCGGCATGGTGTAGGGTTACCACGCAATCGCATTACTTGGGATAAGAAAACAAGCCTATTCTTAGGCTATTGGTTAGTTTTGCAACAGGAAATGTATATAAGCGTAAAGTAACTAGAAAATAAGCAGCCTGCCATATTTAATGAAATACGAATTTTGTAATTTTACGGGGCGTTAAATATCACTTTTATTTTTAACAATTAACAATAGACAAATCTTATTTGTTTAATTTTTGTTTATATTGACA
Organism: Agriopis marginaria; assembly: GCA_932305915.1. Classification (NCBI taxonomy): domain Eukaryota; kingdom Metazoa; phylum Arthropoda; class Insecta; order Lepidoptera; family Geometridae; genus Agriopis; species Agriopis marginaria. The sequence goes on along the minus strand of OW029919.1, from coordinate 13,113,644 downwards.
GACTAGGCTTTTAGCCATCTGCACTCATCGGTCACGCATACTCTTTCAAACATTCTTAACATTTTAACGAAAAAAAATATCACTGTGGTTGGTATTTTATAAAAAAACCGATGGGCGTTTTGTTTGCATGTTCATTTTCGATTCACGATAGGATGGCGGAGATTGAAAAAACTCTTTTTTTGTTTTTAAATATCAGCACGAAAATTGTTTAAACTATTTGCAATGTTATATTATAAAGATAATATCTAACAGGATTGTTTTTTAAATTCTTTTATTTTTTTTCTTTAAAAACTTAGAAATACGTGGGTGCTATTGCCGCGCGCTTTTAGCTGCCCCATATAGATGGCGATGTGGACGAATATGATACGCTGCTACGTCTATGCTACGATGGAACACGCCTAGCCTGGAATAAAAACTAGCTCTCGAGTGAAGCTAGCGGAACACACCATTAGGTGCTTGGTGGCAGATTTTCAAAGGGTGGTAGCTAGCCAGCTAAGCTCTAGAAAGTGCCTTACCATCAACCAAGCTATGTTTTCCTTTTACCGGCAGCTCAAGCTTGAACCCACAATCTGCGGTTCGGAATTCCAACTCGCCGACCACGGCCAAAGTTTGGAACAACCTGCCAGCTTCCTTGTTTCCTGAGAGATATAACCTGGACCTTTTCAAGGCCAGAGTGAATAGGTATCTTCTAAGTCTGCGTGCTTTATCTTCGACCACATCGTCGCTTACCAACAGGCGAGTTGGTGGTCAAACGCGGACTTATCAGCAATAAAAAAAAACGTCAGTTTTCATCGCTGAGATTTTATTTTCAGTGTTATTTTACACCTGCGTCAAAACTACTTCTCATGACTTTTCCCAAGAAAATAAGAACCTATGGCGTCCACGTCTCTGCAGGACAACAGTTGTTAATGACTTGGTCGTGAGACAGTGTCGTCATGGTCATCAGTTCACATTGTCTTCTGAACTTCGTGACTCTTATGTCAACGGACTAGTGTTGAAATTGCAGCTGTTTTTCGTCGGGATACGTAATGCAGCCTGCGATCTATGCATTCCATAGATAAGGCATAATATTGACTTTGTTGGGTTAGAACTGCTGGAGAGTAAATTAGATCGTTTTACGGGTATCTTTGTAATTGTTTGTCCTTTTCCTTTAACTGACTGTGGCGACTGGTATAGTTCAGTGGTATCCTGTCTGTCTTATTGTTTTTAATATTTGCTCTAGATATGGGTGTTAGTTGTCCATGTCTTTGTGTTTTCGTAGCATCCCCGACACAGGTAATCCTAGTGGGATGCTATAAGCGGGAAGCGTTATTTATCAATTCCTTTTTTTTCCTACCCTTACATTTCGTTATATGTGACATAAAATCCTTGGACTCATACTTGCCATGCAAATACTTCAAATCTGTTACATCCACTTTCAAAAACATTAAACAGCGTCCAAGACAAGGATTCTCTATGGTAATTGGTAGTGGATAGAAAACCAGGTCACGTCGTAATGTCTGGTACGTTGGTTGCCTAAAATTGCAATTTTCACTAGGAATGTTATTATTTTTGACAAATAATGTACCGCTTGGCAAGTAAACATGGGCAATTTGCCGCAAAGATATTCTAGATTAGATACCTTATGTTACTTTGTGGCGCATCTACTCTATAGTGTCCTTGGTCCAAGATTACCTAAAACTTATATTGATAAAGTCATAGACGGTATACCGAAGTAAGGGAAACGCTTATAATATACTATCTAAATATAATCGAATACCAATAGCTATTTGCCTTATATTTGCTATAATATTTATTTGTTGACTTTTATTTGTTGTTGTTTTATTGGTTTAGAACAGGGGTTCCCAAACTTATTTTGTCTACTGCCCACTTTGAGAATATTTTTTTTTAAAGAGAAATATCGTACCGAGTTTGAGCAATCTCTTAACTAATATTAGTTGATGTTCACAAGTTGTAGTTGAGAGTCGAGAGCTCATGCAGTCGGTGTCTAAGAGGCCTCCTAGCTAAATGAAAGTACAAATCACCCCCCAAGCCTCTACACAACGCCCCCAATTATTTTCTGGGTCTCTTACCGCCGCCCCCTTTAGGCCTGCAGCGCCCACAAGGGGGCGTTATCGCCCACTTTGGGGAAGGCTGGTTTAGAATGTTTCAAATCAGCATTGTAAAGCTTATAAAAGCGTGCGAGTGGCGCGGGTAGTTCGTTAGCCTCTAGCGTCAGCGGATCTTTTATTTGCATTACATTGAGTTTATTTTATTTTATTATTATTAATAACTAGCGGTCCGCCCCAGCTTCGCACGGGTATAGATTATAGCCTATGTCACCCGGGGATAGTGTAGCTTCCCGTCAGTGAAAGAATTTTTCAAATCGGTTCAGTAGTTTCGGAGCCTATTCAATGCAAACAAACAAACGATCAAATCTTTCCTCTTTATAATATTAGTATAGATAAAAAAATGTATCGTATCAGCAATCACCAGCATCACCAGTCTTAATTTTCGGGAGAATTCTCTTACACACAGTATATTATCTGAATGGATAATGTCTACTTTATTCTAGTAGAGACAGACAGACCCATAGCACTAGGAGTTCTGATAACTTATGGCTCCATGTTCACCTCATTAGTGACTTTACAAACGCAGCCACTTCAAAACGAGGTTATAATAGTGCTTTTTGTTTCAAATACTTTTTAGGTTGTTTAACGAAGTGGGACAGGAAAACATTTATTATGCTGGGTACAGTAGTTACCTAGTAGGTAGGTAGTACTTAATTGACACAACAAATATTATAGAAACAAATTCTAACAAAAATAAAGTCGCAGGAGACCCGTTATTAGATTTACCTAGAACCTACGGCAGCAGCCGCGTCGCGCGACCCACTGCTCAGTATGAATTTATATGGAGTGCTAAACAATGTAAGTGACCCACGCGACGCGACACGGTCGCTTGCATTATTTAACGCTCCATGTAAGTTCAAACTGAGCAATAGGTCGCGCGACGCGGCCACTGTCGCCGGTCGCGGTCGTCAAGTTCGGAATGCTACCTTAAAGGTACGCGTCCACTGCGTCGGAATCGGTGCGTACTGAGCACAGAAAGGAGAAGTAATTTTCTTTGGACCTTCAGATCTACCTAGAATCTTTCGGCGCAGGTACTTTCAATATCGCATAGGATGTACCTAGTACTCGTATATTTTATTTAAACTTTTACAACTGAACTAAACTACCAGTACACATAGGGACATAAACATTATAATCGTGTGTAATAAACAAACACACATAAAACTAATGATTTACAGACAGGAAATGTTTTGCACATGTGGCTATACGCTAAATGTCGAACTAACATTGTCTTCAGTTGTAGGCTAGTTTATGAACAAGCGCTCGGTTTATTTCAGCTTGAAAGACGTACGACTAACATAATAATATATAATTGTCTAGCTCTAACTACGAAGACTTGAGCAAAGGAGTATTTTATAGAATGTATCTAGAGAAGCTTAAGTGCTCAATAGCCGTTATGTGAGAAAACAATTTAATTCAATATTTTTTCCTTCCACCAAAAAAATAACTTTTTTTATACAATCATGAAAATAGCTTTGAGAATTTTTTTAATTTCACTCAGCAGTGTTTTTATCATAAAAAAATATAATGAGATAGCTTGGTCGTGGAGTGGGCCCTTAAAGTCTCAGCTGAGTGTCTAATTTTCACACCTCTTTGATGTTACTTTTTGTTATATTTCGTTGTCCAACTCGTTTCAAATAATAAAGGACTATAGTCTGGATTACATTAGTAAAATATCGAATAAATTTGATTACTAAATCGCATTTTATGCAAAATTATAATTAATTTGACGAAGTACAAAAAATACGACAAAATTTTGTAGTTAAGTATAGGAATACAATAAAAACATAATTATTGATATTGTAACTTGGAAAATTATTGGAACAGGAATTTAGTTTTTTTTTTATTATACCTACACCATGGACAAAATCGTCCTTGCCTTTGTTTGCTCATTTTAAAATATGTATATATTTTTTCACTATGACTTAATATTTACAACATTTTTACAAGACTTAAATTAAACTGAAAAACAAGTGAGTCCAAGTTTAAAAAAAATTGTTACTGAATCCAGCTCTATTCTGAAACTAGAGCAAAACTAAACTTCGTAGATAATTCAAAGATTTCAAAGATAATCTTTATTTATGGTCTTCAAGCAGCTAAGTAAGTTCTCCAGCACAGGTGCACTCGAACTAAGATAACGACCTAAGTTATAATGCCTAAGTTGGAGTTCTACCCGCACTTGGGTGGTACCTTAATTACTATATATTTATCATAAAGACAGCCGTCGAGCTAGAAAAAGACAAAATATCACTATAGTGACAAGAAAATGAAGAAGGTAAGTATTACTTACTTGTAATGCCTGTAATTAACGGCAGTAGTCGTTTAAATGTCAGGTTTGTAAATTAAACGCGTAAATAAAAAAAGTAGCCGCATGTGGCGTGGTCGTGTCTTGTATTCTTAACATAAGAAGAGGGTGAGGACTGACGTTATAAAAAGAGTAACAACAATGTTGGTTTAGCCGTTTTGGCGCAAAATATTTATGTAAGTAGCATCCAGATACAATACATATAGAGTCACAATCGTGTCAAAAAATGTCTGAACCAAAGCTCGGCGCGCGCTACGAAATGCGCAGACTTTTTAGTTAGTTACAAGGTAACCGCGATCCGAATACAACGCCGCGCTATGCCAGAGCTACGATGACAGCGGACAACCAACGTTGAACACTATGCAAGCGACATAACGTCTAAATTGGACTAAATGTGGCATTGTGAAGTATTGATACTCTATTCACTCTATAGGAATTGTATCTCAATGATAAGTAGGTATAAAAGGTAGCAGTATAGGGTAAAATAGCTCATAAAAAATTGACGGATGAATGCAGCCGACGTGAAAGAAAAAGAAAAATGCGCACGTGTGAACCTACAAGACCTTTGCTACGTGTGTAATTGTGTATTGAAAGAATCGAGCATCTGCTAAAGTGATTCGCAAAGGGCAGAACCTCAGCTCTCCTCCCCAGCTATTGTCCGCTACATTCAATAATTAAAAGTCAAAAGGTTTCGCCATCCCGCCTTGTTTATTGCCGATCGTAATTACAGCTCTGGTTCGCAAATAAATCGCGGTTCGACGACATCTGGCAATTTCAGACCACATAAATCCTGAACAATCTTGGAAGTTTCGTAACCATTGTGAAGAAATAGGTCTCAATATGTGTGCGGAAATCTCGAATGTAGGAAATGTCAAGCAAAATAGTTTTATGCTATGCAATGCGGCAGTAAAGCTCGCGTTATTACCCGAGTGCATATGAAAGAGAAGTTTAAACAAGTGCACTCGTCGGGCCCGTGCGACTATTCCACTTTTATTCCTAGCGAACAATAGGGCTGCACTCGGCCAGTTTGTTGCCTTCTACCGATCATTGGTACGAGTTACGAGGCTATAAATACGGCAAGACGTGCCCCTGACCCCGGCAACTTGATTCGCATCGAGCCGCAATGCAACTCGACTTCAGCAAATAGCAACAAAAACGTTTTTAATAGCCAATAAGGCTCCTGGCGACTAAACAGCTCCGATCATGTTCATACTCTTACTCATGTTTCTGTAAAACAATCCCAATAGCTGTAAACAATTCAATCGAGCCATTCAACTCCAATTTACAGACGATAAATCATCTTATTGAGTCGACCTAATTGAAATTTCCTCGAGTGTTCAGAATGGTGAGATCTGCGGATAGGGATTGAGATATCCGTAAATACCTTAAGCTGTGACTAGGCGAGGCCTTGGCGGTGGTCCAGCGCAAGTAGGGCAGCCGTAGGTGTCTGTAAAACCGTTTTGTTGGCAAACGCCATAATAGCTAATAAGGAATTCCTAACAGGAACAGAATAATTCCAAAGTTAGATATGTTTAAAGGCAGATACGACTTGTGAATGAAACTAATGACAGTGAACATTAGCTTCTCTCTCATCCAACCTTCTTCAGAGCCATCTTTGATACCTAGTGATGCTAAAAGTAAAGCAACTGTGCTAAAGGTCGAGGAGTACCTGCAGTCTACCTTCCCGTGTGATTGCTTATTGGTGCTTATTGGCCATGACCGTGGCTCGCAATTAGATATAATTACCTTCAATTTGTGCTCCAATGCTTGCGGTGGTCTGGCTTGATGTCTAACTCGTGCTATGCAATTATTGTGCCTTCGCAAATTAAACCCTCATTACATGATACTTTTTGCTCTGATGCGTTTCTCGATTTATTTATAGGTAGTCCATTCTGGTTAAATATTATCCACTACCACAGAAGTCAGACGGGAATATAGTTTAGTCTAAAATACCTAGAACATATTATTGAAATTTCTTTTAGTTAATTTCGAAAGAATATGATAAAACGTCATATTAAAAACGTAAACGACGATATTGGTAAATATTTGGCCGCTGTCGCTAAATTTCTTCTGTGATTAGTTAAATCAGACAAAATAAATTTAATATTAATAATATAGTCAGCTGCATATAGGGTCTGCTAATCGTACTGCTGTTTATTGCACCTTTTTATTATTAATCATACATAAAAAAGATTTATTTAAATTATGCTTTTAAGTTTTACTTATTCAAATATTGTTCTTTTTATTTCGGCGGTCATTTTTACTGTTTTTATGTAAAAAATGTTGGTCCAAGGCTTTAAAGTCTAATGTTATAAATTTTAAATAACTACATTTATAAATATAATTTGTTTTGTTTGAATTTGTTAAATTCTACATGGATCTTTGTTATCTCTAATAAAATGATTTTGATTTGATTTGATTTTGAAAATATTATAATATTGGGTATTGCATATTATATTTTCAGCTTCAGCTTTCAGATTGGTTAACATTTAGGGGTTCAATAGTTTGGCTTTTAAATCAAAATAACCGGAAAATTCGTATATTATAAATTTTGTGACGTTGGTTTTTTAAAGTGTTACTTATTATGTTATACAGTCGTTTTAGCAACACAGGTTAGAACAGTTGCGTGGCATCTGCGGCCCGAATTGTGTCTATATTAAAACTATGATCTCAAAGTAATTAAACAACGCGAATGATCACACTTCGCACATGTAGGTAATATGTACGCTGTTTTTTGTTTTAAATATAAATTCTTGTTGGTTTTTTGTAATTACAAAGTTGGCAAGGAAGCAGCGCGACGCATGCTGTCAATCTGTCGCTATTTTAACTCGGAAGCTTTTTTTTTTTAATTTTGGCAAATTCCACCGTTTTCTAGCTGGAGTCAATGTATCCCCTGACAGCCGACACGGCTCATGTCTCCAAAATAAATGCTTTAGTTTAGTAATAAGGTTAAAAATAAATAAAAGTCGTCGTCATTGTTCCGGTCGTGGTCATGAGAAATGTGTTTACTGAAGTTTTTACATAAATATTAATTAGCCATCAGATTTCGTTCACGAAGATTGCTTTAATCCATTAGAAATTCCAAGCAAAAGCAAAAATTGCCTCTACAAAAATTCTATTCGACAGAAACAATAGCATTGGTCATTGTCCTCACAGTGCAAGTAACTCTAAGTTTTTTAAACGTTTTCGGTGCCTTTTCACGACTAAAATGTCGATTGAGAAAGAAGTAAGAGGGCATCGGCGCTCTTATATCCCCTATATATTATCATATTTCTTCCCAAAAGGGCGTCGAAAACTGGAAAAATCACAGGTGAAACTGCAGTGAAAAATAAACAAGTAATCATATCGTCGCTGGAAAGGCAAATTTACTGAAGCTCCAAATGACCATTTCGAGAAAAAGCCGTTTAAAGTTTTTTTTTTTTTCGTTTTTAATTCATAACTTTTTTCCCAGCACAAGAATTTCGATGACGTCAAGGTAAACTTTTATTAATTTGTCATTTTCTATGTCCAGAAGTACAAACCATAATAAATGGACTGCTGGTTTGTGATATAGTGGCGCTTAAGTAAAAATGACTTCAATTTACAGTAAAGCAAAATTTCTTAACCGCCATTTGATTCAAATATTTATAGTCAAAATTACTTATAACTCTAAAATATTAGCTGTTAAATTGCCGGAAGCCAAATTTACTTAAAATTTACTTGTAATTTATTGCAGGAAAACAAAATTACTTAGGTGACAGGCACGAATAAAATGCCAAAAAAGTGTCGTTTAAGGACTCTGGTTGATGAAAAAAAAAAGGAAAAAAGGGTTTTTTTTCCTTTTACTGAAACGCTAAAATAGTGCTCGTATCGCTATGGGACCCGGACTGATCGACGCAGAAAAAAACGCTGATTCCGAATATCTATATAACTCAATATGCCTATTTTGGCGCTTCAGTAATTCTGCCTTTCTTGCGACGATATAAAATTTAAAAGACTCAGGGTTACGCGGAAAGGGTGTAAGTACTAAGCCGAAAGGCGTCCGTTATACTTATCATTATGAATAACTTTTACTATGAAAATAAGCCTGAAATTGCGAGAAACAAAAAAGCTATTCCATAAATTTTGTCTAGTCTCAATGACCGTTTTCTATTTATTTTTTGTGATTTCAGAGATACTCCTTTCGTAAAATTTGTTCATAATGATGGGTACCTACTGTGGTGTGGATCCTTTTTTGGTACACCCTTTCCACGTAACCCTGTATAAAACCACCCATTTCAACACTCATAGCTATATTGCTGCAGCGGTACTTTTTCTGTCCTATTTATGGTGCAAAGAAAGCCTTATAATTCTTCGACCAAAATAAAATTATTAGACGTGCCATAACCATTGAATTTGCTCAGTAAAAACAAGTCAAAACCGTCGGACATATACTTCAACACCTAATTATAACCATGAACAGTACATTTGTTACAAAAAAATTGATAGCTGTTGTTTGTTGTGTTTTTACACTTCGGGAAAGCACACGAAGGCATAATTTTTTCAGATAATATTTCGTTATCAAGTCTCATGTTGAACTTCCTACGGCTAGAGACTGACTGAAACGAAGTGAGTATCTACCGGCGCTCATTTTGTAATCTTCAAAAATGCGCTTCTCTGGGCCCATCCATTCATTTTATTTTGGTCGAAGCTATAATTATAACTTTCGCACGGCATTGGATAGATTTTCATGAAACAGAACCATCGCAATGAACCTGCTTTCAAATAATAAAAACTCATTCATATCAGGCTAGCTGTTTCGTTTTTTTTTTAAGATATACCTACAATACATAAACACTAACAAACAACCATACCTTCACCGTTCTATCGTGGATATTAAATTATAAACACCGACCAAGTGCGAGTAGGACTCGCGTAGTGAGCTACAGTCGGTAAGGGTAGGACAGCGTAGGCTTAGTAATAGGGTCCCGGTAACATCCTTTGGGTACGGAAACCTAAAAAGTACCTTACGGAACTTTTTTCTAATACAGCTTGTGCCACTGTTCAAGGATTATTTATGGTAGAGCACAATGCACTATGTTACCCAGTCAGTGTCAGAACATTACGTAAGGGTAGCGCATCAGACTTATTATTCCTCAATCGGCACGCAGCGCACGCGCATCGTGCAACGGTCGGCGCATAGTCCGTCTGACCCAATTGCAGGTTCATTCCAGTAAATATTGCATCTACCCTGCGATTCTTAACAAGCGGGCAATTTCAATTCATTGCATGTGATCACGTCGTGTGCACTTAGTAACAATAAACTGTGCTGTTTGCGAGCAAATTTCTCATTAGATTGTACTCTTGAGTTGGTTCATGAACCGGACTACCACAAGCGAATACAGCATTCTTGTTGAAATAATATTTAAATGTTCCTTACTATCTAACTATTACCAGCGCAGGCGTTGATCAGGGTGGAGCGAGATCGTTTATCAGCGCGTTTAATTTCTGAAAACTATCGTACTTGAATCAATCATTTATACGGAATAAAAAGTAGCCTAGGATGTAAACTATTTCCACATCAAAATTTAATGCTGGTTACAAACAAAACAAATTTGCTCCGCTTCGAGGCGCGAGCCGCCATCATTAGTTTATTTATTTTTAGCTTTTGTCATTTTTATGGCCCCCTTAGTTTTGGCGCCAAACGTGGAAAAAACATGTCGCATCATTGTATTATTTTCCTAAACTTGGGTAATTACGAGTGCTAATGTGTAATAATGCTGGATTGTTATTTATTAAGTGTTCGTGAATGTGCTCGAGTGTGGGTAGTGATATAATGGGGTGAAACGTGTATTTTCATGTCGATTCCAAAACTCCGTAAGAGAAGAACCTCTAGTAAAGTATCTACTACTCTACTGGGGCAATATTTCAATGACAGTAAAATACAGAAGACGAGGTAGTATGGCCTTAATGACTTTAGCCTGCTCAACAATGGGCAAAAACAATAAAAATGCTGCCCTTTGCTATCTGGCACCTAGAGAACAACAGAACTTTTTTTAGATGAAGTGGGCTAGCATTTTTCCACAACTCGATGAAAAGTGACGATGTGGGCAAAGCTAAGATGGAACACGCTTGATTCACTGTTGTCAGAGAGTTGTACTATATAGGGAACACCAATACAGAGAGCGCATTTTGGAAACGCTGCGTGCGGACTTTACCAAAGTTCACGATGTAAGGATGGAAAAAGGTCGCCTAAGTCGCCTGCATCCTGCAGGGAGCGTTCAACTAAAGACATCAAACCTGATTTAGGCCTCATGCGTTCGCACCCGCCACTGTAGGTACCTTACCATATCTCATTGTTTGTCCGATCTGAGTTCCACACTTTTTTTTTCTCTGATATTTAAATATAGTTAAAAAAAACATTCACGTCACGTTGTTCTCTTAACTTTATTCACCCACGTAACTTTATTAGCTGTACATTGACTAATATATTGCTTAGTAACTAGGTCATGATTCTGTGACCGCTTTAGCCCGTACTTTCCGTGTTTGACGCATACTTAATCAGAAATTTCTAATAATACAATCAATTTCCTCTGTTTACGCAGGCCCGCAATAAAACTCTACACAAACATCAATATTTCACATTAAGTTTGCTCGCTGGCAAAAAATAACTTGCGAAGGAAACGCGTAACTCGTAAATAAACTCGTAAAGCACTGCCGTACCCAATTATTACGTTTCGCTGGTTTTAATCATGATTAATATCCATTAAGACACGACAGGACAACCTAACCTAACCGATCTTCCTAATTAGATTTTTCATCAATATTTTTTTACATTTATGTATCACTAGCTACGTCCCGCGGTTTCACCCGCGTAGTGATGATGAATGGTGAAAGTATTTTTTCCATTTATGTATCACTAGTTGCGTCTTGCGGTTTCACCCGCGTAGTGATGAAAAATGATGATGATGAAAAGTAGCCTATGTCACTCTCCGGCCCTTGAACAATACCCACGCAGAAAATCAGGTCGATCCGTTGCTCTGTTGCTGCGTGAACGAGGAACAAACAAACTTTTCGCATTTATAATATTAGTATTATTGGCGCACCAGCGGCCTTATTATAGAAGTTTGATCGTGATCGAGATTGCATGCCGTCCCGTTCGCATATATTTACTCACACCACGTGCGTAAGTGAGATGGCACGCGATCGCGATCACGATCCAAATCATTCATAATAAGATGCCTTCAAGAAATACTAATTTTGGAACAACAATACAACATTTAGCCCTGAATAACAAACTTAGTCGCAGATAAAATGAGATGAGAATGTTAGCAATTCTTAACTGATCATGATTGTAGCATCAGATTTCCAAAGTCGTGAACCCACGGGATTTAGAATAAAGACACAACAGTTATTTATGTGCTAACTGCCTTCAGAAGTGATTGTTACAATACTCGATACTCGACTCGTTTTCCCAGGGAATACAATGCAATGCGTGCAAGCCAGACCCTGATCTGCAATTTCATATCACTGCTCGGACTCGATAGTTACATCACGTAAAGCATGGAACATCCCTATAAGTACAAACTTAACTCTCTTAGCTTGAATATAAACTCTACTCTTCACTGCTAAAGCTTTTATTCCGACTCTCTCATGCTAACCTCGTACGACGGCCAATGCACGATGCAAGACTTGATCGAGCGAAAGTAGAACCAACGCTTTCCACTCAAAGGCTAAGTTCACTCGGCATTAGATAACATTGTGTAGATTGCATTATGTAAGTTCGTGTGACTGAAGAACGGTATCGTAGTTCCTTAGCAGGTCACATTGGTGCGAATGACATCAGCTGTCAAGTGCATCATGGGAGTCAACGAACAGGATACTATGCAATAGATGCGGTCGTAGCCTTGACTCCTCAAATGGGCGATGGCGCTCGGCCAGATACATTCACTGACCCGCTTCGTCTTCGAAATTTCCAAGTGTTTTGCAATCTCTACACGTTAGTTTCGTAATAGGTGATGTTAAGAGAGGCCGTGAAATAATAGCAGTGGTCGAATCAACTTCGTTTGTTACTTAAGCGGTGGTAACAAGTTGGCTGCTGTCTAGGCGTCGGGTGTTATATGGTTCGGGCTATGCAGCCGGCGTGTTAAGTCCACCATTATCTTTTAATACCATCGACTTCATTATTCCTGGTTTTTTTGCAACACGAGGCGCGGCCAGCAAAGCGACTCGACACGGGTTTGATAACCCGGAGACCTTGGTCTTAATTGCGCTCACTCGGACCATTCCGCCGCGGCCACTTTTTATGCGCCTGCACATCGCTAGTAAAAACAAGATGACTACCCAGCCGGCTCGGAAACGGCGGTAACTTGAGGAAAATCCTAAGTAGCTGACCACTTCACAAACAAGTTGGATTACTTTGTGCGCTCTACCGAGAAAGTCATACTGGCTCAATCCCTTGCAGATCTTACATGATAAATCAACTTTCTTGTTTATATCGCTGCGAAATGGTTTATGGTTAGGACATTAAGCTATACCACCAGGGTAAGGACATTTTTATGTCACTGCTTACAAACGAGTTCTACATTACCCAAGTTTTAACTTTCAGATTTTAATCATTGTCTTGTGACTCTAACTCTACAATAAAAATAAAAAACTCGATGGTTATAGAAATAATAGTCATCATTTCAGCCATAGGACGTCCACTGCTGGACATAGCATCGATCTCCAAAAGGGCCGGTTGGAAGCAGCCTGCATCCAGTATGTGTCCCTGCGGTCTCTTTTAGGTCGTCTGTCTATCTTGTGGGTGGACGTCCTACGCTGCGCTTACCGGTCAGTGGTCTCCATTCAAGAACCTTTCACCCCCATCGGCCATCTGTTCTGATATGTGACCTGCCCACTGCCACTACAACTTGCTAATCCGGTGGGCTATGTCGGTAACTTTCGTTCGTCAACGGATCACCTCATTTCTGGAAATATTAGTAAACCTATGAAAATTATATTAATCGTAGAGCAAGGACGAAGTAAGTTTTTTATTTCTAATATTTTTTTCTTTTGTTACAGGTAAGAAACTGGAATAAAAACGGTGACGTGCTTCTTCGAAGAAGGATAACGAATCGCGTAAGAAAAACTTGTTTCATATTCTCAAATATTTTGAGAATATTTTTGTGACACTTTATGACAGATCGTCCATTACAACTTTTTAAATTAGTAAACATTTTTCCTTCGACCACCACAACAAAGACTCTGATGGCTAGGCGCCAACTCTGCGGCTTTCATTAATCATTTCTCGGTACATAAAATTCGCCATTTGCAAATCTTTACATACCCTAATGATGCTGGCCATAAAAATAACTAGTAAATTAAAAAGGAAACAATCAACATTCAAAAAATTTGAAAATCGAACCGGACGATACGATATTCCTAAAAAAGAAGTCTAATCAGCCATTAGCGGATATCAATTTATAAGACACCTATAAAAACTCTGCTAATGCTGGCCTTAAAAATAAACCAAACAGGTTGAAAAGGCGATTGGATCGACGAATAAAATAAAATTTACCTACAATAAACGTCTGATAAATAAAGTTGTGTGACGTCAGAATCAAGTAGTTTTCTATTGTGTAGTTTGACCTTGGACGGCTAGCCGGTAGATCGATCAATTTCATCTCTCATTTACATTTAATGGAAATCTTTGATGCAAAAAATCGGATAAAAGTTTCAGCTGCGGCGAATCAAGCTAGAATGGCGGAACAGTGCGACCAAGATACAATGAATTGTACAAACTAATATTGTAACGTTAATTTATACAACCAACATTTTTATAAGCCTAAACTAGTAGGTAGGTAGGTATATTTTTTTGCTATGAGATTATCTTACGAAACTTCAACGGTTCAAAAAATTGGTAAAATTGTTGTAGTGACCATTGATTTTGAATGAGGACAAAATCATCAAATCGACACCATTGTGGCAAAATTGCACAACTCACACTTCAAGAAAATTGTTTTTACTGGTCTTGAATCAGTAGATTCATAATGATAATATAATGTGTGTTATGAGTTATAAATTCCATCTCATTATCTTGGATCTCGTGATCAAAATTTATGTGCTCGCGTATCGTTAGGAACTTCTAAATACGGATATTGGTCGGGCCCGAACAATGGCGCATGATTAATGGAGTATTGGAGTAGTACATCCGGTAATCTGGATTCGGAAAAACTTTTCTTATTTTCGTATAATATAATGTAATATTTACTTAATGTAGTACCGGTTTTGGCCAAATAACCTCATAGATTTGTTGCAAATAGGGTTAGCAGTTAAAATATAGAACATTTATTAAGCAAACTTCTTAGAATTGGAGATCTGGAATTAATTTTCTTGACCTCTTGCAACTCAGGGTGGGATAGAATAGCCGTTCTGTATCTAAAATCACGATATAGCTAAAGTGTCGGATACACTTACACAGTAACACTATTCTGCCTATGTTTATTCCTTAAATCGATTTATTTTATTATTATATAATATGATTATTATACTCTAAGGATGTTGTTTAAGTCTAGACACCTTTATTACATGTAGATGTAAGTAACTAGGTAAATACAACATAGGTACTTAAGAGTTGAGATAAAAGTCGAATAAATAGATCTGTCTGGTAAAATTTTCTATATCTGGCACGGGCATTTTCCTTGACTTTCTGGTGACTATTGGACCATTTGGACAGCCCTAAGGAAATGACTGTGTGATTCGGCAAAGAGGACGCTTTGGAGGAAAGAGGCCGTTGAGGGGAGAGGAGAAACCAATCGAGCAATTTCACAGCACGCACGACTGGCCTCTCCACAGATAAGTGAATAGTTACTGAGTAAACCTCACGACTGTATAAACACTTTGGAGGCTGTAGACGCAAAAAGCTTCGCGTTTTTATTATATCACTTTCTGTGGCTAGGTATTGTATTTGTACATTTTTTTTATAAGACAGTAGTAATTGAGTTCTGGGTGGCTGTTCTAAGGAGACCACTCCGTAACTTTTAAAAAGTTTCGAAATTATGAAAAAATATTGCTTGTTACTATAGTAGGTATTTTAGCTTAAGTAGGTATACATACCTACTACATAAACTGACTTGGTTTTGAAGCAATTTTACGTATTAATCAGTGTACCTATGTAGTTATGTACCTACCTAACTAGTTATAAAAGTAGAGTTTTCTTATTCAGTAGGTACCTATAATTATTTCGAATTATAAAAAATTATCTGTTATTAGCCGCACACTACAAATAGTTAACCACCAAAACCACCTAGTTAGTATGTAGTTAAATTTAAATTAATCACGTTGTCTGGCTTCTGCTTTATATCAGTAAAAAGAGAACGCTCGCTCATTTCATGCCAAGAGAAAACTATCGATTATTTATAAATAATCGCACGAGTAATTTCATAGCTAAGTGCCTTAATATAAATCAATGCGAAATAGACAAATATGCGCGCACCCACGTTATCGCAAATAAATGTTCACTAACTCAAAATAATAAATTATTTATATTTAACACAAAAGCATCCAGGCGTTACGTGCAGATTAATGGGCAGATTTTTTCATAATTGCATGACAGATTGCTAGAGCAACGAGATGGCTGTTTATTTCCAAAACACAGTTTGGTAGGTCATCGCTCTAAGAGGACACGTGATGCTGTGACGCGGACCTAGGTTGGCGTTCGGCAGCCAAGCTCGTCATTCCTACTTCTAATCTAATTTACCCGTCATCACGTCGACCGACAATCATGTTCGTCACATACATCGCTGCTCACACGAAACCGCGACTTCAACAACTACGACAGGCGGGACAATCTAACGCAAACAATTTGAGAAACACTCTATTGGCGCACGATAAAATGTCCGCCACACCTTTTAAATCGGTGCTGGAGAGTGAGATAACCTGAATGCTGCAATTTAGGTCGTCGGTCTATTTTTTAGATACCTATGTAGGACAGCGGTGATTGGTGCCAATGTGTCACGCATGCCGTACGACCAAATACACGAACTGGGTTGTGTTTATCTGACAAATTAAGGGCATTGGTAGAATCAAATAGGTCTAGGTTTGTGATAAAGGAAAGTTACCTAGAAATTGTATACCTAACACGCAGTTTATAATATTCCGCCAGGTAGGTAATATTAGTTATGGATGACAATGTCTTATCAGAATTTCTTTTTAGTCTGGGGGACACCTAAAAAGATTGTAGAGTTAATTATATTTATCTTATATTTTTTTAATAATAATAAAAAAACTATTACGAAAATTTATTTTTGGATGGTTGGTACCTAACCTACTAGTCTAAAATGTAAATTACTTACGTTACACCATTCTGCGTTGGAGCGCCCAAATTTGCTTTTTGGTTATTTTACCGAAAACTTTTAGTGTCTTAAACATCGATAAATTATAAAAATTCTTTGGTCTTAAAGTTGAGTTTTTACCTACAATTTTTCATGGTACCTTGGGTAGAGTTTGGATCTGTCTAGGTCCAATAGGTATAATGTCCAAGTCAAATCTTCTATATCGGCCTCTACCTACTGAATGTTAATCTGTGGTATGATAGAGATTATAACATAACTACCTTCTGCTTAGATGATTCACCTAACCACCATGGTAGGTAGTAGGTACCTACTACCTATCTGAATCTATTATGTGAGATTATTAATTAACGTCGTTCTTTATTAAAATGGGTATGGATAGTATTACATCATTCTAATTATGGAAACTACCTAATAGCTACCTTTGATTATGTAGCTAGGTACCTTAATTAATTTTGTACAAAATCGTTGGTTACCTATTTACAGTTAGGTACCTATCTAGGTAGCTATCTAAGAGGTACCTATAAGACATACTAGGAGACTGATTAGTAACCTGATTAGTGATTAAACATTTAGGTTTACTAACTAAATACAGCCTAGACTGCCTAGACCAGCCTGGTAGAACGATAAAGTCTGAATTATACACGCAGGGCTACCATATCAAAATTTGGAATGTCAAGAAGATTTTTGTTTTGTGTTGAAAGACGTTAATCAAGACTGATTTTACATCATTATGTACCTACCTATAATATCATTTCTGGTAGGTATTATACATCGCCCAAAATAAAAAAGCTTTTCTTTTCTTTAATCTACTTGACGCTTACAGCAGTTAAGTACCTACCCAGGACCCAGGTATAGGTAGGTAGTCTCCTCACATTTGTTTACCCCATTTTTTTACTTTCTTTTCAAGTTCAAGAGTTGCGTAACAAACGAAGTTGTTTTGATAGAGCGACTCTACATAAATCGAGGGTGTTTTATCGGCGCGCCACATTCTGTCGCCGGCGACTTGACTATCTGTGCCACGGCTGCGCGCGGTCGCGGGGCGCGGAGTGTCGCGGGGGGGTGGTGTGGGGGCATGTGACGTCACGTCGACCGTGGCAGTGAGTAGTGAGAGCGGCCGCGACGCGCGCGAGCTCGCTCGACGTACTCCGCTGTAGACGGTCGCGCGCGCGCAACGTGCATTTTCCCGCTCGGTCGGACGCGGCATTTCGTCTCCACTCCACGCCACCGCATCCACTCGTGAATCGTGCTCGTCTCACCTGTTGCTCGGATTGTGTTGTGATTACAATTTACAAAGTTCAGGAGCAGCCTCTTATACGCAGGTTAATCGCCCGGCGATTTGTTTCGGTACGAACGTGGTGCATACGAACGGTGCATGTCCGTAGAGGCGCGTTTAGATTGTTTTGTGCTGGGAAAAAGTGAAGTGAAAGCCTTCGGCGGAAGATGTCCCTCGGCGGTCGGGGAGGGCGGCGTGTGTGAGCTCGCCGACATGAATCGCCGCCGCTGGACCAACAACGGAGGGTTCCACACGCTGCGGATGCTGGAGGAGAGCTCGTCCGAAGTGACGTCTTCGTCCTCCGCTCTCGGGACGTTGCCACCGGCGATGGTGATGTCGCCTGAGTCGCTCAACTCGCCTAGCGAGTACGCTGCGCTCGAGCTCTGGGGCTACGACGAGGCGTACACCTCGGCGCAGTCACTGCTCTCCACATGCTCCATGCAGCAGCAGCAGATGTCGCAGCCGCTGCCTTCGATGCCGCTGCCCATGCCTCCAACCACGCCTAAATCGGAAAATGAATCTATGTCTTCAGGTCAGTTACGGACCCTAAAGAATCGCTTATGCTTTTTTCTTGCTTATTGCTATAATAGTGGCTTCCTGCAGCTTGTAGGACTCTCAATGACTTCTGATATGGTCATCACTTTTGAAAACGTAGTGGTTATGAGCTTTGCTTTTTGGAATAATATTTTCTAAGTTTAATAGTAAATAGATTGTTTGTACTTGTCTACCTATCAGCATAGTTTTCTATTAGATATTAGTTTTCATTATCCTGCAAGGAGGCATTTATCATCATGACTATGAAGCTTAACATAATTATAACGGACAGAAATATCTAGAAGAAATGAAGATGAAAAAATAAAGCTTTTAAAAACATGCGAATGTTTTGAAATGTTTACGTGATTTTGGCGGCAAGCGTTCGTTCGGCGCTCGCCGGCCGCTGTCATCGACCTTTGGCCCGGATACCTTGACCGGGCGTCGCGAGCGATTGTCTCCTTGCCCTTACAATCGTTTTGTTTACCCTACATTTTGATTCAGTCACGTGATAATGACCTCTATTTAGAATAGGTTTTCAGGCGTCGCAAATAAACTTATCTGCGCCTGACTCGGCCACCTGTATAAAGATACTGGAAGGTTTATCATTGTGTTTATTCCAATATCAAGATGAGTTGATAACTCTATAGTTTATTCATTAAAACATCCCGCTGCTCCTGTTCTGTTAATACAGTCTAACTAGGTACCTAAAGGTAACCATAACTGAGCCATTCATCTCGTCACTGGCTAATTCTAGCATGGAAGCAGAGGTATTCCAAAACAAGACGAAAATAGTTTTAAAAAGAACTTACCTACAGGCTATGTAGGTTATAGGTATACAGCATAATGGTAGGTAGAGGTAACTATATAGGTATAAAGAATAGTCCAAAACGTTTAAACCAAAGTGCCTATGCCTACCTACCTGGTACCATGTTTGATTAGCAGCATGTGGGAGGATATAGGCAAGGTAGAGTTATCTACAATACTACCTAGAACTATGAGTAACGCTTATCGCAATAGTTTTCCAAGGTTAACGTGGAAAATTTACCTAAAGGAAGTAAAATACTACTCAAAACTTGTCGACGATAGACAAATACAACATTCCAAACACATTTTTCAATCAAATGTTTATCGATTGCTTTGATACGTTGCGATTGAATTGATTTTATAAGGTTTTAAATGATACACCCAATGAAGGTAAAAATGTCATTGGAGGTTAAAAGTAGGTGTGTAAAGTAGAATGAAAATCTGTTCATATTATTGCGTATCTACTTACTGGCTGAGTCATTCTTATTAGCAATGGGATTATGCCAGCAGCATTAAAATTATGAATGAACTGAACTGTTGTCACAACTTCCACTTTGCAAAGTAAATTGCTTGTAGGCACTGCTTTGAGCTAAATTGGGTAGGTTAGGTACCTATAAGTAGATAACTGGATCTAATTTGACTAGGCATACTTACCTAAATGAAATTGGGTAAACCTAAGATTCAGATCATAGAAAATACTGATTGGGTACGTAGATACTTAGGATTAAATAAATAAGAGTTGTCTGAATTAGTATAGTATACTATATCTGCTAGGGCTAGCCTTCGTAAAAGTTTTTACCTCTCTAATCACTAAACATTATATTTGCTTGAACTCTTTTACCCGAAAAGTTACATTTTTATTACTCTACTCACTCAGTCCAAATGGTTTCTTTTTGAAAGCTGCATTATATGATAAAAATCTGCATGAAAACCTCTAATTCTGATTCATTCAGCCAGTTTTTATAACGTAGCATTCCAGCTGGTAGCCGATTTCAGATATAGGCTGATACGTATAAATTAGAGGTACATATTATAGTAAAATAAAAAAAATTCAATTACCATGTTATTTCAACTATCGGAGCAAAAAACTTGGACAGAATTTACTGTACGATTTTTAAATTAGGTAACGCATGTTTGATGTTATCGAAGTTTTTTTTTCTTCTTGTAGAACCCATTTATTACTCAGGAGTCAGGACGTTATTTTCAAATCAAACCATGTTAAAAAGCTCTGTAGAACCCAAACTATTTGTCATAATGCATGTGTATTAATCTACCATGAATATCGAGGGTTGTACTCGAGAAGGGGCCCAGAAACACGCTATTTTGGAGTTAGAAATAGACCCTTTATTTATTCGTCTATCATAGAGAACGACAACCCAAAGCTAATGAAGCAAGAGTAATCGCGAATTAAATATCTTTAAAATTATACTTTCAAAGGAAAATCAGACCTTTCAAAACATGCCATTTTAATTTGTTTGTTGGTAACTAGTTTCCATAGAATCTATGAATTAATTTCGCGATAATATCTAGGTTATTTCGAATCGCGAATGTATCTGTTTCTTCTAAGCAAGCTTGCTCTATCGTAGACCGCGTGGAAAGCCTATTTTCGAACAAAAAAGGCATAGGTGTAGTGAATAAATACCTAACAAGCAAGCTGAACATACCTACCTCAAAGCGTCCAGAGGTTCAAAGCGGAAAAATCTTGCTCAATATATACTTCTATCCCCAAGAGGACAGAGGGAAGGTTCTATCCCAGCATTCTGGACACTTCCTTCCACCAAGGAGCTTAGTTTTCTTTATTATTCTTTGAAGTAGTTTTATGTTTTAATTTTAGTTCTTTGTTATTCTAAATATATACCTAAGTATAACTTTAATCTGGAAATAAAACATCTTACGGGGGCTATAGAAATGCTCTAGTTTGATATTGCCCAGACCATACCCTTTTAATCTTTGACCAAAACTTTTACTTTTATCTACTTAAAACCGGGAATAAAGTAGGTTACTAATATCAAAACGTATATTGGTGGCAACGTGGAAATCGTACGTAGCTGCATGCACTACGGAATTTCAAATCTTGCCAAAACTATTTTAAGTAAAGACAAAAACACAGATAATTCTCGTGGAAATTGTTTCAAATTGCCAAGTGAAACATTATAAACAATTTAAAAGTGAACCGGGCAGCGTCCGGTGCGCTGCCCGCCGGTTGGACCGGTCCAGGGACCTTATTCTCGCGTGCTCGAGATTGTTTTGGCCATTGTCGTTCTAGTTAGAAATATTGTGAGAGCGAGAGTGAATGAGATAATCTCTAACGAGCGAGAATAGGGCCCAGACCACTTCTGATGTCAAATTGCATCGCCTGACAACGCGTATGCGCATGATATTGTTATACTTCGAGTGTCTCAAACGTAAACGTTAAAAATGAAAATGAACTGAGGAATGTCGGAAATTCTGTATTATTGTAGTATTTAGAATTAGAATTATTTAGTTGCACAAAATAAAAAAATTATCTTTATACCTACCTATTCCTACATTTAGGTATGCTTGCATCGCATACTGAGGCATATTCTGTCATACCACTCACTAAACTAAACCAATCTGACAGGACTAAAATTATCTGCGTCTCTTTTTATTTTAATATGTGAGAGAGGGATGGCAACAATTTTAGAGCTGTCAAATTTAGTTTAGTATAGAGTGCATAAGCAGTGCAAGGACCGTTCTTTATCAATTGTCAAATTTGACAGTTGAGATCGTAAAATTCGATAAAATGCCATATGACCAGTTCTCGCTATGATCGATTCTAAGCATTTTAACGAATTTGTCGGTCGATAAAGAATGGTACTTGCACTGCAGAATCGATGCCAAAGTCACTGTTTGTAGGGACAAAACTTGGATTCAATTGTGATTATCTTTGCTTGGATTTGAGCTCGCGACGTGGTATCGACTCAACGAAGAATGCATGGGCTCTTAAGTTATAGCCTAAACAATCTTTGTAATCGCCTATGGTTTCCATTTCCACTTTCTTCAATGCGCCCATGCGATTCAAGTTTCACGCGAGGAAAGTTCTAGAAATTGTCGATACAACCTCTGGCTCTATGTTTATCTAGTAAACTTGTTGTTTAAGCACTAACCTTGCAAATACCAGTCTAGTAACAACCTTACGTAACTGAGGAGCAGGCCACCTTCATGCTACTTATCTGGAGGATCTAGCTGTGCAGTCGTTTCTATTTTTAAACCGCATTACAATGCTTGACAAATTTAATACTACAATAATAAGGTGAAGGTTGAAACAATATAGTTATGTAGGTAGAATAAGTTAAGGCACGATATGAAATTGGTACGATAGAAATGAATACTGCAATGGTAGAGACATAATTAAATAGCTGCGCCGCCCGCGGTTTCACTCGATATTTTCAAATTTTTCTACCAATGTCCAGAATATACGAGTAAAGAGCTGTTATCCGCTACTTCGTACGCGTAGTTTTTCATAAAAGCTTTCACCCCCTTTTGACCCGTTGGTCGAGTTGGTAGTGAACCTGCCTTCTGAGCTTGGGGGCGTGGGTTCGATTCCCACCTAGGACAAACATTTGTGTGATGAACATTTGTGTTTGTTCTATATCTGGGTGTTAATATCTATTTAAGTATGTATTTAAACCTATATATGTATATATATCAGTCTCTGGCAGCCATATCACAAGCTTTGCTTAGTTTGGGGTCAGATGACCGTGTGTGCAAAAATGTCCCGAATATTTATTTATTTATTTTAATTAGACCCTTTCGCAAAATCCTTTCTTAGCCGACCTCTACATCTCTTAAGGAATAGTGCACCAAGTGTTAGTTTACTTGTATGAATGTCACTCCTCGCGATGTAGACTACTGCATTGCCATATTTCATAAAGATTGGTTCAGCCAGTCGTAAAAAGGTTACAGAAAGGAGGGATGGAGTTTTAAACATTATTAAATAGGTATTTGTGTAATTCGATTATCACGTTACCAATAGTTAACCTTCTCCTTTAGGTACAATCCGAATACTACTGCAGTGATAATTTTTGTAGAACTTGCTTCCGTAAAGTTTAACCCTGATAGTCTCTTGGACCGTATCTCACAGTTTGCTCAAGCATTTTGGTAGTTTCAGGGTCTCTTCCGAGTTAGACCGATCGTTTATTTCCTTGTTCTTTGTAGCAACTTAATTTAGGCAACTTTTTCACACATATTCATCGATTGTCCGCGGTATTTCTTAAGAACATGAGGGGTTGACTTAGCGTCTAATTTTCACACGGCATGGCCTTTACTTAGTCCAAGCATTTTTTTTTGGTCTGACAACTGCAATAACATCATGAAAAGCTGAACAAAAACATTTTCTATTCATAATTATTTCACTGTATATCGGGTACCTGCTACAGTTATTCGTTCAAAACCCTAGCAAAAGTGATCAAATTCGTTAAATGTATTATATTCAAAAAACTTTTTTTTTACAATGTTGTTACAGCTGTCAGAGCAAATATATGCTTGGACCGAGAAAAGATATGTGAAACTAGGATGAGAAAGTAGGATGAGAAAAAAAAGGCATTGATTTACAAACAGATTCGTCTTACGGGTCAAGTACAAAATTTACGAAAAGTGTCTGGAATATATTTTAGAAATACTACTGACAAAGGAATTGAAATCCTAGTTCAGTAAAACAAAGTCTAATTTAGCTCGCAACAAATGAACACTAATTATACAGTACATTGAATTACCTTAATAGAAACTAATAAAGTAATTTAGTAATATGTACATTTATGTATTTCTATTCAGCAGTCTACATTATTTTTAGTTTGTGTTAGTAACTAGCTGTTGCTATGATTTTAGTCTACTTTTGATCATCAAATTTTTGAGTGCTGTGTGAAATCCATACTTTTTAATATCTTGGCGTAAATTAGGCGTAGTCTTTAATATCTATGATGACTGGTGCTAGGTGTCCATAGGCGACGTGACAGTGACCACTTACCACCAGGCGATCCGATTGCTTGTTTGCTACCCAACGCTACCCTTGCCATAAAAATAAGTTTAGTTGAAAGGAAAATTTATTTATAGGGATACCTAGTTGGTAAACCCGCATTAAGCTTATCTGTTTAAACTAGCCATGGCTTAGAGCAAGTTTTATTGACGCATTTGGTACAAATTACGCTAGATGCGGGCGCGTTTATTAGCTTATTTTTTATTTTCGTTCTGTTAGCAGACTTGGAAAATATGTGTTTTAGGGTTCCGTACCCAAAGGATAAAAACGGGACCCTATTACTAAGCCTACGATGTCTGTATATCCGTCTGTCCTACCTTTTAACGGCTGTATCTTTTGAACGGTAAAAGATACCCAATTTAAATTTTCACTAAATATGTAATCTAACGGAGGATTAACTAAAAAATAATACTTAATCAAGTCCAATAATAATAAAACCGGCCAAGTAGGAATCGAGTTCCGTACCACCACAAAATAAAAAAAAGTAGTACAAAAATACAATATCACGCCCAAGCGGTCACCCATCCAAGTTCCAACCGCAGCCTACGTTGCTTAACTTGGTAATGAACATAAATTCGTCACCGACTTATACTTGATCATCACGTCTTATTATTTGTTATTATACTTTAGAGTGTGTACTATAATCATGCCAAGTTTGACGCTTACGTACGTTTTTACATCAGAGCAAATACAAAAATACGATTTAAAAAAAAACTGTTGTTGTATGGGGGGTTTTAGTTTTAACTTTTTGACTTTATTATTATTTGTTAGTTAATCCACCGTAACATTACATCTGTGAAAATTTCAACTGGCTATCTATTACGGTTCTAAAGAGGATGGACGGACTGACAGACAGACAGCGTAGGTTTAGTAATAAGGTCCCGTTATTACCCTTTGGGTACGGAACCCTAAAAACTGAAGGTGATTTGCACTTGGCCAGTTTATTATTTTCGTTCAGTTAGCAGACTTGTAAAATATGAGTTTTTATTTAGGAAGCATAATCAATCATGTTTTTAGTTCGCGTGACACCCGGCGTCTGGCGAGCTTTCCACGAATTTTCCAGACCTAGCGGAGATTAGAAAAATGGATTTCCTTTTATTTATATTTAGTAAGAAAAACTCGCTCTACTTAATTAACTTAAGAAATCATGAACAGAATCACGGTTCTTTTAAAATCTTAACTGTACAAACTAAGCAGGTATTTCGCTCTTTTGTAAAAGCAACAATACGCTAATGAATTTAAAACAGAATTTGCATTTACCGCTGAATAAACCATTTTAATTCTATTTTCGTCTCTTTCATACCGTTGAAAACGTATTGAAGACTCACAATAACTTTCATTAAGTTAATCTTTTACGTCCTTTGTAGAGCTTTCAAGGCATCTTTAGAGAAAATGTTTATTTTTCTTATTTATAATTTTAGTAACCTTTAGTAGTATTTCAGCTGACTTGTTTATTTTTTTCATGAATTTGTTCTTACGATGTGTCATGCCTATTCATATCGCCATTGCCAAATGTTCAATGTCCAAATCATACGTCACACAGTCGTTCTAAATCCATATATAATTCAACTCTCAATACGTAGGTATGTAGGTACGTATAGTTAGGTGTTGCATTGCATCACACCTAATTGGCGTAAAATGACTAGGTGTTATTTAGGATACGATCCAGCCCCACGGGCCCCACCTGAGGTGAACGTATTGGCGTCCGCGTGGGGGCGCCAAGGTCACCACGGTTTTTTGACACCCGTCGCATATAAATAGTACCAACGTACTTCCAACTATCGGGTACTAGCGCTAATTATTTCGTGCCTGTACTAGTCGGTACACTAAGCCGGAAATCGTTCGTTTCTCAATTTGAATAATCGTTTTGTTTCACCAAGGTGAAAGGCTACGGACCCCTCGTGGCCTTGCTAGCCGGCCACAATAGACTAGCAAAAGAATTGTTATAATATCTAAATTCTCGTGCATTACAACTTTCACACGAGTTGGAGACGTGGGGAACCTATAACGACAAGATAAAGTTTGACTTTGACCAATCACCTCTCATGAATAAGTTCGCAGCGAAGTGTGAACACGACACTCAGATCCTTATAATAGATGGTAACCAAACGCTACCAATATGTGTGAAATGTGATACGCCGAGCGGAGCCATGCATGATTGATGATTCCTTAATCAACGGGTTCACAGACCTCCGAGTCCATACCGTTGAGATAGCTTATGACTTCGACCATAATAACATCAAGAAGTTATATAACAACAATAATAGCTCTGCTGTGATTATGTAGATAAAACTACCGCGATTGTTAAAATAATGAGCTTAGGTCATAAATGGTGCCCATTTCATGTAAGTCGGACAGGACCTGTGGAATTAGCATACAAATGGGATCAGTCGCAGCCGCCGGCTTTGCCGAGCTTCGGTGTTAGAATAATATTAATCTATGGCGAGCAGCTGCCACTCCTCACATTAGACGAGGGTCCAATAATTTAGTTTTTTTTTAAACTAATAAAAGCGCTTAGATTTGGCAACCCTTTGAAATAATCTATTCTGCTCCTGACCCTCAATTCTAAGCACGCGGCCCTTATTATAGTCGTTCCTATTTAAGTTTCCACGCCTTTACTAATACAACAACATGTTGCCGTCTAACGATGACAGTCGATTGATTAGATTTAAAGTTTGCGCATAATTTCGGTTTTTGCTTCTCGAAAGTTCGTTGACTTGAGTTGACACCTTCACCGTATGACTTTTCCGTGATTTGATAGTATAATTGTCGGGGTACTGTATTTTGAATATAACTCTTGAGATATATCATCGTGTGCTGCATTCGATTTCATTTGACCGATCACCAGACTATAATAATTATGTGCATAACACTCGTGTAAATAATCTTTGTCTACAAAGCTAAGCCCCAATCCCACAGTTTTTCCAACAAAAAATATTGATCGAGTAAGTAACCCATCAAAATATTTGCGGCTGTAAATCTAGGCCATCAAACACTTAATCCTATTTCAAAATCATCGCCGAAAAGTAGAAAATGTGACTAGAAAAAGCTTGGTTTTCTTGGTGTACCTAGGAAGGCACACCAGCGGAAATGCGGTCGAGCGCGCGTCTCGCTCGGGTGCGCGTGCGCTGCCAACGCGACGCTTGTTACTCCTATTATCTCGCTAGAGTCGCCCTCTGTAACGATCTTCGAGATCGGATATCTTTAGAAGACTTGGGAACCCTCCTGCATGTGACAAATTTATGTTGAGAGGACGTGATTTAACTGTACCAGCTTTATTCTACCTAAGTAATGCCACATATATTATATTGTTCTAGCTTCAGTCAAATTCAGTAAAATTTTAAATCTTCTATAAGATCTACATGGTTTTTTGTCATATTTCTTCATCAATCATCAAAGAAAAAGTAAACAGAAACATTAGCGTCGTTTTATATTATTTTCGAGAAATTTTCAAATTGTCGTAACAGTTGCAACATGAACCTCGAGCTTAAATTGAAATGATACAAATCTGTGTTCATTATCCTCAAATTTCATTAATCTCAGTCGAGCATCTCTCATTAACGGTTAAAAGCACAAACGCTCTCTGTTGACTCTGTTACGACTCTTCCCGGATCTCACGAGCCATTGATCTAAATCAAACGATTATCATAACGGACTTCTTGAATCTCGTCTCTTTAGTGTATTGTTAGAAGAATAATGTAGTTGGCATACTTGCCATATACGAGTCTTTTGATCATTGTCAATCAAAGTCGTGTAGGGCGATGATCTCTCCTTTTAGCCATTCTTATTGTCGCAAAGGGGGGCAAGTTAAACCAGTTTGTATTTGCAATTTGTTTTTCAAAACAGCAACGTCCATGTTTCTAACGTCCAAAGCGTTGAAGTACTCGCGCTAAATTGATTTCCAAGTTAGATAACAATAGTTTTTCTGTGTCGTTTTTTACAGGCCATAGACCGTAAAAAACTGTGTGGGTACGTCTGATATCTTGACTCGTTTGTGCCATAACGCGCAGTCATCGCGATGTTCTTGCTCCATTATCCTCTCCTAAATAAGGTAGTGCTTGTTTTTCAGGCCCTGTGATAGAAGACAATTGATTGGCCACTCAGAGGTCACAACAACATCAACTTGTCTTTGATCTACCAACTTTATTGTTGAAGCTTCAAAAGTTTTTTTCCCGTTTTTTTCTAACAAATGTTGTAATACCTTGACTACTTGTTTGTGATATCACAGTTATCACACATACATATTACAATGCAAGAATTTTGCAAAACTGTGTTCAAATGCATACTATTTTTAGCAATGCCTCCATAAGACGCGTTAGAATTTGGACAATAAATAACACACATTAGCAAAATCTAGATTCGACTACGTAATCGTGTCGAATTACAATGGAAACGTTATACCTATGCGGAACTTAGTCTGCGAATAACTACGTGACTTTGAACTAAAGTAAGCACAATATCAACTGTTCCCTATTCTGTACCACCAGACACGTACTGTTTAAACAATACACTTTATTACTTTGCAATAAAGATAATGTTCCAATGCACGTCGATTGTAATCTCGAAGTATCTCTAGACACTCGTACATGTAGTGAAGACATGTTACCGCCTCCATATCCCCTGGACACTTTATTGTACCACATCCTACATGCGGGATTTGCAATAATAGCAATGTTTCAAAGTTATTGTCGATCGAGTCGAGAATAACAATTGCCAACCTTGCAACGCGATGCGAAGCTAATGCAGTTTATGAGCTGCAATTTGATTAAACTCAAATGCTTGTTACGTTTTGGCTTCCTAGAACTGCTGCTCCATTATGGTATGATAAGTCATAGACATTATGTCATGAAATTCATAGATAATCATAGTTTGATAAACCGGCTGGGTCGGCGGGGAAAACTTAATGAGCAACGATTTTTTTTAAGCCTCGATGTGAGTGCTTTTATTCTTCAAACGGCTGAACAGATTTTCTTAAATAACAGACTCGAGCAAGTCACGTTTCAAACAAAAAAAAAAAACGGTTAGCCGTATGGAAGTTACGATGCTACAGATAGACGCACAGATACACACGTGAAACTTAACATCCCTCTTTTGCGACGGGGTTAAAATAAAGCTGTCTGTGTAACCCCTAACTCCTCATAAACCACGCAACGGATTTTGATGTGGCTTTCACCATCAGTTAGATACCTTGTCACGAAAGTTTTATATATATAACTAGCGACCTAGTTCTAGGTCCGTTTTAGTCCACGTCCTACGTTGCTAGTAGAGTACATTAGATTTCATAATTTTTCAATAAACTAGAAGTCAACTGAATAATTTAAAATTATGAGTTAAATATTGTTTTGTCCGTCCTTTAAAGATCATGATGTCACTGTCGTTAGTAATACTTGCCAATATATTTTTAATCAAACATGTTGTCATTAAACGAGGGGTCTTTAACAGGTAAACGATCGACGTGGCTGTTTATTTTGACGTTGCTTAATATGGCCAGTGAGATCAGACGATTTGGGTACATGAATCATTGATTTATGCATAAAACAAGCTCACAAAAAACTTTTATTTTGCATGTAATGAACGTCATTTATTTTGAGATCACTTTGGATAGGACTAAAATAGTAAGAATGAAACATCTTTGTTCTCTGCTACAAAATTAAATGGGTCTAACATTCAAGATCTATTAAAAGCGTACATACATCTCCACTTCTCAAAACATGGACTCATGCGTGACGCGAAAAGCATTTGAAGACTGGATTAAAAGACAAACACATTTATGTGAATTAAGAGGCTGTTTTCACGGATAATATAATCAGATTTATCACCAATGAAGATTTGCTAGCATAGTGGATGAACTTGCATTGCTTAGCAACATTTCAGACATACCTAAATTGAGCGTTCGCCCGTTTGCTCACACTACAAAACGTGACTATACAATACGACATCTCCACGTGATGATGTCGTCCGTGAAAACTACCACTTAGGCTTGATGGGCGTTCAATGATAAAACAAATATTCGCATTAATTGGCTTACGCCTCATCAAGTATAAACTTTCGGAACAAATGTGCGTCCCCTCATAATGAGTTGGCATTGACTTTACACTGACATCAAAGGAAATATTTTCGCACTCTAATGGACGCTGTTCATTACAAATCTTTTCATGATTACAAGATTTATTATGATGTTTTATAGATGTTTAAATTTTAAATACACATTATTACCATTCTTTGTACGCCATACGTCTTTTTTATATTATAAAACACGATAGAAACTGCTAAAAACTGTGGTTGGAATAGTATGAAGTTTTATTATGCAAGGTTAATTTAAAATACATCACTAATGCAGTTGGCATGAAAGCAGTAGTGCATGATTTAGTGTTTGGCGTTGTGTATCTGTGGAACCAAATCAGGACATTGCAATTTGATATCACTTTCCTAAGAAATAAGGTGCAATCAAATTGTGCACAGAAGTGCACAGCAGTCGGTGATAAGCCGGTTGGGCGTTTATACCAATGGCGATAAATTGAGTTTGCTTGGCCTTGGCTCGCATCATTGCGAGCTCTGGCATTCTCCTTATCGTGTGTTGAACTATATGCAATATCAAATCGTATACTTGCATCCTCTGCTTTTAGTGCAACACATGCAAAACTGTGTACGTAGGTTTCTGTGACCGTGTCTACATTTAGGCAGATGGCACACACACGCACGGTTCGCGCGTGTGTGTTTGATATGTATACGATGCAGTAGTCAAGGTCGGCAATGTCATTGTACGAACGAACCCGGCGCAAATTCGCACTCACACATACGTTTAGCTTGGCATTTGTGTGTTTAGCTATTGAAATAATCTTATCATGTAGGTCACCTTACTTTGTAGATAGCGCACCAGCTATGCACTTAGTGAATGCATGAGTTTCCACTTGTTTTAAATAGTTTTATTTATCGTTCTATTTTGTGACTGTTGTCGTTGTATTGGGATCTTAAAATTATTTAATGAAAACGCTGGCAGGTGCAGAAATGTTTATAAAATTAAATGGGTCACGCATTGTAAATGCGAGTCGTTAGAATTTTCAGACCATGCAACTAGCGTGGTCACCGCCTGAGAAGCCTAAAACAATTAAATAACATTTGTATGTAAGTGATCTCAGGCCACTGCAATGTACGTTACCTGCTATGACAGATTACTCCCGAAATAAAAATAATTTCACCGTTGCCAGTTCACTTGAATTATTATATACCAGTAAAGCTCACATATTGACAGTAAAAGTCGTGCAAAAGTTAAACAATATAATCCGAAAGACCGATAAAATAATTTCAATAAGATTCCCATTGACGTGATTTTTATTAGCTCTATATTTTGTTCTTTGTACCTAATAATAGCGAACATTTATGTTTTCGCATGTTTGACGATAACAATGCCATTGTAGGTAGTAGGTACACTAGGTACATACATTTTCAGGTTCCATTCTAGAACTGTTTCGTTTTACTTTACAACGATTTAGCACGCGAACTTAAATCCCTAACAGAGAGCGGAGAGAAAGAGATTTTTTTCTCTTTCTCTCCCGTTGGTTGGACGGCAGTCCGTCTACCAAATCCCTCACGTCTGTTAGCTTATTTAGAAACATATGTAAAAGGAGAATTTACACCTAACATCACGCCTAATTTGTATTCCGATCATTTAGTAAAGTTATTCCATTTACTAGTTGTAGAACTCTAATCTAACCTACAAGTGTGCAGATTTAAAAGTTTCTCGACTTATATAGAGTTCATTCAGGATAAGTTTCCAATGTCATCGGAATACTACAAGCAATAAAATAATTCCAGTGACAGCGTAGCTTATGGTTCGTCATAAAACTCCAGTGACGAAACAGATTCCTAAGACTCGAAAATAGCTTTGCGTCATCATATGCATTGTGAGTTTTCCATTCGACTAGTAGGTAAATGTTTGCTGCGCGCTTAAAATAGCCGACTGTAAGTCAAACGAGCACATCAATGGTAGCGCGCAAGGCTGGGCGCGGGCGCCTGAGTCCATGCAGCGATTGACGCAAGCGGCGTCAGTTGTTTACAGTAGGCACAACCGCCTCAGGTTATTTACATCGGGGTCACAGACACGGCGCAAGGAGATCGGGGTTCAGTCGATATAATTATTTAACCTGCGCGTAGAGCCGCGCTTACCTGCCGCTATAAGCACTCCCACCGACGACGCACCACGGCCGCAACGCGACAATGACCCCCTTCCACATACTAGGTCGTTTATGCAACGAATTGGCAACAGACGGGGTTAAGTGGGTGACTCCAGCGCAGACGCAGAATGTAGAAACGGTTGAGTAAGGCCACCGCATTGCGACGCGAAATTATGAACCGTGTTTCTCGGTTACATCTTAGCTTGTGCATTTTATTTGTTTGTACGTGCCGAATTATTATCGCTTCGATATTCCGTCGTTATCGGTGCGGAGGTGCGTGATAGGAGTTGTCTATCAGCGTCACTTCAAAGGGTCAACGCTCTACGCTCCACGTGGTCGGTTATGTAACGCACATGTCACGAAACTTATCGTTCGGCCTAAATCCCCGATATTGGGTCACCGCGCGTTACGAATGTGGATCGCCCGAGAGGGTAGAATTTTATTCGTAGTGAAAGTGAACAGCGCCCGGCTCGCGAGAGCGCCGCCGGCTCGCCGTGTTTAACTACATACAGATTTTATCGGAGTCGTTTCTAGTTCTTGTCAGCGGACAACACGCACGCGAGCAATAAAGTCGCAGATATCGATCGGAGCTGGTCGCTTTCTTGCATTGCTGTCCTGCGGCAATCCGTCACTCCATATCGGATACCGCCGCATTGAGTAGATTGCCTGCATGGTGCTGTCAGCGTCAACTCGGGCTCATTGTCAAGAATATAGCTGCCGTTGGACTTTTATATTATTTTAACAACATGTGCGAGGGAGCTTGATCAATATGTATCCCATACAAGAACAGAGCAAACAATTGATAAAAAAGTTATCAAATACCTACACGTTATTGTGATCTGTATTCTAGATTCATGCATGTTTATGAAGCTGTAATTAATGATAATGAGAAACAAGTCGTGCAAAAAATATTCACATCGATACACCTAGCAAAAAGAACAGCGAGGAGATGGATGGTTCGCAGCGCATCTATTTATATCTGGTCTGGCCATAAACAGCGTCGGAACCGGTCGGTCGGCTCTTGGAATGCTCATGCTCTCAGTAACTGCAAGGAGCCCGATGTGCCTCTGTATTATGTACAGACTATGTATCTCCTTTATTTTAACGGCCCAGTCAGCGGCAAAGCTATAGCTACATAGCTATGGCTTTATCCGACAAGTTACTAGATCACGTAGATTAGTTTTTACATCTACTCTTCCTCATTGTTTTCATTTGGTAACAAATTCCGATAAATATAGGTGTACGTACTTCCTTTATAGAATTTTAATAGAAGCTCGTTAAAACACCGCCGGCTGCGACACGCCAATAGGTTTAATTTAATGCCAACACGTTCACAGAAAACGTATTAATCTCGACCGTGATCATTGTTCAGTTACATTTCGAGCCTGAATCAAAGTGCGAACTCTTCCGCGTGCATTCCTGACTCATGTCATCATCCAATTGCGCTTGAAATAAATAAATCTTCGATCGGATCGTTAGCTATACTCATACGTTACAATAGTTTATTTTAATCCAAAGTTTCAAAACATTAAGTAAATGTGAGTCGGTAGCCTTCACGGGCGACTGTGACCAAAGATATTTAGGTCACACAGGTCTCATTCCTGATGACCGCAAAGTCGTCGACCTTCCTACCTGGCCAGCTGCCGAATGTTCTGACAATACCGCCTAAACAAGTGCTATTTTAGCGTTTGGCAATATAGATTGAGATGAATAATTCTAAGCGGTAAACGTGATCACAACATTCATGCGCAACATAAAGGAGAAGGAATCATTTTTAATTTCCGGGTTTTCCCACACGGTGTACGAAGCGTAGGCGAGGCGCGGCTTTGTCAAAGTCACGCGAGATGACAAAACATCACATCATTAATTTTTTATTGCACATCCATCTTCATAATTGCAAACACTTTCAAAGCAGAAAGCTTAGCAATGCTTTGTATGCTTCGGACTGTTAGGATAAATTGAGTTTGTACGTCTAAATCGAATTGTAAGATTTCATTCCGAGTGAACGAAGTTAGTCAAACGTGCCCAAGAATTCAATCGTTTCTCAATAATACTGAACCCAAAAGTTTTTTAATATAACCTGATTTGCGATGTGATTATCGTTTCAACCGCGTAATAAGGTTGAATGAGTATGAAGCATGAGGGGTGAAAGGGGAAAAGTTTCCTGTATCTGCGCCCGTCATGGAGAGCTCATCTATCACCCTGACAGCAGCGATTATTAATACCGCCGTACGCTCACTTGCTTGTACGTGGCGTATGAGCCTTTCACCGAAATGCGCGTTGATAAAGGGGGTTTAGCTGAGCATCGTTATGAGCTCCAAATCGGAAATTCTATGTACATGCGTATGACGCTATAAAATCAGCTGTATTAAAGGGTCTTTGAATTTTGAATACTTGTGCGAGCGCAAAAGCAATTCTATAATCATAGTAGTCACTACACTTTTTTAACAAGCTAATGGGCCGTTTGATGGTATGTGATCACCGTCGCCTTTGGATACCTGCATAGATAAACATATATTTATGTAACACCAGGGGCAACACAGATACGTTGCCGACCCTTAAAGACTCTACTAACAGCCCGTTTGAAGAACCCCATGTTATAGTTACTCGAAAATGCCGCAGGACTGTATAGGTTTA
Source organism: Agriopis marginaria (assembly GCA_932305915.1). Lineage (NCBI taxonomy): Eukaryota > Metazoa > Arthropoda > Insecta > Lepidoptera > Geometridae > Agriopis > Agriopis marginaria. Next base: position 13,078,517 of record OW029919.1, on the reverse strand, counting down.
GGTTTAAAGAACTTTATTACCACAAAGACAATTATTTGTCACTTAAGTGATAACATTTATTTAACTACAATAATAGTGTCCGTCGTGGCATGCACTAAGAAATTGAAAAAATTCATAAATACTTAAATGCTAAATAAATAAATGATAGTAACCACACACACATAACAATTTGTGAAGTACCCACTTCACGCATTTGTTATTATAGTGATTTATCTGAGATAATGTGTTGAGCCAATTGTTTTTTAAATGCGTGAAATCAGTTTTAATTTTTTATATGTGAGGGTAGTTGGTTAAAAAGTCGCGCTCCTTCAACAGTAAGCATTGTTTTGCCGTAATTTGTTCGATGCTTGGGTATGACAAGGAAGCTAGCTCGCCGAGTTCGGCGGTCGACAACATTTTTGCGTTTGGTGAATGTTAAGTTAGTGTGGATGTTTTTAAACTGTATCCATTTTTCTTGCTCTATTCTATAACCTAATATAATTTGATATTTTATATGATATCATAAAACTCTCAGCTATGGAAGGTACTGGAATCCACAGTTGACATTGGCTGATGCAGACGTATTTATTGAGTAACGAGAGTGCACGGAGGGCGGACGACCTTCCGGCGAGCGTGGGCTGGGCCCATGACACAGTTCACAGTGTACTCCCGTACTGATGCTCTACCGACTATTATTTCTGTCGCATCGTTTTTACTCGAATGCCGTGTACGCTGGCCTTTACTCGCAGTTTTTGTTAACTGCGGTCAATTTTATGCTTGTTAACCATTTTGTAACGTCATCTATCTGAGGTCAACAGCGTCGGGCTTTTTGTAATGTCTTCGCATGAAATGTTAGCTTTGGCATGACGTAATTCCCAAAGAGGGTTCTCTGTATTCTCAGTATGTTCCCTAAAACAACTTTGTCGAATTTCCTCTTTCATTAAACCTTTAATCTTTTTAGAAGTAAGCGTAGTATGTATAGGTTTGTTTTATCCAATCTCGACGTCGGATGTCGTTGTGTAGTTTTTGCTCGTTACCGAGATCTGGTCACGCGCGGAGAGGCCCTGCTGGTGTGACCGCTTTGCTATACATATTTCAACGTTTGTACATACTGCATAATTCGATAGGATTGTTCGCTGTGGGCGTTTTTTATTGAATCTTCCTTCGGTTGGGTCATTGGGCGTTTTAAAATTCGAATTTGCAGCGATTGGTTCAGTCGCTTTATCGACTTTTTTGTTCGTAATACTGGATACGTGTTTGAACATATTTTGATCCTAATGTAAAGAATAGAAGCATGAATAAGTATTTAAAAAACTGGCTTCACGTTCAATTTCTGTTACTTGGAAAACATAATATTGTCATTCGTCATCCATGTAAACGAATTTGCCAGTTATTTTGATTTAAAAGCCAAACTACAAAACCGATTAAGATGAATGTTCTACGGGACCAACCTGAAGGTATATCCAATCAATAAAAAAAAAATTGTATAAAAAAACAGCTGTATTGAAGTCTGTTATAAACACAAATACGATGTGACATCAGCAACATAAAGATAAAAGTGAAATACTTCCAATCTTGAGGTTATCGGTTGCCAGCGCCGATATGATTCTACATTTCGTATTTTAAGAGAGTGGCGGTAACATTTCGCCACCGTGACGTGATTGATCTAATCAGAGCCGAGGTTCGGTGTCGAATGCATCGAAAACAAAGGCGTTCTTTGTCGCCGATAAGCGTCCCGTCGCCGGCTTATCTAACTGATACTCGGTCACCGACCCGGACTACGTGAGATACTACTTTAAATACAGATATTTCATACATCAAACGACTTCTAAAATTGTGGTTCTCGATAAATTCGACTCTATGTGAAGGCCGCTTGCCTTTAATGGGACTGGGCCGGTCGTGTCGTGTCAGTCGAATGTCAGAGGATCGTTCGACCAAAACCACAGCACAGTGGCTTCCACAGGATGGCAAACAACCTCCCGGACGGTCAAGACGGAGATGGAGGGACGAACTTGACTGAAGGATTGGATTCAAATTGCCCAAAACAGTGAGGAATGGAAGGATCGAAAAGGGAGGCATTTGCCCTGCAATGAGCGCATGCAAATATTATTTTTTGGGTATTTTACGTGATATCTTTGGCGGTTGTAAACCGATTTTAATGATTATATGCGACGGTAATAGCTTTCAATCAGGTGGCCCGTTAGCTTTTTTTACCACAAAAGTTTTTTTTTAAATGTATTGGAGGTCCCATTTAAATTTAAGAAAATATTCCACCTGCAGGGGTCGAAAATTTGGGTGTTTGTTGAACATCCCATTAAGTCGATTTTATACATAATTATTTATTGTATTCATTTTAGTTTCTAAACTTTACGGTAAACATTTAAAAATGACATAACAAAACGATTTCCATTGCTACCGCTTTTTCCAAATATTTTATTCTCATAGACCGTTACCGCTATTTAACATAAATTTTTATTCAGTTCTGGGGATCGGGTGAGCGCGAACGAATTAATTCGTGTCTCAAAGGCTCTGGGAACACTCAAACCACGACGAAGGCGAATTTAATTCGGTACTCGTCCAAATGGCGAATTGTTTACGTTACCGATTACTCCATCGGTTACTTCACTGTCACAACAGTGTTGTTTCAGCCTCTTTTGAAGTGATACATGCGACCTACTTTATTTTCCTCGTTTGCATTTGCAAATTTCTCAGTAATCCAATGTTAATGACCTAGATATTCTAAACAGAAAACAAGAGCAGCAAAACGAGGAGGTCACCTCGATTGGCGTCGATTGTTTGCCCGTGGACGCGATTACACTCGATCGGCTGCTCCAGGAGAAAATACAGTAAGACATATTTGAAGAAAAAATAATGTTTGTGAACTGACTCACCTAATACCTAACTTTTTACAAAATGGTTTCCACTCTTGATTAAAGATGAGAGTCTTCTCAACCATGTAACTTTACTTGTCTACTGATAACTGATATATGAACAAACAAAAAATCTAGTAAACTAAAACGCTGGAATACACCATATATATTTTACTAGCGACCCGCCCGCCCGGCTTCGCACGGGTGTAATTTACGTGCGAAGCCGGGGCGGGTCGCTAGTTATATATATAAACCTTCCTTGAAAATTTATCTATCTATTATATATACTGATGGTGAAAACCGCATCAAAATCCGTTGCGTGGTTTAGGAGGAGTTAGCGGCCATACAGACATACAGACAGACAGACAGACAGACGCGGAAAGCGACTTCAATTTATACTATGTAGAGATAGTTGTTCCTAAGTTTTTATCTAGCAAGCAACAGTAACTATATTTACTGATACTGGCCAGTGAAAACTAGGAATTGTCCCCGACTAGATCTGCTTATTTTTTTCGAGTAAGCGATTCAAAATATAACTATATTATATTATTTCTGATCAGAAGGACGCCACAGAAACTGCAGCAGCGTTTGGTCTATTCCCAACTAGCTTAAAAAATACATATAATAATTATATATTATGTCTTCTGTGATATGGTTGATCACACTGTTCTAATTCTAATATTCACGAAATATGATTTATCGTGTTTTGTTCTAGGACAGCCGCGATGTTAGAATAAAATGCCTTATCAGTCGATGTAAGACAAAGAGTCATTGACCTAATTGGTCAGCGGTCACTAATTAGTCCTGAGACGACCGTTTAATACATTTACACGATCGTTGGTGACGTCAGCTAATCGCGCCTTGGCCCACTTTATTCTTGCTGTATTTTCATTGTAATCAGGTTAACATTATAGCAGCTATTGTTACGAGATGTCGATGTTAACCTTCGTCAGCGGTTAATCTAGGTTGTTAGCATTTTGTTGGCAATAAATCTAGGGCAAATTTCCATGAACTAGGTAAAGCTCGTTTACAAGTTTACATCAAGAGTATTATAAAACTTTGAAACAGTTCTTGCTTTTTCGAGACTGTTATGAAAGTCGCGGAACTTGAATATATGCCCAATACCTCCTTTGCGGTTACATTTTGGTCTCACGAGTATAGGAAGGCATTTAAAGGTTTTTTTAATTCTTATTGGGCTGAGTAAACGGTGAAGCATTTATTCTAATTATATCTCCCTCCCTTTTCTATTTACCCATTCCGATGTTTACTCGAAAAGGCGCGATGGAGCGTGGGTGCACGTTTAACTAAATTGGGGGGTAGAGCGAGACGAAAAAGGAAGTTTTCTCTGTGAGGGATAGAGAGGCGGTACAAACAGCATTGTGTCAATAAATGGAACAGTCTGCTGGGGAGCCGTGGTATCCATTACCTTCGAGTTATTCTCTACGTGATAAATGATGCCACTTTCTAATACACAAGTGACGAAAGTTAGAGTTTGCCATACTAGCTACGTCTACACTTATAATATGAAGACTTACGTTTGTAATCTCTAGAAATACTGAAGCGATTCTAAAAATCTTTTCACCGATATTAAACTACGCTATCCCTGCTATCTAAGCTACGCTATGCTTTCTGCACAAATCGAGCTTAGTCACGGGCTAAAGCTAGTCGCGTATAAGTCTGCTTTTGACCACCTTACCTGCAGAAATCGTGGGAAAGACACAACTTACTATTCTCCTGAAAAATATTATGGTAAAGTTTGAAAGTCAACTGTAAAACTCGGACCTATAATGAGTTTACAAGTCTGTGGAACATAATAATATCCTACGTATCAATGAATACGTTTTTGTATGCTTTTGTAATTTTTCTGTGTCACCTCATTGAATTGTTTGCGAAAATTGCACATGTTCTGCTCGTAGTAGATAAATATGCCACACGCAAACTACTTTATTTTCAACCAGAAAACTAATTATACTTACCTACTATTTAATATGCGACTTTATGCGCTACAAATTGTAATCCACGAAACATAGGTAAAGTTATGATTATAATTTTAAAACATCGTCTTTTTCTACGTCCCACTGAAACTTACCTACTAACTTTATTTTACGAAACTAAAAATTGTACAATAGTCTGATATTTGCTTTTAACAACAAAATATATAATCAAAACCTATTCAAAAACAAAAAATAAAATACAACCGACAGGACCACGAACCATGGGTAAATTAATAATCGTGATTCATCCCCTAATTCACATAAAACAACAAATAGAAATGGTTTTTTTTCTTCAAATCTGAATGCCACCACCCTTTAAATAGTATATTCAACAATAAAATAATTGTGGGTCACAATTGGCATAAATATCGAGTAACACAACACACACACGTAAAAAAGTCGAATTGAAAACCTTATTTTTTGGGCCTCGGAACATAAAAGTGTATAAGTTTGCGATTCTGTCGATCGTTAGTAGGATGATGTAGCACCATCATTCTTTTGCACTAACGTTAGTCGATTCTGTGGATCGGTAGTATAACCACAGAAGACATAACCCCATCACTCTTTCGAACTAACGTTCATCGCAGACATGCTCTCGCAGACAATTCTTCGAAGCATCGATCCTTCAAACTACTCTTCATCCGGAATCGGGTTAATATGCACCTTTGTAAAAAAAAAGCCAATTGACAACGAAGCCTCTTTTTATATTATTATTATATAATGGGCTAGCGTTTGACCGCCACGATGCGGTCTAAGATGGAGCACGTTTGCTTAGAACAAAAGAAAACGATTCACTGGCGATTTGAAGACACCCAGATTATAACTATGTGCCTCTAACACTCGATTATCTCATCACTAGGAAAAAAACTTTATGAGAACCATGAACCATCTCAAACCATCCTGAACCCTTTTTTTGACTCAACTGAAATGTAATAAACGAGTCTGATTTACATGGCCGTTCATACCGGAAGCTCCACCCCGGTCCGGGATCGACACCGCGCTCCGGGCCGGATGTAAACACTTCCACGTGCGTCCGCTTCAGCTGAACATCTCGGAAACTTCACTATGCAGCTAGCTTAGATAGCTTATTTTACTCTAATATTATAAACAAGCGGTGCCCCGTGCTTTTTCCCGCGTGAACATCCCTCAGGAACGCACATTTTCTTGTGCAGTTTCTAAGGATCTTAAGTCACTCTTATGCTCTACAACTATCTCTATGCAAAAATCACCTTGCTCTGTTGCTGCGTAAAAGAAAACAAACAAACACACTTTCGCGTTATATTAGTATGACGCTAAAGTTTGTAAGTGTGCGAGTATATTTTGTACCCACATCCGTAACAGCTGGATTATCTTATACCCGGTTATATATTAACCCTATCTTATACGTTCGACTCCTGAGGATATCCTGAGGTAGAACCGTGATGCACAGCTAGTCTAATAAGTAATCATACACCATAACCATCCATAACTGTACTGGCTGGTGACTGTACAGTTTCAGATATTTGCTTTAATTTATCTCTCTGTAGTTTTGTTTGTCTCTTTGCAAGCGAAAATAAATTAGCAGTAATCATCATGTTTTGCAGTGTTTGCATATTAAGTACAAAATTGTCATTGTTTTAGGACCTAAATATAATGTAATGGTCTGCTGGATTCTGAATGTGACTTTGATTCCGGTTTTTCTAATCTTAAAATGCATCTTTTTATCGCTTTGAAACAGTTACCAAGTCAGCGAGCGTTCGCAAAGACCACAAACTTGTAGATTAGCTCTTATTTTATTGGCCAAGTTTCCACTAGCGTGCGTAGTGTGACGCGAAAATGCGATTTTCACCGCGTTGCGATTTCTATTTCAATCCGATTTTCCCGGCGTGCGGAGAAACCGATCGCTCCAGTTGCTGCGGCGGCGGCCCACATCTCTTGCTAGAAAGTATCGTAGAAAGTAACATCGCTCTAGTCTCTCCACACGGCTGATGCGTTTCGATGCATCGATCACGCTCAACACTTTTTCTGCTACAGTTTTTGCACTGAAGAAGATCAAACGCTTGCCAATTAGTGATTTCTTTATATTTGCTCAGGTGACTTGCGTGTTGCACCTATTGCTCAACTGCCCAATTTGCTGATTCGAAATCCAAGCATACATTTTAGCCCGCGTACGCTGATGAATGCCAAGCGGGCTATGTGATGTCACAACGCATAGAGTACTTTCGCCGTACCCGAATTTCAATTGTGCGTACCGTGGCTTGTGCAATACCTACTTTTGGGGTAACTTTCACTATTCGCTTACGCGGTTCGCCTGCAAAATTATTGCGTTGTCTGCTTTTCGGAGGTCAGTGAAAGTTTTGCGTATTGTTTAATCAATGTTTGTCACCATCTCATGATTTTTTTACTCGTTACAAGATATAAACGTGTCACTGAAGCTCCTAAAGGGAATAGCTTTGGGTGTTTGCCACGAGGAGGGCATCAGCACGCCTATATCTCTACTTCAAAAACTCATTTAAAAATCACTGAATCCATAAAAAATTGAATGGCGTGAGAGGAAAAACGAGTTTATTATTAGGTTGTGGTACTTTGGAAGAGAATCGCGAGCTTACTTCGAGTTCTGATGCTATCATAAATAATGTGGCTGTGCGGCGAGCGTGGCGAGTGGAGGAGGGATGGAGCATGAAGGGGGGCAGGGGGGGAGTAGACGCAACTCAAGAGTCAAGGCCGCACGCTGCCCCCGGTCGGCGCTCGCGCCCCACTTGTCGCTCTTGACGGCCTCTCGCTCGCGAACCCGACCGTACCCGAGCTCTACCGAACCGGCACGAACTAGACCTTCTATTGCGCGAGCGCAACAGAACAGCTGAGACGTAATAACATAACACACTGACTCGGTCATCCGTGCATTCAACTTTTGATTAGCTTTCTTTTTCACGGGCAAATATTCGATAGTGTTACTAATTATAAAGTCTGGTTATGCGTGAACGCACACACTTTGATTTTTTTACAACTCATTCATTTGATAAAACTGCATTATAATCACGTCTATCTAATAATTGTAAACCGTTGACATCAGCAATAGACGACTAATTAATATAATGGTGACGGTTCTCAGCTTCAACGTGCAGAAATGTGACATTTTAATGACCCTACCAAACAGGTTGTCGAGACTTTCACCGCAGTGATTAATTGCGTCATTTCACTAGACGCTTTGCTCTACTGAATTGTTATTTAATTGCTCTACTTCGCAATCTAGCGCGATAGATTTATAGGAAAATTTCAAACTATAAAAAACTTGTTTAAGTTGTTTAATAAAGTCATCGTCTATTCGTTCTGATTTAAAGATCACGATTCAAGGGCACGTTGTGTAAACGACCGCGATACGTTTCATCGAACCCAACACCGAGCACTGCGACCTCTCAAAGTATTCGCTCGATAATAGAAGCCACAGTTGTTTTAAAGAGCTGATAAAAATAACCCATCGTGGTCAGTGCAACCAATAATATGCTGCTCTCATATCTCGACTACTACGATTCACGGTGCAAATAGCCCGAGCCTTGAAAGCACACGCACTTGACCTCAATGTGCCACTTTTACACAAATTAGGTACCTCACATCAGACAAACAAGGGAGATATGGTAAGTTGGCTAGGCGGGTGCGAACGCATCTTTCTTAAATTAAAGTTGATGCCGTCAGTCATAGTCACCCAGCAGACAACCTTGTCGCCGTTTTGTTTTGCGGAATATTAGTTCATTAATTTGTCGCTAAAAGTTTCTTTGTGCCATTAGAAAACGAGTAAGTGAGTCGTACTTACAGTTTTTGTGTAAACGGTTTAGAGGTATAGTGAAAATAATTATCAATATAAAAAAACTTTACCTGTACTGTTTTTTTTTTCTATTTATCTACCTATTTTGATTTAAAAACCAAATTACTGATTTTCATGAAATTTCTATGGGACCAAACTGAAAGTATAACCTTTAAAATAAAAGAATGTTTCTAATCGGTTTGTTAATGACGGGGTTCTGAGTTAATAAACATGAAAAAAAAAAAAAAAACCCCTGTTTTTTTTTTTAAGTAGGTTAAAAATTTAAATCTAAATACATATGTCTAAGAATTGATAAATTTGAACACGAACGATAATTATATTACGGCATATCTTCCTTGTTTGTCTGATCTGAAGGTTACTCGCTAGTGTCCCCTCTGTAAATAGCGTGACGTCGATAGATTCCGAGAATGTCTCAATAGATTCAGCGAGTTCACAAAACACGCCGTGGCCTCAAATCTGGCGCGGATCCCACGTGGAAAGAGGTGGAACTAGTTTTTGGCAGCGGCTATTTTGACCGGTTGCGTAATTGCTATAATATGGATGTAATATACCGAGCCACGTCGGCCAAAGACCTGGCTTATGGATACAATAAATATGTAAATAAAATTAATGGCTAGATTGGGCCCGAGATAGACCTTTTATAAAGCGAAGGAAGATCTACCTTTATAGTTTAAAATTGCTAGCTTCGTTACTGTGGTTCCAAGTCATAAAGTTCTTATCATATTGCTCTTCATTATACCATATCCTTTAGAATAAGGAATATTAGGGGCTGCGAGCGCCGGCTATAGAACTGTCTATTTATAACACATTTGAAGAAAAAAATCACTGAGTGAGAAAAAAAATATCGATTGGGCATTATCTTTCGATTAACTTTGAAAATGCTATCATTATCATTTATTTTATTTAAAAAAAATTTAGGTTTGCGGAGGAGATTGGACTAACTCTTCAGCCAAAATAAAACATATCAACACAAAGACGTTTGCAATGTTATTCTTACAAGTATAAATTGAAAACAAAAAAACCTGACTAAAGAGCTGATAATCTTCAAACCGCTTAACCAATTTTAATAAAACATAAGGTCATAGACTCAATCAGGGCTACTTTCAAACTAAATCAAAATTTGTGCATCCGTTTGGGAGTTACGATACTACAGACAGACACACAGGTAAAATTTATAACACCCCTCTTTTTGCGCCGAGGGTTCAAAATAATGCCTTATTGTGTTTTTATTCCCACCTAGTGAATTTTTATCTTCTAATCTAAAATGTTGATAATGTGCGAAAAAGAGCTTTGACCGGTGAGTGTAGCCTTAAAATCTTATTACATGTGGAATGGAAGCAGTATTTACTCGTTTTTATTGCTCCAATTATAGTTTATGAGTTTTAATTCAATTACTACGGCAGATGGTCATAAGGGCTCAGAATTTATACATTTAATATGATATTCCATGTTCGTATGGGATTGGTGTGGGACGACCAAATGAAATTAGATATGCGTTGATAGGGGAGGATTCAATTTGGTTTACAAGCAGCCGGAAGTGTGAGATGTCTGTTTTCTGGGAACGGAGCTAAACAACCGAAGGCATAGAAGAGTTATTAATAATTCCCCCTGTTACTTTTTATGGAGTTCCTACTGCGTGATCGACAATTGCCGATTACATTTCCATCGCGCATCACACCCTGCTGCCCCCGCATACGCTTGGAATACAAAACCGACGAGACCCGTCATTTGTATGCGGATCGAGCTACGAACACCTTTGTTTGGGCAGGAAACGTCCACGCTCCTGCCGAAATACTGTCCAGCGTTTCGTTACAAATATCTTTTCGAAGGAACAAATACGAAAAATAAAACGAGCTTCGCCCGTCCAACGACTCGACAAATGGTTCATGAAGCGTATGCAAATTTTATAGCGTCCGATTTTAGAAGTTCTCGACACTCGGGCGTCGCGGCGGGCCACCGGACGAGCTTGGCACAATTTTAGTGCGCAGTTGCATTTAGCACACGAACTTATGGAGTGTTTATGTTGTTGCAGGTCGAGAGGAACTGTCACCGGCGTCCAGCGTGAACGGATGCAGCACAGATGGCGAAGCGAGGCGGCAGAAGAAAGGCCCCGCGCCGCGCCAACAGGAGGAGCTCTGCCTCGTCTGCGGCGACAGAGCCTCCGGGTATCACTACAACGCACTCACTTGCGAAGGCTGCAAAGGTACGCATGACATCACTGCCCTGGAATGAACTCTGAACGACCAACCGTTCTAACGACTGCGTGTATGCGAAATAAATTACGCCGCACCTTCCTTCGAAACGCAGCCTGCATTTGAATTCAATTTGCATGGTAATATACATGACCAAATAAAGCTCCAAAAGTTGTAATACGAGCAGGTCTATATTATTAGCGAGCGGTGAGCGGCGCGCCTTGTGTTGCCAAGCTAGTTATTCCACATGTGGCCCTCAGTGCGCCCACAACGTGCCAATTCAGCACTAAATTGGCGCATTGTGTCGAGGCTGCCGCAGCCGGTGCATATACCTTGTGGCGGGTCGTGGCGAGACGGGACGTCACAATAGCTGTCTGCAGGGCGTCTACTCCTGCCTGATTCACGAACGCCTATCCGCCATCTCGGCCAACCTCCGCGCCGCTCCGGCAGTAAACATCACCATTTTATTCGGACCACTCGAGCTCGCACAGTTAATACACGGCCCCGCACCTTGACCACTCCAATTACGTCCAATTCGAACCATTTACACTCCGTCTATCTTGTTTGTTTTGTAATAAAAATCTACATTATAGCGCATACATAGCTCTCCGCTGTCAATGACCGCCGCCTTTCAGGCAACCTTTGCGTTCATGACTACATTATCTTATCTCTAAAACAACCGGTTTTGCGAATCCCATTTCGTCATTCCATTATCCGAGATCGTACACGCGATTAGAATAGACGCTGATTGTTATTTTTCTGAATTTCAGGTTTCTTCAGGCGGAGCGTGACGAAAAATGCGGTGTACATATGCAAATTCGGGCACGCGTGCGAAATGGACATGTATATGAGGAGAAAATGCCAAGAATGTCGGCTAAAGAAATGTCTAGCCGTGGGAATGAGACCCGAGTGCGTAGTGCCCGAGAACCAGTGCTTAGCGAAGAGGAAAGAGAAGAAAGCGCAGAGAGATAAAGATAAGCTGCCGGTCAGCACTACTACAGTAGAAGATCATATGCCAGCCATCATGCAGTGTGATCCACCTCCGCCCGAGGCAGCCAGGATTGTAAGTTTCTTTGTTAAGCTATCATTAACGCTATTACTTTCGATTCGACCACAATTATTATCAATTCACCATATATTATATCGATATATTCATCATTATATCGAAAAACTGATAACCGATGGGGAAGTAAATTTCTGAGTGGAGACTACGAACCGGAAGATGCAGCGTAGGTAGGCCTCCCACTAGATGAACCGACGACATCGTGAGAATCGTGGGCACCCAGTGGATGCGGATGGTGAGCTGTTGTTCAGTGTGGAGGTCTAAGGGGGAGGCCTATGTTCAGCAGTGGACGTCTTCTGGCTGATGATGATGATGATATCAATTAACAGAATTCTCACCCTGAAAAATAGCAACGTTTGTAGTTTGTATAGTTGATGTTCATATGCGGCGACCATTGACCATCAGGACGCCTGCCTGCTTGTTCACTACTTTATTTAATATAAAGAAAATAAAAACGTGCCCAAATTCTGCTATCGTTTTGTGCATGCTTTTTTATATATTATATATTTTTTAATAATAGGCTTGCTTTTGACCGCCAACTCGTCTGATGTTAAGAGATGTTGTGGTCTACGATAGAGCACGCTTGCCTAGAAGAAACCGATGCTTATTCAAAGTTAAGAAAGACATCATTAACAGTACATTGAGCGTAGCTTGTCCTGTATGTTAACGGTTCTGATGCGAGTGAATAACCGCACGGTTTCCGACGTGAAGCTGGATTGTTTGCAGCACGAGGTGGTGCCGCGGTTCCTCAGCGAGAAGCTGATGGAGCAGAACCGGCAGAAGAACATCCCTCCCCTAACCGGCAACCAGAAGTCGCTCATAGCGAGGCTGGTCTGGTACCAGGAGGGGTACGAACAACCTTCGGAGGAAGATCTCAAAAGGGTCACGCAGGTGAATATTAACATCTAATTTTATTTTTCACAATCTTAAAAGTAAAGCAATGGGGATGGAAAGATCTTTACTTGGTCAGGCCCACCTCCAACCATCCCGAGTCCAGAGCTCTTCTTTAATAAGCCCTTACTACAGGCAGGGGGCTTCCGATCTCGTCTCCTATTGCCTCGCTACCAGGGATCAATAACCAACATATGTTTTTTTTTAAAAAGAGAATGCCAAATAGTTATGTACATATCTACACTATCTATACAGGGTTAATAAGCTTGTGGGGGGGACAAAACAGATAGGAGGTCATTGTAGTTATCGTTATAAACAACTTTTATTACGGGACCAACCCAGAAATCACGAAAAAATATCAGCTGTTCCATAGAAAAATGTCATTCATACTCAACGAAATGTTTCATACCTGAGTACCTTAATATCTGGGTTTGTCCCATAGTAAAAGTTATTAATAATGATTAGTACAATGACCAACTTTTGCCGCAGTACACATCAAGCTTTTAACCCTGTATAGATAGTGAAAAAACTGTACTACGTGCCATCGAAATAACGTAAAATTTGCAAATAGATTGTCTGATTTCATGTGCATTAAGGTCGCTTTGTTTGGGTAAGGTACCCAAAAACCTAGCGACATTGCCATTGACATTGTAAGGCCAAACTTATTCTATGGCCAAGGTAAGCGCCAGCTCTTTTGGTCAAAAGTCACATCTACGAGGCGTCAGGACAACTCTTTAACCATACCCCGAGCAGCAAGATCCCAAGGTTCAACTTCAAATGGAAGATAAATGTATCCTTCTTCGAGAGATCCATATTTTAAGGCTTTCGCCGCTGCACCAGCTGCTCTTGATTGCTCTGGAGTTGAGAAGGCGCTAGCGTGTCAGCGCAAGTTGCGTCCGATAAATACAATATTTATCAAAAAAATAAAATTGTGTCATGTGTTAGCTATTCTTTAAAAGTATTAGTAGAATTGGCTTTTATTTTCATGACTTTTTCATTTCCGAGATTAAAGCCATTCCTAACACATGTAACTGCATAAAAATATCAATTGGGGTGTCGGTTTTGCGTTATTTCTATGGCTCATTGTTTAACTGTACTATGCTGGTACCTTGTAGTAGATTAGTACAAACCCGCCCTCCCAGTAGTGACATTAGGCGTCTCTTGCAGACGTGGCAGTCTGAGGAAGACGACGAGGACACGGATATGCCGTTCCGACAGATCACGGAGATGACCATCCTCACAGTCCAGCTGATCGTCGAGTTCGCGAAGGGCCTACCTGGCTTCGCGAAGATCTCGCAGTCGGATCAGATCACGTTACTAAAGGTCAGTTTTAATAAAACACGCCAGAACCATCGGAGAATGCGCAGCTGCGTTCTATTAGGCTGCGTATCCACCAGACATATATGCGAGCATGGTATAATAATATACTCCGCTGGCGTGATATATTTTCGCGGAGCGCTATACCCAGGTATAGCGCTCCGCGAGAAAATATATCACGTGGGTGACACGCAACTACGTCATCAATGTCATGGATACACATACACGTGCATAAGCAAGAGCAGAATAAGTAATTTACAACAAGTTCGAGACAGCTGATTTTCTGTGTTACCAGTACCGTGAAATTATAACTCCCCAATCTCCAAAACACCGACCAAGTGCAAGACGGACTCTCCCACCGAGGATTCCGCACACACAGAAATCGTTTTCTTTCATTCAGTTCGGGATCTTTAACGCGCGCCCGACTCACACTTGGCCGGTGTTTATTATCTGTTGTTTAGTATGTACTATAATCATGTCAAGTTTGACGCTTGTACGTATTACCGTTTTTGCACTAAGTGCTTCTTTATTTATTTATCAACTGACTTCAAAAAGACGACGATTATTACTGATTAACTACTACTGATGTTATACAGTATCAGTATAATGTTTTTATGCATACTTCTCGCCCCATGACCACCAATAGAAACTACACTAGTGAAAGTCATCTGAATTTATGGTTTTCATTCAAATTTTATAATGCTATCGCAGCTGTCAGCAGCGCTAGCTAGGCCCTAGCCTTTTGGACAGGGTAGAGCAAGATTGTCTTTCGGTGCGTTTCAATTCTGAAAACGATCATACAGTGGCCTTAGGGCCAACTATTATAACTATTATATAATACTAATATATGCTATACTAGCAAACCCGGCGAACTCCGTTTCGCCACCAGATGACTTCGCTATAAACCTCACGGAGCCCGAGACCTTTCCAACGAATGCAAAACCGTGGAAATCGGTTCGTGCGTTCTGGAGTTATAGCGTTAGGAAGGAAAACCCGACTTATTTTTATATAGTAGATTATACTGATACTGATATTATTGATTTTCCAATCGGGTTCTTTCGGTCCGTTTTTTTAATGTAATGTTTTCTAGATTTATAATAATCTTGTTTTAAATGATATTCCAGGCGTGTTCAAGTGAAGTGATGATGCTGCGAGTGGCGCGGCGCTACGACGCGGCGACAGACAGCGTCCTCTTCGCAAACAACCAAGCGTACACCCGTGACAACTACCGCAAGGCTGGCATGGCGTACGTCATAGAAGACCTGCTACACTTCTGCCGATGCATGTACGCCATGCAGATGGATAATGTTCACTACGCGCTACTTACTGCCATCGTCATATTCTCAGGTAATTACTTATATAATAATTAATCTTCGCAAACATCCAAGCGTACACCCGCGACAATTAGCGGAAGGTTGGCATGGCGTATGTCTTAGAAGATCTGCTACACTTCTGCCGCTACATGTACGCCATGCAGATGGATAATGTACACTACGCGCTACTCACGCATGGTTAGGTTAGTAGTAAAATTAAAATACTTGATATTCGTCAAAGAAACCGTTTTGTAGATGTACTTCCGCAAAGTAAAGCCTGATTCAATCAACTATCTATAATTATCCATCCATAAAAAAAAAAAATACTTTATCCAATCAGCTGTTACGTGGTGTATCGTCATCACTCTCGAACCTGTTGTAAATTGGCATCATGACATCATTGCGGGACGCCCACGTGGACATTTTTTCTCTGATTACTATACCTGGCGGAGTATATTATTATACCATGAGTTTATCTATCTAATTTCTCTTGCTAGGCAGATCTCTTGAGCTCAATTGGACAATCAACAACCAGCTAGTGTAAGGTCAAGTTGTATACTGATGATGAAAATGTTGTGATTGCAGACCGGCCGGGGCTCGAACAGCCGCTGCTCGTGGAAGAGATCCAGCGGTACTACCTGAACACGCTGCGCATGTACATCGTGAACCAGCTGGGCGGCGCGGCGCGCTGTCCCGTGGTCTACGCCAAGATCCTGGCCGTGCTCACCGAGCTGCGCACGCTGGGCACGCAGAACTCCAACATGTGCATCTCTCTCAAGCTGAAGAACAAGAAGCTGCCGCCATTCTTGGAAGAGATCTGGGACGTGGCGGACGTGGCGAACGCGCCCGGCGCGGGCGGCGCCGCGACCGTCGTGGTGGACACGCCGGCGCTCTAGCCCGGCCTCGGCCGCCGCCCCGGCTCCCTCTGACCCCACTCAGGAGAGAACGCTCATAGACTGGCTAGTTTTAGTGAAGTGCACGGACACGAGGACGTGAATATTTATAAGTGCGTATTCGGTGACCGACGCATGTGAGAGATTAGTGAATATATGTGTTGTTGAACGTTTGGATATATATTTAGTGTTACGCGACGCCGCGACGGACCGTTCCGTCGGCCCGTCGCGGCCTCGCCGGTTCCTTGACTGGGCTAGTTGGTCACTCGGATACGACTATGATAAGACTTCGTTCTATAAGTACGTCTAAATTACGTATGTACGTTTATGAGAGTTATAGAGAAAAAAATAATATATGAAAAGATGTTTCTATTGGGTGAAAAGTTGATAGGTAGTTATGTTTATTTACCAAAATTTAATAGCCATTCGACTACATTGTGAACGTTTTTTATGTGAAATAGTTTATGTGAGACGTTATCGTGTCCCGTCTTAGTTCCGTTTTCCCGTTGTCCTGTGTCGCTCGAGTCAAACGTTAATTATAATTTATTGTTGCTGTGATTACATTTATAACGTTTTATTACCGTAGGCTGACGTAAGTGTGTCTTATTACGATAAAGTAAATTCGTCAGTAGCTTGCACGTCGCCCGTCTGTTGTACTAGGAATAATTCATGGACACATCGGCTCGACTCGTACAATTAGAGAAATCAACTCGCTTCGTTACAATAGGCTTTAGGTATCTGTTTACTCGATATAATTAAATAAAAACAGTCCGTTTTATAATGTTCTATAGAGATATATGTATTCTATTGTATGTCAAGAGTTTAAATAATTTTAGAAGAGACAGGTTTGGTTCAAAATTATGTGAAATTGGAAATTATGTGTAATTGCGTGCATGTTATGAGGCAGCTGTTATGTAGGTGTCGGTATAGAGAAGTAGCACCCATAAAGTAACTTCCTACCTTATAAATATTTATTTAATTAGATTATTACATTCCTTACGTATAATGTAAAAAGTACAAAATGGCAGCTTGTTTCTATTTTCGGAAATAGATGTGTTTACTCTCTACATTTGGCCGAGCTTACTCTATGGGAACAATATTGGTGTACTAGGCACTAAATAAAAAAATGTTGGTAGATCATGCACGCAATACTAACTGTAGCTTTAAGCCAAATCTGTCTCTTATCAACTACCACTGCGTCGTGAACAATTGGCCTATACTTTTATTGTAACGTAACATTTGCAACAAGCGCGTTACATCTGCCAATATGCTACCGGACGAATTGTTAAAAAAAATCTCATAAAAAAGTTGACCATAAATGGAACCGTTCACCAAAAACATCAAATTATGTTCATAATTAAGGAAGATAAGCATTTTAATGTCTTGCTATACAGAGAGTGCACTTTGCCTACTAATGACGTCACTTGTGAGTATGCCATACAAACTATGGAGTTTGTATGCCGCATGTTGTATGTTAGAAAGAGACAGCATCCTTTCCTAATCTGAATCAAAACTTTGAACAGTTATATCTCAGAACTGTATTAGCTGATTAAAATAATTTCTTCAGTAGTTGTATCACATTTAATAATATTTTTCTATGAGCTTGTTATTTTTAACAAATCAAACAACAGTCCGGTAGCATATTTAAGGGCCGGAATATAGCGCGCCGCTGTCTAACTAGCTCATTTGTATTTTTTTTTTTAATACTGTCTACCGTTAAAAATCTGCTTCGGTCATTTTTCGAAATAACATTTCAAAATATTTACAACAATTTTTTTTTTTTTTGCCTTCAAAATGGGAATAACAGTTTTTCCTACTTATTCTGGTCATTATAAAAATATTAAAACTTAAATTTGTTCTAAATCTTTTGAAATATTGACGTCTTTAAAAGACCGAAGCACATATTTCAAAAGTAGACAGTCATTTTTATTTTTGCAAAACATCAAATGCGCGAGCGAGATCGCTGCACCCGATATTCTGGCCCTTAAGCAGATAAGCAGCTTACGTCGTTTTCCTGAAATTAAAAAAATTTCGCGTTGTAAAATGTTACATTACGTATAAATTATTTCCGTCAATGAACACTATAACGAGGCGGCGAAAACAGGGCGCCGATCCTGAATCTTAAAAACGAAAAGTGTTAAAATAACAAACAAACAATGCCTTATTTCGCGTTACCTGCCTTGAGTACCTACATTGTTGACGTGTGAAAAATATAGTTTAGAAACTAAAATTAATCGATCTCAATTATCGGTAAGCGTTCTTACTGCGTACGATAAGCGTCTTCTTTCGTTCAGCTCATCTCGGTTCCGACTTGAACAGTACATTAGTACATTGATGTCGAATTTAAATGTTATCTATGACAGAAATAAACTTACTAAAAGTGTTGCCCTGGAATTGCATAACTTGACTTGCCCCTTTTCTTATGAGACAAATGCGACCAAAGCGTCATCAACTTGGTGGACATTCCCCACGTCCATACAAAGCGCTTCGATTCCACATTGCCCAGGTATGATGTGGTCCATAGGTCTGACATTCCGGGAGTGACACATGCCTGCGTCACTGTCCATTTGCCACTTCATTGCAACGCAGATATTGGGAAACATCTGTTAATAATCTAATAAAAAGCACCATCTATGAAAAGTACTTCAATGGTCATTTTGTTTGTCCGCTTAAGCGAAGCGATTTGAGTTAAACACGATTTTAATATATTAAACATCGATGACGTAGAATTGTGTCACCCACGTGACCTTTGCGTCCATTATGTGGACAATCGCAAGCCTATCATTAAAAAATAAAACAGCTATATCTAAAGTTATATGATTATGTACGGGATATTTACCGTGGTAAGGTTGTGGAATGAGCTCCCGATATTTCGGCGCAGTTACATGCACCATGTTCACGGGAAGACTGAAGAATGCGGGTGGTTGGTCGAATAGTTAAAAAGTTAGATGCAGACAACGATCTACCCTCTTTCTTAGTCTTTTAATAAATAATCATATAATTTTAGTGAACAAGCGTGATAGTTTAATACAGCTATATCTAGTTAGTTTACTTCTGTCAAAAAACCTTTGAATTGGACAAGACTGTCCGTGTCGCATCGCCCGTACCACCGGCCGTCTCCCGGCGACTCCACCATCTTCATTACGCGATTAGATTTAAGTGTCTGATTGGTGCGTGATGTGTGTCTTCTTTACATGCCATTTCGTGTGTCTAATTACGTACGTATGTCTGAGATTTTGGAAATGCATTTCTTAAAGTTAAATCGAACGCGAGACGATCGAGCTTGCACCGCGGACCGCGCTGTCCGCCTCCGGACTTTCGAATATAATTTAAATTGTAGCGTTATAATACTTGATTTACACGTTATTAGTAGATAAGTGATCTATAGTGCTTAGTGCTTTAGTCAACTAAATGTGACCGTATAAACAACGCAAAAAACACACTTCGTCGGCAATTAGTAGATTATGATTGGATCTATTTTTTGCCCCTCCCGCTACCCGCACGTACCCCTGCCGCCGGCGCTCTCCTCGTGCAGCGATTTGTGAACGCCTAACGCCACTATCCTACTGTCCGACAAACTCATTGGCTACTAAATCACTTATACGTTACTGTATACTAATAACGTGTAAATCAAGCATAAGTCTAGCAATCGAAGCACAAATCTTCGCGGAGTGTCTTACATTGTCTCGAGAGCGTTTCGAAATCAACACACTGCCATTATAAACGTAATGAAATGAAAACATGGTGCGATGTATGCGTGATAGTTTAAGTTGTCTGTAGATGATAGATGTGAACAATCACGGGATTCTGCTACGGTACGTTGCCTTACCACGGGCCGCCTCGGCTCGGCTCGCGACAATCAAAACTGCCATTCGATAAGTAATTGTAACACGTCATCGTAGAGTTCATATTAGCTGTATAGTTTCCGCTTCCGTCGGTGCACAGCCGGTCGCGTTTGATACATATTATTCAATTTCGAAATTGTAATAGATTTATTAAGTATTTAATAATCTCAGACGAGAAGTAATAAGTAAACAGTAATATAATTTGTGTCTTAGCTGATAAAACGTTAGTAAGATGATAAGTTTATATCGCTGTGTTGAAATGAGACGGCATACGGCTGCGGAAGACTTCATGAGACTCGAGTACCGGTGAGGTACAACTAGGCTGGCTCAGGAACGCATGATGGTTCGCCTATCTATCACGACCCGACGCCCTTAAGGGGCCTGTATACCCTCTGCAGCTCTCTCGCTCGCACATTTTCACATTATTGAAGATATAAAATAGATGAGTGTGAATTTCCAAAAAGTAACAAAATCATGTCTTGGTGTCTATCGTAACATTACAAACATAGAAATGTTTGTTTCGATATCTTGTAATTTGACGGAATAACATGACACGAGAAATAAAAATCACTTGTTACCATTTTACTGTGTCAAATTAAAATATATTTCAAATTGACAATTTCTTTGTTTGTAATGTTATAATAGACACAAAACATGATTTTGTTACTTTTTGGAAATTCACACTCATTGATTTTATATCTTCAATAATGTGAAAATGTGCGAGCGAAAGAGCTGCACAGGGTATACAGGCCCCTTGATGACTTTTTGATCTGTTTTTCATTCAAAGCACTGAGTATCGTAGTGACCGAACGAGACACGTCCAGTCTTTATAAAGCGGCGGACTCTTTTGGAGAGTCCGTCTGTTAGAGTCCATTAAATTTTGTACATAGATACCTTTAGATTCTATTGTCATATGTTTGACATATGTACGTTTAATTTTATTCATCTAAGAAAGTACAGATGGCTGTTGTTATTTTTATATTATTTGGGTAGAATTATATTTTTTGTAAATGACCTCTGTATTTATCTTTTGTAAGCTTTGTAAGCCGTAGGGACCTAGATTAGTGTACGAGCTACGAACATTGTGATTGCTAATGTCTTTTTATTTGTATTTACTGAGATATTTTGTTCTGCGTATATATTCTTCGTTTCGACAGATATTTCTAATAATTCGTTACTTCAGAGTGCAATATGTACAAATATTTACATATAAATGTACAGTCAATTTTTTAGTTTTAATGTGTCAACGCAATACGTTTCACTATCATTCGTTGAATGTACATTGAAAGGCATAATAAACTATATCACAAGTGAGTTGCCCTCACTCTCAATATTGTGTTTTCTAATACTTAAGTGATTAATTTTATAATAGACGGAATAGGTGATCTTTGTATTTAAATTTGCTAATTTTTTGTAGCAGATTAGATTTGTTTACATTGATAAGATGGAATAATGAATAATGTACATTTTGAATTGATTTAAACGTGATTTAGTTGTTATAAAGTAACGAATTTTCTTATTAGGTGTAACTGGCAGCCCCGTGGACCGGCTAGAGTCCACATACCAGTGCGATGTGTGCAATGTCGATAGGACGATGGGCGTCGGCGCGCGCGCAGACGCGCGGGGGACGCGACGAGGGCTCAGCCACGCTCACTAACCAGCAGTGCAAGACCGTTCTTTATCGATCGGCAAATTCGACAGTTGAGATCATTAAATTCCATAAAATGCAATTTGATCAGCACTCGCTATGATCGATTCTATTCTTAATTTTATCGAATTTGACGATCGATAAGGAACGGTACTTGCACTGCAGCCTCGAACCAATAACGAATGACAAGTTACCTATGCAAGAATTTCTAAACAGGAGTTTGTTCAAGTGATTTTATTTGGCACTACCGCTGTTGGCATATTTTACGATGCTAAGAAACCGAAAAGAGTTCTGTAGTTCCTGTAGTTATTTTTAATGTACACAAACCTCTCGCAGAAAATCTACATCATGCATAACAACATTAGATCCATGACTTTTCATAATTCTTCTTTTTTATCATACACAAACAATATATTTAAATTAGGGCTTTAAATGACAATAACTACGTGCACTAAGAATGGATGCACATGTCGGGCCCGAGTAAAACTTAGACGACTTGCATCTAAAAAATACAAAGCAGAAAAAATTGATTCAAACTTAAAAAAACAGTTTTTATTCATGTAATTTTTTTTTTAAATCATGGAATAAAATTGTTAAGTATGTGACGCAGGAAAGCTGCCTCCGAGATTTTTGTAATACATTTAAAATAACCCTTTATACATTTTTGAAGGTTGAACAATCTCCGAAAAGAAATTGTGTAGGCGACCGACTGAGTCCAATGTTTTTTGAGCTGTGCTGAGGCCATTTTTGAAATGTCTCTCGCGCTACTTTGTAATACGCGACCGATGCCCATTCCATGTTCTTCGAAACACTATTTTTGTATAATATTATTTGTATCGTTTAGTCCGCATTAACTATTGTTTTCCTCCTAATAAATACTTTGCCTTAGTATCCTCTGTTATAAACTTCGTTTAACAACAGTGGTGAAGCGAATTAGATATAGGGAACAGAAATGATGATATGTTAAAATTTTAGAGAGTCAACTTTTATAAACGATAATACAAAACAAATGAGAAAAGGTGTGTACAAAATGGAAATTTGTATTGAGAAATTGTTACGCGAATAAACTTACACCTCAAGTAAAAAATATAAAAATATTTAAGTTTTTTATTTTGTTAAGGAACCTTTCCTAATGCATACAAATACTCATCATCATCATTATCATCAGTCATAAGGGTCATAAGGGGGAGGCCCCTTTAACCTCTACACTGAACGACAGCCTGCCTTTTGCCACTGGATGCCAGCAACTCTCACAATGTCGTCGGTCCATCTAGTGGGAGGCCTACGCTGCGTCTTCCAGTTCGTGGTCTCCACTCAAGAACCTTTCTTCCCCATCGGTTATCGGTTTATAAAAATACTAGCAGATTTAATTAGGAAGGGAATCGTCAAAGTCAAGTCTATTTACATGCTAGGTCTGTTTGCACTGGTACAACCTAAGGAAATCCTTCCTTCAGGCCACCGAGAGGATTTAAGTGGGTGAAATTTTACATAAGCCGGCTGCGTCTCGACACGGCTATGTGTCAAAACAAAACATCAATGGCGAATACAATCTAGAGTCGATGCAGATGGCAGGCTGCCGTTCAGTTTCCAGTTCTAAGGGAGAGAACTATGTTCAGCAGTGGACGTCTTCTAGCTGATAATGATGCGCATGAATTAGCGCAAGATAGAGAAGGGCCAAGATACATTTAGGGTCGCAACTGCACCAACATAAGTTATAGTGGTGAAATAGTTTTAATAGCCCTTTAGGCTTTGAAGATTTTGGCCCTAGCAGCCATTTTGTTTCTATACAAAGTCGCGGCGCAAAACGGTATTATATATTTGATGGGGGGTCAATTATACAAACAAAAAATTTCATGTAACTTAATGTCCAAAACTGTCAAGTGTCTGAGATACTCATATTCATAGAAAAAAATAACTATTGTTCTAATGTTTTTTTTTTCAACATACATTCTGATTTCTAGAATAAAATGTTTTTATTTGATGTTGAATAAGTGCTATCCTATTCGAGACAAATCATTAAACTTTACCCGTTTTCTTGGGCAGTAGGTTAAAAACAATGCAATCGAATAGTTCTTTGTATAGTTTTTCAGGATAAAAATATTAAAATGTATCGCTACTTCCTTGCCAAATTTAGGCAACAGTAAACTGTTGAACAACTGTTAAACCGTTTAATAGTCTTGAACAAGCAACAGACAGACAGAAAGATAGTGACAGATCCATTCGCAGTTATATGTTAGCCTAAAGACAAAGCTAACAATAAACCAACATCAAGGTATAATTCACCGAAATAATCTCCCTATTTATGATATGTTAGATTCCAAAGATAAAAATAATAAAATAACATGTACTTATATACAAAATATTTTTATTGGTAAAAATGTGAAATATTTCTTCAATAAAAAAAATTAAACACCACTACAGGTTTACCATCTCGTGCGCGACCGTCCTTGGGGGGCGACAAAAGTTGCCGGTAGCGAGGAAAGTCATGTAAGCGCACGGCTTCACTCAAGGGGGTAGTCAGGGGCTTGTTCTTGGGGCAGTTGGGGGCAAATGTACTTCTATAATGCTTCTTCCATTCTAGAAAGTAAGCAGCGATTGTTTGGGTTCGGAGTTCCAAACAAGAGCTTACCCACAGCCTGCTAGAGGGGGACAGCTGCCCCACTCCCCGTACCTGGCTACGCCCTTGGCTACACGCGGAGTTAACAAAGTCGAGATTATATTTTGAAATAAGTCGTCTTAGCGCACGACGTAGCATGCCTATAAGCTACTATAAGACCCTTCACTAGCTTGTAAGTTACACCATCACTGTAGGTTTTTTTTTAAAATTCCCAATATAAAAATATATATAAAACCAAAAACATATCCTACCTATAGGTACGATATGTTTTGGAAAGAATGCACTAACCCTAAAAGAGTCCATAGTACTTATCATTATTAACAACTTTTACTATGGAACCAAACCTATATAATCTATTTTAATGATTAAAATACTATTATTGCATAGGCATACATTTCGAGGGCGGTCCCATTTAAATATGAATTCCACCTCGAAGGGTGGAAAGTTAAGGGCACGTTTATTGAATTCCACTTCACTTCTAGTGATGTCGGTTTTTATTTTATTGTAAAAATTTTAATTATGAATATTAGTTTTATTACTATTGTTTATTTGAAGACAGCGTTACCGACGAGCGGCAGGTAGCGAACGAGGGGCCCGCCGAGTTTGAGCGCTTCCTTGATTGGTGGAAACCACGACACGAGCCAACTCAGCACCAGCAGGTACAAGAAAACACTCACTAGCCGGTCGAGGACGTATAAACTGGAAATGTAGAAAAACATATATATTTATTTTTATGTTATTAAAAATAAATTGCCCACGTTACGTAGCGTAGACACAGATACATTAGTAAAAGTACAGAAGATTCACTCCGCAAAATTATTTAAATAAGTAGCGACTCTTGCTACGACACAATAAAGTGCAATTCAGAACGTGCAAGCACTAACTACCTACAGCTATAACCTAGAAGTTGCCTCTCTGTCTACCGCGTAAATCTTGTCGCGTTATCTCTGTCTATCGCGCGGCAGGTCCGACAAATCGGCTACTTGTAGCTTCGTACCTAAAGTGCGGACTGTCCCAGGCCTGGCGTAGACAGTTGACAGACAAGCATGCTCCATCGTAGGCCCCATCGTCGCTTTACATCAGGCGAGTTGGCGGTCTAACACAAGCCTATTAATAGATTTTAAAAAAAGACGAAAATCGAAAGACATTTTTAAAGATGGCTGTACTGCTAGATTATGTAGGATTGCTCCCTGGAGGTTTGCCTCTATGAATATTTAGTACTGTTTTTGCCATTTCTGACAGGCCGATGAAGATAAAACTTACATATTATTCTGCAGTCTCGCTTTCGGCAGGTTTTCGAGTTTTTCCTTCATACAATACAGCTTCCCTCCGATCATGCAGCTCTCTATATACGGCTCGTCCTCTATTATAGTGAGGTCCATAGGATACAGGTCCTTGTCGACTGGGTTGAGGTGCGTCACTAGCGCCTTGAAGTTGTGAGTGTCGAACCACCACTCGCGGGTCGTGAAGTATTGCAGCACTTCGAGACCGACCGAGATACGGTTCTGGACTCTGACCATGCTGGAAATTATAAAGAATAACTATGTATAAAAAAATACGGCAAGCGGGCGAAATTCAACAAACAATTCATCTCAAAACTTTCCACCTGTAGGAATAAGGTGAAATATTTTCTTTCATTTAAAACAGGGCCACCATAAAGATTTATTGCCTATTAAAAGCCTGAACACGTTGGTCTGAGCTCGCTGAGCCTCAGCTGAAGCGATGGTGGCCGAGCGGTAGCATGTGCGCTTTACAATCCGACGGCACCCGGTTCGATCCTCGACCCTGCATCAATGACTTATTTAGTAACCAAATTAAATATGTGCAGTTTCGATGCCATTCGCTCAAAAACATCGTGAGGAAATTTGTATGTGCAAGAACCTCAAAAGTTCAAAGACGTATCACATTCACCAACATGGGCCAGCATGGTGGATTAGGGCCTATTCTCTCTCTCTGTCCCAACAGTGGGAACATGAAAGGCTGATACTGATAAATGCTACTTCACTACACGTTAGTCAAGATTGATAGATCCAATCAACATGTAAACAATCATAAATAATCATATAACTTTACAACTGTGATCATTTAAAACAGTGTTTTATGTAAACACAGCTTGCCGAGTGCACGCGAGCGCCTTTGATTTGAGCAGAAAACCCGTTCTGTTAATAGTGCAACAAAATAAAGCAAACTACTCACAATCGCTTTTGCCTGAAGAGAAACATCAGAAAGTCTATAAAGTACGCCGGCACTATGTGATAGAAGAACACACATAGGCTGTGAATGAACTTGTTGTGTCGAATGTTTCCATCGGGGTACCACAAGGGCCCTTCGAAGGGGTACTTCCGGACGGTAGCCTTCCCAATGTCGAGGACTTCCTTCCACGTCGTGTTCCGGTCGTCGCCCGTCGTTAGATTGTATACGGGAATCTCTGGACTTCTGCAAAAGGAAAAGAAGATTAATGCTAAGTCGGTCGTCACAAACGACTTTTTGATACCATATTCAAATTAATTTCGCACGTCACTTATACTATACGGCCACAGCTATTTATTATAGTTTACTAGGTTTTGCCCGAGACTTTGTTTGCGTTGATTTTCCACATAAAGCTTTCATGCTCCTTGGTATTTCGTTTATAAATATACTAGCTATTGCCCGCGTTTTTACATGCGTAGATTTTCATATAAACCTTTCCTAATCCTTCTCTCTTATCTATCTCCCTCTTTTGATTAATTCCCTCCTTAATTCAGTCATTTCGCTAAATCCTTATATCCTATAATTCTTAGCGAACCTCTACACTTTGTAAGGAATCTACCTTCCAAATTTCAGCTTCGTAGGTCAAATAGTTTTTGAGATTTCATGCTGACTCTGTCAGTCTGCCAGGCATTGATCGAATAAATAGGGAAAAAATTGCAGCTGTCATTAACACTTGACAAAATATATAGAACAGATGATGATTTTGTGTAAATATCAAGAAGACAACCCTAACGTTACACGTTCCGCGTCTGGAGAGATAGAGCTGAGAGATAGAGCTACGGTTCGGTTAGACATCACTAGCCTTACCTTAGAATTACTAAAGAAGGCACTAAAGAAGCCTTACCTTTCTTTAGTAACACCGGTCCTGTAAGCGATAACGATGATACTGTTGATAGCGATGTCAATAGGGATGACCTCCGCGTGGTAGTGTCCGTAACAGTGCATGGAACGGATGACGCCTTTCCCGGCGCCCACCATCAGCCCGATGGGGCCGTTTAGGTTGTCCACCCAACCTGGCGTGGGGTCCTTGTAAGCGGGGGTCACTGGAATTGGAAAGTTTACTAATTATTTATGGTTTAAGAGTCTCTTATAACAAACTTGACGGTTTTAAATCAATTTTATTCAGTTGAATTACAATATTTCAGCTGGAAAAAATAACATGTCACAGATACATCTGTGTTAGAGTTTATGATTTGGTTCGAAACACGATAGAATAAACTTGCCTCGATCCAAAAAAAATTTAAACAAAGTCGACTTAGTTTATTTTTTTCATTTTATGCTCTAATGAAAGCTCGTAACTACCTGGAAATTGCATGTGCTGAAAGGCAATTTTTTTTTATTTTTTTTTATTTGGATAGATTTTTGATAGTGAATTTGAAAGCGTAAAAAGGACGCGAGAATTTAGGCGCGCCGCGTTCAGTGCCGCGCCAGGCGTCATCGAGGTCGGACCTATGCTCGTTTATGTCGTTGCACTCCCCCCGCGGACGTCCTGACTCTAGCATGGCAAAAAACATCGTTGCTATAACTTGGCGGGGGCTGAGGGAGCGTTTTGTTGCCTTTGCGACTCGGATAACAGCCCGTTAAGATTTTATTTTCTCAAAGAATAACAATAATGCACTTAGGTGAGAAAATACTCGTTTTACTTAACTAAGGTACTTAAAGATTGCAAACATTGCAAGCAACTTAATAATATCGTATCGGTGTTTTTTGTGGGTAGCTGACAGCGTAAAACTTGGGTTCGATTACGTGTCGCGAAACGTCCAAAGCGTCATAGCAATATCGGTCATTAGTAACTGGCTATTTAATTTTTTTGTGCATAATTATTCATCATCATTATCATTTCAGCCATAGGACCTCCACTGTTGGACAAAGGCCTCGCATCATTCTCCAAAAGGGCGGGTTGGAAGCGGCCTGCATCCAGCGTTTCTCTGCGGTCTCTTTTAGATCATCTGTCCATCTCGTTCTACACTGAGCTTACCGGTCCGTGGTCTTCATTCGAGAACCTTTCGGCCCCATCGGCCATCTGTTCTGCGTGCTATGTGCCCTGCCCACTGCCACTTCTACTTGCTAATCCGGCGGGCTATGTCGGTAAGTTTCATTCGTCTACCGTCTACGGATCTCCTCATTTCTGATTCGATCTCGTAGAGAAACCCCGAGCATAGCCCTCTCCATAGCTCGTTGTGCGACTTAAAGTTTGCTTATGAGGCCCATAGTTAGAGACCACGTTTCACTGCCGTATGTCATCACTGGCAACACACACTGGACGAAGACTTTATTTAAAATATTTATTGTAACCTCATAACAAATATTGAATTTAGAATTATCAATTGACTTCATCTTCTCTTCTCTACGTCTTTCTCGCGTCTGTCTGTCTGTATGTCTGCATGGCTGCTAACTCCTCCTAAACCACGCAACGGATTTTGATGCCGTTTTCACCATCAGTTAGATACATTTTCACGGAAGGTTTATATATACAACTAGCGACCCACCCCGGCTTCGCACGTAAATTACACCCGTACTATGCCGGGCGGGCGGGTCGTTAGTTAAAAATAAGTGCAAAAATTAGGAAGTTATCAGCATTTTAATTTCATGTTCGGTCTGACGACTGTGGGTACCTCTGAGTAGCTCTCTTTTAGGAGCACTTCAGCTAGTTTATTGGAATAGGTGTGGAGGTTGGGATGTTTTTGGTCAACAGATGGCACATGTTGTAAGTAGCTACTTACCAATACTCGGTCTGACTACGACAGCGGGTAGCTCCGGGTAGCTTTCCCTCACGAGCGCCTCGGCCAGTCTTTTGGAATAGGTGTAGGAATTGGGATGTTTTTTGTAGATATGTGGCGCTAGGATTTCTAACTGTTGCTCTGTGAGCCAACTCGCTGCTCGGACTACTTCGTGCGGGTTCGCCGGTGGGTCGTGCACCTGAAACAGTATAAAAAAAAAGCTTTTGAAACGGTAATTTTCATATATTTTTTTCATTCTATGAACCACACACACTAATCTCTGGCTCACTATTACAAGGTTCTATGTAATTTTTTACACGTTCTGTAATTTCAATTTTTGATTTTCGTAAATATTGACTTAGCAGGGTTTATGCTTGAGAGATACTTTCACTCAAGCATAAACCCTGCTAATTCAATATTTATGACAGTAAATTTTTTAAAATAGAAATTACAGAACGTGTAAAAAAGTGACATAGAACCTTGTAATAGTGAGCCAGCGATTTGCTAACCAGTAATTAAGCCAGTGGCACAGGACACTTGTATGGTATCTAAGAAGCTGGTTTTAATTGTATCCTTATTCCTTATGTAGCTTAAAGTTAGAAAGGTTACATCTTTGTTTGCTTGTTACCTTTTTAATGACTAAACAGTTGAAGTCTGGACCTATTTTGATGGAAGTTGGCATGGAAATGGGATATCAAGAGAACGTATATACGTAGGACACTTTTGTAACGGAACAGCAAGGCTGTTTGAAGGTCTATAATTTCAGTAATGACACTTTTGAATAAGTCATTTTACTGGTCAATTTTTTTTTATTAATATAAGGGTTTTGATTTTGGGTGCATGCATGCTTAGGTTCCTAAAAAAATCTCCTGTAGTCTAAACAACTAGATATAATAAGCACAGATGTTTGAGTAAGAGTGTGTGTTGTTAGATTATATCTAGACTATATTCTGAAGTCAATCCCCCCCCCCCCTACCCTGCCTGCCTGTGCCCTGTAGTAGTGATAGGAGCGGCCACTCTAGGCGTCAGATAGCAAGGCGACAAAATTCTAAAAACAAAAACAAAATTCTAGACTTCGAAGGAGCATCGCGTCTCGGGACGGTCGGCGGGGCAATCTTGCATTGTTTTGTCACTAGCATAAAGTTCTGATGTGTAAATCTTTTCATGGGGTTCTGGAATATTCTATTCCGATATTACAGGAATTTAAACTATCTTTGCTCTGTGGTCTCATCTGCGTCTACCAAACTACCGAGTGAGTTTCGAAGTAAAATATAAAATATGCCGCCATTGAATATGTAATCAATGTTATTACCTATAGAAACTGACGTGGTATTCACACATTTTTTTGGAATGCCCGGCTTAATCTTACGTGAGTAATTCCAGTGTAATATGTATAAATAAAATGTAATCAATGTATTTATTGCTACTATGTACTATGTCAATGTCATGACATTGTCATGTTATTGCTATGTATGGTGGCACCTGTAGCACAGTTTAATCACTAGTATGGATCCAGACTGTACCACAGTGCAATAACAACCATCTCTTTTTGTTTAACAATCATAGTACATCCTAGATTAGCACATGGGCTACTTCTTATTTCAGAAAAATTATCGATTCCTCTACAATAGTTTTCAGAAATGAAACGCGCCGAAAGACTCTCCGGAGTTGTCTCTAGTGACATAACATAGGCCATTTTGCAGTAGAGCTTTATGTTTTTCTTTTTATGTTTCCATACCTTCTCAGCCAACCTCTCGTAATCAGGGTAGCAGAAGGCAGTGGACAGGTGTATGAAAGCCGCTAGATTGCTCATGCTCTTAGCCAACGTGATGACGCGAAGGGTTCCTTTGGTGTTCATCTCCAGGCCTTCCTTCATGGGCGCTTCCAGGCGAAGGCTGGCCGCGAAGTGAAATACTACGGACACCTGGGGAAAGAAAGAGTATTTGAAGAGAGGAATAAAACGAGGTTCAGCAAATTTTTGCAACTATTAGGTACGTCTGATACAAAAAATTATACGGGGTGTTCGGTTAGATGACGGACATATTCAATGTGTTTTAAATGTTAAAGATAAAGATTATTTATTTGCACAAAACACGAGTAAATCATACACACATTTAAAAAGGCATGCACAATAGGTGGGTTAAAATATTTGTCACTTTGTATCATGTTTTGCCTAGTTTGTAGGCGTACAAATCTAGAGAGATGGTATAAAAATACCGTAAGAATTATTTATACAAAAAAGTATTTACTAAATACTTTTTTGTATAACTTTTTTGTTTAACGGGACTTATCACGTATTATTTTATTTAGGTATAAACAGGTACCTTGGTAGGGTAGATACCTTTCGTGACCACGGCTATTGTAACATGGTTGAAACGTAAGGTAACGTATTTTAACTTAATATGTGATAAGCCCGATAAACATTTAAAACATGTGTTAAAATCGCGAAAGTTAAAAAATTACTATATTCAAGGATATCATTGTAATCATCATTATAAACAACTTTTACTATGGGACCAACCCTGAAATATCTATTTATATTAAAGGCGATGTGTGTTTGTATGTTCCCGATGGTCTCCGATACGGCTGGACCGATTTTGATGAAATTTTAGGCAATTTTTAGATTAGCCCAGCGAGTGATCCAGAAGTTTGGTAGCATTCATATCAACATTTTTTTGTCTTTTATTATTTTCCCAACAAAAAACAAGAACAAGTTTTTTTTTTATAAAATAACATCATAGAATCATCATATGTCATTACAAAGTAGGTTGCTGTCGCTACCAAGGAGGTTGCTTCAAGGAGGTATATAACGCGGGTGAAACGGTGGAGCGCAGCTAGGATAGTAGATAAAAATGTTCTGATATGTAATGTCTGATGTGTCATCTATACTAATACAACTTAACATGTATTATTATTATTGTTGTTTATTTTACTCTTTAGAGTTCTCTCGTTACCGAGGTAGTTTTAACCGTGTTTGCGGGCTTTTGGCTAAACAAAACAGTTTTTTTTTTATTTTATTTTTTGTTTTTTATTTTTTTATTATTAGTTTTTTTTATTTTTTATTACTCCTATATATTTGGTTGATCAGATGATAAAAATTTGCGGACTATCCTACATGTATTTAAAATAGTTGCTTTTTGCAGTAGTATATAAGTAAGTTTATGAATATTTAGAGTTTCCAAGCTAATAAAGAGTGTGTTAGAAATTATACCGGTTGATGAAATGATTATGGGAACAGTTTTTACAGTTTTGACCTTCCATTGTGACTTAATTTCAATGGTTAAATCTACATATTTCGCAATTTTTTCAGTGTGGGTCTTGGAAATGTTATGGGTGTTAGGCACGGCAATGTCTATGAGGTAAACTGTGTCATTTTTCTTGTCATGGAGTGTGATGTCTGGTCTATTGAAGTGTACTGTCTTGTCTGTGATTATGGTCCTGTCCCAGTAGAGTTTGAAATCTCGTGAATCTAAGATAATTTCGGGTTTGTATTTGTAATAAGCTATTTTCTCGTTAATAAGTTTATATTTAAATGCTAGGTATTGGTGGATGACGGCTGCAATTTGGTCATGTCTGTGTTTATAGTCAGTTTGTGTAATTGAACTGCAGGCTCCGGTGATATGCTGAATGGTTTCTGGGCTATGGTGGCAATGTCGGCATAAATCGGATTGCAGGGTGTGATCTTTAATTATATGTTTTCTGTAATTCAGTGTGTGGATGGTTTGGTCTTGGATTGCTAACATGAAACCTTCCGTTTCCGGAAAGAGTTCGCCGCACTTGAGCCACATGTTAGACGCAATTTTATCTACTATCGGGCTTATCAAGTCGCGGCGATGTCTTCCGTGTAGAGATTTTTGCAGCCAGCAATTAAGTTTCTCTTCTGCTGAAACAATAGTTTAATTTTTTTGTTTAAGTTGTACTTTTAGGTTCAAAGGAGTCAGTTTAGTATCAGCATTGACTATGGCATTGTGAAGTGATGTTTTGTTGGCTTGCTGATGGAAAAATTTACGGATTGATGTTATTTGGGAGTTGTGAAGATTACGGATGTCTATGAGGCCTCTACCACCTTCTATTTTAGGAAGTGTGAGTCGTTCAACACATGAACGGGGGTGATGTTTCCTATATTTAGTCATGGTTGTGTTTATGATTCGTTGCAACTTTATCAGATTCGTTTGAGACCATTGAATTATGCCAAATGAATAGGTAAGTACCGGGATAGCAAAAGTATTTATAGCTTTTATAGTGTTCCGTGCATTGAGTTGTGTGTTAAGTATTTTATGTAATCTTGTTCTAAATTGTTGTTCCAGAACTATTTTTGTGTGTTTTTGGTGTATTTGTTGGGTTTGATTAAAACCTAAGTATTTATATCCCGAATACTCATCCACTGGTTCTACTAGTTCTCCGGTTTGTAGGGAGTATGAATTTTTTTCAATTTTTCCGCCGCAGATTGACTGTATTTTGCATTTATCGATACCAAATTCCATTTGAATGTCAGATGAGAAAGTTTCTGTAATCTCTGCAAGACTATGGATATCATGTAGGCTGCTTCCGTAAAGTTTTATATCGTCCATATATAGTAAATGTGATACAATGTGATGTGTGCTATCGTGTGTAATTTTGTACCCTTTATTACTATCGTTAAGAAGAGTAGATAGTGGGTTTAATGCCATGCAGAACCAGAGGGGGCTGAAGGCGTCCCCCTGGAAAATTCCTCTTCGAATTGCTATTGGGTCAGTCTCCAAAGAAGAGCCATCAGTAAATATCTTAAGTGTGGTTTTCCATTGTAACGTGTTTTGTGGAAGCTACACTATCCCCGGGTGACATAGGCTATAATCAATACCCGTGCGAAGCTGGTGCGGACCGCTAGTATGATATATCCCCAGCATCAATTTTTCTCGTTCATCCATTAAACACCGTTTTTCCAGCCGCTGCAGTACCGTATTTTTTTTTACATGTACCTCTTACAAAGTAAACTTTCATTGTATCGATAATGGCATTATTCAATCAGTTACCGAGTTGGTTCACTAAGTGCGGAACACTAGTGCCTACTTAGGCGTGTAAACAGTGATGATTTGTAAATACACATGATAATTATAGTTCTCGATTTCACTCGTCAAGACGTGGTATTATTCGAGCGCACGCTTTCCACATTTGTGCGGCTTTCACGTGGTTATAACTGAAGTTAGAATAGGTATGGAAAAAGTGTATCTTGTCGGTCATGGTCGCTGAACTGTTTGAAGATTTTTGGCGGTTGGCTTTTGTTTGACCTGTTTGGCACTTCGACCAAAATAATATTAATGTACAGGCCATAACCATTAAGCTTGCTCGGTGAAAACGAGTCAAAACCGTCGGACATATACTTCAACACCTAAATAACCATGTACAGTAAATTTGATACAAACAATAGATAGCGGTTTTTTGTTGTATTACTATACACTTCGGGAAAGCACACGAAGGCATAATTTTGTCAGATGTTTCGTTATCATGTAACTAACAATAGCCTAGAGTCGCACTTCCTACGGCTAGTAGGAAGTTACGGTTGGGGGTTAAGCGTGGAGGCGTGCTCGCCGCATCCCCTGCAAGCCCTGTCAGTATCTGAATTCGTTCATGTACTGACGGAGCTTCAACTCCACTTAAACAGTTCATGGTGGAAGGGCCTCTTCAGATGCCCGCCTGGCTTATTACCACCCTTCCATATAAGCGTGTCGCCAAACGATAACAATTGTTGTCGTGTTCCGTCACTACTATGGAAGCACCAGTTCCCCCTCCCCCCGATGATGTGCTACACTGATGAAGACTGTGGGGCCGAGTGGAACTAAAAAAGCGGCTGCAGCTTACAGATGTGAAAGGTGGTCGTGGGGTCCAGGGAGACCCGGTGAAACGGCTGTCCGCTGGCCGCCCGCGGGATAGTACAGGGACCCGAACCCGGGGATTACTTCCAACCTCCGCCCCGGGAGGCTGTCCCACCATCCGGCGCATAATCCTGTGGAGTAGCTGTCGTGCCGGAGTAGGAGACCGGAGTGGATCCCGACAGTTGCTCCCAGGGGGGACCGGGGGCCCTTCCGTCCCCCACGCCCACCAGTCACTACTCTGTTTTCATAAGCTGCTTATAGTTCCACTTATGCTCTTGCACTTTTTGCCCTTCGGTTTTTTTTTTTGTCGGAAGTGATTCATCATTCTTTAAATTCAAATTTTTTAATGGCCAGAAAACATAAGAAGAACGTTTCTTCAGCGGCTTCGGACTCCATTTATCGAGTGGACTTTTGTAACATCCGGGGTATTCACGCTAACCTAAATGAGGTTCACCATCACCTTGAATCTGTGAAACCCGCCCTGCTCTTCTTGACGGAGACTCAAATATCGAATCCTGCCGAAACGTCCTACCTTTTATACCCTGGGTACAAACTCGAGCATACCTTTATGCGTCGTGCCGGGGTATGCGTTTACGTTCGGGAAGATGTTTGCTGTCGTCGTCTCTCTGGCCTCGAAGACTGTGACCTGTCCACTCTATGGCTTCGCACTGACTTTGGGGGTCAAACCCGTATCTACGCGTGCCTCTACAGGTCACATAGCGGGGACGTGGAGACAACTCGTTTATTCGAGCACATTGCCAGAGGAGCTGACAAAGCTTTAGAACAGCACACTTCCGCAGAGTTAGTGGTTCTTGGAGACTGCAATGCCCACCATTCTGAGTGGCTCGGCTCTAAAACCACTAATCACGCGGGTCGTGCTGCATCTGATTTTGCCTTGGCTCACGGCCTCTCTCAACTTGTCACTGGAATTACTAGAATTCCTGATGTTGAGAGCCATGATCCTTCTTTGCTGGACCTTTTCATGACCTCACGCCCTGACCATTACCTGGTTTCGGTCGAAGCGCCACTCGGTCGCTCTGATCACTGTCTCATCCATACCTCAGCGCCATTCTTTAATCGCGCTCGTACCGTTCCTTCTGGTAAGCGCAATGTTTGGCACTATCGGTCAGCGGACTGGGACGGATTGCGTGAGTTCTACGCATCCTACCCCTGGAGGCGGATTTGTTTTTCTTCAGACGATGTTGACTCTTGTGCTGACTCCGTCGCTGATGTCGTGCTTCAAGGAATGGAATGTTTCATTCCAAGTTCTGTCGTGCGTGTCGGTGGGCGGAGTCGCCCATGGTTTAACAAATCCTGTGCGGAAGCTTCAAGCCTGAAGCGAACTGCCTTTAAATCATGGTCCGAAGCACATGCTAGTCATAACTCTGACACCTCCGTCTTGAAGAAAAAACTTAATGCTGCCTCCAGGTCCAGCAAAAGGATTATTGCCGAAGCCAAGGCAGCCCATATCAGCAGAATTGGCGACAGACTTGCTTCATATCCAACTGGAAGTCGAGCCTTTTGGTCTTTAGCCAAAGCTGCTGAAGGCAACTTCTGTCAGTCCTCTCTACCAGCCCTGCGAAGGCCGGATGACACATTGGCCCATAGCGCAAAGGAGAAAGCCGATATCCTTGGTACTCTCTTTGCCTCGAACTCGACTCTCGACGACGGGGGCGCCACATCACCCAACATTCCGCGGTGTGCGAGTTCCATGCCAGAAGTACGTTTCTCTCAGAGATCAGTACGGAAGGAACTCATGTCCCTTGATGTGCGTAAGTCGAGTGGGCCAGATGGCATTCCGGCTATCGTCCTTAAAACCTGTGCTCCTGAGTTGACTCCGGTCCTAACGCGTCTTTTCCTTCTTTCGTATTCAACTGGATGTGTGCCGTCATCATGGAGGACTGCCCTAGTCCATCCGATTCCTAAAAAAGGAGATCGGTCTGATCCAACTAATTACAGGCCCATTGCTATTACCTCCCTACTCTGTAAGGTGATGGAGCGTGTGGTAAACACCCAGCTCCTCGGATACCTGGAGGAACACCAGCTCATCAGTGACCGCCAGTACGGTTTCCGTCACGGCCGATCAGCTGGTGATCTTTTGGTATACCTCACTCACCGCTGGGCTGAAGCCGTTGAGAGTAGAGGGGAGGCGCTTGCAGTTAGTTTGGATATAGCCAAAGCCTTTGATCGGGTCTGGCACAGGGCACTCTTATCCAAGCTACCATCTTACGGCCTTCCTGAGGGGTTATGCACTTGGGTCGCCAGCTTCCTATCTGATCGGAGTATTAAGGTCGTTGTCGACGGTTCCTGCTCCGACAGAATGCCGATCAACGCTGGCGTCCCACAGGGTTCTGTGTTATCGCCAACGCTCTTCCTTCTCCACATCAATGACATGTTGCTTTCGAGCAATATGCATTGTTATGCGGACGATAGCACGGGCGATGCACAGTATACCGGTCGTGCTAACATCCCTCATGCCGTAGTTGAAGAAAGTAGGAATAAACTTCTGTCTGAAGTCGAGACCTCTCTTGAGCAGGTCTCGGTCTGGGGTGAACTGAACCTGGTTCAATTTAACCCAACAAAGACACAAGTTTGCGCGTTCACCGCTAAAAAAGCCCCATTTGTTGTAGCTCCTTACTTTCAAAACACTCCCCTCAAGGTTTCAGAAAGCATTGGAATCCTTGGAGTCGACATTTCTACGAATGTACAGTTCCGCGGTCATATCGCAAGTAAGGCCAAGCTCGCATCTAAGAAACTTGGTGTGCTCAATAAGGCGAAGCGGTACTTCACGTCGAGACAAAGACTCTTGCTTTATAAAGCGCAAGTCCGACCTCACATGGAGTACTGCTCCCATCTTTGGAACGGAGCACCCAAGTATCAGCTTGACCCACTTGATGCATTACAGCGTAGAGCTGTCAGAATTGTCGACGATTCCAAGCTCACTGAACACCTAGAGGCGCTCAGCATGCGCAGAGACGTTGGGTCTCTCTGTATCTTTTATCGCATTTACAACGGGGAGTGTTCTGAAGAACTATTTGATCTGATGCCGGCGTCGCGGTTTTACCATCGCACTAGCCGCCACCGCCTGAAGGCTCATCCACACATAATAGATCAGTGGAAATCGCACACTGTGCGTTTCACACGATCCTTCTTGCCTCATACCTGCAAAATGTGGAATGAGCTACCTTCTACGGTGTTTCCGAGAGGCTACAACATGGGGTTCTTCAAAAGGCGAGTTAATCGAGTTCTTAAGGGTCGGCAACGTATTTGTGATGCCTCGGGTGTTACAAGTATCCATAGGCGACGGTGACTGCTTTCCATCAGGCAGCCCGTCTGCTTGTTTGCCACCTATGGCATAAAAAAAAAAAAAAAAAAAGTAACCGATCCGGCGCTCATTTTGTATAATCTACAAAAATGCGCTCCTTGTGGGCCCGTCCATTCATTTTATTTTGGTGGAAGTTTTGGCACACCACTTTCCTTTTATATTTAATTATAATTGTGTGTAGTCTTCAAATAAGTAATATGACTCGAAACATAAAATGGTAAATTAATACCTTTGTAAATAATATACTAAGGTCGACTTCTGTAATTTTAACAACTTTTTGTAGAAATATTTTGTAAGTCACGCAACAAAGGCCTTAGATGAAAACGGTGAATAGAAACAACGGGGTAAATACAGACTAAACGTAGAAAGGTCAAGTTTCAAGTAGCTCGCTTTTTTCTTAATCTGGCTTAAATTGTAGGATAACAAATCTTTCTAAGTTTAGTCTTTAATCGTCCCATTGTTTCTATTCGGTCCGTTTTACGGTACCTCTTAATATTATTCACGGCTGTTTGACTCTTAAACTATAATATGTCAAGTTTCATAGTCACACATCACAGACAAGACAATTCAAGGATTTCTATTCATTGAGACGAGACATACCTGCGGGTCAAGTCGTGATGTTTTCTACATGTATAGAAAAGCTGTAGCTTTAGGCGCTAGGTAGGTATATAGGGTTACGCATATAGACTGTACTTAGCCGAAAGGAGGTCATTGTACTCATCATTATGAACAACTTTTACTATGGGACCAAACCTCAAATCGCAAAAAAAAAAACTGTTCCAGATAAAACATTAATTCACACTCGGCAAAATGTATAGTGATGACATACGACACTGAAACGTGGTCTCTCACTATGGGCCTCATAAGCAAGCTCAAAGTCGCACAACGAGCTATGGAGAGGGCTATGCTCGGGGTTTCTCAATGAGATCGAATCCGAAATGAGGAGATCCGTAGACCAACGAAAGTCACCGACATAGCCCACGAGATTAGCAATTTGAAATGGCAGTGGGCAGGGCACATATCACGCAGAACAGATAGCCGATGAGGCCGAAAGTTTCTGTAATGGAGACCACGGACCGGTAAGCACAGCATATAGGACGTCCACCCACAAGATGGACAGACGACCTAAAAGAGACAGCAGGTAAACGCTGGATGCAGGCCGCTTCCAACCGGCCCTTTTGGAGATCGATGGGGAGGCCTATGTCCAGCAGTGGACGTCGTACGGCTGAAATGATGATGATGATGATGATGAAAATGTATAGAATAGCAGATTTTTTTTGGGGGACGCGTTGGCCTCATAGTAAAAGTTGT
The DNA here is from genome assembly GCA_932305915.1 of Agriopis marginaria. Classification (NCBI taxonomy): domain Eukaryota; kingdom Metazoa; phylum Arthropoda; class Insecta; order Lepidoptera; family Geometridae; genus Agriopis; species Agriopis marginaria. Next base: position 13,038,635 of record OW029919.1, on the reverse strand, counting down.
TCATAATAATGAGTATACTGTGACCTCCTTTCGGCTTAGTAGTCTGTATGCGTAACCCTGCATAAGCAGGATCTACGTCAATCGTTTCCTCGGATACATAGAAGATAAAAACATTACGAGTTACGTGAGATGTTGCAATAATGACTGTTTGCCACCAAATTATCTGTAGAGGAAAGTGAAGGCGCCACTATCGCACACTGATATCATCCCGGGGAGAAATTGTGTTAAATAATAGTTCTATCATTTGTCCAACTGTTACGGATAAGTTGGTCGCTACGCAATGTCGGTGATCTCTGTTGGAACAACAACATTGTAAGTGAGTATTAGATTTTTTACAAGATTAACTTGTCTCTTTCTTGTCAATAAAGACAAAGAAAGCGGATGTATCTATTCGTAGTAACGTAGTAATTACTACTACTTACTTTAATTCTGTACCTTCTCTTTAATAGGTAGAGAGGGTTTGAAACTTTTTAACCGACTTCTAAATAGGAAGGGGTTCTCAATTCGGTAGTTTTATTTATGTTTGTTACCTCAGAACTCCGTCATTAAATTTATAAACCGATTTGGAAAATATTTTTTATTTGAGATGATCACAGAAAAGAGAAGTAAATAGAACGGAAATGAGAAGGAAAATCTGTCGCCAGGTATTATGACAGAGTTTTGCTTGAACATTCTCATTTATGTCAACGCGTCGAACTCCGCGTCCAAAGAACTTGGACCTTACCTTTTTGGGTTACGTCTCAAAGTTCTTTGTCCGCATCACAGCTGCTAACTGATTTCAAATAACTGACGTTTCGTTAATATGGGTGCAACTGGCTACAAAAAAAATCTTACAAAAATGCCTTGACAGCCGTTATAATTTAAACAATTTTTTTTTCTTTTCTGTGGAGATGATAAACTTTCAAATTAGTCCCATTGAATTTTTTTCATAATCGGTTTAATAGTTTGGTTTATAAAACATTCTTATTTCAATCTTACAATAATCTAATCTCTACTGTAGGCATAAGGTAGTATATTTTTTTACTAATAGCCTTGCATTTGACCGCCGCAGCGCCTGATGATGCTGTTTATGATGCAGGGGCGGATCCAGGATTGCATTTGGGGGGGGGCATTCTGACAAGGTTCGAAGGAATCAAATCGAAAAATTGAGTCGAATGTATGGAATTGCAGGGTGTTTGGGGGGGGCAATGCCCCCATGCCCCCCCCCCCTGGATTCGCCAATGTTATGATGGTGCACGCTTGCCTAGAAGAAACCAATTCAGATAAAACATGGGGTTCTTCAAACGGGCTGTTTAGAGTCTTTAAGGGTCGGCAACGTATCTGTGATGCCCCTCGTATACAGATATTCATAGGCGATGGTGATCGCTTACCATTAGGCGGCCCGTCAGCTTGTTTGCCAACTATGTCATAAAAAAATCAATTTATGTGTTATTTTAAACGTATTTTTAATTTAATGAAAGATTTGAAATAATAATTATTTTTACAAAGGTTTGTGACGGTCTTTGTTATTTCAGTTATTACAGTACTTACTTCATTCTGAATTTCTTTGAGCAATTCTTTCTCGATGCCGAGATCGTCGTACATTATATCTCCCGACACTGCTATGACCTTCTTCATAGCATGAGGGTTATCTTCTCTTATCCTCGCGAATAACTGGAAGAGAGAACAAGATGACATTAGACTAATGAAACAAAGAGAAAAGAAAGGAATTTAACGAGCGGCTATCCGAGTCGCGTAGGCAACAAAACGCTCCCTCAGCCCCCGCCAAGTTATAGCGACGCCATTCTAGAGTCAGGACGCCCGCGGGGGGAGTGCAATGACAAAAACGAGCATAGGTCCGACCTCGATGACGCCTGGCGCGGCACTGAACGCGGCGCGCCAAAATTCTCGCGTCCTTTTTACGCTAAAAGCGTAATTTCACTAAAAAACGACACTATTCACTATCAAAAATCTATCCAAATAAAAGAATGTTGAATAAAATTGCCTTTCAGTACATGCAATTTCCAGGTTGTTACGAGCTTTCATTAGAGCAAAAAATTAAAAAAATAAACTAAGTCGACTTTGTTTCAGATTTTTTTTATCGAGGAAAGTTTATTCCATCGTGTTTTGAACCAAATCATAAACTCAAACACAGATGTATCTGTGACATGTATTTTTTTCCATCTCAAATATTGTAATTTAACAGAAAAAAATTGATTTAAAACCGTCAAATTTGGTATAAGAGGCTCTTAAGGCGCAGGCCATCGTCATTCGTCACCATTTTTAGGGTTCCATACCCAAAGGGTTAAAACGATCCTATAACTAAGCTTAACCTGTCTGTCAGTCCGTCCGTCCTTCCGTCTGGCCACCCTACCTTTTAACGGCTGTATCTTTCGAGCCATAATAGATAGCCGGCTGCAATTTTTACAGAATATGTAATGTTACGGCGGATTAACTAACAAATAATAAAAAAGGTACACATGGCAGTGGTTGTCCTTCAATGTGGAGTTCTAAGGGGGTAAACCTATGTTCAGCAGTGGACGTCTTCTGGCTGATGATGATGTAGAACATAAGTATGAATTCGATCTGGCAATGCGCCTAATGAATAGTTTTTTAACACACCGGCAGTTGCGAAACTCGAATATGCGATTTCCACAAACGTTGATGCGTGTAGCCGACCGATTCCTGTTTAGCATATTATTATATCATTAACTGGTATTTCACTTTAGCTTCTATATTAGTGTAATGGTGAAACTCTTGCGTACGAATGAAAGGTCATCAAAGATCTGTATACTCCTTACCTACTTGTACTTCGATCTGCCTGTCTGCCTTTAGTTTCGTTAAAATAATTTTAAAGTTATATAATTATTCACGAGATATTTACCGTGGTCGGACCGGTAAGCGCAGCGTAGAACGTCCACCCACAAGATGGTCAGACAACCTAAAAGAAACCGCAGGGAAACGCTGGATGCAGGCCGATTCCAACCGGCCCTTTTGGAGATCGATGGGGGAACCCTATGTCCAGCAGTGGACGTCCTTTGGCTGAAAGGACGATAGTGGGAGTGGCATAGGGTACAATAATTCAAAATGATGTCCGCGGATTTTTTTTTGGGAAAAATAGTAAGTTTACTGCTAACCATTATGTAGAGCTCACTCAGCAGATTTCATAAATATTATAATACTATTAATACTATGAATAGAATCCAAAACGTGGATATTCGCCAAAGAACCAGAGTTACCGACATAGCTTTTAAAATTTGCAAGTTGAAGTGGCAATGGGCAGGCCACATCGCTCTAAGAACCGATAACCGATGGGGAATAAAGGTTCTTGAGTGGAGACCACGAACCGGAAGAGGCAGCGTAGGTAGGCCGACGACATTGTGAGAGTCGCTGGCATCCAGTGGACGCAAAAGGCAGGCTGTCGTTCAGTGTGGAGGTTAAAGGTGGAGGCCTATGTTCAGCAGTGGACATCTTCTGGCTGATGATGGTGATGATGACTTACTATGAAATATTCAGTAGTTTACGACATAAAGCGGGATGAAAGAGCTTTGTATCTACTACGACTACTACGAGTAGGTATAGATAGGTACGCAGCGCAGCGGTGTTACTTTTCAGTTACTTACTTACCTACTAATTATACAATGCGGTCGGGTTATATTTATTTAATAATTTAATTTACATGCTATCCCATAAAATTACGATATTTTTTTTTGGTATACCCGCAGGCCGTTTCTAGCACATTTTTATAATCTACTAGCGACCCGCCCGCCCGGCTTCGCACGGGTGTAATTTACGTGCGAAGCCGGGGCGGGTCGCTTGCTATATATATAAACCTGCCTTGATAATGTATCTAACTGATGGTTAAAACCGCATCAAAATCCGTTGCGTAGTTTAGGAGGAGTTAGCGGCCATACAGACACACAGACAGATAGACAGATGCGGAAAGAGACTTCAATTTATACTATGTAGAGAAGATAGAGATAGAGATGCTATTCCACTCCTGGGTAAAGGTCGCTACACCAACTCTTATTTTTAAATTGTGAAATGCTAAAATAAATGAATATAATAGCGTTTTTTCGGCCTGCCTTGGCTCCTTAGAGCTAGCACCTTGGGCCCTGAGTCCATAAATTAGCAGGTTGATACAAGTTGATAGAAATATTGATCGTAACTTTATACACTTAATCGCAACTTTGTAGACTTAAATAATGCAGTCCGTAGGTACTTCAGAGCGGTGGTTACTATGCGCTCAAAATCTAACTTGATGATTTCTTTGGCCATATAATGTAACGTAGGTAATAAAAAAAAACTAAAAGTTCCGTAGGTGTCCGTGTGCATATTATTTCATAACAAATTAAAAGATATTGATCAAAACACGATTGAAAATAATATAGCATAATATTGAAAATAAGCATTTTGGCACTCATTTTTTTTTTATAAATAGGATTGCGCTTGTCCTCCAACTCGCTTGATGTTAAGCGATGATGCGGCCTACGATGGAGCACGCTTACCTAGAAGAAACCTATTCACTCTCGACTTGAAGACACCCACTCAGGCAGCGAATTCCACAGACTAGCAGTTCACACAATAAATGTAGAATCAAAGTGCTTCGTACGGGCTCTTGGAATATCAACCATAAAGCGGTGACGATAGATTCTTCGTCCATTCTGACAGTCCGATAGAAAAATGGGCAGGAGGGAATTAGATCATGCAGATCCGATGGACACTCTCCGAAATATATCCGATAAAAAACCGATAGACTAGCAACTTTACGTCGATGCTCAAGACTAAGAAGCTTCGTACGGGTTCTTCTTTATCATTTCGTCATAACTTACGGGCAGTTTCCACATGTCCTCAACACGCGACTCCGGCGACTTGCCCCGTTTGGACCGCACCAGAGCGTAGACTGCACCCAAGTCCGGGACGCTGTACAACAGCTTCTCGATCAGGACCTTCCCCATGAGGCCCGAAGCACCGGTCACCAGCACCTTCCGCCCGCGATACCACTCGTTCACTTGTGACGTCATTATCGTGGACTATCTGGAATATTATGGAGTTTCAATTATAAAGCGGTAAGTAGATAGTAGTGATAACAGGTGGAGTAAAACAGTGACATAGTGGTGGCACTGGTGGCCTTTTTTTTATATATTTTATATTGACTTGTACTGTTGTCCTTTTGGCCTCTACAGTTTGACCGGACTAGTCACTGGTGGCCTAGGTTCAGAGGCAGCCCAAGGCCTACGGACCCCCCCCCCTCTACTATTTGAAGGACTGTTCAGTTCACAGATGTCCCGACTACAAAAAACCCACCAAATTTTATCGCCCCCTACAATTTTGCCAGCCTAGGCCCGGGCTTACAGGGAAATCCCCCTCTGTCTAAGCAAGGTAAGCGGTGCGTTGGTAATCCGGCCATCCAAAAAGATGGGTCAACGTTATAAGATATTGTTAAAATAGCGGGTCGAACATGGACCACATTAGCACATGACCGAAGCAAATGACACAGCAAGAGAGAGGCCTATACCCAGCCTCTCAGCAGCGGGATAAAAAAGTCTGTGGATGATGATTCCGTAGATATAAAAGAATGTCAGAAACAAAAGGGCTGTGCTTCAGTGGGTGAATAAATATTGATAACGTTCATAAATATTATGTAGATTCATTTTATTGATTGAGTTTGTACAATTTGGACCCATATGTACTAAAACTGCGACCAGATGCGTTATTATGGATGATTCGGATCGTGATCGCGATCGCGTGCCATCTCACTTACGCACGTGGTGCGAGTAAGTAGATGCGAACGGGACGGCATGCAATCTCGATCACAATCAAACTTCTATAATAAGGCCGCTAAACCACTGGATGATGGTCAGCAGCGTCCTATTAGTACACGGTGAACGTACTGCGCTCCCCAAGCCGCCTGCCACGCGTGGAGATTATGGCAATACCCCTCTCTAAGAGGGAGGCCTTTGTTCAGCTGTGGACGTTTACATGCTGATGATGTAAGAACGCAGCGCTGCAGTCGCAAAAATATCGTATAGGAAGCTTTAAAAACCGATCTATAAATATGTTCGATATAATCGAACACCTGCTGAGGCAGCAATACTGGCGCGGCTCGCGTCAGTGCATTTCATCAGCATTTAGCATTAATAATTTAGCTAATTTGAGTTATTAAATGGTTCATAAATCATCAGCACAGTGTTTCCGTCATACCATCTCCACAAGAGCATGAGTGCTATCCCGGACAAAATAGTTAGTTAGTTTACAAAAAAGCCTAAACTAGACAAGTTGAATGACCATTAAATTAAAAGAACTGAATGTACCGAGATCCCAAAACACACAATAACATAAGGTGAAGTTAATGTCGACCACACAATGAAGTATAATGAAACAAAAAAGTGTGTGCAGCGAATAAACGATAAAAACAGTTCATAATGCTGTGATAATTCATGTTGGCAATTTGCCGGTAAATGGTGTGCAATAGCACGTTTAATTTTGTAATACTAATGAGGCACGAACAGTTGAAGTAGCGAACATTTTGCAACAGGGGGGGAATAATTTCATTTGCCTAGGTTATTGGGAACAACAACCCGTTCCTCCCTCCCAAATCCCTCCCTTCACAAGCTTGTGACCTTCTGGAAAAAAGTTAAACTTTAAGGAAAACAGTAAAAAAGTTTAGGTTACCCACTATAAACAAAACTTAACTTATATTACCTATCTGAAATAAAACGACAAAAATTTAATTTTTTATTAAATAATACATTTTTACAAAAAAATTGATGTCTTCACAGAAAGTTCAATAAATGGGATTAATAAAGAAATTTTTAGGAGTATCTTCAAATTTAAGGTGGTTCGATTCACCTATGGCGGGAAATTTAAATTTTAAACAGTCTTTTGGTCCTAGTAGCCAGGCCAGGTAATTATTTTTAAATAACACAGTGTTTGCGCAAAATGTTGGCTGTTCTTTACATTATAATGTACAATTATTTAACAGTAACGCACCATATTACTTACATTTGTGAATAAACCGTTTGAAACAGCAAAAATTTGTTTATTCACAAATGTAAGTAATAATGGGCATTAGAGATAAATAGCTTTACATGATTTTGTAAAGAATAATAATCAATCTGCGCAAACATCATGGTTGTTTACAATAATTACCCGGCCTAGCTACAAGGACAAGAAAACTGTTTGAAATTTGAATTTCCCGCCATTTGTGCAACGAACCACCTTAAGTGCGAACGCTCTTGCAATATAGTCTATTTAAAAAAAAGTGTAGGTAAATTGTTTCCTTTAAAACCCTCAGTAAAAGAGCTGGTAATGCTCTAACAGCTGAATAGATTTTCTTGGATGATAGCTAAGAACACTTTCGATCAAGTCACCTTTCAAACAAAAAAAAAAACGAAATCAAAATCGGTTGAGCCGTTTTGCAGCTGCGATGCCACGTACAGGCACACAAATACACACGTTAAACTAATAACACCCCTCTTTTTTCGTCGGGGGAAAAAAGTATTTTTTCGCCTGTTTTTTTGAAGACAGTTGAAAATAGACAAACTTTTAATTAAAAATAATTCTCATAAGCAAGGTTTTGTTTAAATGATGCTTATAATTTTTATATCAATATTTCTTAATTTTTTTTATTTCAATATTTTTATTTCGCCGGTCATTATGTAAACATTACAACATTGGGTACTGCATACCGGAACTAAAAGTGTATGCAATTTTAGTAAATTCGGTTAGGAGGTTGATTCTAATTCAGCTTGCAAGACTTGACCTAAACAAACTTTGCATGTTAAATAAAAGCTTGTAAAAACGTTATGTGAAATATTTGCCAGCTTGAGTGTTAGTTTTCATAAATATAAGTAATGTAATGGATTTATTTGCCTACTGCTCGCTTTCCACACTCGAACACGGTAATGTACGAGTTGCGTCAATACCTTGTGACAGACAGCCTGCGGTTAGGTGCTCAAATCACGCGTAAATAAACACGCACTAGTTCGGATTGCGTATGTATACAGGGTTACGCGGTAAGGGTGTAGGTACTATGCCACTAAAATAAATCGATTTTTTAAACCCCCGATAAAAGAGCTTCAAACATCTCAGAAGACATCTCAACAGATTTTATTGAATTATAACTAAGAACAATCTCTCGATCAAGTCACCTTTCAAACAAAAAAAACTACCTACATCCAAACCATCAAAATCGGTTTAGCCGAATGGGAGCTACGATGCCACAGACAGACACAGATACACACGTTAAACTTAGAACACCCCTCTTTTTGGGTCGGGGGTTAAAATAGGATTATATTGAACCTAATTTTAATGGGAGTAAAGATCACATAGTATACAGACATATCAGAGAGGGGACTGGTCTAAAATAGATAGGAAATCTGGGATAGGAACTGTCCTTTTCTGACAATACTACATGGCCGAATACGTACAAGCAAAGTCATACGTTGTATTTTGATAAAACTTATTTGTGATTTTCTTTTATGATGGACAGTGAACTCGACGACTTTCAGGTTGAAATTCGATTTCACGAAGTTCCTGGATTAAATAAAGTTTCTAACAAGGCGTAAAAGTACGTATAAATAACACACAAAGGCATTCAAAGTCATGAGCTAAATATGCCGTTTCCTTTTATATTTGTCAGTTTTTGGTTGCGTTACTCCTAGGTAAATTATTTCATGGCTGTCTAGACATTTTCCAACTGACTGGACCGAGTTAATCATTATGTGTTAGGACTAGCCTATCTGACTAAACCCGTTGTGTGGTCGACCAAGAAAAACCTGTACTAGAACCAGCTCATTGCTTTCACTAGTCTCCAACACAAAGATCTTTAGTTCTTTGGATCGAATATCAGATGTTAGGTTGGGTTAGTTGCTTTACGAAATAGCACCAAGATAATCATCTTATTACCACTATTAAATTCACTTTCGCAGACCATACGCATTGTAGCTCGTTGCAGGCGATGCGCAGTACTCGCGCGATTACTGCGCATCGCCTACAACGGGCTTAACTTGTTTTGTAGTGAAGTGATAGCTCAGTGGATGGCGCGTTTGAATTCCAATCTACAGGTTGTGGGTTCATATTTCAACAATAAGCTTGAGCTGCCGGTGAACGAAAATACCGTGAGGAAACCATAGCATGGTTGATGGTGGTAGGGCACTGTCCCCCAGGGAAGACAAAGGCGCGGTGTGACCCACGCTGTTGTAAAAGAAAGGAACCGAAATGCCCTGAGCATTTTCCGGGAGCGTTGCTTCATGCAGTGTGCTAGGAGGATACCGGTGCGTTCCTATGGAGATCCCGGTACCCTCCAACTGGCACAAAGGTCGACCACCGAGGGGGTTTTAGTGGGTGCAATCTCACATAACCCGCCTTCACCCCAATGCAAAGCCCATTCACCCGTACCGACTACGCATCGTCTGCAACGTTTTGATTAATGCAAGTGGCAGTGGAAGTGCTTAGTAGCATATCTGTAGGGCTGGTTCTTGCGCAAGTGAAGCTTCGTGCCCCGCGCTACTCGCGCGGCGCCCACTGCGCATCATTCGTCTCGTTCGAATGCTCATGCGAGTTCGTACTTGCACGCGAGTTGTGCGCGTCACCGCGCTAGTGGCTATTTACGTTTGAACGCCTACTTGTACTTGCTACTTGCACTTGCAAGCTACTTCGCATGGTCTGCAACGGGCTTAATGCTCAGCTGGCTAGCTACCACGCAACACTCGAGTTGAAATCTGTCGACAAGCATCTAACGGTGTGTTCCGGCAGCCTTACTTAAGAGCCAGATCCCATTTCAGGGGCCCGATTCTACTAAAGAATTGTTTTTAAATGTAATTGTTTTAATTTTTTTTTATTGCCTCAAAACTGACAGTTTTTTTATACTAGTAAAATACCACCACCTAATATTATAAAATAGTATAAAAAAAATAAAACTGTAAAATTGGAACAATTACAATTTAAAAACAATTTCTTCAGTAGAATCGGGTCCAGGTCAGCAAATTGAGAACGTCCCTCCTGCACAGCGCTCCTGCCTGAAGTCAAAAATTAGCTATGAAAGTCATGGGCCCAGCTACTAAGTAAAATAAGTAGTACCTTGTACTCATCACTCAGTATAAGCTGGGTCAGCCCGCCCAGCTTAATTATAATGAAATCACCGCCACAGTAGTTGCCTACGTCGAGAATAGGGCTGCCAACCATGCTGTTAAGGTGGTTCGTTGCACAAATGGCGGGAAATTCAAATTTCAAACAGTTTTCTTGTCCTTGTAGCTAGGTCGGGTCGAACCACCTTAACAACAGTGTTTATTTATTTACGGAAAACAAACAGCTTTAACAATATTTATAAGACATAGTAAGAAAAATATGAATAAACAAGCCTTAAAAGGTTTCACAAAAAAACAGAGATACAATCCAGTTCCGTGAATGTCCTGATTATCCTGTTTTTAACCGACGAAAGGAGGAGGTTATCAATTCGACTCTATGTTTTTTTTTTGTATGTTTGTTACGCGATTACAACACCGCTAATTATGAATTGATTTTGATGATTATTTTTTGTTTGGTAAGTCATACCTGGTGGTCCCATATAAATTCTCAATAATTATTGAACGCTTTTTTAAAATTCAACAAAAACCAAAAAAGTATATTATGACGTTTTGGTCTGTGGTTCAAAAGTTTTGATGAGGACTTTCAATGTTTGTTTTAACTATGTAGGTATAGTCTTAAAGTCAGTTTTTGTTTTTTCTAAAAAAAATTTGTTAGCTCCATAATACTATTTACTGTTCAACAAATAAAGTATGTAAAATGCTGTTTATTTCATCATCACTTTTATATATATACACATATTTTTCCAAAATACTGTAAAAATATTCTTTTTTTTTCAGATAATATACCTTATTTCTTGTGCAAAAGTTGGCAACCCTTGTCGAGAAACTTTCGTCAATGATGAAGCATTTTTACTGTTTCGACCGAGATCTTAAGATTCCTTTTATGAGGTGTAAAAAAACGAATAAAGTTATGCAACGTGAGTTAATGTGCTAATTTAACACATACACACGAATGGACGCTTGACGGATAAATTTGATAAATGAAGCAATGCTGTTGTAAGCAACATGATTTTAATTTTTTTATTTTTATATAGTTAGGTGCAAAAATAATCAGCAAGCTATGCTTATAAACTTAAAAACGAGTAGGTATAGAAAAAAACATTATAAAGCTAATCCAAACATTGTTAATAAATCTTGTTTTTAGTTTTTACAATACAACGTCAACTACTTGTTTAGCATGATGCCATTAAAGCATAAGAATGAGATGGAATGACGCCATTTGTTTCTTTACACGTTCTTACACTGTTATAAAAATAAAATTATGAAACAACTAGTAGGACGCCCCTGCTTCGCACGGGCGAAGCCGGTATATGTAGCCTATGTCAACCGGGGATAGTGCAGCATCCCAACAGTGAAAGAATTTTTCAAATCGGTTCAGTAGTTTCGGAGCCTATTCAATGCAAACAAACAAACAAACATACAAACAAATCTTTCCTCTTTATAATATTAGTATAGATATAGATATAAAAGTACACGCAGCAACGCTCTCAGTTGAAATTCGATATTCTATGAGTAGCACTGCAACTGTAATGGGCAGATATGGCGCTTGGCATCCGGTGAACGATTTGCTCGTTTCGTCACTAAGTTCGTGTAAACCACAGATCAAACAAAAAAAGGCAGACACGATAATACAACGTGGCGGGTGCGAACGCATCTGGCTTCAATCAGGCTTGATGCCTTTAGTTAAAATCACCCTGGGCAGACTACGTTTCCGCCCATACTTTTTTTTATATAGAATAGATCTACGTTTGGCCACCAACTGATGGTAAGCGACGTTGCGGCCGAGGATAGAACACGTCAAAGTCAAAGTCATTTATTCGTAAATTCAAATTTACAAGTCAATTAATAATTTGAACACGTTGATTTGGTCTTAGTTAATTGGTGTCGCAGCAAGTTTCTTAAAAAAATAAAAATAAGTAAGTGTTTTTTACATTTACTTACAGTTTTTGCGTTAAATAGTTTAGCGCTATGAGTGATAAATTTTTTTGAAGCATGAAGATATTTAAACACAATCAATAACTGTACTAAGGCTCCGTGGCCAGTCCTTGTGTCAGGGTTCTAGGCCGTTTAAAACTTTCCGACATAAATGTTCGATGATGTTGGTTTGTATGTACCTCATTTAAAGTTAACAACATTGAACCTACGGTGACCCAGAAGAGATGTCATTCTTAGCCCACTTGTAGGCCCGCGCCTCGTTTCCACATTGTAGTGGTTTGTTGTATACTTGAAGAAATAATCGAGATCCGATATGACGAGTCAATCGAGCCCATATCGAGCCCAAGGATTCTCTATCGACCCCACTGACGTCTATTATACTTCATATCATACATCGTATACTATATTTATATTTATAAATGCGTAATACTACTGACAATATTTTTTTTTTTACATCTGTCTAGGCTAACTACTAATTGACTGACTCATCAAGAAATCTTAAAAACTACTTGACCTATACGAAGCTGAAATTTGGCAGGTAGACTTTTTATGGGGTAGAGGTTCGCTGAGAAAGGTATTACTAAAGGGCCAATTTGAAAGGGGCGAAAGTGCCGAGGGGAAAAAAAGGGAAAAAGGTGTTGAAAGATAAAATGAAAGTCTACGTATACGAAGTAGCAGGCTGTTGTTTGCGACTGTAGTAAAGCTGATGTATGTTTGGCCCCATTGTAAAAGTTAGTCATAGTAAAGAGTACAATTACCTCCTTTCGGCTTAGTACACCCTTTCCGTGTAACCCTGTATATAGTATATTAGACGTTAGACGTTAGTGATCGAGCCATATTAGCGCTAATCGTTTCGCACTCTAGGCTCCACTGCGAGGCTCACTTAGTTGAGACGTTTGGACATTTTTCCCGTAGTCGCAACAAGTTGTGTAGAATAGAAAAAAAATTTCTCCAAGGCTCAACTCGGCTACTGCCAATCACTGTCACCCATCCGAATACTCAATTTTGTAACAATAATAATATTAATATTTAGTAAGGATTAGCATTTACATAATTATTACGTTTTGGTTAAGAAAATACAAGATAATTATACTCCGTTATAAATTCATGAATTGTGAAGAGCGGACGTCTAAGTTCTATAGGTATATATTTTTGGGTAGTATTAACCGTGCAAATACAAATTAAAGTTGTCAAAATACTGAATATGGTTTAGGGGGTTTAGGTAATGAAATACTAAGTGGGAGAAGGACCGAGGACGAATACAAATATTGAAAATGGCTCACATTATTTGCGTTGTTATAACTATAAATAACCACGAAGGCTTTGATTCGCTTCTCTCCCGCCTTAGCAATCCGTAAATGGATTCGTAATAGGTACTCATCATTATGAACAACTTTTACTATAGAATCACCGCGAAAAAATATCAGCTGTTCCATAGCGAGTGTGGATCAGCTGATTTTTATTTTAGGGTTGGTCCCACAGTAAAAGTTGTTCATAATGATGGGTACTATGGTCCCCTTACGGCTTAGTACACCCTTTCCGCGTGTAGTGACTTCGGTCAAGCTTATAACGCCACACAAACTCACACGCAAGTTTGATTTTCATAATAAACCGCCCTAGTGCGATTCGGGCTCGCGCACTGAGGGTTCCGTACCACCACATAACTTGTTAACTGCTAAAGTACAAAAACGTAGTGCAAAAAGACAACAATCCATCAACGCCCGGGCGATCACCCATCCAAGTACCGACCGCGCCCGACATTGCTTCACTTCGGTGATCAGAAATCTATCACCGATTCGCACTTGGCCATTATTTATTATTTGTTGTTATATATCATACCAAGTTTGACGCTTGTACGTATTACGATTTTTACATTAGAGCTCATACAAAAATACGTAAAAAATACGTTTGTTGTATGGGGACGACCCTTTCGTTTTTAGGGTTCTGTCCCCAAAGGATAAAAACGGGACCCTATTTTAAGCCTATGATGTCTGTTTGTCTATCTGTCCCCCTCTTTTCATTTTTACTTCTGTGAAAATTTCAACTGGCTATCCATTATGGTTCGAAAGATACAGCCGTTTAAAGTAAGGACGGACAGACAAACAGACAGACATACAATGTATCCTTTGGGTATGGAACCCTAAAAATGGTATAAGGAATATCAAAGTGCATCCGGTCATTACGGCATTCATCTAAAGACGCTGCACCTTCAGCCATACCTATATAGAACTGTATCAAAATTATGGTAAAATTTTAACATCAAGCTTCTGACCCGATTTCTAAACCAGATATTACATTTTAAATTGCATAATGACGAGAATGTCTTCGTTCTTGTTTTATTACGTATACCCAATTATTCTAATGCCATGGTTATAGACTCAGATTAGACAAACAAAGGAGATATGGTAAGGTCGCGTGGTCTTGCGAAAGCATCTGCCCTAAATCATGATTGATTTTTTGTCGGCCGGGTAATTATTGTAAAATGACACAATGTTTGGGCAAATCATTAGTTGTTCTTTACATTATCATGTACAGTTACCTATATATCAGTAACGTACCATATTACTTACATTTGTCAATAAACCGTATAAAACAGCATTTTTTTTTTTTATTAGCAAATGTAAGTAATTATGTGCATTAAAGTTAAATAGCTTTACATGATTTCGCAGTGAATAATAATTAATTTGCGCATACATCATGATCATTTGCAATAATTACTCGGCCTAGCTACAAGGACAAAAAACTGTTTGAAATTTGAATTTCCCGCCATATATGAAACGTAGCATCTTAAGCGGTTTAGCGGTATAGTGAAAAACAATGCAAGAAACATGGAGACACGTAAATACGAACTATAATTGCGTTATGGCATATCTATCTTATTGTTTGTCTGATCTGAGATATTATATAATTCCTCGACCCTACAACTATCTCTAGCCAAAAAAATGCGTCGAACCGTTGCTCTATTGCTGCGTGAAAGAGAAACAAACAAACCAACAAAAATACCTACATTTGCATATTATATAATTGGCTGACCCGACAGACGTTGCCCTGTCTTAGAACTGTCAAACAGGCAAAGTTAAAATCGTCAAGTTAAAAAAAAATTACCCAATTTTCTAAATTTTTATTTCCGTAAGAACCTTCTACAGAGTAATGGAAAACTTAAAAAAAAGATTAATGAAATCGGTAAAGTCGTTCTCAAGTTATGGCGTGACCAAGGTAAATAGGGATTAAATATATATATATATATAAACATATATAGATAAGAATACCTAGTTATCCTCCCGGACAGACAAAGCCCCTTAAAAACCAGATAAAAAAACAACTATTAAAATCCCGGAACTCTACTCGTCTAGATAGATGCCGATTTGGTGGTCAATGCGCATGCGTCAAGTAAAAAAAAATACTGTAGTCATTAAATACAATGACAGAAGTCCCACTAATATTATAAATGCGAAAGTTTGTGTGTGAATGTGTGTATGTTTGTAACTCCTTCACGCAGAAACGGCTGGATATATTTCGATGAAATTTCGGGTAGGTATAGAGCGTATGTCCTGGATTAACACAAACATGTATAGGTCACTTTTAATCATCATCATCACTATTTTTATCACCACGCGGGTCAAACCACGGGCTCAGCTAGTATCAAATCAAAAATAAAAATACATGCGAAAGTAACTCTGTCACTAAACTTATCTGATTATGTTCTTGTGTCTGTTTGTTACCTTTTTACGACGAAACGAATATAGTAGATCACGATGATGAAGCCGAACCCATAATATTATCTCGGAAAAATCAGGTAGAACCGCAGCACGGAGCCAATAGTATAAAATAAACTTTACTATTCGAATATGATTTATAAAACGCAATTACTGGCAAATTGCACACATCAAAGGTCATTCTTAGAATACTACGAAGCTTGACTTATCTCACTTATCTGTTCTGTTGACTCTACAATTTTTTTATGTCATGGAAGGATGCGCAATTGCGCATATCCTTATATGTATAATTCGTAAAACCCGTCTCTAAACTATGTCTAAAAACCTCAAAACTATAAACAAAACATAAAATAAACAAAGAATATAATAATAAATGGTAGAGTTAAAATTCAAACCTGTTGCTTCGTTAAAGTACACCAACTAACATAATATGAATCCAAAAATATATCACTTCACACACTACGGCTCGAGTCACCGAATAAACTAAACTAAAAAATTATACAAAAATGGTAGCAGCACGAGGAAAAGTGAAAATCTGTTCCACCCGCGCGAAGACCGGTATTCCTTACAGACTGTTGTATTGGCTGTGGCTCCACGACGAACCAACCGCGACGTTGTCGTGCGCGAGCGCATACACCAACTGAGATTGTATAACCACACTTAAGTTAACCACCTTAATGGGTAAGTAGGAGGTAAGTTGAGAGGTATGGAGCTTTGTATCGCTAGTGGTGGCTTCGAATAAACAAGAAGTAAAAGGGTTTGAAATGCGGAGCTAGTGGACGCGATTGTTGGGTAGAGCAGTAGAGATACACGGATTCCCTTTTAGGGCCGCGCTCGCTCACTAACCACTGTCCCTTTCAAACATTTTCAACGTTTTTGAAGATAAAAAATCGCTGAGTGAGCTTGATTTTGAGCATTCTCTCTACAATAACATTACAAATGGTATAAAGCCATTTCCGTGTTGATATTTGATAGGGATGGATGCGATATCTTTATCAATTGTGTTTTAATTGTAATTTTTCTTTATGAAAAACGAATACTGAAAATGGGGGAGATATCGGGCATAACGTTGAAGGTATGATTCCGAACTCGGATGCATGCAACAGTGCTGCCGCAGCCCGTATAATGTGCTCTATGTGCCGCAGCACTACTGGTCCCCATATTATATTATCTATAGGTTTTTCCTCTTGCCTAATTTTGCTGAAATTTTGCATACACCTTTAGTTCTGGTGACAATACATGATATGCAACATCCAATACTGTAATAGTTTTTTCAAAAAAGACGCCACCACAAGATGGCGGATGGTGTTATGTTTTTTTAACCCTTGTTAATATGGGTATCAAATGAAAGGGCTTGAAGAGTAGAAAAAGATAAAGGGAGTTACATTACGCTAAATTTAATATGGCTGCCGCTCCAAGATGACAATACGTATTTGCTCGAAATTTACGTCATCGCTTGAGCTGTGCTATTGGCATAAGAGTTTTAAATAAGGCATCTTGAATTATTATTTTTATACTCCATACGTTAATTTACATATTGACTGTTCTCCCGGCCCGATTCAGTTCACATTTTCAGAAAAAAATTCAGGTTTTTGTTGTTGCGATGGCACGTTAAGTTCTGTTACTGATTGTACAATGTACAAGTGTACTCGACAAAAGCACCGTTTTTTGTCTATTCATCTAGGCAAGTAGGGTAGTGTTAGATAATAAATGCGTCATAGCATTACTTAATGGTAACTTGAGAATGGAGCGTAAAAAGAGAAAGAGGTTTTCGCACTCCTACGCTAATAAAATGTCAGCGGTAAGCTGTTGCAAATAAAGGAAATAGAAAAAAAAACTTCGATTAGAACATCTACTGTTTTCAATTGCTAAATAGGTGATTACGAGATTATGATGTGATCTTAAATTTTTTTTCGATCATTAATACTATTGTTTTTAGATTAATGATAACCGATTGCTAAATTAAGGAGTAGGTAGGTACCTACCTAGTGTACCTAGGCAATTTACGAGAGTGAATAGATTTCTTTTCTAGTAGATGTACCTACATATATTTAGGTACCTATTATTTGCTGACTAATAGCAACCGAAAACTTGATTGCTCAATTACCCACTGCCGTCAGTGAATTCGACTTTTTCTTTTTTCTCTGTCGTGATTACGATTGCCTAGCGAATGAGATTTGACATCATTTCCTGCTCTAATGGCTCAAAAAATATTTGGACACAATCCGTAGGAATTTAAGTAACGTGTAAAATTTGTGTTTTTTAAATTCAATTCGGCACCCATAGCCCGCCCGAGTCCGCCCGACTTACACTTGGTCGGATTTTTACTTAGGAGTTTGCATTTTAATTAAAATTATAAACTACCACGGTTGAATCTGTAAACAAGTACATACTACAAGTATTATTTTTACGATAAACAGTTTTTTTTTATTATTTCCTCTGTGCTTATTTTGGCGTCATACTTCTAATGCATATATGCCATATGCCAGTGTGTCCAGTGTGAATGTTTTGTTTTTGGAGTTTGGAGCCAACCTGAAAAATTCTCAGTCTCATTGTATTTATTACTTAGTATATATTACCCTTAAAAGTATGATTATGTTAAATTTATTTTTAAATTAAGTAAAGCGCCATCTGTTCACCACGTCTCACATTACATCAAGTAGCAGTATACAGTTTATATTCATCATATTATTATGTGAACCTATGCTCAATCTTGATAATTACCAAACACTTCAACAACAAAAAAGTTCCGGTTGATATTTATAGATAGCGTTAAAACTAATTGACCACATGAGGATTTGTTTTCATCATTTAATTATTTTATCTTCCTTCCCATCATCTTTAAATAGGTGTGCGTACTTTACTAGCTATTACCACGTTTTACAAATTATAATACTGTGCTAATTCTTATCGGCAACACGGGATATCGTGGAGCTTAGCAAAGAAAGGAAAGACAACAAACAATAGGTAAGCAAAATGAAAACAAAATGAAAGCAAGAAATTAGCAGTCCAAGTAATACAAGACTGATGAATAAAGATGATGATTATGGTCACAGTTATGATGCTGCTACATAATTATTAGGAATCTCTTAAATTGAAATGAAATTTTATTATGGTTGACAAGAGTGCGCGGGCGAACGTTTCCGGGAGCGCGCGTATTCCCTGATGAAGGAGCTCTAATGGTTCCGAAACAGGTCGATCGTCTCGACCGATAAACATAACGCGAGTGTAAGCCATTTTATAATAATTTATGATTGAAAAGTCTTTTTAGGGTGGATGGTACAAAGCTAGGTCGTCGAGAGTCGTTATTTTTAGAAATATTTTAACACCCTAAATTTCAATTCAATTTGAACTAAATCTTAAATGGCCACCATTTACTATTGTATTAGTAAATTGCGGCCATTTAAGATTTAAATTAGTCATATTTTAAATTATTAAACGATTACATTAGCCATTTTCGTTCCTTACTTCATCAAAACTTTGCATCATGATATTTTTTTTTATTTAGTAGCTGGCTTGCGTCTTGCCGCCGACTCGTCTGATGTTAAGCGATGATGCGGTCTACGATGGACCACGCTTGCCTTGAAGAAACCGATTCACTGGTGATTTGAAGAAGCCCAGAATATTGATAAATGAACGAATGTGTTCGTTCAAAAATAATTATAGGTACCTAGATATGTAATTTATAATCATTGTGTTAATATATGGCCGCACATTTGATTGCAATTTACAGCGTAAAAATATCAAACTAATATTATAAATGCGAAAGTGTGTTTGTTTGTTGGTTTGTTTGTTTCTCTTTCACGCAGCAACAGAGCAACGGATCGACCGATTTTTTTGCATGGGTATAGTACAAAAGGTCGGAAAGTGGCAAAGGCTACTTTTCATCATCATCATCATCACCATTTTTCATCACTACGCGGGTGAAACCGCGGGGCGCAGCTAGTGTTTCTATAAATAACGACTTCAGCTCAATCTCTTATCAACCTATAGCTTCGGACTATCCACCTTAATAAATTGTAATACATGGTGCTATTAGTATCTGTGAAATGGCATACCAATACCTTTCATCGAACAGAGATGATTGGTCGTCTGTCGTTTAAACATCATACTAAAGTGCGGCCGCTTATAGACTGTCAAATAATGATATCATGATATATATATTTTTTTATTACCCACATTTAGATCTTTTGCTATATATATATTTTCTTTTGTCAAAATTATCCTAATCATAATCGTTAATATGCCGTGTAAAAATATTTGTAACACTACGTTAAACCCATAGATGGGAGAAGACGCTGGATCCCGAAATACAGTGCAAACTAGTTCGGGATACAGACGCTTCACTATATAAAATGTACCGTTACTTTGATCCAAATAAATGATTGATGATTGATTGATTGATGATGATGATAGAATGCGTCTAACAGTTGCCATAACATTGTAAAAAGCTGAACGAACACAGTAAATTTTGATCCATTAGTTAGCCAAAATACTCGGTACGATATTACAAGAAAATATTTTCATTCAAAAGTTTACAATGTTATTGCAACTGTCAGACGTATTCTCTTAGCAGCTATACCACTATTACTGTATCTCTATCTATATCTCTTCTTCTCTATCTCTTCTCTTCTCTATTATATCTTTTCTATTTCAACATAGTATAAATTGAAGTCGCTTTCCGCGTCTGTATGTCTGTATCGCCGTTAACTCCTCCTAAACCACGCAACGGATTTTGATGCGGTTTTCACCATCAGTTAGATACATTTTCACGCAAGGTAACAAATATAACTAGCAACCCGCCCCGGCTTTGCACGTAAATGACACCCGTGCGAAGCCCGGCGGGCGGGTCGCTAGTACCTACTATTATAAATGAAAAAGTATATTTGTTTTTTCTTTCACGCAGCAACAGAACAACAAGTTGACGTGATATTTTTAATACAGATAGTTGGAGAGGCGAAAAATTACATAAGATACTTTTTATCCTGGAAAAATGTATGGTTCTTATGGAATTGAACACGCGATAGAAACCGTAGAGCACAGCTATCTATATTTAACAGAATTAGTCGTCTCTTGAAGTTTAACATTTACTGATTGGTTGTAAAAAGAGGTGTGTCGCTTTATGTCCAAAACGTTAAAATAAAGAATACCTACGAGTTTAGGTATTTTATATACATACCTACTACAAATTGCAATATAGTCAGTCATACAACCGATTACGTGGTTTTGGTAATAACGCCCACAATCGGCGATTCGTAGTATAATCGGCCTTGTACTTAAGCCAAAGAAACGTATATTTGTAAACTGAAGAAAGGTAGGTCACTAAGTAAGAAAATGGTATAATTTTTTACAACCTTGACAAGGAGTACTTTTGACTGCGATATCTTGGAAAGGGATAATTATTAATTATTTGGAATATCGGCGCCTTATAGTTTGTACTAGTTTTGCCTGGGTTGTGCCCAAACTTATAACACTCAGGGATAGTGTAACTTTCTGTCAGAAAAAGAATTTTCAGAATCAGTTCAAAAGCTCCAGAGATTACCCCCTACAAACATACAAAATAACAAATTACCTCTTTATATTTTTTTTATAAATAATAGGCTTGCGTTTGACCACTATCACGCCTGATGTTAAGCGATGATGCGGTCGACGTTGGAGCACGCTTGCCTAGAAGGAACCGATTATTATTAATATTAGTGCAGAAAGCTTCAAATCGCATTAATAAAAGCTTTGAAAGTTGTAATGGTTTGTCAATCATAATAACATACGGTCCTATGTGCTGTGACGTTTTATTAAAGAGAAAGTTGCCCGCCCACGGCGCGCACGCCACATTTCGTATCTCGGCCTTAAAGCTCCATCATTCAGTGCGCGATCCGCCTTAAGTGTGTACTCGTGCCATAACCGCGCTGTTTATTCAAGAGCCTGTTAACGACACGGTGAGAATTACGGTCAATAAGTGCTACAAACGCTCAATAAGGAAACCATCGTAAAAGATAAGCAGATCGCAAATTGAAGTGATATTCATCGACATAGTGATTCGTTATCGTGCACAATATCGTCGACCTCACCTCGATGCACCAATTGAATTAGCCTCCATGAGCATTCGTGAATCGTGAAACGGCTGATTAGATCATGAATCTTATCGAGCATCTGAATGTGGGTGGACCACCTTCCATGTAACCGCGTTAATTTACCCAGGACTGTGGATAAGTCGGTCGTGCTCACCGTTGCTTACCATATGATATATCATCCGGTTGCACCCGGCCTTGTCATCCGATATCGACATTCGATCTGAAAGAGTCCGACACGCATAGAGCACAGTGACATTACTTGCGGGAGTCGAGTGATTCGTAGACTCAGTGCGTTGCGAGATCCATTCAGTTTCACACGTTCGAGGAGATAAAGTGACAGAGATAAGTACCCGCTATGAGGCGCAAGGAGCCAGCTCCAGCCCAGAGCGCGGGCAGAGGAAGGAGCCTCATATCGACGAGGACAAACCAGCAGCAGCAGCGAAAGATGCAGAGTGCTAGCGCTCGAAGCCTTCTTCCCAGAAGCTACTCATCCCCTGCTTCACAAAACGATTCAGAATGTCGATCTCCACAGTCTGTCAAAAATGACTTTGTTATGCGTAGCTTCTCGTCTCCAGAATCCAAGCATTGTGACTATAGACGAAACTCGGAGTCGTTCTTCAGACCGAAAATGCACGGCTCGAGAAGCGAACTGGATTCGGATCTCGAGAACTTCGAGCAATTCGAAGAATGCTTGATCGATATAGACGCTGATGAAGACGGACAGTCGCTGGGGCACTATCGAAGCAGTCCTGAGAAAGACGAACCAAAGAAAGTCGTCGCATCAATGCTCCCGGGCAGCGGACTGCAAAAAGTATACATGAGACCAATATCCACAGCAAGCACGCAATCTCTCTATATTGCTCGTGAAGCCATGAAAAAAATGCATAAGGAGGACAACAAAGGTAAGAAACAGTCATATAGACAGTTCTCTACTTGTTCATATTACTTTATTTGACGTCTGATGATTGTTGATAAAAGAAGATAAGTTCGTCACGATTGTCTAGAAATATACAGGTGTTTCATAGTACATTTTACAATAAAATACCTTGTTTATCATCTGATACTTACGGGTTCTGACTTCATGATGAAATTCTAAAACATTTCTTGGTTTTGCGTGCGTAATTAGATTTAGTAGAGTTAACTAGAGTTGCAATACACTTTTGGCCTTAAATGCGAGATTAATTATCTGCCAGCTTAAAAGCTTAAAGAATAATCGCTTTTTAGTATCGTAGGTCGAGTGTACAACGGCAAGGCCGTATTACGCAACTTGTTTACCATCCACTATGTAAATTTAGAGATTAGAATTAGTACTTCATACATTGTCGTGAGGTTTAAAATTGAATTAACCCATGTTATTTAAATATCGAATGTGAAATTAAAGCGGCACTTACGCAAGTTCTTGTCTTGACACGTACTCTACTGTCAATTGTGATTTGAGAAAGACTACAAACAATTAAAATAAATAATTAGCTAATTTCATTCATAGTCTAATTATATCCATCTTTAGTTTTCATTTGCTACGTTCTGTTAGTAGTGTCATCAACCAGAATTATCTTTAATTCTTTAAATAATCTCACTATCTCCTCCCTCACCGTTGATGGCTAAATTGCCGCTACACCAAAAAGGTCAGTAGCCAAGAAAAAAAAAGCAGTTTAAATCTACAGGTACGAGCCGTTTGAACTTCAGACCTCTGATGGTGAAAATGCCAGCGCGCCACATGCTGCAAAGTGAAGAGCCGCCATCGCCGGGAGTGGAAGAGCTGCAGACCTCGCCAGAGCTGGAGATGGAGTCCGACGAGCTGAACCGAGAGCTGGACAACGCTGAGCAGCACCTGGACAGAGGAGTTGCTATAGCCACGGAGGACAGTGACGCCGATACGGTAAGCTTATTTATGTATTAGGAGTAATGAAAGTCGTACGAGTTTCGCAACCGATTTTTAGCTCAATCATAACATTTACAGGACAATAACAACACAATCGTGCTGGAACTCTACGAATAAAGATACTCGAAATATATGTACAACTAAATATATAATGTTTTAAATTATCACGGTTGTTCACTAAAGTTATATGATTATTTACGGGATATTTACCGTGGTAAGGTTGTGGAATGAGCTCCCGATATTTCGGCGCAGTTACATGCACCATATTCCCGTGAACATGGTGCATGTAACTGCGCTGAAATATCGGAAGCTCATTCTATAACGTTACTACGGTAAATATCCCGTAAATAATCATATAACTTTAGTGAACAACCGTGATAATTTAAAACATTATATATTTAGTTGTACATATATTTCGAGTATCTTTATTCGTAGAGTTCCAGCACGATTGTGTTGTTATTGTCCTGTAAATGCGAGCCGGGTCTCAGAGTTTGCAAAAATGTCCAGGTAATTCAAATTTTGCCTAATTTAAATTATATTTGTGTCTTGCGCTGGGCAACGGTTTAAACGGTTTACGCGTCTTGGTAGCGTGCTAGTCAATGGTAAACTCAGGAGTAATAATGTTCCTTGGATCCTTGGTAAACTCACACCGTGTCAATGTCAAAATTAAGTACTATACTATAATTTATTCTGCGATGGTTTTTTTATCGTATAATGCAAATATTCCTTTTTAAACAGTAAACAAAAAAGCTCACATAAATAGAGAGCTGTAATAAGTTTTTTGTCCCAGATTTTCCGCCAGCTGATCTGGCAAGCCTACTCGTAACCCGATGAAAAGTCTGATTCAAAGAAATCTATTTAAAATACCTGCACTTGCTAAGGTCAAACGAACTATCGGTCATCAATGGAAATAGAATTCATCCGATCAAGGTTTTATTGACAATGCATATTTCAGATTTATTGGCGAATAGTGAGATTTCTCGGGCTTTGTTCCAAGAATGCTAAATGTAATGTACCTATTTGATGCTATTAAATCGCCACATTTCGTACGGAAAATTACGAACTATGGAAAAAGCCATATTGATAGCCCGTTGGTCCAGCCAGTTGGTAGTGAACCTGCCTTCTGCGTTTGGGGGCGTGGGTTCATTTCCCACCTAGGACAAACATGCATGTGATGAACATTGTGTTTGTTCTATATATGGGTGTTAATATCTACTATGTATTTAAAACTATATGTATATCAGTCTGTGGCAGCCATATTATCACAAGCTTTGCTTAGTTTGGAGTCAGATGACCGCGTCTGGAAAAATGTCCCGAATGTATTTTATTTTATTTATTTAATGTTCGTGGTTTCTTGATAAAAAGGATTTCGCAGTGTTTGTGCCGTCGCCATCAACTGATTTATAAAATAAACACAACAGAAAAGCCAAAATCTTTCTTCGTAATTTTTCACGAGAACAGATGCGAAAAATGTAGAGCTTTTCGATAGGAATACAGCAGCAAAAATAGTATTCCCGAGTGCCGACATCACAGATATAGGTAGTAGATCTGTGGCCGACATCATATACATAGACATAATATTAGACATACCCTTTCTTACTATGTCTTTTTTTTCCTCTGTGAGGATTTTGGCGTCGCACTTCTTGTGCATTTGCGGTGTCAAGTTTTAGGATATTATCAAATATGATTAAATATCGTGAAACAAGTCTTAATCGCAGGCAGAGTCAAGAAAAATAAGTCACGGTCAAAGTCATGCCCTAGTGTTGGAAGCTTTAGAAAAGGCTTATGTTTGGTGTTTTGGAATCATCACGATATAACGTGTTTCACCGCGTCATATCACTTGCCCACACTCAAGTACGTCCACGTACACTTAATAAATAATAATCCACTATTATTACACATTAGCACTCGAAAATAAGCAACTTTATGAAAATACTACAGTGAGGCGAAATGTTTTTGAATCTCCACTTTATGTTTTCATTACGTGTAAAAAATAAGACATTGACTAAAACATACCTAACCTAACCAAACCTTGCTTTAATGTAACATCTTTACTTTGCTGAAACAGATTTATCGCAAGCAGTAAATAAAAATACTTCGGGAGCCAGAGCTGGCGCCGATCCGGATTTTATTATAGCGGTGGAAACTGGGGCTTGGATTAATGTTTAGGAAATGGTACACTCATGTCACTGCAACCACTTTATTTAAAAGGTGGTATAATGGTTGCAAGGACTTTTTACACCCTATGGGGTATAAAACGTCCTTGAATGTTTGACATTAGCGATAGACCAAAGACTACTATATATATACGGCGATAAATATTACACTTTAAGATTCAGATCTTTTGATTTTAATTCAATCTTTATTACCTATCTTTCTCAAATTTTTCAATCTTTTTAATCTCTTTTTTAGATCCTCATTTCAACTTTGTTCACAAAAGGTTTGTTTTTTTAAAGAAAAACCCAATGTCCTCATACCTTTTTTTGTATAAATAGCGGCAAACAAGCATGTGGCCCGCCTGATGGTAAGCAGAAACCGCCATCTGTAAGTATGGACACATGCAACACCAGCGGTGTTGACGGTGCTTTGCCAGCCCGGAGAGGTAGTAAAACTACCTCTTAAGCACTAGGCGTTGTTGTGGCTCACAAACTACCCAATAAATATAAATCTATGTATCCCTAGGTATACTACGTATAAAACGAAGTATTTTTCACATGTTGAGGGTCAAAGAAGCTCACTCAGATTGTTAATTATCACGATATTTATTTTTCACGAGTTTTTTTTTGCCATCTAATATCAAATCCAATCTAGAAGGAATGCAGTCACGCTTCAACGAACTATGCACGAATCATGTGGGCACGCTTTCGCCAGCCTGGAACTCCAGCCACGCTCCCTTTTACGCCGAGTCGCATTTCGGCGTAGTTACGACACTGTCTACGTCCCAATTCTCCTGACCGGTTACATAACAGTTTCAAGCAGATGGTCACCATTATCTTGTTCGTTAATGGCAGATTGGACAGCAATCTCGATACTCTTGAATGTCATATAAGCTGGCTTATATGAGAACGCATATACGTATACCTACGTCATATTATTATTCATGATTGACCCCAGTAGATCTGGAAAGTACACCGCTACTAAATTTGTCAACACTTTTTGTGAGACAGAAGTATACGTACATGTAGTAGTATTAAGTATTATAAAAGGGAATGCTCTGATTAACTCTTTGATATCACCCTTTTATCACAATTTCAGCATAAAACCGGCCGCCATCGCCAGAAAAGCCGTCCACACATGTTAGAGGCGTGGAAGTTTTGCACTTTTCAATTTGTTTTTTTATAAGTATATATTTCTTTATTTAATAATAGACTTGCGTTTGACCGTCAACTCGCCTGGTTTTAAGCAATGATGCTGTCTACGATGGAGCACGCTTGCCTAAAAAAAACCGATTCACTCGTTATTTGAGGACACCCAGTTTGTAACTATGGGGAAACACCTATACAAGCAGCGCATTCCACAGACTAGCAGTTCACACAGTAAAACTGGAATCAAAGCGCTTCGTACGGGTTTTCAGAATGTCAACCATAAAGCGGTGACGATTTTTCATGTCGACTCTGGTAGTCCAATGGTAAATTCTCGATTGTTTCTGCCACTATGCACATGTAAGTTGTTGAATGGCTTACCATCTTCGGGTTTTTCACGGAAATATGGTCTCAATTTTGAATAAGATTGTAGGCAAAACACCGCTATCGCTTCGATAATCGAGTATTGTCGGTGACCACTTACCGTCAGGTGACCCGTGGCTTGATTGTCTACTATTACATAAAAATCAAACCATAATCGTAGTCTTGTCTCTTTTACGCACGACAAAAAGAGTCAAAATTTGTTTCTAGCGGAGCTTGCAAGGCCCTCTGGAGATGTTCATATTCATATTCATATTCATATATCATTTATTGCGTATGTATGGGTACACAGAAGATGGAAAATTTACAGTAAAAGAGCGCCATAATCGACCTTTCGGCATGCAAACAAAGTTATGTTATAAACCTATTTTGTGAATTTTGATAGCATTTCGTTAATCTTGATGTAATCTCACGCTCTGAATATCCACAAGTGAAACTATATAATTTGCGTGTCCTGTTTACTAACCTTTATACTTGTAGGTACTTATTATATATTCTGTGCCAGTTACTCTTATAAAAAATATCGTACTTATAGCTGCAATAAGGACAAATGTTTAAAACGCCACGCATTCTAAACAATGTGTAGGTATAGTATATACTTATATAATGTTAATTAATAACTCCATAGTCCTCTTAAGTAAGTTAAAGTTTACTATTTTCTATATGTTTGTTATGTCCTCAATCTACAAATAGCACTAATCAATACGGGAACCCTCATTAGCAATTTAATTTCCTCTATAAAACAGACAGTTGGTCACAACAGTGGAGTGTTATTGCCTGATTTATTGTTGTCCATTACAGTTTGTTTCCGACGCGTTCTCGTTTACGAGCGCGTATTTACAACATGACTACAACTACTTCGAGACACGTGCCTTTGGTATCAGCCTCCCCGCACACGCGTCCGATAACAAGCCATTGCACGACAACAATGCGGAGCGGTTACAAATAAACAACACGTTCGGTTACAGAACTCTTGATATACGTCGCAAAACAACCATCGCCACGCGCAGTGCAATATGTAAAACGGCTATTCAGCGTAATTAGATGCATATCGGAGGGCTCGAATAACGTCACGCTATTGGACAGGCGTCAAAGCCGCGGTTCCCGTGGCAGCAAAACATAAACATCGCGTGATCGATAGCAGTTTCGTGGACGTCGCGTGCCGAACTCTACAGTTAGCCGGCGGTGGTGCGGAGACCTCTCGTCTAGTCGACGAGCATTCGAGTGGAGCGGTGCGCGTCTAGTCGGCAGCCACCAGAGCAGCGGGAACAATGAGCACGCCTTGACCTTGCGGCGCGCGGGGGGACGAGACGTGCGATGACGCCAGCGCGGCCGGCAAGCGGTTCGGCTTTCGGGTGCGATCCTTCGCGGACGGCATCCGCGTAATCTGCGGTCAGCGCGATTCTGAAGTTTGTCGAAAATACCGGGCGGGTGGGCGGCGCCGCGACGCCAGGGACTCTCGCGCCGCACTCATTCTGCGAGTCGGCGCCGACGCCGACGCGCCTCGAACGACCGACCGACCGAGCCGACTCCCGCCGACCGAGTGAACCGCGACATGCGCGCGCTCCGACATGGGTAACGTGCAGTGCTGCGCCAGCGGACGCTTCCAAAAAGGCAAACCGCAAAATAAGCCCAAAGAAAAAAAGAAGAAAACTAAAGGGCTGAAAGGTGTTTCGAAAAGGACTAACGGTGTTGATAGTGTTAAAGGGAACAGCGGTGTTACGAAAGTTACCGTGGCTGAAGACGGCTCCGAGCGGGCGCCGCCGGCGCAGCCCCAGTCCGAGAAGCTGGTACAGGCGGTACCACCGGCATCTGATGCTCCTGACCACATTGCTACGCAAAACGAATCCACTACTGAAACGGATGGATCTCCGCGCAACGAAAGCATCGCCGTGGCGAGGGAACGCTTCTTTGGTCAGGTAGGCTCAAATTTCATATAACACAACCCAAAAATATCATGAAAATTACTATAGCAACCAAAAAATGAACACTACAAGTGGTACGCGGCGTGACGACCTAATCCCTTTATCGTAGCGGAACGAATCTGCAGGCGCGCGGAGGTCGCTCTGCTTTACATCAACTAGCGCTGTATTTAGTGCTCTTGATAACTCTTATATATCTGTTTACTTGCTCCGTTATCTCGACACGTCTTGACCAGCGTCAATAAAACAGACGTTTGTTTATTTTTATACAACAGTGTGGGTTTTTCTGAAGAACCTTTTTGTATGAATTGTAATATTATAATGGTCTTCAACTAAACATATTTAAAGTCGTAGCACAGTCGTGAATATTTGTATTCTAATGTTCACAAGCGTTGCGATTCGCTCAAGTTTCGCTTCATTTCAACATCCAAAATTTGAATAATTAACAACACAATCACGTTCGACTCGAGCAAATGAGTGCAGACTGGCCAAACCAATGCACATCTACTATTTATGCAACATTCAATGAAGCAAGAGGAAAAACACGAAACATTTCGCCATCGAATCTTGAAGAACTGGCATTTTTAATCATAGAAAATTGGAGAACGATACAAAAATACTGAGATGTTTATTATTTATATTGGAAATATGAACGGAGTACTAGAGAAACATCGCGCAGAAGATATTTGTGTAATCTTGACAATCAGTTAACTATTAAATACTACATGCAAACGTCCGCTTATCTCATTAGCACACGTATTCTGAGTATGTATTCAAAGACTATGTATTGGACAGGTTCTACGTGATGATCTAACGTGCATAGATTAACTACCAAGGACTTTAACATCTTGTAAAGGTCGTAAAGTAATTTGAAGAAGCTCGGTCAAACGAAGATCTTTAATTATTATATCAGATGCCCTACAAAGTTGCTGCGATAAATCTTTTCATGTACTTTGCACACTTCAAAAGCATATTTCCGGCGGCATATTGTGGAACAAAAGTAGGACGGAGTAATATTTTATTATAATGTGAGAAGAAAGAGAAAAAATACGAGTGAAATGCGTAGATTAATTAGGGTGGAGTTGATCATATGATAGATTTATTTCTCTTTGTCTACTGTTTCAACGTTAACTCCATCTTTAGTATACTCTACATTTAGTTTAACGCCCGGTTAGGATTAAATAATAATAGCTTCCACAACATCGTCTCAATTCCACAAATCTATAAACTTTTGGCGTCTTACGCATTCTTCTAAATCAGCCATCCGTGAGACGTTTAAATATTGCTCTCTTAAATTTTTCAGGTAAGCCCACGTTCTTTCTGCGTTCCTACCGCGTCATCTATTTCTGACGAATCATTGATACCGCCGACGCGAATTTTCTCGAGGCACACATATGTTTTCCCTATCGTGGTATTAAAAATAGATAGTTCCGGGAATCGTCCCCTTTCAGATGCGATATTCAGGGCTTCACGGTATGACGCGATTTCATATCATTGACTCACTGAAGAAAGTGACCGAATGCTTCTGAATTCGCATTATATGCTCTCGTTTTGGAGCGAGTCCAGGCGATTTCCCGAAATAACTTTGACTGTTCCGAGTTGCATGGTTTTATTAACAGCTGCAATAGTTTGTTCCGTTTATGATTCGAATTTCTATGTAACAGGTGAACGTACGTTGATAGTTAAGAAAATATAACTAGCTATTAGAAATATGTTTTTCTTAAGACAGTTAACACAAAGAATATAGTAATCCTCCAAAAGGGAATTTTGTATAATATCATCATCATCATCATCATCATCAGCCAAAAGACTTCCACTGCAGAACATAGGCCTCCCCCTTTAACCTCCACACTGAACGACAGCCTGCCTTTTGCATCCACTGGATGCCAGCGACTCTCACTATGTCGTCGGTCCATCTAGTGGGAGGCCTACCTAAGCTGCGTCTTCCGGTTCGTGGTCTCCACTCAAGAACCTTTCTTCCCCATCGGTTATCGGTTCTTCGAGCGATGTGGCCTGCCCATTGCCACTTCAACTTGCAAATTTTAACAGCTATGTCGGTGACTCTGGTTCTTTGGCGAATATCCACGTTTCGGATTTTATCGCACAAAGAAACTCCGAGCATAGCTCTCTCCATTGCCCGCTGAGTGACTCTGAGTTTTCCAAAAGGCCAACAGTCAAGGACCACGTCTCAGTACCATATGTCATCACTGGCAACACACACTGTTCAAAGACCCTTGTCTTTAGGCACTGTGGTATCTTGGACGAGAAGATGTCACGCAATTAATGTATATGTACGATGTCGTATAATATATATAGTAGTTTTTTATGGTTTGATGAAGTTAGGCTTTATTCAATAAAAATTACAAGTAAAATAAAAACTATCTTAAATTTAAATTTATAACTAAAACTAATCTAAAACTAAAATTAATCTAAAACTAAAACTAATCTAACAATCCGCTACCGGTGGGCAGCGTGCCCAAAATGCTGGCAGCATTGCCACGTTGTATGGCAATGCTTATTCTTTGGGCAAAATAAAGGCCAGCATTTTGGTCACGAGTAGCTTCGACCAGTCGCCCTGATAGGTCTTTAAATATTCGATGGGCTCCTGGTCCCCACGGTCCAAGCGTCTCAACCCCAAAAGGCTCAAATATATATCCGCTATCTAGGGTACTATATTTGCGCCTTTTGAGGCTCTCCGCTGATTCAGCCGCCACACCAGCCCTTTTCTGAGTTCCCGGAAGATGAGACGGTGCAAGGGTGTCCACGCAAGTAGCATCCCACACCAAAGGTCGTCCCATCTTCCAAGGAATGAGGGTCATTCCGTCAGGTCTTTTACCATCGTCACGCATGAGACCACTTGGTTCTAAAATGGCCGCACAGTTAGCGGTGGTAAAAGCCCGACGGATGATATCATTAAGGCTGGAGTGGCGAGGAATTCTTCCCGTACTTCTGCTGCAAGACAAACCGTGGTGACCAAGCTGGTCGACAGCAGTGCCACACTGGCAGCGGTGCGGAGCACTGCACGATGCGCCCAAGCGAAGAGAAGCTGCAATACGGAAAGACGTCGAATCTATTAAAGTGCCAGTGTTGGGCGATGGGAGAGCCTGTAGCCACAAACCCGATTCCCACTCACCAACGGCTAACAAACGGGCACGATCTGCGGAGTTTAAGCACGTATTTAAAAGATTCTTCCGTACTACCTCACAGATCGGCCCATCCCACAGCCGCTGAGAAGACGTGGTTTTTGGGAAATCGGTGTTTGGACAGGCCAAATTCCACGCATTCTTGGCCTCGTTCAAGTAAATTATTTCCACATAGTCTAAAGAAGCCGCAAGAATTTTTTGTGTTAAATTTTGAGTACTATGGACAGATGACAAGAATGCGGGGAGAGCTACACCAGAAATAGACCGTACGCCGAGGCCCCCCAACCGCACTGGAAGTGAAGCCTGCAACCAAACCCGCCCTTCCAAATTAATGTTCAAAATAGATGCCAAAGTATTTTTTACGATGCTGTCTAAGCTTTGAAGAAGCTGAGTATGTTTCCAGAGCTGACAACAACGTAAAATGTAGGTGAATTTGGGAACAAAAAGACAAAATTTTATAATAGTAAAAGCCATGTGTGTATTAATTTTGGATAATCGGTCTGAAGTTTGTAAGAAATTTTGAATTTTTTCCTCGAAAAAAGAAGGAAACGATTCGTCAAGAATAGGAGAGCCCAATAAACGAAGGGAGCATTTGTCAAGAATTTTTATATTTGGGGCCAAATCAATAAATTTTTGTACAACCAAATCTTTTGAAGGACAATCGTCGAAAATATAAAGTTCACATTTTGAAAAGTTTAAATCAAGACCAATAGCACGAAACTCTTCTACTAAAAATAAAAGATCGTCATAAACATCGTTAGAGTCACCACCAAAAGTCCCATCATCAAGATACCAAACATTTAGTTTTGATTGAAGACGTTTGATGATGGGATGAATTGCTAGGCTGAATATCGCAGGTCCAAGAGGATCCCCTTGCTGGCAGCCAACAGCAGATAAAATTTCGTTGCCGAGATATGTTAATTTTGTTGAAGAACTGTAACATTGCCAAATAAAATTATACAAATCTGGAAGTTTTTCTTTAGCTTGCGTCAATAGGACTCCTCTATCGACCGAATTGAAGGCATTCTTCACATCCACCTTCAGCAGCACATCTCCACAATTTTGCTTTAAAAATGTCCGCACTGAATGGACAGCGGCTTCACAGCCACCTCTCGAGCCAAAACCTAACTGCACTGGTTGAAAAAGGTTTGCCAATTGAGGCGCTGCCTTTTTGCAACAGATTTTAGCTGCAAGGCGACGATAGGTCATACCGACGGCGATTGGTCTTATGCCGCCTTCCTTTTTTTTTAAAGCACAAAGATTCGCACCATAAAGAATCTCCGTGATGTCATCGTTGACTCGCCCTGACAGCATAAGTGTAACCAAAGCCGTCAAATCCCTCAGAAGCACCTCGCCAGTTTCTCCATTGCCACCGCATAATAATTCTTTTAAATGTTGCGGCGTGAGAGCATCTAAACCTCCTGAGGAGCCGCTTCGAAAGGAAGAGACGGCTGCCGATACATCCAGTGCGGTAACTTCAATAACGGCATCTGAATCTTTTGGTGCCTCGGGAAGTTGAAGATCCGCTGCTGGAGATGGATGTTTTCCTTCTAGGGCAAAAAGCGTTTCAGGGGTAGCGGGTGCGATTGAGTCACTGGAAAAAAGTATTTTCGAAGCGCCTTTTATATCCCCGTCACTGAGTTTGCTTTCCACAAGTCTGTAGAAAGCAGACTCCGTGACGGGTTTCACAGTAAAATTTGAATTTTGATTTGAGACCACATTGCTGTCCGAAAGTATTATAAGTTCTTCCAAAGTACTGTACTTTACGCAGTTCTCTTTAACTCGAGTAGTCAAAGATTTTTTATTGTTTTGTTCACGACTGACGTAAAGCACAGCATATGGAAAAGACAATAAATGTTCCCATGCACGTTTTGTATTTTGTGAAACAACAGCCCTGATGGCCTGGGATAAAGCAGAAGCGACAGAGAGACGTGCACCTCGGGGAATCCGTTTTAAAACTGGTGTTGATATTTTTGATTGCGATAAAGTTTTCCAAAAGGGTTGATCAGGACTGTTATGGGTACCTTGATTAGAATTTGGAACTGAAAGGGGGATGTTAACATTTTTGTGGCATTTACCTTGGTGGATTTTTAAACCTCTCTGTCCCTTGAAAAAACGAACCTGAGAACATTCATGGCATTGCACGAGATCTTCCAGTGAGACAATTGGTTGGTTACTGACATCACTTTGATTCGCTTGAACGCATCGTGACATGTCCGGAGCAAAAATGTCAAAAAATAACTTACATAAATATACTATAAAACAAGCCAAAACACACAAAAAAGTACATGAAAACATAAAAAAAAGACGCGCACACCACACTGTAGGCTTTTTTTAATAGTACACTTTGACATAAACTTCAGCACCACGAGTACCACGACGCAGCGGCGGCGCGTAGCAGCACACAAAGTAATCTTTGCGGCGGCACACCGCGGCTTGGTGCCATGGTAGGTTTATAGCAGAGATTTCCTCACAGAACACTATTTCTCCTAGCCGAGGATTTCCTTTTCGATAGCGACGGACACGGCGCCAGCTGTCAAAAAGCCGTGATATTTTCACAACTTATGAAATTTCTTTCTTAGCCACACATTTGGCTTGGAAATACTCTGCAGGGTAGGGCTAAAACCTGTTGCGCCAATTTTTTTTGGGAATATAGTGCCTATGTATTTAATTTAATTTAAAATTTAAATCGGAAAAATATTTTTCCTTTGACCTTATAAAATATTTTTCCTTTTTTTTTTAATATTTATTTACATATATATATATATGTAAATAAATATTATTGTCCCTTTTACATCCTTCGACAATATACCTATAATGATTAATATTATTAACACCGTTATGTTATGACAAACCTAGTTTAAGGTCACCTCTGCGGGGAAGACAATCATGCTAGAGTTGAAAACTTTGACCTTACGACACAGGTTATCTTAGTGTGGGGGACAGAGTTCCTCTAAGGTACATAATTGTTTATCTTCACCTCTTTTCTTACAAATTTTATATATAACTACTTAAGATCTTTCTGTACCAATAGACTTTTACAGAAAATAAATAAATTTTTATTTTCATTATTATCATTATATTATATAGTTATAAGTACTTGTTAGTTTTTCAGTATTAGTCAACCAATTACTTACTTACCAATTACTTAATTAATACTCATTATGAGTATTAATTATTTCAACAATTTATATGTAAAAATGCGTTTTTATTTATTTTTGTTCTGAGTCTACTTGTTTCATCTTTGACTATATCGTCGCTTACCAACGAGCAAGTAAGTAGTCAAACGCAGACTTATAACCGATAAAAAACGTAAACGTTCTCATTTTCAAAGAAGAATGTCTTAGTTGAGAAAAAAAATCCTAACTGCTAGAAATCTGTATTTCGTATAAAGTAGGTTATAAAAACATGTAAATGCACAAGTATAGCAACGTACTTATTGGTCAACCAACTGTCGTATATACTAGTTGGCAAACAAAGACATATCTCACGTAATTTTATATCAGTCAAAGTAGGCAGGTATATAACATAAGTTTCAAGTACATCACAGTCTATACCATTATATTTATAAAATCAGAATGTTATATGATATGACCATCATATTTTCCGTCGTCGTCGGCATTTACAATAATCCTCTTTTGAATAACATTTTCAAGAACTTGAGTATTTTTTATCTATCCTCACGAATTTAATAATACATACATATAATACATACACACATTTACTTTTTGAGTAAATGTGTGTAAATGTATGTATCAAATAAATTACTATTTTGCTAGCATGTTTTCGCAAAGATTATTTATCTCACAATTATCTATTTACGAGGCCCTTCAATAAAAAGTCAGAAATTCAAAATGCGGTACAAACTTTTTGGAAATAAATAAATAGTGGCTGGCAAAGCTGGATTATCTATATCTATAGAAGATCTTTAGTAATATTATAAAGAGGAAAGTTTTGATTTTTTGTTTGTTTGCATTGAATAGGCTCCGAAACTACTGAACCGATTTGAAAAATTCTTTCACTGTTGGGAAGGGAAGCTATCCCCGCGGGTGACATAGGCTATATATCTATACCCGTGCGAAGCCGGGGCGGGCTGCTAGTCTGTTATATACCAAAAATGTTTTAACTATTTATCTTTTTAATAGAAGTAATTTGTTTGCGGTTTGTTGTAGAGTTTTGGAAACAATGGAAAAAAATATAACGCACGTTTATTAAGTATCGGCCCTTGAAAATTTTAATACATACCTAAGAGGTCAAATGCTCCGCCATATTCTACAGTTGAACGTTGGTGCACCGAATTTAAACATGGAAGGACGTGAACCAAAGATGCCGTGACCTTCGTTCGGGACACCCTACTTCGAAGGGCGCAGTCGCAGTGACCGAATAAATGGTAAAAAAGTTATAAAAAAGTCGAAGAAATTGTTATAGCAGATCGTCATGTCACCGTACGTTATATTGTTGAAGAATCGAAGAATTCGATAGGAAATGTGTGTATGTGTACCTACATTTTACATGAACGCTTGGGGATAAGAAAAAAATCCGCGCGTTCGGCACCTTAAATGCTTATGCCTTAAAACACCCTGGTTCACAAGTCTGCCGTTGCGATACTTGCGATGGCTGCATTCTGAGATGCTTGAAATACTTGAGTAGCCTCCATATTCATCCGAACTTGCCTCTAGTGACTTCTATTTATTTCCGAGGCTAAAGAAGTATCTGAGAAGAGAGCATTTAATATGGTAAAGCGGTAGTCGCTGCAGTACAGGATTTTTTTTTCTTGGTGCTTAGGATGAAGATTTTTTCAGGAAGGAAAATTTAGGCTTAGAATAAAGTATATCATAAAAGTATTTTTTATTTACCCATGGGTAAGTGATATCATGAAATAAAAAGTGTATTATCGTATTGATCCCAAATATATGAGCTCGAGTGTGCACACATTTCACTTCAATATAATATAATCATTTCACTTCTATAGGTTTTCTGTTTTTTTTTCCTTATTTTCTCGTATTTACTCGATTGAATAACAAGATTGATGATTAGGTACTGTGATCATCAAATTGTTTTATTTGTAAAATTTATAAGACACAAAACTATCTACTACCAATCTGGTCTCTATTTTAATCTCAATTTTACGACAAAAAATAGTTTTGCTTGCGTAACGTAAAAATATAAAGTGATTGTGAAAACTACTTGATATCTTGCCAACGTTTATCCTCCAATTTATTTTACTCTCAGTGAAATTCATAATTGTAAAAAG
Organism: Agriopis marginaria; assembly: GCA_932305915.1. Taxonomy (NCBI): domain Eukaryota; kingdom Metazoa; phylum Arthropoda; class Insecta; order Lepidoptera; family Geometridae; genus Agriopis; species Agriopis marginaria. The sequence continues at coordinate 13,000,959 of OW029919.1, read as the reverse complement.
TAGTGTTCCGATATACCAACTGAATTTGACAAAAAAAAACTTTTCGTTTTTAAGTTGGTACGTTTCACTTATGGCGGGAAATTCCATTTTCAAACAGTTTTTTGTTCTTGTTGCAAAGGTGTTTGCGCAAATTGATTATTATACTTTACAAAATCATGTAAAGATATCTTTAATGAACATTATTGCTTACATATTTTGCCTATTTTTTAGCATTTTACTTTCAAATCTTATCTGTCGCAAGTACGTCTGGTGACATGCTGGAAGATCACAGGCACGGCAGGTCAATGGCGCGTGACGTCAACACAATAAATACATCTTGTATTCATTTGTGATATATTCGTAGGATTCATATGTGAGACTGGTATGCAGCACTCGAGCCCGCCGCACCCAAATCGTGATTCCGCTTCTAATTTTCGGACCAACATGTCGTCAGAATAACGTTTTACGCATCAAAATGTTTTGAATCTAAACGAATGAATCACCGAATCGAAATTAGTTAACGTAAACATTTAGTGAGTGTGTATTACGGCCGGTTAATAATTTAAATATAGTCTACACGTACGTTTTATTTTCGAGAAAGTTAGTCAACGGTTGCAAACTCAGGTCAACGGTATTCATAGATACAAACACAGAAAACTAAAAAAACCTTCTCGTTTCTGTGGATATAAATGTAAATATCAAGATCATGGTTTTAATAAAGTTAACACACAAGAAATACAACTATCGTGCCATACACAATAATACAGTTCCCTTGAATATTGGTTTATCTTCATGCAAATACATGCAACAGTTTTTATAACACAGAAAAGAAAACAACGAATTTTGAACGGCTGTCAAGGCATTTTTGTAAGATTTTTTTTTGTAGCCAGTTGCACCCATATTAATGAAACGTCAGTAGTTCGAAATCAGTTAGCAACTGTGATGCGGACTAATAACTTTGAGACCTAACTTAAAAAGGTAAGGTCATTGAATGCGGAGTTCGACGCGTTGATAAAAATAAGAATGTTCAATCAAGGTTCTGTCATAATGCCTGGCGACATATTTTCCTTCTCATTTCCGTTCTATTTACTTCTCTTTTCTGTGTTTTTACCATACCCACAGTACCATGATTATATCTTTTTACTAAATATTCGTAAAGTAAGAACAAAGCTATAATACAAATTATCCGACACATTATTTGGCAAGAAGAAAAATTGCTGTTTGAGTAAAAAAAATATCCAAATGCGAATGCTCAAGCCAGTTGGCAGCGTACTCAGCATGCTGGCGGCGAAATTCTTCTTCTACTTAATTAAATAAAATAAATAAAATAATAAATATTCGGGACATTTTTGCACACACGGTCATCTGACCCCAAACTAAGCAAAGCAATTAATTATTACGTAAAAAATATATGAATCAGACAAAACACTTCTGACGTAATACTTTTTATATAATTTTCATAAATGAGTCATCAGTGTTATATGTAGCAAACCGGCTGGATAATTGTAATGAACCACCCACGATTATACTCAACAAAATGTACTCTCCTAATCTAGATGAGCATGCGTAATGCTTCTATGTTCCTATGGAATTGTATGAAGGGCAATGTTAACCTTTTAAAACAACTAAAACATATTTTTTTATTATCTCCCCTTGGTATGGTCCCACCCAACACGTCTTGGCAGTTGCCAGTTTTTCAGTGTCAAGTATTTAAATATTTGCAAGTTTTATGGCTAACGTCAAACAAACAAGTCATAGTCACATTCAGTGTCAAGCAAAGTCAAACTCATGCCCTAGTAAAGTGGTGCAGGGTTTACAAGAGGCTTCTTTGGAGTTTTGGAAACAACACTAAAAGACATGTTTCGCATCATTATATCACTTGCCTACACTCGAGCAAGTTTAATCCACCATTATTGCACATAAACATTAGAAAATAATATACAAATTTAGGAAAGTAATACAATGAGGCGACATGTTATTTTCACGTTGGCGCCAAAACTCCAACTAATACTGTATAAACGTGATAAATTTCGTGCCTACCTATAATATAAAAGGCTACGACAGAACCAAGTACATTTAGATCGATGGACAGAACTAGCTATATGTTTTGTTACACCGTACATCCTGCTAGTTGGTATCTCTTTCTTTGTTCCGGTTACCTATAAATTAGTTTAGTGGCCATACTTTTTCTGCGGTATAGTTTGTTTTAAATCAATATTTTATCAGTGATGAACTTCGGTGATATTGGTAATGATGACCAAACAGATCAAAACCGAAATTAATAGAATATATAATAATTTTTAATGTCCTTTTATGATGATAATACTTCTATACGTAATGCAATTGACTATGGTACGAGTATATCTTATCTCAGCAATACAAAAGAGATAGGAAATACTGAGAAGAAACGAGGACATCAATATTATCAAATTCTTTTGTATGTAATTTGGTAAAATTTGTTGCTTTGTGAATAATTTTAACAATGCAGAAGAAACTAAGATATTTGCCAAGTTTTGTATACTTATCTACACGCACATGTCATATCTACCATGCCCTAAAGAGCACAAAATAAATTAGTATTCTTTTCAAATCTTGTTTCTTCATTTAATTTAATACAAATTTTATACATTTTAAGGCATCCGGAAGACCCGGCAACTAAGTGCAAAATAAACACCCGCAAGCTTATAATGCTTAATTTTTATACAACGGAAACATAAAGCTCTTTGTTTTTAAATCCCCGCTAGGATACCCACACGGTCCTTCTGAGGTCTAAGCTCTCGACATTGTTTGACATTGCAGAATATAATTATTTTACCTGCAGCCGCATGGGGTCTAAATATTGCCAGTTGTGTGCAGAATTTTGATCACTAACTTTTGTTCTAAATTCCAATTCATTTTCATTTTCGTAGTCGTTTTCTAAGCACAATCATTCAATTACGTACAATTGGCTCAAATTCAAAAACATGCTGCGATCTTGACATGTCATGATGTATTGCCGGTCTGCAGTCAATTAGCATGTTGACTTTTCACCGCTTGACGCGTGTGGTTTGCGACGATCAAGTCTTTCATTAATTAGGTAGTCTTCAGCACATCACGAGGTCACAGCGCAAGTGGCGCCGCAATAAATGTGTCAATCTTGTTTGGAGGAACCAGCTGATAAAAATTATTTAGCCTCCTTTAGTGATTGCTATGACGCTGCTCCATTCATTGTTCAGTGTACTCAACACTTGGGGTTATCAGCAAGTGTTCGTTTGTTTCATTACTTAACTGATGTGTTCTTTGGTCTGCGAATGAATTAATTCCAGTCGTAGATCCTCAAAAGTCATATTTCATTAGTTCATTAATGTTTTTTGGTCTGCGAATGAATTAATTCCAGTCGTAGATCCTCAAAAGTCATATTTCATTAGTTCATTAATGTTTTTTGGTCTGCGAATGAATTAATTCCAGTTGTAGATCCTCAAAAGTCATAAGTCAAACTGGTAGTCCATTTCAGTATCAGTGAGAGTAGCAGAAAATACATAAGACGTTTACTTGATTAAAAGTTTGACGAACCTGGGTAAGGTTTGCTTTCATGAAAAAAATTACATACTTTTTAAAGTTTAGCTAAATTTTTTGTTAAATTTTTAGTACTCCTGAAATCTATTCCGACACCAAGCTAAATTAGTTCAATTGTTCGAATTATGTAGGTACGTTAGGCACGAGTGGAACTTTACGATATTAAATTGCTCTCCAGACGAGAGGAAATACATCCGTTTTTTAGAGACCTAAATTAAAAATACCTACATCCTCTTCCCTACGACCTGTAAAAAGAACTAGCCCATTAATTATTTGGACTTTGAGGTCGTCTGCAAATTGAATGTATTTTAGTTATTTGGAACTTGGAAGTAATTTATTAACGAGACAAATCTCCGGCATCCCAGTTGTTAATTCTGATTGAATCATAACACTTTTTGTGGGTTGTAATTTGGTTCGGGCATTTCGCAATTTACCGATTAGCTTGTAAGTAACGGAAACCGAAGTAAAGAGGTATTGTCACTGTGTAACGGCATTGATCTATTGACTCGTCTTATTAAGTCTTGCGACATAGTTGGACATGATGATTTTTTGATGGGCTAGTTGAGCAACTTTTAGTTTGGTGACCGATTGGCAATGACTGATGGGTTTAATTGGTTACACACAAAATACGCCCTCAATAAACCTAACGCCGTGTCGTTTTGAAGCATGATTGGTTTATAATAATTCGATAAGTGAGTAACAGCGTAGGGTGACTTCAATGGCCTTACAGCCAACTGCTTACGCGGTATCAAACTAACATTAAAACCGCGTAGTTCAGAAAGTCACGCGTAGGTGAACCTTAATGCGCCCAGATATGGTTAGCGGTCGCGCAATATTTTTTCATCACCTAAACTAGATTGCTAGCCGTAAGGCCCCAGGGCTTATCTGCCGATTCCAGCAACTAAGTAAACTCCCACAAAGTGTGTACACTAGCCTTACAAAGATCGTTGGCCTCGCCTGGCGACCTGTGCTGTGATGGACGCTGTATACAATAAAGCTGTGTACACAAGAGATGCTGTCGTGTCGCAAACCGCCGATGTCATATTACCTCTTCATTCAATTCCGCAGAGTGACATGTCCGCATTGCGTGACCGCGTGGGCACTGCACTGAGCTCAGGATTGAAGCAAGTGCTGAGATAGATAGAACTGCGAGAAAAGGGAGTCAGGATGTTGTACCTATTATTTAAGTTTTGCGATCATATATATACAATGTTGGTAAATCTATGTTCGCCACGGTCAGCCAATTCTAATTCAAAGTGATGATAAGTGGTGATAAGACCTGCACTGACATCCCGCTTGAGGTCTCTGACATCCCGCTTGGGGTGACATCAGCCAATGCTGAGCGTTTTCCTATTGACAATGTGCCTCATTCTGTGTCACAATTTCCGACAGAAAGAAGTGCAATTTTAAGCAGATTAACATGAAGGGGAGTAGAAAAAGATCTGCAATTCTGCATGTACAGGACGTTCATGCTTGGCATGAACTTGCGCAAGGTAAAGAAGGGTGGTGGAAGTACCGGAGCAAAGGCACATTTTGGGTCTCTGCGCCAGCGTATTATATAGTTACATAAACTTCACTAATGTTTTTATGAGGCCGATTAAGTAGAAAATTGCTATAATTATTGTCTATAGCTTCGATGCCTTTATCTTTTCCTCAGCCCAGAAAGTATTGTGGGCACAACTTTACTTCTGGCGAAAAACGTACTCATAACGGTTTTATTTGCTGTTTTTGTGATAGTCAAATAGAAATAAACTTGTTGGTAAAAAAAGATTTAAATTCTAGAAATGTTTCTGATATGCGATCTGACTTTAATATTAGGAATGATGCAAGTTCCCAAAATAGCAGTATGAAAGAATAAATTTATTAGGCTTTACATAAGCAAATGGCTATTATACTACGAACTGCCCAATTCAATGGATTTAAAATTTAAAGAACTAAGAATAATACATTTTTAATTTAGAAGCCTTTTAATTTTTAACTAAATTGTTTTGCTTTCATCTATTCGAACTCTACATACAAAAGTATGTACGGATTTTCATACCACTGGCTTTTCGGTGAAGGAAAACATCGTGAAGAAACCTGCATACGTGCGGAGAAGAATTTCAATGGCGTATATGAATCCACCAACCCGCAACTGGGCCAGCGTGGTGGATGTGGCACAATCAATCTTTCGGGGGCAGGCCAAAAGTCCGGCACGGTGGACTGTTAAAAGGCTGATTATGATGATGATATGATGATACAAAAGTAAATTAGGTACGGGTTCTCTATTGCTAGTATTTTCTACAAGTATATGAATTTAAAATATGGCTAGATTATCGCATACATTAAAGTAAAACTGGCTTAGATACGTTACTTAACTTAAACAATGCTTAAAATTGTCCGCGTAGTTATGAGACCAGAGCTTTTTTAAGCATTGTTTAAATATAGTAACGTTAATGTTACAACGGCCATACTAATTAACGTAACTTAAGTTAAGCAAAGCTTAAAATTGCTCAGTCTCGTTTTAACCTGTGACAATTTCCGTCAACGAGAAGTTACTAGCAATTTTAAGCATTGAAGGCCGTAATTCTTTTGTCGCCGAAACTTTATAGTATAGTTGTGGTCGTGATTGCACAGACGTACAACACTGCATGACACTGCTCCTTAATTTGTTTAGTTTGTGAACACGAGCACGCTCGTTGCTTTCAATTTAAACCCAGGCGTTTTTCTCTTATGGAGACTATAAAAATACTGAAAAATTGTGTACTGAAACTAAAGAACCTTCTTTTTACGACGGTTAAAGGATTAGAATGTTTATAGCGGGGCATTTAGAACTATGATGAAATGTGGTTTTCAGAGCTTTTTGTTTTAATGTTATCGATTTGCCTGTAGTAGAGACTTATTATTTGTAATACAAATCCCGTCAGCTTATTACTTGTTATAAAAAAGAATAATATAGTGTTCAAAACAAAATACATAATTATGTTTAAATTATAAACAATAGGAGTTATGTGTTTATTACGGGTTTTATTAACATATTTAAGTCGGATCAAAATCTAAAAAAAATTAGTAAAATGCATTATGGAAAAAGGGTATTGAACTTAGTTTATATCTATGCTTGTATGTTCCCAACTACAGCCTACACGCCTTAACCGATTTTGATAAATGAGGTGTCCATAGGTTCCTTCAAGTTCAAGTGACGTCATCATAAACACAAGATGGCAACCTGAATTATTCCTCGTAGATACACTTTCCTCGTAGAGATACTTTTGGAAATAATTCGCTTTTATTCTTGTGTATACACTTTTTAAAATCCTAAACATTTATTCTTCTTAGTAGCTTTTGTGGGTGGGTACAGTTGAGTACTAAATAATTATATTGAATTGAAAGCATATACAATCATAAGCACAGGTACATATTGTACATCGCACACGAAATGGCGTGACATAGATATCGATTTATCGTACGTATCAATAAAATAGTAAAAGATGTCAAAATCAACATAGAGCAGTGCCTTACATAGGCATCTATATAAATTATACGTTTAAAAAAAAACATATTTTTTTGTATATTTGTTTAAAGTGATACTGTTCTTTTCTGTTTGAAATATATAGGTAGTAATTTTATTTTTATTTATTTCGTGCAGACATTCGTACAGACTGTGCACTTGTACCCGTCGTAGTAGAGGCTAACTCTTTTCTGTTTTGCTGTACTAGACGAAAGTGAATCTACGTGTATAAGAAACAGAAACGATTATAAAGTTATATGATTATTTACGGGATATTTACCGTGGTAAGGTTGTGGAATGAGCTCCCGATATTTCGGCGCAGTTAAACTCCCACTCATATAACTTTAGTGAACAACCGTGATAGTTTAAAACAGTGAGAAACGATTATTTTCCAAAAGTGTCTACGAGGAATAATAAAACACCATGTAAGGGTAAAAAAACCACCGCACTCAATTATAACTTTCATGTGACGTATCATTATGTACCTAGGTCTAAGGATTTACCCAGCTACTTTAACAAAAGTAAGTTTTGGTACATCATTTATTGTTTAGATGTACGATTTGCTAAATATGATTCACCGAAAATATCGTAGATGGGTTTTCAATTTTATTATTTTAAATATACTTATCTCTACATAGTATAAATTGAAGTCGCTTTCCGCGTCTGTCTGTCTGTCTGTATGTCTGTATGGCCGCTAACTCCTCCTAAACCACGCAACGGATTTTGATGCGGTTTTCACCATCAGTTAGATACATTTTCAAGGAAGGTTTATATATAACTAGCGACCCGCCCCGGCTTCGCACGTAAATTACACCCGTGCGAAGCCGGGCGGGCGGGTCGCTAGTTACCTTATGTAATGTTATTAGACCTTACATTATGTAAGTAGTCTAGTGCAGATTATCGCTGAATTCCCACATTGTACAAACAATAATTATCTATGCTCACAAGACGAGGTGAGCGATGGTAGTCGAGCCTGTGCACTTTACATTCTGACGGTATCGTCGGTCCCGGTTCGATCATCAGCCTTTCACCAATGACTTATTTAGTACCTAAATAAATAATGTGCGGTTTCGATTCCATCACTCAAAAACGGTGAAGGAAAACATCGTGAGGAAAAACCAGTATATCCAAGAATCTCAAAAGTTCAAAGACATAATGACATTCACCAACATGCACTGGGTCAGCATGGTGGATTAGGGCCCTTCCTCTCTCTCTCTAAAAGAAGGTTCAGCAGTGGGAACATGAAAGGCTGATAATGATGGCTAAACAAGGCTGTTCTACGACTCAAAGCCAATATCACAAGTCATAAAACAGCCAACTACGTTCAAAACTTAAATAAGCCCAACCTCGCAGCACAATAATGTAAAGAAACAAGCTGAGCTTTGTATTGGGCGGCGCCGGCGCCGGCTTACGCGTTGGCGACTACAGGGACATTAACAGTACTCGTATACTTAAAAGGCAACAATATAGGGCAATAATCTGTACACTATTATCGTTTGTTCGCGTATGAGGTGTGATTTCTTGATATTGAGTCATATATGAGCCAGAGAGTTGGCCAACGAACTGTATGACTCTATATTCCCATCAGTACGCTCGGGAGTTAGCCCTCGAATCCTTCATTACGCTCGGGATTCAATATGGCGCCCGTGCACTACTTTATCCCCATGGTGAATAATAAACTATTATATTTGTCGGCGCGAGTGCCAGGGGGCGCGCCGGTGGCCAAACTGCATCAGATATCGTGGTTCTACGGCGTGAGTATAGCGGCCGAGGAGAATGAGACATCGCACGTACATTGACACAGTTTTTATTATCGTAACACTATGCTTACTCTTACAATGGAAAACTAGTTGAAAATTACTTGGGGACAAGGTGTTCCGCCTCGTAACGAACGCTGCCACCCTCCAACCAACAATCCAAATTCAAAACCCAAAGTGAGCTCCACCGAGCCTCGCGTAACCGCGCGCCCTCACTAGCGCCTTTGCCAGACGGTATGCCAACTTGCTAAACACCGATTGGTTGCCAACGACACATCCACAAACAACTTCAGCAGAGTAAGTTACTGCAGCGTTACACCAGTGATGGCACCACCTCCATCACTAGTCCACCAAAACTAAGCTATGTGGCGCCAAACTATCCGACGGTAGTTGCGCCCGAGTGCTGAAACGTCAACGCGCCGACATATACAATACCATATTTTTCCTTAAAAATCCTTTTCAAAGTTGATGCAATAGATTTCTTTTACTAGGAAATAGGTTAACCCAACGACGCATTTTTGTTATTTTTAGCTTCACACCATCAAATGCAGCCGTCGGCATCGTTTTACCCAGTTGAAATTTCTCGTAGGAATTTCCTTTGGTTCAAAAATTCAAGACAATCGTCTGCCTGTTTATGTGCCCTAAATACCAACGTCGAAATAGAATTTATTGACATGAAATAGTATAGCTATGGATATTAATCCGTCTATTAAAAGTTTCTTGAATTCAAAGAGGATAGTTTGCAGGAAATTGTACACTTTATAGTATATGCCTGAAAACTCTAGAAAAGCGATGGTGGCCGAGCGGTAGCTTAAGCGCTTTACAATCTCACGGCACCTAGTTCGATCCTCGGCCCAGCTACAATGACATATTTAGTATCTTAATAAATTATGTACAGTTACGATGCCACCGCTTAAAAGCTCAAAAACGTTGAAGGAAAACATCGTGAATTAACCGGTCCAAGAACCTCAAAGTTCAAAGACATATGACATTCACCAATATGCAATGGACCAACCCGGTATGTTACGGCCCATCCTCTATCTCTCTCTATGAAAGAAAACCCGTGTCCCAGCAGTGGGAAAATGATAGACTGTCCCTATCCATGTGATGTGTACACATGCACGTAGACATCGTAGGTATATGCGATTGAAACACGTTTGCCCAACGGAATGAATCATCAAAATTTTGTATTTCTCTTGCTTTTACATCATTTGGCTTTTAGGTATTACCGTTATTACTTAAACAGGATGACAGAATAACGTGCATTTATGTTAATACTATGCTGAATCATCCGAATTTATCAAAATCTAGTCGGGTAGGCCTCGTTATTATTTTTGTCTCAGCCATGAGAACAAGATAGGTTTGAATGCCAATAACAACAAATCTATTCTCTATATCTATTATATTATAATATATTATATTATATTATATTCATATCTATCTATACGGGGTGTAAGGGGAACACTCTCGAAGCCAAAATAAGGTAATTGTACTCATCATTATGTACAACTTTTACTATGGGACCAGCCCTGAAATCGCGGAAAAAAAAACAGTTGTTCTATAGAAAACGGTCATTGACACTCGACAAAATGTATGGAACAGCAGATTTTTTTTTCGCGATTACAGGGTTGGTCCTATACTAAAAATGGTACATAATGATGAGTACAATTATCTTCTTTTGGCTTCGAGAGTGTTCCCCTTACACCCTGTATATATAAAAAACTAGTTGACCAATTTTTCCGCATTTTTGGGAGGATAAGTACCCTATGTCCGTCTTCATGATGCATACTATCTTCCTGCCAAATTTCGTTACGATCGGCTTAGCCGTTTAGTCGTGAAAAACGAACAAATATCCAGACATAGAGACAGAGTTACATTCGCTTTTACAATATTAGTAAGGATGAATCCATATTTACCTTGGTCACGCCATAACTTGAGAACGACTTTACCGATTTCATTCAATTATATTTTATTCGATTTAGTTTTCTAATACTTTGTAGAAGGTTGTTACTGAAAGAAAAAAAAAAATTGTGAGAATTTGAAAGTAAGTTTATACCTACTATCAAATGGTTTTTTCAAGATCGGTTTATAAATGACGGATTACAGAGGTAACAAACAAAAAAAAATACAATTAACTGAGAACCTTTGTTTTGGAGTCAGTTAACTGGTCATAAAAACTCTGAAGAAGCTTCCAAATATTTTTTGAAGCTTCATAAAACTATCTGGCTAGACCACGAAAGACGAAATAGTTTTTACCATATTTGGTAATGGCTTGCATGCCAGGTGTTGTGAATCAAACCTCAGTTAAATTTACCCGAAGCATTACTAATAATGTAAACCAAAATTTCACGGGCTCGCCTCCGTTGAAAACCTTGACTAACTTATGAATCAGTACGATAACCGCGATAGTGAAATACTCGTAGTGACAGATTTATTAAAGGTTTCCGCCTTTTTAAATTCCTAAAAGAGTAATGTTAGAAAACATGCACCAATGAAGTGCACCAACGTTGTGTGGTGTGATACCTGCATCAAGCAATCATGACTCAAGTATGGAATACTAGGTTAAATAAACAAAACAGGTGAAGATGAAATATGCAAAGTGCATGATTCACTTCCATCATTTCTATCTGAAGCATTATAATAAAGTCTCAAGACTTTTTAACCCCCGACGCAAAAAGAGAGGTGTTATGAGTTTAACGTGTGTATCTGTGTGTGTCTGTGGCATTTGTAGCTCCCAAACGGCTGAGCCGATTTAGATTTCGATTTTTTTTTGTTTGAAAGTTGACGATCGAGAGTGTTCTTAGTTATGATTCAAGAAAATCTGTTCAGCCGTTTAAAGCTATCAACAGTGCAGATCTTTTACCGTTTTGTTATATATATATCAAAAATAAAAATAAAATAATAAATTTATATATTTTTTTTCAGATGTTATATTCATTTTATCGAGTGTAAATAACCATTTTCTATGGAACAACTGATTTTTTTTCGCGATTTCAGAATTGCTCCCATAGTAAATTTTTTTCATAATGATGATTATATAACGGACCCCTTTCGGCTTAGTACACCCTCCGCGTAACCCTATATAATAAGACTTTAATAACGAAATTACGATACCTAAGTACTTAAAGACTTTTCTAGTCTTTTGAAAACCGTATTACCTATGAGGAACAATTGGTAGGATTTTTAAAAAGTGTATCTTACAGGAATAAAAGCGTAGTTTTATAAAAAGTGTCTCTACGGGGAAAGTGTATATCTGGGGAATAAATCCTTGATACATATGCTAAGTGAAGTACTTCGAGAGAGACCTATGTCCAGCAACGTACTGTTTTAAGCTGATAAAGATATCATTATTTTTATTAGGTCTTTTTATTTTTACTCAATAATAGGCTTGATTAGAATACAACCAGATTGTAAAGATCTGGGAACATCCGTTTAGGCAGCGCATTCCACGGACTATTAGCTCGAATAATAAATGTGGAATCAAGGCGCTTCGTAAAAAGAAAAAAGAAACGAGCGCGACGTTTTTGCTTCAAAAACTAAATCACGATACTTTCTAACACTGTTTGAACACGTCTTTGAAGACTGTTTTAAAGACTCGATGAAGCTATAAATACATCTCGCAGCATTTTCCCACGACAATATTGATCAATTTATAAGCGGGACAGTCGGCTACAAATAGACCTAGTCTAGATATTGTACAGAGTCTATGAATGAATGGGGGTTATTTTGGGAAGACAAGATGGGAATACGCGCAATGATTCATAGACCGTCAGCTAACTCAGTTCTGTTTACTTAAAGGTTAACGCATAAAAATCGGCCGGTGAAATTGATATACAATTTTGACTTTTTAATACAAACTAATTTAAAATACTCTTTGGTGATTCATGCCTTTGATATGTCGTATAAATGGAAATTAGTTAGTAGGTATCATATGATAATATTTTTAAGTATCTAAATCAAGATGTTACAAAATAAATTACAATTTACATATTTCCATTCATTGTGAGACGTGATGACATCATTGGAATTTGATTAAAACAATATTTATGAGTACTTTACAAAGGTAAACGTACTAAAACAGTTTTGAACTGGACTAGTGTATATAAATATAGTAAGTATACATAGTCTCTACATAGTCGCTATCCGCGTCTGTCTGTATAACCGCTAACTCCTCCTAAACCACGCAACGGATTTTGATGCGTATTTCACCATAAGTTGGAAAAAAATCACGAAAGGTTTATATATATATAACTAGCGACCCGCCCCGGCTTCGCACGAAAAATTAGAATTACACCGTGTGAAGCCGGGCCGGGTCACTAGTATTTGTATAAAAGCGAAATGCCCAATAAAGGTAAAAGTAATGCAAATGGAGGTTGGAAGGTTCTATAAAAGTCTACGCGTACAAAGTCGCGGGCAACAGCTACTAATATGATAAAATTTTAATTGAGTATGTTATACCAAAAATGTTTCTTTATTGGAAGAAAAATATTATTTATAATTATCTAAACACAATAGTTTTATTAACTCACTAGCTGACAGACGTTGTCCTGTCATAGAACTGTCAAACACGCAAAGTTAAAATTGAAAATCTTATTTTTTTACACCTTGGGTTACATTATTGGAGTTTTAGTAAGTATCCCTATTTTTTTTAAATTATAGACTATCTATGTTACCCGGGGATAGTGTAGCTTCCCAACAGTGAAAGAATTTTTCATATCGGTTCAGTAGTTTCGGAGCCTATTCAATGCAAACAAACAATCAAATCTTTCCTCTTCATAATATTAGTATAGACTAGCTGACCTAACAGACGTTGTCCTGTCTTAGAACTGTCAAACACGCAAAGTCAAAATTGTAAATATATTTTTTTACACATTGGGTTACATTATTGGAGTTTTAATAAGGATCCCTATTTTTTTTGAAAATATAATATAGCCTATGTTACCCGGGGTAACATACTATACTATAGTGTAGCTTCCCAACAGTGAAAGATTTTTTCAAATCGGTTCAGGAGTTTCGGAGCCTATTCAATGCAAACAAAGAAACAATCAAATCTTTCCTCTTTATAATATTAGTATAGATATAGATAAAGATAAGCAGTTGCTTATAAATTAAAACAACACAAGATCAGCTCCCAAAGTCGAATTACAATAAACCTGGTACCTTATTCCTTCTATTATATTGCCAACAGTGACAAAAACTATAAATTAGATTTTATATACTGGGTTACGCGGAAAGGGTGTACTAAGCCGAAAGGGATCCATAGTACCCATCATTATGAACAAATTTTACTATGGGTCAACTCAGAAGTCGGGAAAAAAAATCAGCTGTTCTATAGAAAACGGTCACTCAACGAAATTTACGGAATAGCTGATATTATTTTCTCGATTTTAGGGTTGGTCCCATGGTCAAAGTTGTTTATAATGAGGAGTATTATAACGGACCTCTTTTGGCTTGGTACACCTTTTCCGCGTATCCCTGTAGAATTGAGTTGCTGTAAAGAAGATCTAAAAAGGCAAATCAACACCATTTTTGATTCGGTAGTGAGTCCTTTTCTTGCTTTTATGTAAAGATCATACATAAAAGTAAGTAATGTTTCACCATATTTAACATATTTGCATGTCTTGTCACTCATCTCGTCTTATCGAGAATTTCTAAGATAATATCTGAAGACAACGTGAAAGTTATTGGTGGCATAATTTTCTGCGTTATCTATGTTTCAATACATATCGGTGCTACTAAAGTTTTAGAAATGCTCGTCAAATAATTCTTTTGCGAAAGTAAGTACTACGAACAGAAGAGAATGAGGAAAATCCCTTGAAAAGACCGGAACTGGTTGCACTTATGATTCACAAAATTGTGATAATATTCATTCATTGTTTGATGATAACACATGTTATGCAGTACCGAGTAAAACTTGTAACACCCGTTCATTCATTTTTTGGGTGTTTCTTAGAAGATAAGAAAAGAAGGAAAAAGGTTCCAGTTCAAGTGGCTTTAGCGAGAAAGTGCTATTAGGCGGTTTGCGAATTCCGATATTCCGTTGTATCAAGATAATACTGTTGCTTGTTTGATATCTTAAAGTTATAGACGCAATAATGCTGCTAAATAAAAAGGACTTGCAAGAAGTGAAGATGTAAATGTTTGGCTTGCTGATGAACAATTACAACATAACACATTAATAAAGATCTGTTGGGCATGTTAGTCTTTTTTGTTTTTCAGTTTTCGTGCTTCTCTATCCGTCTATGATTACACAAGGAAAAAGAAGCTGGAAAAACCGAGTCGAGCAATCGTCGAACAAAATAACATGCTAAATTATTTTTTATAGCAAAAGGTAACACGCTGGATGAAGACAGGGAGATATGGATTCTTCGATATACATGTTATGAGCTACTTATGACATTAAAACAACTAGGTACAAGGATTCAGGCTAGTCAAGTTACTGACGTGGGTATTCAACTTCAAGTCAAATCACAACTGGCACAAAATATCGTCGAGTGGAAATGGTCAATGAAAGAACCACAATAAAACCATAATGATGTAATTTAATACGTGGGCTGGCTCTAAACTTAAACAAATAACCTTATGTCGACTCTATCGGGATGTCCTGTCCTTATAGCCCACAAGACAAGGCTGGTTTGTACTCATATTCGTTTTATTGTAGCGACATTTTGCGAAATATTTTGGTGTTAACTATGGGTTCCAAAAATAAAAGGATATCCTTAGTTGCGGCGATGGTAATGTAGATTAGTATTTTAATCAAACTGTTTTTAAACAACCTCTTTAATATTCTGAATTAATCTTCTAATTTTCTTAATTGATCGCCTAATGTTTTAAATGTCTATTGGGACTTATCGCGCATTATTTTATCAAGGTAAAAATAGGTAGGTACCTTTTGCTCGACGTTTCGACCATTTTACAATGGCCGTGGTCACGAGCTGACTGAAAACTGCGGGTGAGACCGTCGAAAAGAGCAGGTGCTGTGTCCTTCTACCCTACTTGATATTGATATTTTCAGCGCCAAATTATTTCACAACCCGGCAAAAGTCGAAAAATGTTCTTTTGTTTTTTAATGTACTCGTATTAGCTTCAAAAAACTCTTAAAAACTAGTGTAACAACTGGCGGCCTTATCGCTAAAAGCGATTTCTTCCAGGCATATATTCCAGGTATATATTTTTTTTATATTTTCGGTTAATGTCCATAATTATGTCAAACTAGTACGATAACAATATAAAACAAAAAAGAAGAAGTTTCGTGTTTTTCTGCGTCAAAAATGTGTGAAAATCAGTAGCGGGGTTGCGGAACTGAGAAAAATATACCAAAAAAACCTATAGGTAAAAGCACAAGATTGGTTCCTACTCACGAATTTCTGACTAATGTTATGGTAAATTTGAATCATATATGTAATTTATTTATAACACTTTCCTACCAGCACTGAATAATGAAGCTATCAGAATCAATTTAAGCTTTAGTCCAAACGCCTACTACTACACAAAGGTCGCCATTACAATGTCAAAGTGATTCATATTCGGATGCCCATCTTTTTTATTCATCATTGTTTAGTTCCTTGAATCACCTTGGACAGAGATTAGGCTAAAAGCTTCTGCCAGACGTTAACTATATCATGTATGTTTGAGTTGAACAAAAAGTGGAACATTTTACTGTCATTGAAAAAGATCGCGATCCTCCGAGATCCGAGTAGTATGTATTTAATTCATTTTACACATAGACATAAGCATAATCAGCATTTTTTTATAGTCCACTGCTAGACTTTTTTTGCCTGCCCCCGAAAGGGTGACTGGACCATATCCAGCACGCTGGCCCAGTTGTGGGTTGGTGGATTCACATACGCCATGAATTTCCTCGTCACACGTCAGGTTTCTTCACGATGTTTTCCTTCACCCAAAAGCCACTTCAGTGGTATGAAAATCCATACATATAAACTCCAAAGAGCTCATTGGTACAGGCCCTGGGTTTGAACCCGGGACCTCACGCTTTCAAGTCTAGCGGTCTCCCAATATGGCTATATACCACGGCTTATACACAATGACATACATAATTATGTATTATTTTAAAATAATAAGCACTCGGTTGCTAGTTTTAAATAGATACAATACAAGTACATTCATAAATCTAAATACAGATGTGCAAATATCATTGACGTACCGTGGAAACCTGCAGTTTGTTTTGTATAAATCTCTCTATATTTACTAATAGAGCTGGTCTAATATTAGAGTTGTATTTTGATTTAGAACACATTTCAATTGATAGAATAAAAATATTTTGGCAGTAGTCGACGAGTCGACGATGAATAATATTGTCAAAATATATTTAACCTGGGCGAGCCCATTGAAACTCTTACAGCTATTATATCAGAAGAAATTTAAGGAATCCAGAATGTACCGTAGTTCATGATTCAATTTTAATTTCACGGAATTGAAAAAGTTGCACTGTTGCGTAGCGTATCCTCTTTGACGCACATTTGGGTAATTTTGAAAGTAATACCAAATGATGTCACAATACACAACACAAGTTATATTTGTGCAATGACATGCCAGATTCTAATTAATATAATAAACCTGTCAAGTGCGAGTCGGGCTTGCGCACAGAGAGCTCCGTACCACCACATAATTGTTAAAGTACTTTTAGTTCCGTGCCACCACATAAATTGTTAAACTACTTAAGTATAAAAAAAGTAGTGCAAAAAGACAACATCACGCCCGGTCACCCATCCAAGTACTTACCGCGCCCAACGTTGCTTAACTTTCGTGAACAGAAATGTGTCACCGACTCGCACTTGGCTAATATTTATTATTTATTTTTTTATTTTAGAATGTGAACTACAATCATGACAAGTTTGACAAAATACGTAAAAAAATATTTGTTGTATGCCTTTAGTTTTTACTTTTTCACTTTATTGTTGGCTATCTATTACGGTTGGAAAGCTACAGCCGTTAAAAGTTAGGACAGACGGAGAGATAGACAGCGTAGGGTTTAAAAAAAAAATAAAAAAACTTTATTTGATCAAATTACATGATTGTGAACTTAGTAAATACAGGTACTTATTTCTAGTGTTAGTAGGTACAAGAGCATAACTTCGGATAGTGAACCCTGATTCTCATACTAGGCTTAGTAATAGGATTACGTTTTTACCCTTTGAGTAAGGAATCCTAAAAAGAAAAACACTGAAACAATATTGACATTGCTTCGCTCGTGTAAAAAATCTTTGCATGTAAGGCAAAACCTATAAATACAATTAAATGTTGATGAAAACAACGGGTAAAAGAATTAATGAATCATTACAAAATTAACACATAATGGCAGCAATTCTAAAGTTATAAGAGGTTACGCAAATTCAGCTTATGTTTTCGTAAATAAAGCTGAATTGAGACTGATGCAATTAAACACCTTATGTAGCACGTTGGTGCAACGTGACGAAACAGGGCAAAGATGAGGCTGTGATTTTAACAGACTGTATGTCTATATTAATAGTTATTGTAATAGTTTGGACGTTTACGAAATTCACTAAATAGGTACACACCAAAAACGCCGCATTTCTATAAGTTTAGGCTATGACGTTTGTATAGATAGACGCGTCATATGCAATGATGTTCATTGCACTAAAAAAGGGCAACTGACACTGGTGACATCCCCAACCGTAAAACTGGACGTACGAGTACGTATACGTGACTGCTGAGCAATTACCTTACTCGCGTTGCGAATATTGTGCGCAGTCAACGCATCAACATAGAAAACACCTTATCAACATAGAGCAGTCTCTGTATAGTTACGCAGCGTTTTGTCTTTATCTCTCTTTTAAGTTTGGCACACGATCGAAATGGACAAATTATTAATTTAAAAATCTTTATAGGCTCTGCTCATCATCTAGGACCAAATTTCTTGGGTAAACATATCCAACGAACCTAAACTCGACGGGGTTATGTCGTTTCGTTTAGGATAGGAGTTCCTTTGGTCACATTCTGTCTCCATCATCAGACCAGCTCAATGGTATAATAACATTGCATTGTCACCGAACTTACATAAGTACCTATGTCAAATTTCAGCTCAATCGGTTGGAGAAAACTGGTCTAAAATTCAGTTGCAAGATTTGTCCCACACATACTAACAGGGCAAGTGAAATAAAAGCTAGTAAAAGAAGGATTGTAAGCCGACTTGAAAGCGCGAGGTTGCGGGTTCAAACCCTGGGCCCGTACCAATGAGCTCTTTGGAGCTTATGTACGGATTTTCATACCACTGGCTTTTCGGTGAAGGAAAACATCATGAGAAAACCTGCATACGTACGGAGAAGGAACTCAATGTCGTATGAGAATCCACCAATCCACACTGGGCCAGCGTGGTAGATATGGCCCAATCACCCTTTCGGGGGTAGGCTAAAAGTCCAGCAGTGGACTGTTAAAAAAGCTGACTATGATGAAAAGAAGGATTAAAGAGGTACAAGCTAACTAACACTAAACTTACTTGGCCCTATTATACAAAAGCAGTTGGCCTGCCCAGCCCATAGACCGTTGAAGGTCTAGAGACAATCCAAACGCTTAGGCTCACCACCAGTTAACAGCTTACTCAAGAGCCTCATGAGGAGGTTAGAGTTTAAGCATTAAAACATGCATGAAACAGAACTGGTTTCGCAGGGTCTGAGTGCCTGGTACGAGGTTTTCCAATCGCGTTTACCTATTCAATTGTTCGAGCGTAGGACGTCCACCCAAAAGATGGACAGACGACCTAAAGGAGAAAGAGGTGATCGATGGGGGAGGCAGTAGCCGTCTTATGGCTGAAACGATGATGATTTAACTACAATTTGTATGAAATAAGAGCACTTACTTCACACAAATCGTATTCTCGCACCAGGCACTCGGATATAAAACCGAATTAAACGTAACCGTATAGACCCCACGTAAGTTTTTTGAGGAGAAAAAATCTCTCATTGTTTATATCAAATAACATACATAACGAACAGAGGGATAGTAATGATAATTATCTACGTGTTTCCGATTACAAAAGCAAACGTATAACAATTACTTCTCGGCAGTTGCGGATGAAGATAACATGAATAGGTAGAGTAGAATCAGCACTTCCCGCGGCGAAACCATACACCATGAGTGTTGACACAAATGGCACGTGCTTTAGAGATAATGACACCGAACTGGCTACTTTATTAACGCTTGCAATTATGATCACGCATTGAATTACAATTACATGGATTACAATTAAACACTTTTAACTCTTATTATCGCGTTTATTTTACAACTAGTAGGCCGCCCCTGCTTCGCACGGGCGAAGCCGGGATATATAGCCTATGTCAACCGGGGATAGTGCAGCATCCCAACAGTGAAAGAATTTTTCAAATCGGTTCAGTAGTTTCGGAGCCTATTCAATGCAAACAAACAAACAAACAATCAAATCTTTCCTCTTTATAATATTAGTATAGAAGTACATATAATTGGTATTATCCATAGGCTTTATCAGTAGCGGCGTCCCCATAGTTTTACCTGCTATGTTCCAGTTTACATTATTTCCGAGTAACTATGTGTTTCACAAAATGTTAGATCTTGATGTTTCTTACCTGCCTAAATAAATTTTGATATAGTTTTTAAATAACGATAAAATAATTAAATTCACGTCGTTATGTCGATGTCTATTCTAGCCTAACATATATAGAGTTAATGCACATAATTATTACCTTAAGTAATAGTCGCTGACCCGATATCCATAATTTCAATATCTTTGTAATTGCGTATAATTCATCTATATCTCATAGAACGTTTTTAGAAATCTACGTAGGTACTTCTAGTTTTATGTTGAAACTAGCGTCTGCCCGCGTCTTTACTCGCGTAGTGAAGTGATGTACTCATCAATTCCATCACTCCCGTCCAACTTCCATCACACTCTCGTCTCTTCTCGTTCCAATTCTCAGTGAAAATCTAATTCCATTTTCACCCCTATCTTATCAACCCCTGTGTCGGTCGTTCCCATACCGTTCTTAACTCACTTTTACCTTGTTACCATTCCAGTTTCGTAATGCACCCGTACTGACCAACCCCCTGCCTCCGACTCGCTTTTTCTCGCCCCAGTTCTGCTTTCTTCCCATTCCCCACCTCTCTCCATCTGCCCCGGTCCCGCTACCATCCCATTCTCGTCCCAAACCATGACGTTTTCGTGCCATCCTACCGCTTATTTCTCGCCCTCGTCCTGTTTATTTATGTTCCCATCTTTTTCTTGTGAATCTATGGGATGGGGTTGGATCCCTATCCTCCTATTCTGGTCATAACGGTTTTTGTCATTTTTGTCATATCTAATCTGTCTAAATTCATTGATATCTAATGTTGTTGTTTAATCGAAAATTGTGAATAAATATAAATACCCAGTATCATAGTATTCAAGCCAACTTCGGTATTATAGCCAGACGTTTTTAATATATCCATTAATCAACTCAGCAGGTTTCAAATAACCTTAATATTTTAATGTACTACTAATAAAATACTCAATGATATATCCAAAGGTGTATAATTATGTTCGTAATAAATGTACTCTACGACCTTTGCTCTCGAGATGGTGTTTAGTACGTTTTCCCACGCGTCCAAGTCTCAAATGTAGTGAAATATCCAATTACGTATGTCAGTGATTTTTATGTTTTATTTAATTTTATTTGTGAAAACTAGTGAGATTGTACAGTTGGTTGGTTTCTTATTAAGAGGGTGCAAAGCACAAATATAAAATAATTATATTTGTGCTTGTAATATAAAATAATTATATTTGTGCTTTATTTGATTAATTTGAATAAAAATGAAACAATGAGTTATTGTGGTAAATAAATTTTCTTTTAAAAAACAGACTTCATGAAACCACTAAACACAAAGAACTACAAAGAACAAAAATAATATTTCAGACACGGATTTTGAAGTCTGGCGGGAACAAACAATCAAAATTTCGAAGAGTTTATGTCGTCAATTTGGATTGCGTTGCATCAATTTACGCGGTTATGGCAAACAGTAAAAAAAGCATGTTTTGTTTATATTTTGCTGAGTATAGTATAATTAAGTTTAATGTAATATTGGAAACATTATTGGTGAAAATTTTCTCTATAGAATAATTCGGCGAAAACAGGCCCTCTAAAACACGTTTTTTTTTTTTTTTTTGGCTTAATAAACTAATGAGCTTCAGATTCCTAAACTAAGCTTAGCTTGTGCTTCAGGGATCCGTGCTCCCCCTGCTACGTTGAAGAAATTTATAAAATATTATTATTATTATTTTGTTCTAACCTAACCTTAACCTGTCTCTTTTTTGAAGTCGGTTAAATAACTACGTATTGTAGTAAAAGATCTGAGCCATAGACAAAATAGACTAATTAAACAAGTATAAATTGTTATACTCCCCGATATAATAAAAGAGCTGATAATCATCAAACATCTGAACAGATTTTCTTGAATCAAAGCTGATCACTCCCGATCAAGTCACCTTTCAATCAAAATAAAATTAAATCAAAATTGGTTATAGCCGTTTGGGAGCTATGATTCCACAGACTGATAAACACGTTAAACTTATAATACCCCCCCTTTTTGCGTCGGGCTCGGGGGTTAAAATGTACCTGAATGGAAAAAAAAAAACGTTTTCTAGAAAAATTTCATGGAAACACGACAAAAGGTATGTAATAGATGTTGGTTTTTTTTTGTGAAATTTAGACTAGGAGCCATATGAAGATTTTGATGTCCTCAGTTACTCAGCTGCCGCTGATCTCTCAGTTTACCACTTGTACCAGTATAATGTAGGGGAGGCCTATGATTAGCAGTGGACGTCTTCTGTCTGCTGATGATGTAGGGAAGGGGAAGCTTTGGGAGACTGTTAGCTAACTATCAATAACTCTGTATAAAAGGCAAGTCTCGCCTAGTACGGCGAGACAAAGGCAGCGGCGGCGGTATAAGTCAGTGGAGACACTGGAAATATTTCCAGCAGTGGTTATCAGTAGTTATTTTTCAGCTACCTACCATAATATGGTTGAATTTTTTTAATGTAAAACAATGCATCAACAATACTTATGATTACCATCAGACTACTTATACTGTAGAAACTGTATTGCATACTAACCTATGTATGGAATCATACAATAGTAAATTTATTTCCTTAATAGGTCTGATAGAAATTTTACCCTACATAGGTTAGAATGCAAAAAGCTAAGTATTATATGGTATAGCATGCGTAGGTAATCTAATAATTACCTAACACTGTTGACCTATTGACGCAAATCACCATTACGCCGCCACTTGTTTTTCCCGTGAACAAAACAATACCGTTAGCATTTCAGCATTATTATAAAAACTTAATTTACAATAAGCGCCACAATTCTGCATCTCAACAGCAACGTGACTCCAAGTGTAAACACAGCATAGTACGAGTAGCCGTGCGCGTGCAAAGTACAAATGCACCCGATCGCCATAATAACCTGACCATTGGAATCAAACTATATTATTTTCTCAAACATAGTATTAAGTGTCTCATATTAAAAGAACCCACTTTGACGAAAATTGGACTTAGAAAGGGCCTCGAATAAAAGACAGCAAAATATATCGGTATACAGATGTAGAAATATTTATTGTAGCACAATTATAGTGTCTCACTAGAATTTCATAATTCTTATAATAAACCATGTCAAAGTCTATACAACCTCCCCTCAATATGTAAGTTCTGACATTTTACTAAAGGGCTCATTATCATAGCGGACAATGAAGTAAAAGGTCGAAAGTTTTCCCTTAAAGATATTAGACTCACGTTTTATAAAAACACAAAGGCAAATGAAGATTTGAAAGAACAATGAATCGATACTAAAAGTTCAAAGTTCTACGGAGAAAGCAAAATAAGAAGTCCTAATTGCGTTTACGAGTCTATCAGCACGTATCTAGAAAGTTTACTAAATACTTTCGCTGCAATGCCATCATTCAAGCACAGCACATGCGTCAAAGATAGACTAAGTGCCATTTAAAGATGCTAATTCGGCGACAATGATTATGCTCAAAAGGCAGAGCAAGGAAAATCGGTGGTCGAATGGCAAAGTATAATGCCGCAGGTGCATTGACCTGCTGCGGAGGCGTACCTTACCTACGTATAAAATTAAGCAAACTTAACGTGCATGATTCTAATCCAAACAATATTTTGATATGGACAATGAATCAAATAACAAAGCCGTCCATGCGTTACATAGAAAGTTCAATGAACTTATTAGATAATGTTATGGTTAGCTTTGTTGCATGACATGAACATACGAGCGACTTTAGCTACGAGATACTATTAGCACAAGCTTATTTGGTTATGCCAAAGTACAGTCCCCGAAACAACTAGACGAATTGGTATTTTTGTCAGACGACCTTTGGAATGATTTTGCCAAAATATGGTAGGTACGGATTAACTAAAAACTAACATTTGACCGCGATCTCACCTGATGGAAAGCGATGTTGCGGAAGATGGAGCACGTTTGCCTAGTAATAACCTATAATCTCTAGATTTTAATATTCCTAGATTGAAGTTCTGCAAAAACACAGACGAAAGCAAGTACCTATTTTAATTGTTTTTCCGTTCTAAAGGAGGCAATACGCTTGGTGCGAATGAGTAATGGTAATGGTTTTTCAATGTTTGTCACGTTAACTTTGGGTGGAGATTGTTCATAAACTATGAAAGGTTTTCAAAAGCTAGTTCTTTCTAGTTAGATTCTATTTTTATTATAGATACTCGTAAATTTTTAGACTTATTCGTTGTTCTCATTAGATAAAATATTCTATTATTCGTTTTGTGAAGAAACCTTGTTAATTTGTGAGACAAAACAAGACGGCAATAGAAGCAAGCAATCTTATCGCAATTGGGTAAAAATTTGATTCAATAAAGTATTTTAACTGACATATTTCAAAGTACACTTCCTCTTGAACTGACATGATCACTAAGATGATAGTGGCCCAAAACATACATTATGCACTAGTTTTTATTGCATTAAACTCAAGAAAAGTGCAGTGTCGCATAATATGTCGGTCGTGCAAATGATTTCCGCTGATGTGAAGAATCGCACATTAAGCTTTTCTTGACACTTAGCGACAGAATAAGGTGGACCTTTGTTGGAGAAACACGCACGTGAAGTGTAAACAGTGATTTAGAACATTACAGTTACAAAGAAGGTTTCATTTATGAGGAACATGAAACTTAAGAAAACAGTGACTTGTTGTATGAAAGGGAGCTCGTTAACTATCCAGTACAGCAGGAAGATCATGCCTAAGGTAAAGTGGAGTGATATGATTTTCAATGTATAAAACAATACAATGCCAACTGGGGTACCCAAAATTATCTACTTATGGTATGTAATGTAGCTGTCTCGTTTACTCATACAAGTTATTGTATTGTGTTGAAGTCAAACAAAGGCTTTCCGCGTGAGCCTTTGCAATGTTTGGGTTGAACCAAATACGGACATACAAATCAGTAGGTAGAAAACGTGAGGTTCATGTTCCAATATTCGTTTTACTTACCAATCTAACACGTTTTGAATTGTAATCCAACTTTTGATGAGGTATTGTTTTTACCATCGTGTCCAGAGCCTATGAACACATAAAATAAAATGTTTTAATATTATGATATCTCATGGTGATGAGCGCAGTGCGCTGCCACTTAGAATTTTAACTGTTGAAGTTCTGTAATATTATGGATACCACTGAACCGTTATGAACACGCGTGACCCTTACAATCTGGCAAGCGACATGCTCGTCTCATCACTCAGTGGCATTCAGTTTTTTTTATGTTAAACTAAATATTCCGTTAAAATTTTAAGTATCAATAATTTCATAGAACATTTACGTATTAATTATTCTATGACATAATAAACGCAATAGTTTGTTTGTTCGTAAATTATTCTTGTAACACAGCAACTTATTAACGAGATCTTTTGCATAAAAGGGCCGGAGAGTGACATAGGATACTTTTTAACACGGAAAAATGAATGGTGAAACTAGTTCCTAATAAAAGGTCAGTTAAAAGTTTAACCCCGCTGTATGAAAAGCGTGAGCGCGCACTATTGAAGTAATATTGAAGAATAAGACGTGTTCATTCCACGTCCGTGCAGAACAACAGATGTGTCGTTAAGAATAACAGCAGCTAATTAAATAAATACCTATATTATACGTGTGACTATTTAAAGTACTGTTTGCGTCACATGTGCTATCCACGAAACTAATGAATGGAAGGATGATAATCGGCTATATATCGTCACTGAATCTACCTTATCAGTCTCTATAATAATAGTTTAATTGACTATCTTCCATATAAACAGAATTAATCGAAGCATTGACGCTTTTAGGTATTACCTTATAAAGAAACTGATGCCCACACCGATTTTTTTCGTAACACTAATCAATCGTCTGCCTCGAAATTGCTTCTATCCATTTTCCGTCACAACAATCCATAATGGATTCCAAGAAAAAAATAAAAAGAATGAGCTAAATTAGTAGATTTACTTTTAAGTTTTCACACAGACTTTAGATTCTATAAGTAATGCGCTAACCTATACCAAAGAAATATATTTTCATATCGAGGTGCTGCTATTGAACGCAAAGATTGCGCTCGCTCCTTCTTCGGTTCTTAGCTTTTTGTATCTTTGTGCTGATCAAGTTTCAACGTCAAGTTTTGCAAGTTGAATATCCCCATTAGCGCCATCCATTAGAACTTGTCTGATTTATTTTTAAAGAAAAATAATATCCTGGACGTAGCCAGGCGCCGGCAGAAGGCGACGGCGGCAGATCCCGTCTCGCCGTCTCTTCCCGATGTGTCACTGCTTTCTATTTCAAAACAGGCGCCGATGAGCACCACCTATGATGACCACCTCAGAGGATTAAACAGAAATAAGCATAGACTTGCACTTCTTTGAACTCCGCAGTCATCGTGATTCATAATTTCCTTTGTTCGGACTCTCCTTTGCCCCCTTGTTTTATCCGATTTCCTACTTGCAAAACAATAACAATGGCGGTAGCTATATTCGCTATTCAGCCTACCCCTATACCGAACTTTAATCAAAATTTCCCCTTTATTGCTATTGTTGTCGCCATAAAAGCGCTTCGAAATCACATTATGGTAAATTTATTAGAACAGTATCATTACGGAGCGCTACGATTTATGAAGTGCTGGTAGTTGTTTTGGCACTCTGTATTGCATCCCAGCATTTCTTTTGAATTACCTAATTCCCCCAGTTAGTATATAAGTTGATGAGCAGCTTTTAAAACTTAGTAATTTTCCTTAACATTCACTGCTCTACCTTAAGACTCTCCTACAACTTTACCGCCATTACCTTGTGTTTTCATTTATGTATGTATAGTGTCTGCCATACATACATTTTATCCTATACACATTCACTATCGATATAGTTATGTAATGCATGTGTGTGTGTGTGTACGTAGGTATGCTCTGTCACTTTTTTGGATTTGCCTAACAAGAGGTGCGAGCGAGACGGAGCACAGCGCGGGGGGAGGATGTCTGAATTGATAAAAGCAACTGTTGAACGCGTCGAAAATTCAGTTTGAAAAGAAACAGCGCGTGGCTTCGTGCACGCGACTTATTACGAACGCGGCAAAGTTAAGATGTGACTACGAATATTGTATGAGTGGTTCGATTTATATTTCGTTGGTAATATAGAGTGTGTACGCAACAGTTTGACAAGTAGCGCGATAGACGCAGTGTCGCGACGGCCACGGGTGACGTGGACGCGCGCCTCCAAGGATTAAAAGTTTATTGCGAACGAAATCAACTCGAACAAAAACATTCGTAGCAATCAAGATCTCGATTTGTGCAAAAACAGTTTAATCATAAAGTGTTACTATCAATTCACTCTCACTGTAGAGCACGTGATTGTCGAAAATTCTAGAAAAACACAAAAATACGTTTCATTCACGTATTGCTGGTTTTGGCTGGTGTTTGCTCGTGCCGGGTTAAGTTTTCTCAAACAAATTATGGTTGTGACGAAAGTCGATAAAATGGCTTCGTATTCCACGTACACGGGAAAACCGAAGATATTCTTTCCAAAGAAGGTAAGATATTAGTAATTCTACATAGCAACAAGCGTCACATAAGTAACAAAACATGCGTACACAATGTACATTAACTAACGTAATACTGTATCAACTTAATGTCGATAAACATATATCAGTCAATACCGACGTACATTTGTATAGACGTCATTATACCAAATTACTTTGTTATTTTGTTGTAAAACCAGGTAATTAGACATGCTTTGCTGTAAATACTAACAAGATAATATGCTAGTAAGAATAATATTAATCATACATGATTGCGATTAGATTAGGTAACTAATTAAATTTAAAATAAACGGATGTAATGTGTAAAACAAACAATAAATAAGATTAATACTACAAATAACTTCAGGATCATCTATTATGGAAAGTACGTAATATATTTATACTAGAGGATATTGACTAATCATAATATATGTAGGTACTAATAGGATTTCATTCAAACATATTATGAATATCACTATACAAATAAAAATCATCACACAAATGTCATGTTAACGCAGGACAAAATGTATTATGTTCTGTGATGAAATCAACTCAGTTATACCTATTTCTTAGAGTTGAAGTTAGATGGAGGGAGTAGGTACAAGGCAATCCTACGTGTCTTAGAATAAAACTAGGTCAGTACTAATTAAAAAACATAAATTTAATATTAACAGTAACATATCAACCAACATTATAAAATCTGCATAACACTGGGTTTTATCACGACACATGTAACCTATGATTCAGTTACATGCAAAGTGTATGCCGTTCCACTTTGACGACCTACATCAGAAATATTTACTCTGGCCTTGGTTGGATTCTCAGAAATCACATAGACCATTGTGCGTTTCCATTAAACAGAAGATGATCTTCACAATATGCGAACGAACATCAACATAAAATCTGTAAATGAACTCTTGAAGGCCGTGTATATATTTTTATTTTATATTTTTGGGGTCTAAGCGGACTAATTATAGTATTACGTGTTGGAATGTTTCTGACGTTCTTAAATTAATGTATCCTCTCGAATTTCACCGCATCCGTGTCC
Source organism: Agriopis marginaria (assembly GCA_932305915.1). Classification (NCBI taxonomy): domain Eukaryota; kingdom Metazoa; phylum Arthropoda; class Insecta; order Lepidoptera; family Geometridae; genus Agriopis; species Agriopis marginaria. Next base: position 12,972,086 of record OW029919.1, on the reverse strand, counting down.
GTACGACATACTGGTTATTACACAAGGTCCCCTGTGCAATATCTGTGACCTACAAATGCTCAGTCAATACACAGATTGGACTTAAACTCGCCGTTGTTAAAGGCGAAATTCTTGCAACGCGCGGTGAGGTCAAAGTGTGCAGCGATTCCTTCCTCTGGATATGCGAGATATCAAATGAATGTAAGCCTTACTGTATTCACGACAAGAAATTGAATCGTTATTTTTGCTGTTTCCTTTGATATCACCGCGTCCTCTGATAACAGTTTGTAGGACTATAACGCAGCTCGTGTCGAGACGTTTTATAATACTTGCTTTATTATGCTGCATATTAGTTTCTGCAGTTCTCCCTTTATGGCACAAATTATAATTGATTGCCTTTTATATGGGTCATGGTTTCAAGCAACATTACTGCTTGAAGATAGGGATCGGAGACCGAGACACTAAGTACATATTAATGTTTTTATAACAAGATTCATGACCACGACAAGTCTCACTGGCTACCTCAACCTCATTCCGTCTTATGATGTTGAAAGTTTAAATGGAAATAAAAACTTTTATATTCATACACAAGTAATTGGATACTGTAATCGTTTCGGTTTTATGTAGAACAATTTAGACTAGCAAGACTAGCTTTTCAAGTTTTTTTTGCAACAAAAACGAACAGGTGTTCGAAAGTCTGCTCATTTCAAGTTTAATACTGTTCATAGGTACGATGGAACACGCATAGAATTAAATAATCCAAAATTCGTTGTCAATGAATTCATCTTACTACTATAAGACAGAAGTAATAGAAGTGTTAATCAGATATTAACCTTATGCAAAATGTTGGATACAAATATGACTCAACAAATATGAGTTAACCAAGCTTTACTGACTATTGACCAAAAAATTTGGTAGAACTTTCTATATCGCCAGTCCGGAAAGATTGCAAAAAATGCACCGCTACAGTTAATGCAGCCAATGTATCATGCGTCAAAAATGTCAATACCTCCCGGGTTTCGTTCCATAACTGTCCATCACATTTCGTTCCATAACTGTGTGTTCCGGTGACTGCGAGTCCCGGTGCATTCCCTACCGCCATTAGGGCAGGACACAATGGCAGGAATGCCGCCTGGACCCAGTCAGCCCATAGGAATGCTGTGAGGAATCTACACTACACCTTCCTGACTGACCAGTTAGCCAGCGAATCCTTATGAGCAGAACTTTATCATGCATTCAATGCAAAACAAGTAGCACTATTGACAATATAATTGATGCAATTCCCGCTGTTTTTAATTTCCGATTCGCATTACCACTGCTCTTTGATATGGAGTGTTATAATTATTTAATAGATGGTAATCATGTTTAACAGCGTCCGTCAGGTCAGCATAAGCCGATGGAACATTATAATAAATGTTTTTCGCTTTATTTAAACTTCCTTCTTTTGTCCTCTCTTCAAATGTAGAGGTCATTCTATTATTTATATGGTCGGTGTTATCGCAAATAACCTACGCTATTATATTACAATAGCACACTGTGATGCTAAACGGGAATCAAGTTTTCAACATTTAGGTATTTTTTGTATAATAATGGCCCATTGATATTGTAGTTACTGCTATAAATACCAAACCATCCTTGACCAACCCGTCTACTTAGTTTACGTCAAAAAATTCTTACAGACTAGGTAAGTATTATTTTCAGGAAGGGGGTCCAAGATTTGATCGCAGCAATTGATTGCATTCAACTGTCCACTTGACTTTCCTCAGAGGAAGCGGCGGTGGGCGCCAAAAATAGCGTTTCCGCCGAACACCGACCGCTCTAAGTAGGAAGTCGCTTAGCAGTCCAGTTTTCCGGCCGCCTACAGCCGTCTCGACGCTTATTGAGTTTACAACGCACTTATGAGCTGCAATGTGCCTACGCGTTGTCTCTTAAGCTGAATTAAATTGCTCATACATTGATATCGTGGACCATTAAGGATTCATTCACGATGGGCTCCGCAGAAAAACTTGTATTCAACATAACAAGGGTTTTTCCTCATGAATTCCAAACAGAATAATAGTTCTGAATATTATGTAAATACTTGTTTCCATGTTTATGCTCATGCACATTAAGGAAAACATTAAAAAGAAAGCTTAAAATCTATATATGTATATATATTTATGCCCTATCTTTATGCAGTCTATACTACAATATTATAATCTACATCAGTAATTTTATTATCATACACCAGCTGTCGTCCATGACTGCATACGCATATTAAGCCCCTACCCTCCCCCCTTAATTCAGCTCTTTCTCAAAAAAATCTTAGCTGACCTCTACCTAAGGAATCTATCTGCCAAATTTCAGGTTTAAATCAACAAAACCTTTAACAACATTCAAACCTCAATTTCATCTCCTTAATCCGTCCAATAGTATTTGTATATTTTAAACCATTATCTTGAATACCAAATTTAATATCCCTCAAATCAAAAACATAGGACTTTCATACAAATCCCCCCTAATTCAACCCTTTTACAAAATTTAACGGACCTCTACATGTCATAAAGAATTTTTTTGCCAAATTTCAGCTTTGTAGGTTAAGTAGCTTGCGAGATTTCATGATGAGTCAGTAAGTAAGTGAATTTCGCTTTTATATATATATAGGTAGAAACGAATGGAAAATTTAAAAAGTAAGAGAAATAGCTAGGCGCATTGATGACAGGTGGAGTAAGGTTTTAACAGAGTGGTGACCGAGGCAAGGTAAGCCGTTATGAGCAATGAGCGTTGGTCGTGCAAGATGGGTCGACGATATATTGTCACTATCGCGGGTCGAACCAGCATTGGACTGGATTTGATTAGCACTGAACCGAGGCAGATGGCATAGCAAGAGAGAGACCAATATCCAGCAGTGGGATAAGGAAGGCTGTGGATGATGATGATAAAGCCAATTTTTTTTTTCTTGTGTATAGTTTCTTATCCATGTAGTGTACGCTTCTAAGATCACGTATGCAATATGCATACACCTATCTAGGGATTATCCATAAAATAATTTGCGTAGGCAAAATAGGTGTGTATCTAAGTGTAAGATATACGTACATTTCATATTACATGTGTTTAATGTGCATGGTATTGTACCAAACAAGGCTAGCAAGGTAGCGCAGCGACTGAGCACGGACTGGCTTTACTTAGATATGTTGATTGTATATTACTTACTAGTATGTCAAACCTTTTGCATAAACAAAGAGTAAAACAAAAATATAAAAAATATATTTAAAATTACTTGATTTTGTTATAGTTGTTTTTTTTTTTTTGTTTTGCTTTAATTTTTAGTTGTTAGCATGGAATTTTGTACAATTCTTTTAGCGTTTGCGTACGTTATATAACGTACGCGAACGCTAAGTTTTAAAACCGATCCGACTGCTCCCAGCAATAGGAAATATTCAGTTTTTCGTACAGACGTCAGTTACCAGAGGCACACACACAGCGATCCCGCCAGCGGGATCGTAGACCCTCAGGATCTGTTAGAAGATCGGTTTGATTCTCTCCAAGTAATCAATCAGTTCAACAAACCGCCAGGGCTTCCGGGCACACCCCATCTGGGGTGCCTGGGCAAGTCTGGTTCCCACTCCCGGCGACGGCCCAAGCCGAGGTTCGTACCTTCGAGGTGCCCTTGTGCTAGTCGCCCAAAACTTAAACCATCAAGTTATGCCGAACGCACTCTGTGTTCGTTAACTAGTCCGGTCCAGCTGTAGAGGCCAAAAGGCCAACAATACAAGTCAATATTAAAAAAAAAAGTTTTAAAAGTAAATAAATATCTATATTTACAAAGTCGCGAGTAAAATAAAAAGGTTAATAAGGGTGCAACAGGCACATGTTTTATATGAATTGGTTGTTTATTATTATGATAAAATTAAACATTTTCATCGCTTATTATTGTTGTTTGATAAACAGGCTGTATTTCAAAAGTGGGCGAGTTTATTTATGAAAACGCTTTTTTTCATTTAGCGACAATTATATTTGTGAGTGATTCCAAATGCCGATTTTACAAAGGTAGTTTATAATTGACAACTTAATACTTCATCAAAACTTAATACTGCTGGAGATTAAGCAAAAGTGATACAAAACAATTAATGTATATACATATGCACAACGTTATCAGCAAATCAATCCGCAATGTAGAGAATGTTGAAATATAAATTGATAAAATAACTATAGTAATAATAATCGTGATTGTTGATACTTAGCTGTACAGTTTATCATGAGCGATAATATATATACATATTATTATATTTTAGAATACTGGATGGATTGTCGCGCCAGAAGTCATTAATATAATCGGTAACAACAGAGGTGACTCCTGCAATTAGTGACCATTATCGTTTAACAAATATAAATTGGATAAAAGCTACGAAACATATGACATAATGATTGACTATAAAGTGTTTTTTTTTTCTTTGATCTATTCTAGGACTTTAGTTTTAAGAATGACTCATAATATTTTACCTGTTAAATCAGCTATTTAATAGTTAGCATGGGAAGAGAGGACAGTTTTATTACCATTATAAAATTATGCACGAACAAATAATAAAATAGAAAACGAATCGACTACACGCTGTGAGGAATTTAACTTCTTTTTAATCACAATCCATTATAATGCCAATAAAAAATCATGATCTACTGGGAGCCCATATATGGTCAACTTTTACAGAGTTAGAAAAGAGACAAAAAGCGGTTGTGTTGTAACATAATCGGAAACGCGACAAACAGGTATATAAACATTGATGACAAGTAAATGAACTCTGAGTCACTGATACAGAATTATTTTGATGAGTCACAGGTAAACCTAACAAACGAATGTCTTCTTTAATGCATCTCACCCCAATCTTAACCTGAATCGCTGGAGAATTAGGCTTCTAAATCATCAGTTACAACGTATGACGAACCGACCCTTGTGGATCCAGGCAGTCTAGCACAAAATAAGCATACTAAATAAAATAATAATACGTATATAAACGTATTTGTGTGTAGGTTTTTAATTTTAATGACTTAACCCTAACTTCACTATTGATTATTAAGAAATTAAACTATATTTTATTGTTACAGGTACGTTCAGAGGAGTCCCTTCTTGCACCAGAAAAACCAACAAAAACCTCACGATGGGTATGTTTATCTTTAAAATTAGGTGGCGGGTACCTTATAGCATTTTTGTTAATATTCTAAATTGGAAAAAATAACGGTTTGTTTTATCAAGTTAAACAAACAAACAAACCTAATAGGGTTTGGCATATTATCATATACATATATAAATATTTAATAAGGGCATTATTTTATATATTAGGTACGCTCATTCGTTAAACATACAAGTGCCGCTAATTATAGCCTGCCTCAACGCAAGGGCCTGCAAACCGTCACTGTCATTCACGGAAGCTCCTAAGATTTTGTTTATAATGAGTATCATGATAATAACGTTAATAACATATGCGCCAACCGGTGTGTGCACAGCGTAGTGCTGCCGGCGCGGGTGCCGCGTCACTTTACAAACACAGAGAGCAATATAGAGTGAACACTCAACACTGTTATAGCATAAAACATCAATTTTAAATGTACGTGGTCGCTAATTCATAATACTTCTTTATTCATTGAAAATAAACACTTTAAATTTTTTAACAAAAAATTTGATTGTAAAACACTGTCGATACTTGTAACTAATTTTTTTTTTTTTTTTTTTTTAGAGAAGGTTTTGTAAATTTAGAAGGTCATTACTAATAGTTTCCTCACTAGGCAAAGCCTGTATCGAGGAATCCCGTTTAAAAAAGATTTTAAATTTAAAGTTCCTCTGTCGACATAATAATGTTACAAAAAAAAAAAAAAAAAAATTAAAAGTTATGATATACAAATTGAAAACAAATAAATATATATTATATATATAACAATCAGTGCATATAAAATAATGATATAATGATAAAGATAAACGGAGGGTATTACTATTTATAAATATAAAACAAAATAAAAATATACACTCCGCTACCATAAATTTAAGTTTAACAATTACAGTTTAATATATAACTTTCAATAAATCCTCAGTTTTGTCGTATGTTAATAAAGCTAGCCATTTATATATTATACTTTTTGCTTCCATCAAAGTTTTATCCTTAATATTACAGCTCCTGACAACCATGTTATATACGTAGGCCCCAACAAAACTACCAAAGCGTTGTGCGAACTTCGTGTTAACTGATGGAGTGGTCAGTCGGTAGACTCTACGATTTTTCAAAAACTCGTGGTCAGAAGATGTTAGAACTGACCTATGGACTGAAACCGACGTTTTGAGAATAAAGAGCTGACGCACACTGAGTACTCCAGCATCTTGATATAAATTCGTGGTGGGATATCTGTATGGTTTCCGAAGCATAACTTTTAGAACCGAACGCTGTGCTCTCTCAGCCCGGAGAACAAAAGTTTTGGCAGCACTGCCCCAACATGTTATGCAGTATCCTATCAGGGACTGACATAGTGCGTAGTAAACTGATTTAAGTGTGTCTATAGATGCCACATTCCGCAGATTACGCATCACACAAATAACCTTCCTAATCCTGGCTGAAAGAGCCTTAAGATGCATATCAAATCTAAGATTTTCATCGATATGAACTCCAAGATATTTTATGATATGTGTGCGTATCAAAGTTTCACAAGAACAACTCTGTGTGCTATTGCACAGTTCATTATGAATTTTTATGTTTGTTTGAAGGCTAGGAGCTGAAGCAGCGGTCTTATGGAAACATAAGTACATGGTCTTTTTTGTATTTAGCGTAAGAAGGTTTTGCTGCAGCCATGTATAAATTTGATAACATTTCAATAGATATCCATCATCTAGTTTACCTGTGACCGCGGAAACTGTTCAAAAGGTCAGGAATATTTAAAAAAAAATACACGCGATAATATCCGTTACGAGAGTTTGATTTCAATTGTAATAATCGCGAAACCCTAAGAAATCATAACATATCTCTTTATTGTCACTTTATGCACAATATCCCTAATATTCGATAAGAAAATAGATAAACTTAGTAAGATAATATTTTCATTAGCAATGTAGACATGTCACAGCGATCATAATAATTACAATTATCTAATTTATCTAATACCTACAGTTTTCAATTTTATTACAGGACATCAAATATTTAGAACAAACAGTATTACGTAGATAAAACTAACACTACACGTACATGCAACAAATTTTAGCGGCTAATTAATGTAAATTAATTCTTTTGGATTTCCCGATAGCGTCTCATGAAGAATAATGGAAATATGGCAAAGTTCAATAAAATTGAAATTATTCTTTTGACGCATGGCATTCTTTTTGGCATTGTACAATAGCTCAATTCAGTGTTTGTGGAATTCACAATGTTTTTGTGGTAAACGAGTAAAACGAGGTATACCACGTCAAAAGTTACAAAATAAATTTAAATAAAGCATTCAACCAAATCAGCCAATTCACTTTTTATGGCTATAATCATATAGAGAAAATAAATGTTATAAACAATTACATATTTTTTCTTTACTCTTGAGATTTGTCATTACAATGAATTATGATGTTATTTCGATGATAGAAAAGCGCATTATCCTGTGGTTTCCCGTTCATGTACTACAAAAATAGGCTTTGCCACAAATACAGAGCTGTTTTTTTTTTTTTTTTTTTTTTTTTTATATATTTTCGGGACATTTTTGCACACACGGTCATCTGACCCCAAACTAAGCAAAGCTTGTGATATGGCTGCCAGAGACTGATATATATATACATATTTTAAATACATACTTAAATAGATATTAACACCCAGATATAGAACAAACACAAATGTTCATCACACAAATGTTTGTCCTAGGTGGGAATCGAACCCACGCCCCCAAGCTCAGAAGGCAGGTTCACTACCAACTCGACCAACGGGCTATCAAAAAAAGGTTCAGAAGTGACCACATATATGTTGACGTTATCATGTTCATCGTAGATGAGTGATCCAATCCACATAATCTCATGTTTGATATTACGCAATTTTGTAACCAAACATCCGTTTGTACTCAAACTTTAATGCTAGTCTTCCTTCAAAGCTTATATATCTCGTAATCATATATACGTTGATAGTGTAATCATTAAGTGCCATTCATACCACGTGTTTTGATATTTTCCTTTCTTTTATCTGTCTTAGATAGATATCAGTTGTATTTCATCATCATCATCATTTCAGCCATAGGACGTCCACTGCTGGACACATGCCTCCCCCATCGATCTCCAAAAAGGAATCATTTGTATTTATTCCTCCTTATACTTAAATTATTTTTGAACATCGTTTAGTATTTTGAGTTTGAAAACAAAAGTAAAATTATAATTAGAGAGAAGTTTCTTATACTTACACTAATTATACTGCGCCTATAAGGTACTTTAGCTTAATTTTTCACTGATACATCGCTTAAAAATTTTGGAATAATAAATTTATTCCTATTTAAATTCTTTTTTCAATGATAACAAATAAGTGGCTTGGGACCCGGGTATGTCCTAAAACTGCGACCAGAACCACCGGAGGATGGACAGCAGCGTCCTATTAGTACACGGTGAACGTACTGCGATCCCCAAGCCACCTGACAAGTGTAGGGATTATGGCAACACCCCTCTCTAAGAGGGAGGCCTTTGTCCAGCAGTGGAAGTTTAATGGCTGCTGATGAATTGGCTTGAATAATTACTATGAACCACACAGCAGACCCTAATCTAACTTGGATAGCAGAGAAAAAAAAACCTATTGTGGGACTACGAAAATATCTAAAATAGAGAATACCGTAACTTTTATCAGTGATTACATTTTATGACTTCACCTAACATTTTTTTGTGAAATACTTGAGTGAGATTGTAATATCGTCAAAAACCTGAACCATGAGTCACTGCCAATGTACGTACTGAGTAGGATAGAGATACACTATCGCCATCGGAATGTATACTATAATATAATATAGGTAATCAATGGAATGTTAAAATTATATTTACAGATCACACAATTCCTGGTATACCATATTCCAGCTATCAAGATAAGATAACATTTCATATTTACATAGAGACAAGTGCATTATTTAATTGTACGATAAACAATGCCTGTTTTGTAAACAATTTAATTAGAAAGATGGCAATAAAAGTGATGGGTGGTAAAAATGCTTTCCAATAGAGGTCAAAATGCGAGAAAGTCTATTAAAGTCGAACAGGATGTTGGGTCTGAGTCATGTATAGTTGTAATCGGCGCACGCGCCGTGCAGGTAACGTCTACTACACTTATGTGCCGTAATATTATATGTATAGCTGTTTTGTATGATAAGCCGCCACGTGAGCAAGGGATGCGTCAGCAAACTAGTTTGATTTTAAACGGCGCTAATGTCTGTAATTATATGAATGAGCTCAGGTATTTCACAGATTTATTAGATGAAAACACGCTATCAGATAATTTTGTACAAGAAGTCAATGTTCGAGATAACACAAAATAACGATATGCGCCTATCGATCTGCACGAGAATTAAAAGCTCGCTATATAATATACTGAAGAAACAGACTCTTACTAATTTCTTACCAGACTCAAGGGACAAAATTTCTATAATAATTAGCACCCAGAGATGTCACTATAACAGAGAGGTAGAAAATTTCAAGATTGAAACAATCTAATCAAATAGATATTTATAACCATTTCCACAATATACGTCATACGCGACTAACGCGACGCAAATTTGAAGAAACAACACATAAGGAAAGTAGAGCTATCAAAGGTGACATAACTGCACCGGTAAGCAATTCACGAGCACTTAAACGTTTTGATATCACAAAACTGAATGCACATTTATGAATGAACACTACTCATGATGTTTAGTCATATCTCCGTGAAACAGTTACTCTATACGTAGAAATGCACAGTTTATAAATGAGTCAAGGCAGTGAGTGACCAAAGAAATCGTATTTATTATTGTTGTTCTGTTTTACTTGCTAAGTAATGTTTTCGTATCGCAAACCACGAGAAAAACCGCATTTCCGTTTATGGATATTTGTCATTAGGTATAGATATATAAATGGTTAATTGGATGTAACGCTCTACATATTAATTTAAATTTAATTCTGTTACTATTAGTGTTCCTTATACAGATTAAAGTTTTATTGCAAGTACTAGCTACAGACCACAGCTGAGCCATTTTAAAATATAGGTCTACACCGTTTACATTGTCATACAAGTCATTCAACTTACCATCCCACCCGTTCTAAAGCTCTCATTTGATTATGTACCTTTCTTTGTTTTGTAATGTTTTACCACAGACGGGGTTATTGCAATTTTTTTTTTTTAATTTCTAAAATTCGCAACCCACAATACCCAGATAAATATGTGTACCCTCGTTTAATTTATTTCTTTTAACTTTGTTATTAAGATAGTTAATATAAATAATTAAGATAAATACTAGGTAGAGCATGAGGAGTCATTTCGAGAATGTTGGTAAACATCAAATTTGCTACAGAACTCCGAGACAAATCGCACACATTAGCTTTGGTTCACTTGTTACTTAGGCACTTCAGTCTTTCTGATTTCCTGAGATTGTGACTCACGCACTTTCGAGAAATATTGACTGAATTGGAAACGGGGTTAACAATAAGTCTTTGTTCCGAGGTTTTAAACGGATGAATTGTCCTACGCTTGTTTAGTTATCAGCTAAAATATTGTTTATTTAAGAAAAGCCAGTTACTGAGCAAATATAACTTTTAAACATTTTCGCAGAATTTCAAATGCCAGGTATTAAAGTGGTCTTTAGTAATTCTAATATCACACAAACATCGCAATAGCAAAACGAAGCTAATAACACGCAAGCTATACACATGTTCGTAAGTGAGTTTGTAGAGTAGCGTGGGAGTAATATAATAATAAATATTGAATACAACACCGGTTAGAATTGATGATGTTCTTATGGACATGGGAATCTCGGACTAATGAAACACATTAAAGTCCTTTTTAGGCTCGGCGATTTACTTTAACGAGCACACGTATATAACTATCGGTAATAAATTAGTTTCTGTCAACGAGATCATTTGAATCTTTACGTAGGAAATCAGATTTAATTCCACTTTGCCGATGCTTCGACGTACGGTACGCAAGTATCTGGCTGACATTGAAAGTTCGTTGACATATTATTACTTCAGACGCTGTTCACCCTTCGCTTGCTGGGCTTTTTACAACACACTCAGTATTGCGTTACAGATAGACGGACATTAATTCAAATCTGGATATAAGTAGATATCTAGATTTTTTATAAATTTAATTTTTGTAGATACAGGCTACTGAATTAGTCGGTAAATGTACCAAAATTTGCAATAAATATATAAAGAAAGAAGTTCGAAGAATATTTAAAAAACAAATTTACTAGTGCGGAAGCTCATATAAATAAGTTAAATAATAATTTGTGTTCCATATTAGTGAAATGTGTTTATTACTGAGAATAAAAAAAAAACAATAATCTATAAAATGCGTGATGTCTTGACCCGTTTCGGCGGTTTCTAACACAAAAACATAACATCTTGATAATTTAAAAGAAACAAAACAGAGACTAAATTTTTTGGAACAATAACTGTCAAAACTGTCACTGACTGAGTTCGTTATTGATAAGATATCGAATGGGAGTACCTCTTCAGATTTGTTCATGAGGCGGATGCAAAGGTCCGTGGGTGGAGCCGCGCCGGGCTCCGCGCGCCCGCACGGCTCGCCATTCTAATTAGCCCATTGTGGTCGAGAAACTCGGATCGGAGTTAAAGTTTGCGGCGCGCCGGCCGGCAGTCAGGCCGGTGCCACTGCCAGAGAGACACGTGTTTCAAACTCGGCCTCATCCGCACGACACGCGACTGTAATGACGATAAGTGATCAACAGTGCTCATTCTTGATAACAATAAACTCTAACATACATCGGTAAATCCACTATGTGAAAACGAAAACCATACAAACGTTTTAGTTAAAGTTTGTGCTGTTGCCTCTGTACAAGGTAAAACCATTATGATCTACTCGTTTCTGCTAAAACTGGGACCATTGTACGACTATCAGCGGATACAAATCCATGCTACAAGTAGGTATGCAGTTAATTTGTTGTGCAGGGCCATTGTTTTGAGTTTATAAATGTAGCGCATTTGTCAAATTCTTCCTGGACAGTACCACAGCTTTACGATATCCTTAAGGATATTTTAAAACAATCGTTATACGTAGCTGAACACAAAATATGCAATGAAAATGATGATAAAAATAATTAAGATTATAAAAACAAATCAAACGGACCAATTTTCAAAATCTCCCCAAAAGTTTAAACAGAGATAATCAATCGAATTCAAACAACAACTGAGAACGATCGTTTCAATGAAATACCTACACCGATATAGACGATATAAGTACAACCATTATTCAAATTTTATGGAAGTAGTTCCAAATTAGATACTATAATTCCAAGAAATAATTCAGTGACGCTCTACCAAATCTTGGTTAATGAATCCTAATTTAACCTTGAATGTGAATCGGGTCTTTGCCATACTTCTATAATCTCATATATCGCATAAATAGGAAACGTTAATTAAAAACTGATATCTTTGATAGATAAGTATCAATTCTAGCAGACATTTAATACTGGTTTATGATCCAACATTGATATTACAACACACCACGAAGTTAGATGATGGTGATAGATTGTTAATCAAAACATTCATTAATACTGTAGTTAATGTTTCCACACAATCGATAATCTCAGTTTCATTTGACAGTAGAGTTAGGTTGAACATATTAGTGCATGGCAAATCATCATGCACACAGAGTGAACTTTACTCTACAGGTTACTCATAATCAGTATTTATTTACTAGGTTACTTGTAAAACCGACTTCAAAGAAACACTGTAGTCGGCTTGTAAGTTCTTATCACTTTTTGATAGTCTTATCAAAATAATAAAACACAATGTAAATGGAATAGACGACCAATAACTGTTGCTTGGCCACCTGGAAGAATTAAAATTAAAATTTTGAATCATTACTATTGGCTGTCAATATCGTAGTTAAATTCAGCAGCGATCTTTTGTAATGCAAGTCCCTGCTAACCAGTGATAGTTGCATTGCTTTGCATCTGGCATTAAACAGCTAGTGCATGTATTAATAGCTCATCAATGACCACTGGAAACAGACAACAATAACATAGGGCTTAAGGGCGACATTAGTTTGAAGACAAAGTGGAGAAAACAAAATCAATTTCAAAATGCAGAATACTTAACCGTGAAAGGTGTTCTCAGAAATGTTCACTGTAGGTTGACGTGAGTAGAATAGGCATTGCGGTATTATTTTCCTCCTCATTAATTTCGATTTATGTTGTGTAGTTAGGTAGAGGTACACTTAAGTACTGGCGTTTGTTTGTATGTCAACTGCGCTGTTTATCTACTCCATATGAATGCTCATAATGAGAAAGGGCGCTCTCTCCGGAAAACTGGAACTTTAGTTCATATCCAAGATATCTAAATCGACTTTAATGACTTTGTTTAAGTAATAAATATCAAGAATAACAATATACGTAACAGCAAACGAATCATTTAATCAAATTCAAAACTCATAACTCGTAAAACCCTAAAGAAGTGAAAATTTCATAAATATAACAAAATATGTTATATACTAGCTGCACCCCGCGGTTTCTCTCGCGAGTAAAAATCGTCGTTTTTCTGAAATTACCCAATTTCTGCGCATTTTCTTAATTTTTCTTTCCGTAAGAACCTTCTACAAAGTATTAGAAAATTAAAAAAATAAGATGAATGATATCGGTTAAGACATTCTCAGTTATGACGTGACAAAGTAAACAGGGATTCATCTATATATATACATATATTCTTTATTTACCTTATTTCCTACGGCATATTGCAGTCGAGCCATGATCATAACATCACAATTTTTATTCGCATTAATGTTACAACTTTAACGCGTTCACAATAGGTGCTTGGGTAATAGAGTTGTGAATGATGGGAATCATTGAGTACATTTCTAGCTAAATACATTTATTAAAATTTCAGCATTGCTAGGGGAAACAAAGAATGCAGACTAAACAACCTTTATTGAATCTATGGTGGAACAAGCAAGTTACAATTAGAACACAATTGAAAATAATATACGTACAGTAACATGTAGAGAACAAAAAAACACGAACTAAGCTATTTTAATATTAAATTCTACATATGCAATCATCATCTAGTTAAATATAGATCACGCAGATATTGTGTCGTCTAAATATTTACCGACTTACCGAGCGATTAGTTCATTCCGATCAATATTTAAACAACTGATGTTGACATTGTATATTTTAATTACATCTTCTCGTGATAAAGTTACTTACGGATTAAAAATTTATAAATTCGTGAAAATATATTTGGAATAGCAATTAAGGTTTACATATGTGTTCAGCACGGAACTACGGATATTGGTGAATCAGGTGCCGGATAAAGTGAAAAATAAGACTCCGAATACATCATGTTTCTTATTATCCTCATTATCTCGGCCTTTACGGCATTACGTCATTTACAGTGAAAATTGTTCACTATTTATTTAGTTTATTGAATGACCAACCCAAGAAGGGCTTGGAATACCTGAAAATCTAATAATCTTATCATATCGAGCACAATAAATACTCGACCCGATATCCTGTGACGCTACCGTGACGCTTGGTATCAATGATGTAACGCGCTAGATACATATTACCGATGTGATCTCTGGAACTGTGACGACATTTCTACGAATCATGAGTCATGGACCACAGATGACCCTTGTTGTTACGAATTACGATACCGGAGTTGAATAGAGTCTTTTTTGCATCGGCATTACTCATCGCTCGATCTTCGGGATAGCTACAAGCTTATCAATGGAGCGATACGTAACTCTGCAAACAAGTTCCAGTGATACGATCGTGAAAACATTGATAAAAGTATTGGTCGAAATTGTTACATGACATTTCGGGCAAGTATGAATATTCTATATTGAACTCAATGTGTTGCTGTTTTATCAATACCGTTGAGAACTGTAGATTTTTTCAGAATATATTATTACTTATTAGTCAGATATGTTAGAATTAACTTATTTGTTTGAAAAAAAAAATTGGCTTATATAGAAATTGGAAGTCTAGTGGTAGTGTCGTAATGACGCTTTGTCGTCGGCGTGGCCATGACATCAGAATCGGCCGCGTCAGCGCGCGTCATCCGACGATCTCCAACTGTGTCGCTGTATAATAGGTTTAATCATCACGATGTCATGCACCCAATCAACAGACTCGTTATCATTATTAAATCTTACGATTGTGCAATTGTAGATTACGGCACTGATTATAATAGTGATGACGCTTTACGACTCTTATAGTAATATCGATCATGGAATTCAAATTCGTAGTTGCGTAACCGATTTCAGTATCGACAAGTCCTTTGAAATTCTCATCGTTATTATTTTCTGTAGTAAATTGGATACTTTCAATAGTATCTGCATGATTAATCGAGAGGCTCTCGATCATGTTCTATTGTTAACTATGGTTGACTGGCACATTTCAAATACGTTGGCGTATCCAAACAGTGATGGCCACGGATGTTCCGTAGGCGGGCCTATCAATATGCGTGGAACGTCTCCACGCGTTCTACACTTGAGCGCGTGAACAGAGTATGTGATTGATAGTGCTACACTGTTACCGGACTCTCCGATGAGTCACCCGTCGATCATGCATCACATAGCCGATAGTTCCTTTGACCCCATTCAGCGGGTTCAATTATTGCAACCCATTGTCCTTGCGCTTAATTCGAATCAGATTCTCAGTATAAGCAATAAAGCAATGTGTGATAATTAAACAGATCAGCGCTTCATATCACCGCCGCATTTTCAAATTTAGTTATATTCAATATGTTTTATAATACTACAATAAACCTAATTAGTTTCGTGAAACCCACCGAACCTAGGTGGTAAAGCAATTTACAGTCATCTCATGCTGATGAGCAATAAAGATTAGCGTCCACTTTTAAATCGTTGGAACTTGGACGTCGCGGCGTAGTCTAATTGTGTAAGGTCAATAGTTTTACGACTAATGAGTGTCAAAACTAATTTAGCGGGTGGATAATCTTTACTGCCACCCTAAACGAAAACTTGATATTACAAGACCTTGAAAGAAGCACCTTGTATAGTTAAAACAGAACCAGTGCGGGGGGGATTAGGTATGTGTAATTAAGTAAGTCTAACTTTGTATGTTTGTTCCCATTCAACTTCGTAACGACAAAACAGATTTGAACAAAATGTGTAGGTACAGCAATAATAGCCTATAGCCTATAAGATTAAAACATTATAGGGCAATAGCGGGGAAAACCACGGCTCCCTGCTAGTAAATAAGCAATGACATTTTTATATTATCTTAGTAAATAATAATTTCAAAGAAATTACAAGATTGGAGGCTGTCTGAATTTGCGACTCATCGTCTATTTCATTTGTTGCAGATACCAGAGTTTTCTCTCGATGGCAACAGCAGCCTGAAGCACAACGGAAGCGCCAACAACCTGGCGTCCGTCATGGAGAACTTGAAGAAGGGCAGCCTTGTTTCCCGTCAGAATCAGACCCTTAACACACAGGTCACCAGTTCATCCTCACAACAGGTAAGAACAGTGGCAGATTGACCCAAATGAAACTGCCCGGAGTAGTGGGACGCACAAGTTGTGCGTCCCGCTACTCCGTGGATGTGAAACGATTTTTTTTCGCGCCTTTGCTGCGTTGTGCGGCACAACGCAGTAAAGGCGCGAAAAAAAATTCTTTCATGAATGACTCCTTAGACTCACATACTTATACACGCACTCACAGACTTATAAGATTAGGCTTTGCTCAAACATGTCTGACAAAAAAAACTGAGCTCGTTAGCAATCCTAATATTGATGCCATTGATGTAAATAAATTTAAAACAGTCATTGATTGATGCTAAGTTATTGCTATCGTTGGATTACAACGATAGCTGACTTCCGACCTGGCTATGAATCAGTTTCGTTGAATTTGTACATAAAATGCACTTTTGGTTTACCTTTTCACTCCATGGCATTACGTTTTGGATTTTGCTTTTCAGTGACCAAGGTTTCCAAGGCAGGCGCATCATTTGCATTTCTTTTTAAATCCAGGTCATTTCTCATTGCCAAATTGGCTAAATTGAGCACAGTAAATCTTGTAGTTTATTTTTGAAGAGGACTTCAAACTCAATTCGTTCAATCTGAACTTTGTAGTTACTTAAATTAGCTGCAAGACCGGCGATCACTTTCATCGTTTGATGTTCAATTTTAACCTCACTTTTCACTAAGTTTCGGAACAAAAAAAAATTAATAACAAGTGATGAAAACACAATTTGGAGTAGTTATTAGCGTACGTAGTCGACGCAGACGTTTGAACATGTGCTGTAGATACTTATTAGGCTCACTATTATAATTCAAGGGAACAACGGTGCTGGTATTGGAATAGAGCTCGTTTTTTTGCAATCAAAAAGCCATAAACAGCCTAAACACATGTCATGATTAATTGGTACAAACTATGATAAGTTGTATGTACTAAAATTATAGAACTGATAGGGCATATCAAATTAGTGCCACACTTATTTCCGGAATAATAAAAACACCGGTTTGCGTTAAATATAGATTGTAGTTATTTCGGCATCGCTCTCGGTTATTAAAATGGCCGTGTTTATTTTGGATTCGTCCAACGCGCGTTACGGGAAAAATAATATTTAAACGCAAACCCTGGCCACCGCTCCTGCCGCTACAAGATAACGCACCTTGTAATGTATACCTATTGGCCGAGGGGAACGGCTGGCGAGGTCATCGAAATGCATTATTATTTTAAAAGCTGGACGAAATTAACGTTTCTTTATCTTTCAAACTGAAGCTTGACCCAAATTATGTTCCACTCTTTAGAAAAGAAAAGTCGCCGATTAAAAGAATCAGTTAGCAACCTGTCTCAGTTGCTAACTGATTCAAGCAAAAATAAATTAAGCCACGACATGTGTTCGAAAACAAATAAACATTAACGCTGTTTCTGATCAATGTCCAGTCGTGAACCAGTATAAACGAAAGAAGACGTTTCGAGTTGGCACCATGCCAAAAGCGATGTGGCGTAACGTAGGACCGTGGATACGTGCCGTCAAAAGCCCTTAGAATCCGTATGCGGTTGTATTAATCAGATATCAAAAACGTCATAGCGCAGAATTAGAAATATTATATTGGTTCGTCGGAATTCCTCGTCATAGCCATAATATCCAGTATATATGGAAATGAAGCTAGTAAATGGGATCCGAGAAACGAGATATAGTCGCGTCGTGTAGTGAATACCAACTGGATCTCCCACGCTTAAGACAGATGAAATAAAATATCGGTAAGCCGGTAACGGGTATACATGAGTAGCGGCAAGGTTCAAGGCCATAATTCGTTGCATCCAAGCCCCCACGCACACTGATTCATATATTTAGCTTCTCAATCACGTCTCCAAATGCCAAAATGTCACATGGTATTTAAACATAGGTACTTCTGAGGTGATGATTACCGAAGTTATTTTCGATAAGTGTTCTCAAACATAGGCCTCTACATAACAGAAACGTCAAGGTAATAAAAACACATTCAGCAGCAAATTTGTATGAATCCAGAGAGTTTTTCGAGGATGTGGCACTTGAAATTTTCGCAGTTTCGACACGTGCGAGTAAAATCTAGAGCAAAATATCACCTACACAAACAATGTAAATATTCGCAAAATAGTGTCTGACAACTGAATCATGTTAAAGCTATCGCATGTCAATAGAATGTAAATTTTTCAGAAGCAAGCTATATTTATGCGAGCCCTGTTATTTTCGTATTTCTATTTTGTATAGCCCTGGCTTTATTTACTTTCGTATTCGTACTGAGGTGCGCCAAGACGCGTGACGCTTGCTCTAACAAACTTTTGTAGCATTGGCACTGAACTCTTCCAACGCTCTAGTCTAGATAACGAATGTGGACGATGAATACGTGTTATACGACTTACGCAAAACAGTGTCTGTCCTATTTTCTGTGAAAATTGAATAAGAGTTTTACTATAAGGTATTTTATAACGTGATTGTTATTTGCGAACTGTATTACTTATACGTTTGTGTATATGTCTGATTAATTATTATGCATTTCAGATGGTCTCCAGTACTACGTCCAGCAGCGCAGCGTCGAGCCAAAGAATACAGAGCTCGTCACAGCGTCTGCAGCACATGGCTGCTTCTGAAATGAAGGCCAGCTCTATGAAGTCAGATCTTACAGAGCTCAAGAGCTCTATCTCCGAAATGAAGAATCTTAGCAACACAGCAGCTAAAAACTTCGGACAAAGGTGAGTCCAATTATGTCAATCGTGCTCGACCCACGCTCAGTTTTTACATGCCCTACTATGACTACCATGTTGCATAATGAGGGTGAGATGTGCCAATGTTTGTTTCATGATTTGGTCAATGGGCGTTTGGGCGTTGTGATAACACAGACGGTTTTTTGAGAACATTAAAGACGCTTTTTCCATTAGCCAGGGAGCGATAGGAGCGAGCTCACCTGAGAGACCTTGGCTCTCGGCCAATTCCCACTCGCTGTTTCTCCGATCTGTTTGCAGTACCACGCCGACAAACAATAGCAACAGTACGGTTTTTTGTGACCCTACGAGCGCTCCATACGAAATTAGTTTTGTTTTGTGTGTCTAAAATATTCGCCCGTCCTTCAAGTGTCTTCATTCCAATATCATCAATAGTACCCAAATATATTCTTGTCGGCAGATTGCGAAGCTCAATGGAGAACATAGTGGACCAAGATGACTTAGGGGAGAGGCATATGCCAGATATCCGTGATCTCAACGATATGGGCGAATACGGTGATATGAGTGATATGAGTGAGCTGCAAGGAGACGGGCCTCTCGTGACGTTTCCGGAGTCCGACACCCCGCCGCCTATCAGTGATAAACCGTCGTTATTGAGTGGAAATACTGCTATTGTGGGATCCAATGCTGCGAACGAAATGAAGTACAGTGCAGCAAGAGTGACTTCAGCGAGTTCGACCCGCGTGGTAGCCGACGGTTACAGTGCATCGCGCTCAGCTGCAAACAGCGCGAGGATGCGCCGGCTGCAGCACGGGGACATGCAATACGCAGAGAGTAGCGCCGCAGGGGCTTCACACCGAATGCTGCAAGCGGAAGGACTCACTGCCGAACAAAACGCCGCGTATCTACAAGTAAGTCTGCGTTTATATTGAACTATAGAGCAAGAAACACGAACACTATTTTAGGGTGCTTTAATTAGAAACGTATTTGTCTCGGTATCATATTAAAAGTTCTTATGTGTAATAATCACATATTTGTTTATATTGCTAAGTTTGTTGTGTGTACTCTGTATACATAATTTAAAAACTAGCGTGTCTAGCATCGTATGAGAATTTGTCTTCTCTTTCGGACGTCTGGCATTGCGGAGCCAGAAAGGCGCGCCGAAGGACACGACCTCGCGTGGTTGCGACCGATCAATATCCTACGGAGCCGCGTCTACACCACGAACCGCGCAGTGTTGTGGGATTTCTTGAGCTGATAACATGCAAGATCGCAATGCGGTCATCGAGTAGTAGTTCCGTGCGTCTTTAGCACATCATGGCGGCCCGGTTTATAGCTTGGACCAGCAGGATGCTGCGTCGCGGAGGATCGCCTGGAGCGGTGAGCTCATTTATCTAAGGCGCTTATCGCAGCAGTAACTAAAGCACGCTTCTCAGTCAGCGCCTGACCGTCGCGCGCGCGAGCACACGCGGAAGTCAATTATTGCGCGTGCGCCGTACCAGTACACAAATAGTCCGTTATAAATATAGATCCGGAATGTATGCGGGAGGGGGGTCCGCGCCGTGGCCCGTACACCGTGGCGTCCTGTCGCGCTTTCCTCCGAACCAACAGGATCCTTCGGTGAGAGTTCATTACTTCGGAGAAAATGGCCGGCGACCTTCAAAACATGTGACGATCGTACACAAAACTAAAATACTCATAGCCCACGAGTTTCCCGCGATTGGCCTATATCCAATAGAAACGTTCAGCATATATAAACTCAGCAGTGACGTTGGACTGTTGTCCGATATTAAAGTGGTTTTTATTCCGGGACAAACGCGCCGCGGCTTCCGAACGAACAGCTATGTCTTCTAAACGACGCTCAAGACCCAAATTACGTTTAGTTATTGCCGTAACTATCAAATATTTGTTTTGTGATTCATGCTTAAAACGTAGTGCGCTTTAAACGCTAGATATAAGAGTGATTTGAGTGATAACGAGGTCATCTCTCCTGAGGTCGCCTTTATAAAGTTTCCACGCCCGTTCGTAGTGTAACCAAACAGCAAAAACAGTTGCTCCGATGCCTTAGTGATAATTTTGTGAAGTGACTTGACGTGTCTTACAGTGGAATATTTTGTGATTTTTAGGAGCAGCGGTCACTCAAAGCGGGAGAAGTGACAGCACAGGAGGCAAACAACATGTCTGCTTCTAGTTCACGACTTCAGACAGAAGCCTTTAGCGCCGAGAAGAAAGCCATGGCAACGGCGCAGGCACGACAGACCGTCACATCGAGCGGCATGTTTAGCCACAAGGAACACTCCAGTGTTGCTCACTCAAATTTCACGATCTCCAAAAACCTCTCCACGAAATCTACACTACTTTCCTCACAAGTAAGCTTGACAAAGAATATTTACCATAAGTATTTTATTAATTTTTAACCCCCCGACGTAAACAGAGGGGTGTTATAAGTTTAACGTGTGTATCTGTGTCTGTCTGTGGCGCCGTAGCTCCCAAATGGCTGAACCGATTTTGATATAACAATTATTATAAGTTTTGTTTGATAGTTGACTTGATCGAAAGTGTTCTTAGCTATGATTCAAGAAAATCTTTTCTGCCGTTTGATCATCTGCTGTTTTGTCGGGTGTTAAATTGTCATTTATACTTGTATATCCAAAGTGTCAGTACATTTTTATTTTTAACTTAAAAAAATATTGCCTGCCCAACACCCTTTCTGTTGCTAAAATCTCTGCGGATGTATCGCGGGGATGAAGGTTGAGAGCTTGAAATGATACATTATTAAAAACAAGAAGTGGAAAGTGTTTAACATTGCTGTTATTGGGATTTCAGATGAGTCAATTATTAAATGGAACAACCAAACCCGGTGACGAAGATCTTACTAATTTAACCTTCGAAGACTTAGATAAGTTAAATGCAAATTCAGTTCAGAAGGATGTCGAAATGGCTATTCAGAAATATTCCTCTCGAATGAACGCTTTTATTACTTCAATCAAAAATAACCAAATTGACATGAAAGACGCATCCGTTCATTTCGACAAACTAAACGAGATGTTGAGAAGAGCATGGGCGGTACCTACTTATGGACATGAACTGGGATATTCATTGTGCAACGCCCTGAGAGCATCTGGTGGATTAGACATTTTAATGGCTAACTGCTTAGATTCCAGTAAGCCCGAATTGCAATTCTCTACTGCAAAACTATTGGAACAGTGCCTTACCACCGAGAATAGAGCTCATGTAGTAGAAAACGGTCTAGAAAAAGTAGTAAACGTCGCGTGTGTTTGTACAAAACATGCGAATTCAGACCATTCACGAATCGGCACGGGAATTTTAGAACACCTATTCAAACACAGCGAAAGCACATGTGGTGATGTCATTAAACTGGGAGGTTTAGACGCGGTATTATTTGAATGCAGAAAAAACGACGTAGAAACATTGAGACATTGTGCGACTGCTCTTGCCAACCTTTCTCTGTATGGAGGCGCAGAAAACCAGGAAGCTATGATCAAGAGGAAAGTGCCGATGTGGTTGTTCCCTCTAGCTTTTCACAACGACGACAACATCAAATACTACGCCTGCCTAGCCATAGCCGTTTTAGTAGCAAACAAAGAAATTGAAGCTGCAGTACTCAAATCGGGAACTTTAGACTTAGTTGAACCGTTCGTGACTTCTCATAATCCTTCTGAATTTGCAAAATCGAATCTTGCACATGCACATGGTCAGAGTAAGACCTGGTTACAACGACTAGTGCCAGTGCTAAGCTCGAAGCGAGAGGAGGCAAGAAATTTGGCCGCATTCCATTTCTGTATGGAAGCTGGAATCAAGAAACAGCAGAATAATACAGAAATCTTTCGAGAAATAGGAGCAATTGAGTCGCTAAAGAAAGTTGCAAGTTGTCCAAACGCTGTAGCCTCAAAATACGCCGCGCAAGCACTGCGTCTTATTGGTGAGGAAGTTCCACATAAGCTCTCACAGCAGGTTCCTCTCTGGTCAATTGAGGATGTCCGGGAATGGGTCAAACAAATCGGTTTCTCAGAATATGCCACTAATTTTTACGAGAGCAGAGTTGATGGAGATTTATTACTACAAATCACGGAAGAAAATCTCAAAGAAGACATCGGTTTACAAAATGGAATCAGACGGAAAAGGTACTTCATCTTGTATTTTTAGTTACACAGAAAAATATTATTAATTACTAGCAGCATCTTGCGGTTTCACCCGCTATCATACAAAACGCGTATATTTTTTGAAATAAAACAAGTAACCTGTGGTAATTCAGGGTGTCCTCCATACCGAATTTCGTGTCCGATTTCGAAAACCTCCATACCCGTTCTGCCTTACGGAGTTGATTTCCCACTTAACTTACACACAAACTTTTGTATTAACAAGTTTTGTGTGATTGGATGTGGAGGCTTGGAAGCTCATTATTAATATTGCATTTTACAGATTCACTCGAGAACTTCAACAGCTCAAAAAAATGGCAGACTACACATCACGTGACACCGGAAGTTTGAACGACTTCTTGCAAACTATTGGTCCCGAATACACAATTTACACATACTCAATGTTAAATGCCGGCGTCGACAAAGAGTCCATCAGAGGCCTTAGCGACGAACAGCTAGAAAACGAATGCCGGATTGGAAACAGCATTCATAGGTTACGGATTCTTAACGCCATTCGAGGTAATAACGAACATTAATTATCTCAATAACATTCTTTACCATGCAATAGTTGTGCAAGATAAACAGAATGCCAAACGATATTGTTTTATTTATGATGACCGTTATATCGCTACCAGTTTCCTAACAGCCATGAAAGCTAACACGCTTTCAAAAATTTCTTAATAGAACGTAAACATTTAACGATCAAAGACTGAATATAAATAGCGTCCCATAAAGTATGTATCTACAGCGTGCCGTTTATTTTTACAGTATACGAAAGCTCTCTACCAAGTAAAGGAGAAGAGAATATGGAAAAAAACTTGGACGTGTTCGTGAGTTACCGAAGATCCAACGGCTCGCAACTGGCCAGTCTACTTAAAGTCCATCTGCAGCTGCGAGGCTTCACAGTGTTCATCGACGTCGAAAGGCTAGAGGCTGGCAAGTTCGACAACAATCTCCTCCAAAGCATCAGGCAGGCGAAACACTTCTTGCTTGTCCTGACACCAAACGCACTTGAGAGGTGCAAAAATGACACCGACAGAAAAGACTGGGTTCATCGAGTAAGTAACACAAGTTTCTGCACAGCAATGTTTCCAATTAAATTAACAACTAATATCTCACCGTGACGAGTGCAGTGCACT
This sequence comes from Agriopis marginaria, assembly GCA_932305915.1. Taxonomy (NCBI): domain Eukaryota; kingdom Metazoa; phylum Arthropoda; class Insecta; order Lepidoptera; family Geometridae; genus Agriopis; species Agriopis marginaria. The sequence goes on along the minus strand of OW029919.1, from coordinate 12,947,453 downwards.
GCTACACAGAATTTTGAACTGTTGAAATTCTCATTTCTGGATGGCGCTGAACTGTTATGGCGTATATGAAATGAAATGAAAAATTTTACTATCCGGATTTGCATATATATCAGCCTAGCGACATTCTTATCTGGTTGCATAAAATAAATAAACGAGTTAAAAATGTAGGCCGTCACGGGACACTCGGAGATGTGAAACATGACGGCATATAAGAGCGTTATTCTATTTCCCGTCACGTCATACGAGTCGGTTTTACTGCCACGGCGCGCCAATAAATGTGTTGAACTGTTACTTTTAACTGTAACTGTTCCAATTTAACTTTTAAACTTTCGCGATTTGACCAAGGCCATGATAACAAGGGCTAAACATCAAGCAAAATGTACCTATTTAACTTTAATAATGCGCGATAAGGCCCGATAAATAATTAAACCACAAGTTTAAAAACTTCGATTATTCCGGCATGTTTTTCCGAATTGCTGGTATTAAAATGCCACTCTTTTTTATTTTTCAGGAGATAGTAGCAGCGTTGCAATCACAATGCAATATTGTCCCCATTATCGATAATTTTGAATGGCCGAAAGCGGAAGAGCTGCCGGAAGACATGAGGGCGGTGTGCCACTTCAATAGTGTCCGGTGGATCCACGACTACCAGGACGCCTGCGTTGAAAAATTAGAGAGGTAAATTGAGCTTTTGCTTTCTGGATAAAGAGGCGGGTAAAACTGGACTCTTTTTGAAACAATTGGGCTCAAAAAGCATTCTAGAGTGAAGAATTGAAGGAAGGAAATCTTTTGCTCATTTGTGTAACATAGCAGGTTTCAAATATAATTTTTACCTTTTGGTTAGTAAAATATAGAGGTTTAGACTCCAACAAGCCTATACAAAAGGATTATTTTAGTCCATTGATTCTAGAGTTGTTCGACGAGAAACATGGTAGAATAAGGGTGACAAGCCATTAACCTAAAAGAATTTGCACTTGAGGTACGTACGATATCTTGCTTTTGACATCTTTTCATCAACATGCAAGATTAGCTATGATAAAAATTATCTTCAAAAAATTCGTGAATGTTGGTAAAGTCCACAACAACGTTTCCACGATTCATTTTTAATACGAACTGTCAGGGAATGGAATGCACCCCCTGTTTTTTCTGTTCCCTATGAAGTTCTCATGGACAAGCGTGCTTAATCTTAGACCACGCCCTCACTGTTTCAATTTCGAATGGCAAAACTAAGCCCGCTCACAATGTACCTAATTGCATTTCAGTTTTCTCCGTGGCAAGTCGAACCTGGCCAGTCGCCTGGAAGGCCCCTTGAGAGGGCGAGATGTGCCGACCCCTGGCACTGCGACCATCGGGAGAGGGCCCCCGAGCTACCAGCGGATGGCTTCTTGCGAGAGCCGGGGGAGCGACAAGGCAGATTGACTAGAGCCTTTACACACGCTACCGCCTGTTAGGTAAGCCACATTCTACATTTGGATAGTTGCATACATTGGTACTCGGTAGTTGCATATTTGAGTGTCTATAAAATGCTGTAATTTGGAATAGGAGTTTTAAGACCAGACTGGAGTAATTTTTACCTTCTACCACTTCTACTATGTTAAACTAAAATTGTACTGAAAGTTGTGTAGATCTAATCATCATCATCAGCCAGAAGACGTCCACTGCTGAACATAGGCCTCCCCCTTTAACCTCCACACTGAACGACAGCCTGCCTTTTGCATCCACTGGATGCCAGCGACTCTCACTATGTCGTCGGTCCATCTAGTGGGAGGCCTACCTACGCTGCGTCTTCCGGTTCGTGGTCTCCACTCAAGAACCTTTCTTCCCCATCGGTTATCGGTTCTTTGAGCGATGTGGCCTGCCCATTGCCACTTCAACTTGCAAATTTTAACAGCTATGTCGGTGACTCTGGTTCTTTGGCGAATATCCACGTTTCGGATTTTATCGCGCAAAGAAACTCCGAGCATTGCTCTCTCCATTGCCCGCTGAGTGACTCTGAGTTTTTCCAAAAGGCCAACAGTTAAGGACCACGTCTCAGTACCATATGTCATCACTGGCAACACACACTGGTAGATCTAATAGACTATAGTAATTAAAGGCTATCGGACTGGTTTTTTATTGTCTCTTATAAAAGCTGCCAATAAATATATTCGAACACCGATAACAGAAATGTGTTCAAAATTAAAGAAGATATATAAGCATTTTAATATCTTGCTAGTCAGAGAACGCATTATACTTACGAATACTCAATACTGACCTTGCGGGAGAGGCACAGAGCATCCCTTCCTAGTCCAAACAAAAACTTTAAATGCTTATATCTCAGAACTATATTAGCCAATTTAAATAGTCTATTCAGTAAGTGTATAACATTTAGTAATATTTTTAACAAGTCAAACACATTTCCGATAGCCTATTCTGAAGGCTGCCAAAAATGTATACCATTGGATTATAATAGTTAAGAACGCCCTCACTCGAATCATATCTTTATAATGCACTAGGGCCTTACGGCTAATTCCGTTTAGGCCGCTGCAAAAAGTCACGCGACCGCAAACCTTATCTCGGCGCGTTAAGGATCACGTTCGCGTGATTTTCCGCACTGCGCTGTTTCGAGCCCACGTTAAGAGGTAGCCGAAAGGCCCCAGAGCTTTCTTCCGCTCTCAGCTGGTACCTATTTGCATGAATATTCCAGTGAGGATGTTCTTTATAAATCCCATGCAATGAACTTTAATCTCCAATCTACATGCTGATTTTAACTATCTACTACATTGCATTTCTTTCACTTACAGACCACGAAGACACCGCCAATCATCCCTCGAGAAAGCTTCACCGGCCTCACAAAGCTGCGAACAATTAACAAATAGTAGTAGCACTTCCAAAACTGCATCTCCCGAGAAATCACTGTACAGTCTTCCGGAAAGACTGTCCGAAAGTAGTGATAACTTGGACGCTAGCGAGATAGAGACTAACTCGCGCAGATGCCGTAGCTGCGAAGGCATTTTAGAAGCCGAGGAAGCACACTCACAGCTCTCCCTGCCCACGCCCTTAGATGCTGCCACACAAACAAAAAGAAAAAAGAACTTCATGGACAGATGTGTTAACAAAGTGAGACTGTGTTGATGAACGGTTGTTTTTAAACATGTGCTTGCGTGTGTAAGCCAGACTGCCCCATTGGACTCCAATCGCTTAAGTGAATCTTATTTAAAAGTACAAAAGTGCACAATGTGTATATATTTTGTGTGAGCATACACAAATGATTTATGTGTTTAAGCACATTAATTGGTAATCTAATTATACTGTAATCTCAATGAGTGTCTGATTTATATAGTTGATGAGTGAGGAAAGTGCGCTACCCTGCTGTGTTTGAAGAGCATCGCACGAGGTGGTGACACACGTTGGCCAGTTTGCTATTGTTGTAGAATGGCAAATTGCTTCAATACCCTTATGTCTTGGCAATATTATATTAACTCTCTATCTCTTCACTCTCTATAGACTTAACGAAGAATTTAAGGATGTACCTATTTTATTTTTCGTTTTAGTATCTTGCCAATGAAGTATTTGTAAAATGGAAAATCTTACAAAATTATTTGCATAATATGTGATAGCTTAGATCTTCTAGAAGTTATGAAATATTTAATGAAAACCACTCGAAAATGAAATCGAAATCTTAGTGCCTATATAATTTATTTCTGGTAACATTATGCTGTAATATTCCCAAACTGAATTGTATGTATATTGAAAACTGTACAAAATTTTACCATAGATTAGTTACTAGTTATGTAGTGCTACATTTTATTAGTTAACCATATTATTTTACAAAATAATTTTATTGTCAAAAATAAAAATTGTGTATTTATGTGCTAGCTCTAACCACAAAATAAATGGTATTATTAAAATTTTACTTTTTTGTTTCTATCCTCAACAACTGTACCAAAACATTTTATTATCATATTTTCCAAAAAGCACTAAGTAATGCAGTCTACATTTTCTTTCTGACTAGCTTTACAGTATGATTCCTAACTCGATTACATGCAACAGTGCTGCCGCAGCACTGCTGGTCCCCATACATTCTCTATAGGTTTCTTATTCGAGATGGGGGCGATAAGTCCTGCACTGACGTCCCGCTTGGAGTGCATTTCCCCCTACCAGTACCTACCCAAGTCATTAAAATATCGGAGTGAGACTCTGGGGCGCTGGTACAGTTGCTCCAGTGGTGTAAATGGTATTGTAAGTAATGATCTCTATAGGTTTATATGAGAATACATTCCGAGGCTGTGGCTGCATTACTGCCGTGGCATTGCTGCATAGCTCGGAATGTATTCTAACGAAGATATTCAGAGGAGACAAAATTTGGGCACCAATAACTCTAGCCACGGTTGAGGCCTTCAATTAAAGCTAGGTTTATATTATTATACTAGCTGCGCCCCGCGGTTTCACCCGCGTAGTGATGAAAAATGGTGATGATGATGATGACAAGTAGCCTATGTCACTATCTGGCTCTTGAACTATACCCAAGCAAAAAATCAGGTTGATCCGTTGTTCCGTTGCAGCGTGAAAGAGGAACAAACATCCATACATCTATACATACAAACTTTCGCGTTTATAATATTAGTAGGATTTACATACACTATTGAATTAGGATATTCCTGTAATGATAGTTGTCATCATCATCATCATCATTTCAACCATAGGGCGTCCAGTGCTGGACATGTACATAAGCCATTGATCTCCAAAAGGGCCAGTTGGAAGCGGCCTGCATCCAGCGTTTCTCTGTGGTCTCTTTTAGATCGTTTTAGATTAATGATAGTTGTAATTTGGATAAATAAATAAATAAAAATAAAAATACATTTAAATATTTGTTAGAAATTTATGCTCTTTTATAATTAGAGACAATAAATACCCTGTTTGAGAAAAAAATATTTTTGTAACAACCCAGAAACACCTTCTGGTCACAGAACCAAATCAAATGACAGTAGGTTTAGGCTCAGAAAAATCACTAGAGCATAGAAGTAGTGCTAATTTAGCATAAACAAATTAAACATGTTACGTTCTTTACACATATGCCAAAATTGTTGTTACCTATCAATTCCATCCATGCCAGAATGAAACAGATATTTTTTTGACAGGACGTCAAATTGCAGGGTTGTACACTATTTTAATGTACTAGGGACCAGTAAAATGCTCTGAAGACTACTTTACGACGCTTTATCTTTACGACGTAAATCATGTGACGGATGTTAAGCTCTTTATTATTCTGTGGGTTTAGGTTATTTTTATCATACTTTGATGGACTTTACTTGTCAATTTTTTTACTTTACCTGGTCTAATGTCATTCTATAGTAAAGTATGTCTTTAATTAATTACTAAAATAGATAAAATATCTTAGACATTGCCTAGACAACCCAGTATTGTATAGAATAGCTATGTAGGTACTCTATAGAATGACTGAATTATATTTTTTGCCAGTAACATAGAGGTATTTACGTACATAAATAACAAAATCCAAATAAATATTAAAGATACTTTATACAAAATTCTTACATATCAGTCATAACAATATATAAGTATATAATTGAATATAATTTATTTATTCATTAGATATTACAAAACTATTTTACTTTCAGTCTACACTACAAATAGTCCAGTCTATCTATTAACTTGTATGGAGAAAGAACACTCATCACATCCAATTATTACCTTACTAGGGAGAGATTCACTTGCTTCCAATAGATACACTCCACCACAGCGGCAACTGAAGGAATAAACTTTTTCTCCCTCGTCATAGATCATATTTGACAGCTTTATTGTGTCAAAGAGCAAATGATCACTATGTTCATAGCACGTGAGTGTAGCATCGTACTGCCTCCGACTTTCAGGGTCCCTCAGAATACACCAAGCCTTCTGGATCAGGAAAAACTTGCTCTCAGGTGTGTTGTTTTTGTCCGGATGCGAAGACAGCACGAGACGTTGATAGCACTTCTTTATTTCGTCGGTAGATGATGATTTATCGCATTGCAGGATTTCGTAGTAATTGGTAAAGGAATTCTCTCCCATGGTTTAAATGTAGAGGTTATGTACTTGGTTCTTCTGGTATCCTCATTTGTAATATAATTATATAATGTGGCAATTATTCTGACTATCCAAGCAAGTAAGTCGTAGGCTTTTAATTTCTGTTATATTATGCTTTTACGTAAACTATTTCACGAAAAAATATTGAAAAATTTCTTAATTTTTCATTCTTGACATTGACAACAACAACAAACAAAATAAGAAATTAATGACAGTGACATTCATAACGTAGCTTTGACGTTAAGAGTTTTTTCTTTTCTTTTCGCCTTTACTCATCAGGCAAAAGCCATTACGACCATACTGTCGTTTCACGTATTTACTAATTTATATAAATTTTTTTAATTTACAAATTTTTACTATTTATTCATTTAATGTACTAGACCTATAGAAGGCAATAAAGACTACATAATTATTTGACAGACGGCCTTGTACGCTTTGTAAATCACATGACAGATTCTATGCTCTTTATTCTTCTGTTGAAAAAAGCACTAAACTAGCGTGACCGTCATGCTCAGATACTCGTTTGGATAAATTCAGCTCGAGAGATATACTAGTCAACCTTGATGAAGTTTTCAGTTCCGTCGTGTGATCTTAAACACGCACTTTTTTGGTATTCTTATCATGCGATCAGTCTTTTGAGTATAAGCAGATGAGGTGAAGGCTTCTTAACGTAGAGGGCGCTGCTCCCAGTGGAGCTCTTTCTTATGCACAGAAAAAGATTAATATAAGAAATATTTAAATCATTGATTGCATAAAAACTTAGGGCGTCTAGGTTGCTGTCCAAATTTGTTCTTCACCTTGTCAATGAATTTAGTGTCCTGCTAGATGGTTCAAAATTTTTGTAAGACGGTGTGAAGCCAATGACAGCGGTCGTGTGCGCGGGCGACGGGCGACAAAACGCTCGGAAGGACGGAAGCTGCTACTTGAACGGCCAGTGTGCGCCAATACCACACAAAATGTATTAAGTCTTGTCCAGTACTTGTGGCGGCCAGTAGTAGCCGACATCGGTGGCTCAGTATGTGGCGTCACTTACCACACTATAAATATTCTTGTAGTAAGAAATAACTATACGACTTGGAAGCCGTGCCTTCATGGAGTTCGTGGGAGTGACCGTGAGATTGGTGGTGACGTGGTGAGCTCCGCGTGCTGGAGTATTCCCGACACACAGGAAGATTCGAATGAGGAAGAGCTCCAGTGTACGCTGGCGCAACATATTTCTCTACGCACCCCCACCCCCGCACCCGACAAGCAGCCGATGTCATCACGTGCGCGCCGCGCGGCGGCCCGTAGTGCACAGCGAGATGCAGCCGCGCGCGCGCATTCACCATGAAAAAGACCGTCTAATGCGGTTGAAACTATAGTCGGAGTAACCGGCTTAATCTTACGTGAGTAATTCCCGTGTAATATAAATAAAAAAATAACTATAGTTAACTATACTATAGTTTCTTTGCGCGATATAATCTGAAACGTGGATATTCGCCAAAGAACCAGAGTCACTGACATAGCTGTTAAAATTTGTAAGTTGAAGTGGCAATGGGCAGGCCACATCGCTCGAAGAACCGATAACCGATGGCGAAGAAAGGTTCTTGAGTGGAGACCACGAACCGGAAGATGCAGCGTAGGTAGGCCTCTCACTAGATGGACCGACGCCATTGTGAGAGTCGCTGGTATCCAATGGATGCAAAAGGCAGGCTGTCGATCAGTGTGGAGGTCTTCTGGCTGATGATGATGAAGAAGTAACAAAATAAACCACAATTTTACTAAAGTAAAACATTTTTTTATTTTATTTAACAAGGTATAATAAATAGTAAATTTGATTTAGGTAGTTAAATGTAAAACATTGTGCCAGCAAATAGATTTAAAATTTAAAAAACAACAAAAAATGAGTTCTGTTCTTTGGTACCTGAAACATACAAAGAATGGAAATGCAATTCAACCATCCTGATAACCCAATTTTTTTTAAACATTTTATATTTTTTTTTTTATATTTACTTATTCTGTTGGCCTTACGGCACTACAGCTTGACCGGACTAGTTAGCGAACGCAGAGTGCGTTCGGCTGATAAACCAAAAATTGTAATCAACATTTTATACAGGGGGCTACCACAACCTAAAAACATTATTCGGACGGACGGACGGACAGACAGACAGGCAGACATCGTAGGCTTAGCAATAAAATCCGTTTTTACACTTTGGGTACGGAACCCTAAAAACCCGACATTAAGCGCAGTGCACAGTCAGTTGGTCTAATTTTCACTTCGTCCTATAGTTGTAATTCGTATGTGTAGCATATAGTACACAAGGTTAGCTAAGCTTGAGGTGTACTAAGCCGAAAGGTCATTGTAGTCATCATAGTCATCCAACCTAAAATCACGCAATAAAAATATCAACTGTACCATTTCCAAAAAAGTCAAAACGAAAGGATAACGGATAAAAAACGAAATAAGATTTTTGTATGGCAAAAAAGTTTTTCCATACAAAAAACGTATTTTTTTAACGTGTTTTTGCATTAGCTCTAATGTAAAAACGGTAATACGTACAAGCGTCAAACTTGGCATGATTAATAGTACACTATATAATGTATAACAAAAAAAAATGGCCAAGTGCGAGTTGGTGTCAAATTTCTGTTCACCACCTGTTCTCGTACGACCACAGAAGTGAAGTAACATCCGGCGCGGCCGGTACTTGGATGGGCGACCGCCTGGGCGTTGATGTTGTCTTATTGCACAATTTTTTTGTACTTTAGTAGCTAACAAGTTATGTAGTGGTACGGAACCCTCCATCCATCCAGTCAGTCAGTGGGCATCCAGTGGATGCAAAAGGCAGGCTGTCGTTCAGTGTGGAGGTTAAAGAGGGAGGCCTATGTTCAGCAGTAGACGATGATGATGATGACGGAACCCTCAGTGAGCGAGCCCGACTCGCACTTGGCCGGTTTTATTTAATAATATTTATTTGCGATTTCGAGGTCGATCCTATAGAAAAAGTTTTTCATAATGATAGCTAGGTACAATGACCTCGTTTCCGCTTGGTACACCATAACCTTATAACCCTGTATTAGTTTAGTTTAATATTTAATTATTTGTACCGGTTTTCACATGTCGGTGTGCACGGGACAGATGCCGCTGAAGCAAGTGGTTCCGTAGTCGATGCAAGGCTCCACTGATGGCTTGAGAGCCTCGGCCTTTGCGCAGAATTGAATCAATCTGGAAACAGTACAAAATTAAATTATCTACATTGTTTTATGCCGGACTTACTGTGCATTACGGTTTACGTCAAACTTGAGTCGCAACGCAATGTGATTGATTAAAAACGTACCTACTCGGATATTCACTATATTAACCATAAGGATAGGTGAAGATATTCATAGGAACGAAATGCGAAAAGATATGCTCGGAGTTTCTTTGCGCGTAGGCCTCCCACTAGGTGGACCGATGATATATTGAGAGTTGCGGGTATCTAGTAAATGCTCATGGCAGGCTGTCGTTTAGGGGGTATTGTAAGGGGGAGGCCTATTCAGCAGTGGACGTCTTCTGGCTGATGATGATTTTGACAACGTTATTGCAGCTGTCAGAGGAAATAAATGCTTGAACCGAGCATAAATAGCATTTGCTACTAAGTAGCATTCTTTTGGCTAGAAATGAGCATATCTGTCAGTACCTCAATTCCTGTATAATCAAGATGAGGTAAGATATTAATGCCTTTTTCACTAACGGTATGAGTTGCCTAAATCACATGTTCAAATATTTAAGAGTTGCCTAGGGCGAAAAAACGTTTCTCCAACTGCTAACGTTACGTGACGCCTAACGTCACTAACGTTAGGCGTAACCTAAAGTTACGACACCGATTCGGAGGTGCCTTATAATCTCCTCCTCGCGTCGTGCTCCTCATGTCTAAGGGTCGTGACCCCCACCTCCCATCAGTCTCTCCTTTATGATTTTACGCCATCTTCCCCTATCCTCGGCGACATGCAGCGCATCGTATACTGATGTGTCTAGGCCTTATAATAGGCAACTTTTAATTAGCCGTAAGTTATACATAAACAATCAAATCTAATCTCACTCCCTTCCATCAAAACCATAGATAACTGTAAAAAATTTGGGCAACTCTTAGCTTAGGAGTCACGTATAAAAAATGGATTGGTGAAACAAAAGATTAAGCTCCCCCGAAGTGCCTTATTCTCTAATTTGAATTTAAGCAAAACAGGCTAATTTTAGACCTTAATTCGTAGACGTTTAAACTTTAATTCAGCTAGAGAATTCATTTTTGGCTATACAAGGCTTCACCAAAGCCTCACGGGTTAAGACCCTACTTAGATTAGGAGTTCCTTAGGCGTTGCCTTGTTCGTGTTTAGTGAAAACGGGCATAAGATTGGTTGTCCTCACCCGTAGTCTCCCTTTTCCATCCAGCTTGGGTCAATCTTCGTGATTACGTCGAACTTTCCTTTGGGCATGCCGCATATCAGTTCAGCCTTCACGGTTCGCACCGCTATTATAGGCGCTGGGATGAAACCTGCAATCGCAAATTTATAAATAAACTAGCGGTCCGCCCCAGCTTCGCACGGGTATAGATTATAGCCTATGTCACCCGGGGATAGTGTAGCTGCCCGTCAGTGAAAGAATTTTTCAAATCGGTTCAGTAGTTTCGGAGCCTATTCAATACAAACAAACAAACAATCAAATCTTTCCTCTTTATAATATTAGTATAGATAATTAAATATAAATATTTCGGGACATTTTTCACACACGGTGATCTGACCCCAAACTAAGCAAAGCTTGTGATATGGCTGCCAGAGATACGATATACATACTTACATAGTTTTAATACATACTTAAATAGATATTAACAACCAGATATAGAACAAACACAAATGTTCATCACATAAATGTTTGTCTTAGGTGAGAATCGAACCCACGCCTAAAGCTCAGAAGGTAGATTCACTACCAACTGGACCAACGGGCTATCCATAATTAGAGACCATCTGAGCTGATATTTTTTTCGCGATTTCAGTGTGGTCCCTTACTTAGTTAAGAGAAACAAGGGAGATATGCCTTAGACAACGATAATAATATAACCACTTGATCATCTTCATCATCATCAGCCATTAAATGTCCACTGCTGAACAAGGCCTCCCTCTTAGAGAGGGGTGTTGCCATAATCCCCACGCTTGGCAGGCGGCTTGGAGATCGCAGTACGTTCACCGTGTACTAACAGGACGCTGCTGCCCATCCTCCGGTGGTTCTGGTCGCAGTTTTAGGACATACCCGGGTTTTAGGACCACTTGATCGCGTTGCCATAATTCCCTTTTGCAAAATGATGCCACGTCGGTCGCGGGGGGCAGCTTGTGATTGGAGACTCGACGCGACTCGACGCTTGTGATTGGAGAATCAAGTCATTCATTCAATTGGCACTTAAGATTGGCCCCGCTCGAAATAGTTTATGTTGACATAACCTTTGGCATAAGCCAAAGGTTCTAACATGTCAACCTAAACTGGGTAAAGGATGAGCAGTCAAGTGGTTATACTGTTCATTATGTCACCAGCTGCGCCCCGCAGTTTCACTCGCGTAGTGTTGAAAAATGGTGATGATGATGATGAAATGTAGCCTGTCACTCTCCGGCCCTTGAATTATACCCAAACAAAAATGAGGTCGATCCGTTGCTTTGTTACTGCGTGAAAGAGGAACAAACAAACACACTTTCGCATTTTTTTTTTTTTTTTTTTTTTTTATTTATTTAAAAACACATTGTACGTTACATTTCGAGTTAGTGTTGTCTTAAAACCTATGTTAGATTTATCCAGACAACTGGTTCTCGGTATAGTATTAATATTAGTATGATATTATGATTGGTGCAGAGCTGAGGATCGAACCGGGTGCCGTCAGATTGTAAAGCTCACGAGCCACTGTTCGGCCACCATCTTTACCAACCAACCCTATCCTCATACAAAATTTCATTCAAATCCATTCAGCCATTACAGGTTTCAGTGGGAACAAACATACACACAATCGAATTACACAATTTAAATTATAAGTGTGATTGTATTGGTTCCTGTGAAATAGCAGATAAAACCGAGTGGTGAAGCTAGGTTTTTTTTTTAAATATATTAATAGGCTTGCGTTTGACCGCCAAGTCGCCTGATGTAAAGCGATGATGCGGTCTACGATGGAGCACGCTTGCCTAGGAGAAACCTATTCACTCGTGATTTGAAGACACCCAGTTAACATTACCTTGTAGCGCTGGTTCGAAACCTATGTAAGGATTCCACTTTTTGTCTCCGAGCAACTTCCGGTAGTTGAGGTCCCCTTTAAACAGCAGTGCGCATGAGTATTGCAACTTGCGGTACATGTTGTAGTCAATTCGTTTCATATCTTTATATACATGCGGCCACGTCCAGAAATCTTCAGCCTGTAATTATATTAATAGGTTTTTTTTACAAAAAACATTTCTAGATCAATGTGTTCCATCCTCGGCCACACTAACGCTTACCATCATGCGAGTTGGTGGCCCAACTTAGATAGATAAATATAAACTCTTTATTGTGTACACCAGAAATAAAAATCTCTATTCTAGATCTTTTTTTTTTTTTTTTTTTATATGAAATTCAATCTTATTCTTAGTGCAGGGGGGGTAAGACAAGACCCACTTTCTGTTAGCGTTAACACCTGCGGAAAGATGAAATTGTATGAAATTAGCTGACATTGGCGTCTATTCTGTCATACCACTCACTAAACTAAACCAATCTGACAGGACTAAAATTATCTGCCTCGCTTTTCATTTTAATATGTGAGAGAAAAATGGCAACAATTTTATAGCTGTCAAATTTAGTTTAGTGCACTGACGTGCACTAAACTAAACTGTGAATGGATGCCATTATCTTGAGAGATGTTATCTCAAGCTAATGTCATTTTCACACAATTTCATCTTTCTGCAGGCGTTAACGCTAACAGAAAGTGGGTCTTGTCTAACCCCCAGGTGAGGTACCCCAGCACTTTTCTATAGAAATCAAATTAAAAAAAATAAAAACTTTATTCCTTTAAACATTATACAAAAAGTCACATCTTATTGGACTAGTATTTTGATACATAATAACATAAGTACACTACCGCCGAACTAGGCTCGAAGCCTGTGTAACAGCATGCAGCGTCCTTCCCCCAGTGATTGTGACTACAATAGATTAGCTCTAAAACATAATATCAATAGTTATATCATTTAATTAACTACAATTTGTATTTTTATATTAATAGAAATAATGAGGATGGAACACGGAGATTTACAAAATAGTTTTTTTTTTTTTTTAACTTTTTTTTACACCGTAGAAATGTGCTGGGGTACGCCTCACCTGTACTAATAATAAGATTTGATTTTCAGAAACATACAGATAAAAAAAATTAGACAATGACATTTTTTTTTTTTTTATATATATAGATCTACGTTTGGCTACTAACTCGCCTGATGGTAAGCGATAGTACGGTCTACGATGGAACACACTTGCCTAGAAAAACAGATTTGCTAACATTGTCGCTATTTGAAGACACCCAGATTATAACTATCGGGGAACACCCATTCAGGCAGCGCATTCCACTGACTTAGCAAAACGCACAATAAAAAAGAACTAAGTCTAATTAAGATCTCTCAGAAACCGGCTTAAGTTTCTTACCATGAGTTCAAATGTCCCGTTCTGTAGGTATTGGTTCCACTGTTGGCCCAAACTGTTGAGTTTGACCGCCGTTATAACGCGGGGCTCTTCCGCTGGCGGCACCTCCGCACCTACAATCAATAAAAGCATGATCCTATAAAACAAGGTCTGTCCGATCCGACTACTCCTTGCAATAGGAAATATTCCGTTTTTGGTACAGGCATCGGTTACCAGAGGCACACACACACAGCTATCCCGCCGGCGGGATCGTAGACCCCCAGGATCTGTTGGATTCTCTCCAAATAATCAATCAGTTCTACAAACCGCTAGGGCTCCAGGGCACACCCCCTCTGGGGTGCCTGCGCAAGTCTGATTCCCACTCCCGGCGACGGCCCAAGCCGAGGTTCGTACGTTCGAGGTGCCCTTGAGCTAGTCGCCCAAAACTTAAACCACCAACTTACACCGAACGCACTCTGCGTTCGCGAATTAGTCCGGTCAAGCTGTAGAGGCCATAAGGCTAACAGTATAAGTCAATATAAAAAAAACAAGGTCTGACATTCTGGGAGTGACACATGCCTGCGACACTGTCCAGTCGCATCTTCAAAGCAACAAACACAGAAATTGGGAAACAAATCCACCGAATCGAAAACCGAAGGAGAGTTATGTACTAGCAGTTGATGTTGATGCCGAGTCCTCGCCATTCCAGGTGGGTTACCGTCATCATTTCAGCCATAGGACGTCCACTGCTGGACATAGGCCTCCCCCATGGATCTCCAAACGGGCCGGTTGGAAGCGGCCTGCATCCAGCGTTTCCCTGCGGTCTCTTTTAGGTCGTCTGTCCATCTTGTGGTTCAGAGTTACCATAAAATCTCAAAAATATTATCAATAATCTTACATTGTCTTTTGTCTAGCTCTCTCATTAGCCGAAAGAGCGAGACAAAACTAAATTCAAGATTATTATAAGAATGTTTTTGTGATTATGGTAACCCACCAGGAGTTTGAAGGCGTCTTCGAATGTGGCAGTGAACAGTTTCGAAAAGATAACGTCTCCCTGTCTCACGCCTCTTCGCAATGGAATTGCCTTCGAACTGTGATCCTGTACTCGGGCCGACATGGTGGCGTTATTGTACAAACACTTCGACATACCGTTAGTCAACACAGCATCGCTGGAGAGATTTGAGCACCGCCCATATCTCGATCGCATCAAAGGCTTTCTCATAGTCCACAAACGCCAAACATAGTGGCAAGTTATACTCCTCTGTCTTTGTATAACTCGCCGTAGCGTGTGGATCTGGTCTATGGTACTATAGCCTTTTCGGAAACCGTCTTGTTCGGTTTGATGAGTTTGTTTACGCTTTGCTAAATTATTGCGACGTTGCGAGAATTAGTATTTAAATATAATTTCGGGGTGTGTTCTGTATTTGTAGAACTATGAATTATTTTGTGCTGTATAGCCAATGGGGAATGCCCAAATTTTCTGACATTGTTGTTTTGTTATTTTAGAAAAATACTAGCTGACTCTACAGACGTTGTCCTATCTTAGAACTGTCAAACGCGCAAAGTTAAAATCGTCGTTAAACTTTCTGAAAAATTTCCAATTTTCTGCGCTATTTTCTTAACTTTTCTTTCCGTAAGAACCTTCTACAAAGTATTAGAAAACTTAAAAAAAAACCCGAATGAAATCGGTAAAGTCGTTCTCAAGTAATGGCGTGACCAAGGTAAATAGGGTTCATTTTTATATAGTATAGATAGATAGATACTATTTTAAGATACCTACTAATTTGAATAAATTTGTTTTCCTTACGGTAGCTATTTAAAAATATATTTAGGATTGTAACTTTTTTTAATGTGATGACGTCACCATCGGCGTTATATTTAGTTCGCATAGATCTAGCGTCTATACAAAAAAAACTTACATCTGTCATATTTTCATCTGTCAATTTCATTAGACATAGACATAGACATCATTTATTTGTGGCAAAAAAATACAATAGTAATGGTAAAAAGACATTTAAATTTAAACTTATCTTAACTAAAGCTTATTATATTTTTTTGTCACAAACCGGCTCCAACTCAGCAAGATGCCGGTCGTAATGAACCGGCGCTGGTCTTCCGTTGGCACCGGCTGGTGACGTCACGTACAAACGTACCACACGGCACGCGCACAAGCTAGTCCATCCGTAGACTATTAAACCTATAATAATACACATACTAGATACATAAAAGATAATTACTACAAACTTTAACTACATACCTAAGTAAAATTTATAAAAACAATTTACAAAAATAAGTATGAACAAAAACTAATCAACATAAGTATTTGTAGTGTTTTGGCTTTGTTTGTTTGTGTAAACGGCTAAGATAAATTACAACATAGCGCCAACGCTGACGTCATTCAAAGATATATGAATGTCATTAATATTTAATCAAAAATATTCGTCATCAGCGCTTGTTTATTAATAAAAAATTATGTATAGTGATCAGTAAGTCTATTGCGAAATGGGTTTGTAATTACAATCTATAAAAAATATGAACAATCCCCATTACCTGGTTTTGGTTCCTTAGGTTCCGGAACTATTGTTCTGTCGAAATTTGCTCTGGCACACGAATCTATAACATATCTGAAAACAAACAAAAAACAAGAAAGTAATTTTTATATTGAAGTGTTGTTCTACACTTTAGGAATTAATATGTTAATACTGGGTAATGGGTTACACGGAAAGGGTACGTACTAAGCCGAAACGGGTCCATAGTACCTATCCATCATTATGAACAACTTTTACTATTGTTTTAAACTATCACGGTTGTTCATTAAAGTTATGTGATTATTAACGGGATATTTACCGTGGTAAGGTTGTGGAATGAGCTCCCGATATTTCGGCGCAGTTACATGCACCATGTTCACA
This sequence comes from Agriopis marginaria, assembly GCA_932305915.1. Lineage (NCBI taxonomy): Eukaryota > Metazoa > Arthropoda > Insecta > Lepidoptera > Geometridae > Agriopis > Agriopis marginaria. The sequence goes on along the minus strand of OW029919.1, from coordinate 12,930,851 downwards.
TCATATAACTTCAGTGAACAACCGTGATATTTTAAAACATTGTTCAACTTTTACAACCCTAAAACCACGAAAAAAATATTGGTTGTTCCTTACATTCTGTCGAGTGGCAATGACTGTTTCACATGGCAGTGCCATGGAAAAAAAGTGCCATGATGGCACAGTTTTTCTTTTTTTCTTAGATAGAGAGAGAGTCCACATACTAAAAAACCGTTGGCAGCGGTAGTTCTAAGAATACTCACTTGAAATCCCTTGGAGTGACATCTGATACGAACCAAGGTATTTGCTTCACGTGAAACCTTATCTGTAACAATAATTTGTCATATTATAAAGCCAGTGTCCAACTACTGGGTTACGCGTAAAGGGTGTAATAAAATGTTGCGAAACTTGACTGCGATACTAGCGCTACGGTAATTTTTAGAACCCTTTCGTACGCTACCTGACTGCAGCGCTTACAGAAGTTCGAGACAACCTAAAGCACGCTCAAATTACGGTGCCATCTAAGTTTATACCTTTTTTAGGCAAACTTCCGAGCTACGCTTTAATGTTCCGCTATTGTCTTTCCTCTTAGTCTATCTTCCTTGGTATAACGAACCCCTTTCGGCTTAGTACACCCTTTTCGCGTAACCCTTTATATCAGAGGTCATCGTACTTTGAAATCATAGCTCATTGACTTTATCAAATTAGGTCAACGCTAAAATCAAAGCATTGAAACGTGGTACGTATACCACGTACGTACAGAATTCAAAAAAGAAACTGAGAATGCGCAACGAGTCCGTCATATCAAACGATCTTTAAAACTATACAGTTAGTTAGTACTAAGCCTCATTTATTACCTGTTAGGCTCCGACAATTAAATCGCAAGAAAATATAATGAATAATATTGCAATGAAATTATTCAAGTTACCTTTTGCACAATGTTCTGTGATATCAAGAAATGCGCCAGACATAAATCAGTGAAAAGCTCGTACCCAGCATTGTCGCAAATAATATCTGTAAGAAACATAGTTTTACATTTGAAAACGCCTTTATTAGCTTCACTTGTACTAACTAGCTTAACAATGTAATCTAATCTTGAAAGTTGATTTATTTGCATTACATTGCGAACATATTTTTTTTTTTTAGTAAAACATGGAATTTTTAATCGACTTCAGGAGGTGTTTATTACGCGATTACTCTGCCAATTATAAATAAATTTTGATGATTCTTTTTTTTTTCATTCCATTTCCATTCAAACAAAAAACTGAATCAAAATCGGTTTAGCCGTTTGGGAGGTACGATGCCACAGACACACACATATACACAAGTTCAACTTATAACACCCCTTTGTTAAAAATAGCCTCAACGACTCACCGAAATTGACAGTTTGCGCTATTGTCATCTTCGCTGGGCAGGGGATCTTGGGAGGCTCCTCACCCTCTGCCGGTTCAGCGGGAGGAGATCCAGGGGGAGATCCGGGGGAAGGACGACCGACCGGCGCCGGAGGCGGCTCTGGCTGAAATACCAAACGCACTCAGTTAACTTAAATAACATGCCATCTTTAACTTCGAAACATTAAAATTAAAATAAGAACAACAAATTAAAACCTAACTATCAATTTATTAAACCGGTACCCGTTACCGCTTTATATTATATTTACGAAGCGCTTTGATTCCACTTTTATTGTGCGAACTGCTAGTCTGTGGAATGCGCTGCTTGAATGGGTGTTCCCCGATAGATACAATCTGGGTGTCTTCAAATCACGAGTGAATCGGTTTCTTCTAGGCAAGCGTGCTCCACCGTAGACCGCATCATCGCTTCACATCAGGAGAGTTGGCGGTCAAGCGCAAGCCTATTGGGCCAATAAGGAACCTGCATAGTTTACATTCATATAAGCTTAAGCTTAAAAGATTTATTTTTGAGCACCAAAAAAGCGAAGCACTTTTATTGACAGACACCAGTGCTATATAGGGTCTTATCTTTGTGTTTTTTATTTCATGTCCAAGTAAATGTCTAAATTTCTTCTTTTAATTAGTATCATATTTTTTTTTTTATTGAGATAGTGCGAATTACCTTATTAGTATTATGTATTTATGTTATGGTTTGTTTATATTAAATGTTAGTTTGTTATGTATTATGTGTTGTTGTTCTTATATTATTATTCAATTTGTCGTGTACTGTTGGGTGTAATGTTGGCCATGGGTGATGTCACCGGCGGCTCCAACAGAAGACCAGCGCTGGTTGTTCGCAACCAGCATTATGCTGAGTTGGAACCGGTTTGTGGAGGAAAACAATTTGTAATGTGTGTATTTATTTCTATTAATTCTTTAAAATGTTTTATTTTCTTCCATAAATAAAAAATTGTCTATTGTCTATTATTGTTAAAAAAAAAAGTGGGAATTGGTCCCAAAATGCTGGCCCAATTACCACGGTGTATGGCGATGCTCACTCTTTGAGCAAAGTAGAGGCCGGCATTTTGGTCACGAGTTACATCGCCCAGACTTGAAGAAAAGTCTGAAAAGTTTGTTTTTTTTTATTCCCGATCCCCACGGCCCCATGGTTTCGACGCCAAAAGGCTCAAAAATTTATCCACTATCCAGTGTACCATATTTACGCTTTTTGAGATCCTCTGCAGATTCTGCCGCCGCGCCAACCCTAATCTGCGTTCCGGAAAGATGTGACGGCACAAAGGTGTCAACGCAAGTCGCGTCCCACACTAAGGGCCGCCCCACCTTCCACGGAATTAACTAGGTTGACGCCAATGATGTTATAATTATATAAACCGAGGTTGATACATTTTACCGATGTCTGCGCGGCGATACAAACAAAAGTTAATTAGCTTCAGTGAACTCAGTCCGTCCTCTGTCTGACAACGACGCAAACGTACAATGGGCGTCTTCAAATCACGAGTGAATCGGTTTCTTCTAGGCAAGCGTGCTCCATCGTAGACCGCATTGTCACTTTACATCAGGCGAGTTGGCGGTCAAAAGCAAGCCTATTATTAGAGAAAGAAAAAAAACGTGCGTTTAGATAGTGAAGTACTTATAATGGGACGGCTGGAAATGGCTGTAAGGCTGTAAAGTTCTATGGATTGGGTAGCTATAGTAAAATATCGCCATGTTTTAGGGCTTTTTAAATGAGTATGACGTCTCTATTGGTAAAACCTCATTGGTTGAGGCAGCGAATAAAGTAAGTCTGCCTCAGATACAGATGCTTGATTGGCTGTTATATTATTGACCGACACCGCCTGAAGTCTCATCCATTTATCATAGATCTGTGGAAATCGCATAGTATGCGTTTTACTCATTCTTTTTTTCATCACTCCTATGTGGAATTAGCTCCCTTTTGAGACATTTACTAACTATAACATGGGGTTCTTAAAAAGGGCTGTTAATAGTCTTCAAAGCTCGGCAACGTATAATTGATGCACTTGGTGTTACAGGTATTCGTAGGCGACGGGGATCGCTTACCATCAAGCGACCAGTTAGCATGTTTACCATCCTAAGGCATAAATAAATAAAAAAATGGTGCGCTCGCATGTATTACTACGCGTGATCGACATCATCGAAGGAGGAAATCAAGACTAAGAGACTACTAGTAACACATAGTACTTATTGTCATACCTACAAGATTGTTTGTGTAATATTTAATAGACTAGCGGTCCGCCCCAGCTTCACACGGGTATAGATTATAGCCTATGTCACCCGGGGATAGTGTAGCTTCCCGTCAGTGAAAGAATTTTTCAAATCGGTTCAGTAGTTTCGGAGCCTATTCAATGCAAACAAACAAACAAACAATCAAATCTTTCCTCTTTATAATATTAGTATAGACATAGAGAAATATACTATATTAGAGGTATAGATAACAGTTAAAAAATTATATGAGAAAATTTTCATGTTCAATTTCTCTAAAAATTATATGTATCTATATACAACTATACGAACAGCTACGACATTACAACAATATCTGCAGTGTTAGTGATAAATAACAATTAAACCTTATTTTGAATCGGTTTTCCGGATAGAGTAGCCAATCTGTGACAACTGCACTGATATTTGAAAGTTGTATTCTGAAAAACGAAAGATCGGTCACTGTCATAGGTAGCCGTAATGTTAGTTTTCAGTGGCTACCTAGAGGCTTTCAGTGTGGCTTTTTTTTATTAGGTAAATAGGATATTGCCTAGTCGTCGTCCTAGGGCACGTTTCAAATCAATAAAGAAACTTTCCTAATGCTGTGTCGTTTATCACGTCGCTGTTGGCGTCGTTGGCACTATTGTATCGGAACACGCTTCTAGAATCTAGGGCGTAGTTCAATTTGTGGAATATAGTACCCAGCTCCTATAGCTACCAACAGCAGCTACAGCTTTCGCAGCAACCAAAAAAACATTTCATGAAGTTTGTCTTAATTTTTTTAGCTCTGAATTCTGCTTAATAGTTAAAAGCTGAAATTCTAAAAGTAGAAACCGTAAATTCTGATCAATATTTGATCCCATCAAAAGGTCCATTAAGGATTGGATTTCCTCGTGATCCGACCAATGGGACCACTAAGAACAATGGGGACCGCGATGAATAAACCACTTTTTCTAAAGTTTTGAACATAAAAGTGTAGCTGGCAGACGATATACTTCAGTAAAATTATTGGAAGTTTTTTTTATTAATATTTTTAGTTGTAAGAGCTAAAAAAATTGGATCAAGTAAAATTGAGGCCAAGAATTGGATAAGCACTATTTTCTCGAACATAGCGACGATTGAAATACGACAGTAATGAGCCAATATCCGAGAATATTTGAGTCAAAATATTACATGCAAATTGGCTCTTGGAGATGAATACAATCAAAGAATGGCTTGTTTTAATACATACCCCCTCGATAGCTTTTCTAACTGCTTCCGCTTTATTCACCACACTATCAGCAATTTTTGCTGAGTCATCAATAACTATCTGAAAAGTACATAGCAGATTGGTTATTAAAAAGATAGGTTCATTCCGATCTGTCCCCACATGCTTTTTTAATTGGGGACAGATCTGAATTTTATTTGTACCAAAAAGTTTACTTTGGGGCAGATAGTTTATCCCCTAATAATGTGTTAGTCTTTTATTTGATTTTCATACATTTTTAACTTAAGTTTTTGTGGTTCTTCATTTTTACCGACCCTGTTTTTTTTCATATTTAACTTATTCGTGGACACGTGGACAGTTTGAACTTGTAATTTCCTATTTATCTTCAAAAGAAACTTTCTTGGGACAGATCGAGCTAATGTTCCAATTTGTCTCCCTTTGAGGACAGCATGTTTGGAGCAGCAGCTGACAGCAGCATGATAAACCAAGTTCGCAAAGGACCATATATTAAAAAATTCAATTGAATTGTAGAGGTCAAAAAATCTGAACAGCATAATATGCAGCATATAACCTCCGATATTTACAATCTGGGCGTCTTCAAATCACGAGTGAATCGGTTTCTTAATCGAGGCAAGCGTGCTTCATCGTAGACCGCATCATCGCTTAACATCAGGCGAGTTGGCGGTCAAACGCAATCCTTACTAAATAAAATAAAAAAGTAAATAATCGCGGCAAGGCGAAGAGCAGTGCAGAAGCACATAATGGCATCGATTCTGATTTACTCTAAACTAAATTTGACAGCTTTAAAATTGTTGCCATCCCTCGCATATTAAAATGAAAAGAGAAGAGAAGAAGAAGATAATTTTAATCCTGTCAGATTGGTTTAGTTTAGTGAGTGTTTTTAAAAAAAATATAAATAATAGGCTGCGCTTGCGCTTGTTATGACAGAATGGACGCCAATGTGGCTGCAGGGTTACAAACAAGGAGAAAATATGCAATAAACCGCAAGAGTGCGACTTTTTTTACTATCCAGCAATATTTACTGCCTTTTGAAATGCATTTTTGGGCAACTTTAGACACATTGTGCGCAAAGCGCAAACGAGAGACCAGACGCTTGGAGTCTGAAAATCCCGGGGTTTGCAATGAATTTCTAAATGATTTATCAACTAAAAAAATGTATACTTTGGATTTATGTAACTACAATAATGGTTTTACGTATTATGTGTAAAATTTAAATTTTAATATTTAGGTACCCTCATAATGTATTTTTTTTCCATACTCTTTGTTTTTTTACTACTTTGTTATTTAGTATAGATAATTTTTTGAGATAAAGACTTGTAACATTTAGGTACTAATAATATGTTTTAGCAACAAAATTGACTGTCACATAATGATATCATGGTATATATATTTTTTTATTACCCACATTTAGATCTTTTGCTATATATATATTTTCTTTTGTCAAAATTATCCTAATCATAATCGTTAATATGCCGTGTAAAAATATTTGTAACACTATCTTAAACCCATAGATGGGAGAAGACGCTGGATCCCGAAATACAGTGCAAACTAGTTCGGGATACAGACGCTTCACTATATAAAATGTACCGTTACTTTGATCCAAATAAATGATTGATTGATTGATTGAATTCATGCATGTTGTTAATATAGATTAAGAAGAGCAAAGGGCCCAAAATAGAGCCTTGTGGGACTCCACACGTTATGGGCTGTGGGTCACTTTGAAAGCAACCATCAATTTTAACAACTTGTGATCTTGTTGTTAGATAGGATTCAAACATTTTCAAGGCTGTTCCTGCAATTCCAATGGCTTGTAGTTTTTTTAAGAGCAGTTTGTGACTAACTGTGTCAAAGGCTTTTTTTAAATCAATATAAACACCCAGGACTACATTCTTTTTGTCTATATTATGTTTAATTTTAGTAATAAGATCAATAGTTGCTGTAAGTGTGTTACTTTTAGATCTAAACCCGTATTGACGCTCATAAATAAAATTTATGGACCCTAAAAATTTATCCAATTAATTAATGTTAATAATTACCTTGTCTTTAAGGTCTAAAATCATTTGAAAGGGGTCGATAGCGGGCGCGTTTGCCCCTTGATCCCCTTTTTGTCCCAAAAGGTTGACTCTGGAGCCCGCCGACAGTGAGAGGTCACATTTATTGGACCACAAGCAAACCTGAAACCATAATAATACTTCGTAATAAAACATGCTATGTGATAACGGTATTAGAATACCTTTCACGAATTTTTTGGAAATAATATCAATAGGCTTATTGATTTATCTCCAAAATCTTTATTTAAAAATATAATAATTATTATATTTGGTGGACACTGGGAAAAAAAGTTGCGATGTCCACTGTTTTTACGTAAAAACAGCACTAAAAATATTAAAATAAATAGTACCCGGGACAACGATACATGCTTAGTTTCTCTATTCTGCACTGGGGGATATAGCAACTCGTTGGTTACCGTCGTCCGCCAGTAAGAGCTCAATGGGATTTTTTGTGGTGTTGGCCTCCACTGGTGGATTAAGCAACTTATCCGTTACTGAAGTACGCCAGTAGGGGACAGTGAAAAAAATATTGTTGCGTTAGTCCCTACTTCAACACAACATCGCAGCATGGCGACTTTTTTCCCCAATTTCCACCAGTGGTGGGCGAAAGTAGTCATCATTATCAGCCTTTTAACAGTCCACTGCTGGACTTTTAGCCTACCCTCGAAAGGATGATTGGGCCATATCCACCACGCTGGTCCAGTGCGGGTTGGTGGATTCACATACGCCATTGAATTCCTTCTCCGTACGTATGAAGGTTTCCTCACGATGTTTTCCTTCACCGAAAAGCCAGTGGTATAAAAATGTGTACATAAGCTCCAAAGAGCTCATTGGTACGGGCCCGGGGTTTGAACCCGCGACCTCACGCTTTCAAGTCTAGCGGTCTCCCAAATGGGCTACCACGGGCAAAAGTAGTGGTCAACAGAAATGGACGCATTATATACCTTGAGCAATGTGATAAAGTCTGCTTTCCGCTTGTCCTTTTCACTTGGCGGCAACATAGTCATTAGTTTATCCGCTACAATGCACATGGGTTCTAGGCTGTCAGAAAAAGACTTGTCTTTTTGCTCGTCGAATGGGTCAAAATTCTTAAGGTTGCCCCTGAAATAATGATCAAAGATAAATTATGTTTTAAATGTTTATTGGGACTTATCACGTATTATTTAATATAGGTAAAAAATATGTACCTTTCCGATAAACATTTAAAACATGTGTTCAAATCGCGAAAGTTTAAAAATTACTAAAGATAAATTAATTCATAATCTATATATATAAAAGCGAAATTCATTCATCTACTCACTCATTAAACACGAATTCTCGAAAACCACTTGACCTACGAAGCTGAAATTTGGCAGACAGATTCCTTATGGGGTGTAGAGGTCCGCTATTTATGTATATAAAGTACTAGCTGTTGCCCGCGACTTCGTACGCGTAGACTTTCATATTAACTTTCAACCCCCTTTTGTCATCCTTAATTCGGCCCTTTCGCAAAATCCTTTCTTAGCGGACCTCTACACCCCATGCATAAGGAATCTACCTGCCAAATTTCAGCTTCGTAGGTCAAGTGGTTTTCGAGATTTCGTGTTTAATGAGTGAGTGAGTAGATGAATTTCGCTTTTATATATATAGATAGATAGATATAGATATATTAGATATACTATATATAATATTATAAAGAGGAAAGATTTGTATGTAAGTATGTTTGTAACGAATTGGCACAAAAATTACTGGAATTTTTAAAATTCTTTCTCCATTTGAATGCTACATTATCACTGATTAATATAGGCTATTTTAATAGGCTATATAACTATACCCGTGCGGAGCCGGGGCGGACCGCTAGTATTTTATATATTGTCAGATTCATTATGCATTATGCTAAATGGTGTTTAAATAATCAATGTTTCAGTAATATAGATATGTATATCACTATACATATCTATATTGACCCGGGTATGTCCTAAAACTGCGACCAGAACCACTAGAGGATGGGCAGCAGCATCCTCCTACTTGAATGGTGGAACCTCCTGCGATCCCCAAGCCGCCTGCCAAGCGTGGGGATTATGGCAAACCCTTAGGGGGAGGCCTATGTTCAGCAGTGGACGTCTTCTGGCTGATGATGATGATATCACTATATGTTTTTCAAATAAAATAAAATAGTGTCGGTACATTTTAAGGTCCTTCGAGTCGGATTTGAACCGACCTATGGCAAATTTCAGCTTTATAGGTCAAGTAGTTTCCGAGATTTCGTGATTAGGCAGTCAGCGTATGATTGGAATTTCGCTTGGCCGAGCGGTGCATGTGCGCTTTACAATCTGACGGCACCCGATTCGATCCTCGAACCTGCACCAATGACTTAGTGCCCAAATAAATTATGTGCATTTTCGATGTCATCGCTCAAAAACTGTGATGGAAAACATCGTGAGCAGTGCCGGTTTTAGCATTACCAGCGCCCTGGGCGAGATTTGGCGCATAGATCTATAGATTTTTATATACCTGCGGCGCCCCTTTATACGCGCCTATGGCGCCCCTTTATATCTGGCGCCCTAGGCGGTCGTCCCACCAGGCCCTACCCTAACGCCGGTACTGATAGTGAGGAAACCGGTATGTCCAAGAACCTCAAAAGTTCAAAGACATGACATTCACCAACATGCACAGGGCCAGCATGGTAGATTAGCGTCCATCCTCTCACTCTGAGTGAAGGCCTGTGTCCCACTAGAGAGAGAGAGAGTATGAGATTTATATTAAAACACTGGTTTAAACTATCACGGTTGTTCACTAAAGTTGTATGATTATTTACGGGATATTTACCGTGGTAAGGTCGGGACCTCATTCCACAACCTTACCACGGTAAATATCCCGTAAATAATCATATAACTTGAGATTTATATTGTTTTAAACTTGAAAATCTCCTTACGCAAGTTCGCAGCCTTCTCTTAACCGCCTGTACACGTAGCACTCGGTGAAAACCCACGCGTTGGTGAAATATTTCTTCTGCTCCTGCGCTTCTATCCACTGATTCCATTTCTTCGAATCTGGGGTGCCAACCTAACAACAATCTTGACATTAACATACTATTGATTGGAACCACAATTATAAAACTGCAATTTCACTTCACATCACCAGCCAGTAAACGTCCACTGTTCAACAAAGGCCTCCGTCTTAGGAAGGTGTGCTTTCATAATCCCCACGCTTGGCAGCCAGCTTGGGGATCGCAGTACGTTTAGCGTGTACTAATAGGACGCCGCTGGTTCTGGTTCCTATAATGTCATTTTTCTACAGAACTTGACGTGTACTTATTTCATAAGCATGACCTTACAATGTGGTAATGCCGCCAACGTGCTGGGTACAGTGGGTACCTACGCTTCCAACTGGTAGTGGGCGTGATTGTCTAAAGACAATCCAAATGCTCAAGCCAATATTCTACTATGGGCAGTCCAATCAGGGGCGTAGCTAGGTAACCAAAGGCGCTGGGGGTTTAGACAAAACCCACTTTCTGTTAGCGTTCAACTTCAACTCTTAGTTTGTGGCTCCCGTGAAGAATGATGATTCTCCAACTCCGCCAATGTCCCGTAGATAGACTGTCAAACGCAAGGTTGTTGTACGGTAATTCTGTATAAATATTAAAATGTTATATTTTGTTATTGTTTATTATTTAATTCTGTAATGAAATTGTATGAAAATGACATTGACAATGACATTAGCTTGAGAGAAATGAGGGCCCCCTGAGCTTGAGGGCTCCGGTGCATGGCACCACCTAGACCTGCGATAGCTATGCCACTGAGTTCAATTGTTATTGTCTAATAACTTTAATATACCAAGTTGTTTACTTATATTTTTAACCCCCGACGCAAAAAGAGGGGTGTTATAAGTTTAACGTGTGTATGTGTCTGCTGTGCCATCGTAGCTCACAAACGGCTGAACCGTTCTTCTTTAGCCACTTCTGGACATAGGCCTCTCCCAATTTCCTTCACGACGTGATCTTCTGCTTTTAGCATCCAGTCGTGGATGCAGTTCCTAGGAAGTCAACTACCACAACACCACCGATGAAGTGACGTTATTTTATTTATATTACACGGGAATTACTCACGTAAGATTAAGCCGGTCACTCCGACTATAGTTTCAACCGCATTAGGCAGTCTTATCGGGACTGTCATTTGTCTTTTCGGGTTTTGATGTCATTTGTTGGTGGATTATAAAACTGCACCTATCAATAATTAATAGCGTCTACAGGTAACTACACAGGAGTCAGGGAGATATACTTACAGTCAGTAGGGCATAATTCTTGTTTGTAACGAGGTCATTCTTCAGTTTTGATACATACTTAATAAAAGACTTCAGGTCTTCATCGTTCTAAAATGGAAAAAAAATATATAAAATAAGTATTATTGTTTACAAAACTAACATCACGCTTAGCTATTGAAGAGTTCTACTATGCACCTCCCGGCTCTATCAGACCCTAGTCACCAAGTGTAATGTATGGAATGGGACTCTTCAAAAGAAATCTTACTGTTTTAGTAGCCATTGAAGAGATTCCACTATCCTGGTTTCATCATCAAATCAGTTCAATAGTATCAATGAGTAATGCCAATCATAGATCCGTACTCAATGATTTGGGTCGTCATTTATGATACGTAATGCCCAAGAATGGAACTCAGTGCCGTCCTCCTTGTTTCCTGAGAACTACAATCTAGGCATCTTCAAGGCTACAGTGAATAGATTTCTTCTAGAATCTGTGTTCCATCCTCGGCCACACCGTCGCTTACCATTAGGCGAGTTGGTGGCCAAAAGTAGATCTAATCTATTATAAAATAAAAAATATTTTTAATTGTCCATTCCAATTTCAATCCGGATTACATAATTATACAAAAGTCTCACTAATCCGGCACGTTCGCACTCCGGCACTTTACATTTTTACTTTACGGAGCTCGCTCTCTCTCTCTCTGCCCTGGGTCAAAAGTAAAAAGTAAAAACAAAAGGTACCTACAACAAATTTTTTTTTAAACGTATTTTGTATTTGCTCTAGTATTTGTATAAAAACGGTATAGTATAAAAACGGTAATGTGAAAAAGAAGTGTCAAACTTGGCATGATTATTAATACACAATCTTAAAGTAAAATAATAAATCTGGTCAAGTGCCAGTTGGTGACAAATTTCTGTTCATCACTGGTTCTCGTACGGTCACCGGGACGCGGTCGGTACTTGGATGTGTGACTAGACGTGCTTTTTTGTACTTAATCAGTTTATATTTTATGTGGCGGTACGGAACCCTCAGTACGCGAGCCTGATTCGCACTTAGCCAGTTTTTTTTTTTAATTCACTGTCAGTGATTTTACATCTTAATTTTTTTATGAGCGAGCGAGACCCGCAGTGTAAGTTCCGTCCTTTATCGATCGCCAAATTTGACAGTTGTTGTCAAATTCGATAAAATGCCATTTGTTCAGTACGCTTAGTCCCAGATTTGATAGTTTACGAAAACTTTTTTCGTTTACGTATTGTTCCATACATTTTAGTAAAGCGCCTCTATCGGAAACGTGGAAGAACTAAATTTGGCAGTTATGGGCGGTATAGATTGCTTCACTCTACTACGAAAAAAGTTTTCGAATACCTTTTAGCCCAGCAATGTATGGAACAAGACGAAAACGAAAAAAGTTTTCGTAAACTATCAAATCTGAGACTAAGGGCAAAGACTTGCTATGATCGATTCTATGGCATTTTATCGAATTTGACGATTGATAAAGAACGGTACTTGAACTGCCGGTCTGGTAGTCCTTTCTGCATTCTAAGTAAATAAAGGTATTCTAAAAAATCTGTGACTAAACGACAGGGCGGAACTTGATCTTTGATCATGTGGAATCTCGCGATTCTCCAAACTTTTATCGCGGAAAATCCGAGAGCGAAGCAGCAATATGCGTCTAGTAGACAATAAAATACTTACTGCGCCACAAGAACTTTTTATTTTGGTTCCGTCTCTCGAACAATAATCTATCACCTTCGTCAATATAATTGGCAACCTCTCCTTCAATGAGTAATATGCGAAACTCCTGTAACAAAGTATAAAATTAATTGCTTATTTTTACCATAGTGCCCCAGAAAGGGTCTTGGAATATAGGTTAGAATAACTCTAAGGAAAGGGTATTGTTTATCAGGAAACTGACTCGATATTAGCTAAATAATTATCAATTTAAAATACAGACTTCAAAATTAGTAAATACGCAAATAAATTTACGTGGATGTTTTTTTTTTTTTTAGTTATTTTGATTTCAAACCAAACGACTGAACCAATTTAGATGAAATGGAACCAATCTGAAAGTATATCCATTCAAATAAAAAAAGAATTTTCTAAATCGGTATAATGACGGTATAATGAAACAATAAATGACGGAGATCAATGGTCATCAGAATTTAAAATAAAAAAACACCCGAAATGAGAACCCTTCCTTTTTTAAGTCGGTTGAAAACGCGCAAAAAGACTTTCGTAACGACTTTTGTCTCGCAACCTCTGCCATCCTTGTCGCACCGCCATCGTAACTGCAAATCGGCTTATTCAGCCACGAACGACTATGTTATTTCAGGCTCTCCCTGAATCATCTCTTGTAGACGGAAACAGGATGATGATGATGTAAGTGTATCCTGATAAATTAAACACAAGTTCCAAAACCATGACGTGGACAGTTAGGAATACATACTTACACGAAAGATGGCAAAATAAAAATTATCGCCCGAACAGGGACTTGAACCCTGGACCCTTGGATTAAAAGTCCAATGCTCTACCGACTGAGCTATCCGGGCTATACTAATAAAGTTAAAATTAGCGTGCTGTTGCGTGAGAAATGCGATTACGACTTACGCTATAACATTCAGTAATGTAATACCTACTTACAATAAATTATCTTTTATAAAACCTCAAATCACAAACATATATTAATATGCCACAACAAAGAACAAAATAATATTTTACACGGATTTTGAAGTCGGCGAGAACTATATTTTATTATCAAACTTGGATTTATAAAAAAAAATGGTATTCCCACCCGACTTCAAAATCCGTGTAAAAATATTATTTTTACTTTGTAGTGGCATATTAGCTTAGAATAATTCGTGTTTTGTGGTTTTGTCAAGTAGTTTTTTTTTTTAGTGAAACACCTATACACCTATGGTAATGCATTGCTTACTTTGATTATTCAAAGATTGCTTAAAACCATTTACTAACTCTGTTCGGGGCGCACTACTAGTTTATTTGTAGATACGATTACACATCCATGCATGAATACCTCCTTGCTTTGACTTGAATAAAAGACAAAACAAAAGTACTGTAGTGATTTGTTATCGCGAAATTCGTAGGCGCTCTAGCAAAAATCCATAATAATAATAATATTATTTGGAACCCTAATTAATGAACTTTTTGTGGGACCACCTCGCGGGTTTCTTCTACATGATAAAAAAGGGGTTGTTTGTAAAGTCGGTTTACGGACGATAATTTTACGTGATAACGCTTAGGCCGATCGTGCCTCGATATCGCTTGTTCCGCGCTCTCGCTTGCACGCGCAGCTCAGGCGGAAAAAAAAAACAAAACAACAAACAAACACAAATTACGTAACAAATTTTCGTGCGTGCAGCCAGCGTTCATCGATTTATAAGACATTATCACGTCAAAACAAAAACACTCAAATTGGTGTACAGGTGCCGGCTTAATCGCTGTACATACAAAATAAAATAAAAAATGGGCGATTTAAGAAGCTTCCTCTTTTTTCGAAGTCAGGTTAAAAATAATTTTTTTTAAATGTAAATTGAGAAAGCAACTTTGAAAATGGCCTTCAACACAGTAATATTATAAATTCAAAAGTTTGTGTGTTGTAGTTTATATTGTACTAGCTGTGCCCTGCAGTTTACCCTGTAGTTAGATAAAGGAAACTATATTTTTTTTAATGAGATACCTTCATTCTGTTTATTTAATGAGGTTACAGAACCTTAGAACAGATATGATCTATACACTGTTCACATGTCCCGGATAAGCACCTTTTTGTTTTCAAATAGATAACATAATAACCTATCAGGCTATCACACTTTACACTAGATTTGTACTATTATGTATTCTGTGACTAGGGTTGCATTCTAAACCATAAAGCAATTTGTCGAGATATATTCTACGCATTAATTTTGGGTTCAGAACTGATTATAAGGGGGTAATATCCAATGTTGCTGACCACATATATGTAATCACAATGCAGATTCCGGGCTGGGCGCAATCAACGTGATTTTTACACTTCACCAAATTCAGGAAAATTATAATTAAAATTAAAAAATAATTTCACGAGAAAATTGCAGTATTAAGTACTAGTCTTTAACAGCAGACCCGATCCATTTGACATGTACAGAGGCGTGCAGCAGGGCTGTGTCATGGTGCCTTTTCTGTTTGATATATTCATCTCGTTGTTTTTAAATGCTGTATTTGACAATGACTAACAGGGTATTTATGGACAATCACACATGGACTGATGGTAACCTATACAATATTTCCCTTTTAACAACAGCATTATCACAGGATCTATGCTGACAGTCTACTATTCACCGAAGAGGTTTATTTTCTTGCAATGTCTCCCGCAAGCTTTAGACCTTGATGGATATACATATACAATGTATATTCTCATATGCATGTTACTTGTTATCCTTGTCAATAAATGGCAAAAAACCCGTGATACTTGCCCAAGAGTACGCGGAAAAACAAGTAATTTTGCTGGAAGGCACCCGCTGGACGAAGTTTTGGATCAACTGTCAATATATAATTATAGGCCCTTCTTGAGGAGACACTTCCCCCAGTTCCCCCACCATCCTTTCTTGCCAGAGATGGTAGGTTGTTTTCATATTGTTTTTTTTTATTGTGATAAAACTATCAACAAGTAGAAGTTATATTAGAAGAAAAACAAAATACCCGACAGCAAAATGTAGTTATGACACTGGGTATGAAGATGAATGTAATAACACCTCGCACAACTAAAATCCGATCAAGCTGTTTAGGCTATAGGGGGTAATTATATATATTAATTAGATATTTGAAAAAGCCTTTTTTATACACTCTGGGGCAAGAAGCCCTGTCTAAATTGTCAATGACTTAGAACCTAACCTAACCTACTTATGTACGAATGCCCTGTGTAAATCTATGGATGGACTCACGTCAGAAGCGCTTGCAGTCTCCCTGAGTGAAGCTTCCCCATACTCTGCCTTCGTTTCTCTATGGAGGTTGCTTCCCTTCGCTCTGCCTCGAATGGCTTGCTTCACTGCAGACCTCCCTTGAGCTTCTGGGGCCCGCACTTTTTATATAAAATTTAGGGGTAGGGACCACAAGACTAGGTGCATCGGGTGCTATGCGACTCATTTCAAACTAATCTATCTGTCACTGAATTTGGACATGCAACACTGCAGAAAGTAAGGATAACTACGAGGCTTAGGATGAAAACAAAATGACCGATTATGTTCCATTCCTCCAAATTATAACAATAAAAAGCAGAAAAAAATAAAATCACAATTTTGTATGAATATCAAGAAATTATAAAATGTATTTTTTCAAAAATGCGGTCTCCGGCTAGAACAAATTGCAGGGGAATGTATGTCCATCACCAACTCGTTTCAAAGAGCAAAATTTTTTCTTGCCTACATTAATATAATATTAACATAAATAAATAGGGATGGCATCGTAATAATATTAATAGTCTTAAAAACATCTCTGAGATGTCCGTTTCCTGAGACCATAGACTGCTTATACTGCCCTTTAAAAAAACATAAAAAGAGCCATCCACCCTGCCCCACAGTAGTATACCATAAGACATAAACCTGTTGAAATAGCTGAAGTATACCAGCCGAACCGTGCCTTTGTCAGTGAGCTGATAGATTTTTCGAACCGTATAGGCAGCAGAACTACGTCTATTCGAGAGGGTAGAGATTGTGCGGGTTCCACTGCAGTTTGGAATCTACTGTCAGACTCAAGAAAACAGTAGAGTCCTGACATCCAAACTTTCCCCATTTATACACAGACTTGGACACCGCGCAGAGAAACAGAAACTAACATTTATACATTATGGCCTTTTTTGCATTAAGCATCAGGTTGTTTGCACCAAACCAAAAATATTGTATCTAAAGCCAGCTTAACTTTTTTGTGACAGGCTATGGGTTTATGGTGGGTAAACAGGAAAATTATCTGTATACTGTCAATAATTCTGATTGTGAAAGCTGGGTGAAATTCCACTCAGATTTTACCAGGGTTAACTTTTAGTTGAAATTTTGATATGAAACATCTATTATTATTACGGAAGCATTCCATATCACCAGTTGAAAATTATAATGTAATGAAATAAAATTGTACATACTTCTTGAACGTTCCTTGTAGTTGCAAATTAATGGGTGTACCAGTATCCAGGAATGGTGGTAAAGTAGGAGGCTTTATAAATGGGCCTCCAAAAATAAACTCTGGCTTGACCTGCCAGTCCAGCTCTGGTTCTGCTGGCACTGGGGAGGTGTTTGAAGTTTTAGAAGTTACGGAGGCGGATTTGGAACCCATTTTTTGTTGTTTTTATACTAATTTGATTTAATATGAATCCATGGATGTTTGGTCGTCCGACCTCCTGGATTTCGCTTTGCAAGTTGCACTGACTGACTGCACTGCACGTACGGACGGAACGCAGAACGCACACACACGGTTTTGTAAGTTTTCAGTTTTGTTGATGTTTTATTTGACTTCACTTAATTTCACGCCATGTTCGACTTTGACGTTGCATTTATTTTGATTGTTAAAATATTGTCACGCAAACAGATAAAAAAAAAGTTTTTGACCATGGACACACTATCTTTCAGTTAAAATAATAATAAGATTTATGGAGTATTTAAGTCACACGAGTCATACTCACAGTCAAAGTTAAGAAAAAATAGTCACAGTAAATTCCAAATCATGCCCTGGTAATTGGTGGAGACTTTACCACAGGATAATGTGGAGTTTTGTTAAAGTCATGATTATACATCTTTCTCCTCATTTTATCACTTGCTTATACTCGAGCATGTTCAAAAACACCACGTGCCAAGTTCTAAGGTTTCACCTATGGCGGAAATTCAAATTTCAAACAGTTTTTTTGTCCTTGTAGCTAGGCTGGGTATTTAACAATAATCCACTGATATTACACATTTACACTTGAAATAACACAGGTTTAAGAAAATAATACAATGAGGCGTCATGTTTTTTCTCGTTGGCGCCAAAATTAGAAGTTTTTTTGCAATTATTTTCACGACCATGGCTACAGAGCCTTCATTCGTAATATAAACAGGTTTACATAGTATTAAATAACATCAAACAAGGTCATAGTCACAGTCGGAGTTAAGAAAAGTATGTCACGGTCAAGTCAAATTCATGCTCCAGTAAAGTGGTGGAGTCTTTACAAGAGACCTCTATAGAGTTTGAAAACAACACGAAAAGACGTCATGTTCTCCACGTTATATTACTTACCCATACTCGAGCATATTATTATATCGAGCATAAATAATCCAAAATTTTTACATATTAACGCTCGAAAATACACAAGTTTAGGAAAATAATACGAAAGACATGTTTTTTCCACGTTGGCGCCAAAACTTCTAGTTCATGTTTTTTTTTTTTTTTGGGTTTTTGCTCTGGCTACACTCCTATCTCATTTTTGTCAAGAGCGCTGCCAGCTTGATGTCAGATATTTGGGCCAAGTAGACTTTGAAAAAAGGCTAGATTAGTTTTTTCAGTGAAAAAATAAAAAACCTACGTTGTATCTACCTACCGTATTGGTGAAGGAAATTTTAACCACAACAAGAAAGTACCTATATAGATACGTAATAATGTCTTTTACTCACATGCCAAAACTTCCGCACATCACAACATTCATTGGAGACACTATTTTCATAACCGGTAGATTTTCTGTATCTACGGGCCAATCAAAGGCTTTTCTGGACATTTTGAAGTAAAATAAAATAAGGTAAATGTACGTAACACAACTATTAACGTAGTAATGACTAAAACTCGTACGTACACAACGCTGTGCTACTAATCCTCGGGTTGTATGGCCGTGAAGAAAAACTATAAATAGAAGATATTTGGCCTACATTTGAGTTTTATTTTCTCTTCCGATTTTTTACTAGTAAAAATACTACAACTTTGCAACATGCTTGGTACAAGCTTTATGTATGCATTATTATAACATGTACATATTTATTAACAGGTATGGCTTTAAAGTAGGTGAGAATAAGAAGCACCTATGTTTAGGTAAGTAGGTACTTGTTGTATGTAACAAGCAATTAAATTATTAAAAAATATAACCGGACTGTAGGTATTGTATAAATAGCTGTAGGTAGGCAACTGAAAAGTAACGGCGGCGCGCTGCGTAAGTACCTATCTATCTATACCTACTCGTAGTGGATACAGAGCTCTTTCATACAGTTTTATGTTGTAAACTATTGAATATTTCATAATAATGTTATACATTTTTAAAAAGCCGAGTGAGCTCTACATAATGATGGATGAATAATATTGACATATTTAGCAAATTGTATTTCCAATGTCCAGCAGTGGACATCCTATGGCAGAAATTACGATGATTATGATGATGATGATGCTAAGACGACTACGTTTTATGGGAATACATCTTTGATTGCCAACACTGGTGGTGGTTTTTATGTCAATAAAATGGTTAGGTATGAGTAATTAAAATACTTTATTACAAATTAACTAATGCACAACATTAAAACTTAATAGTTAAAACATGCGAGTACTTAGTGTACAATCTAATAAGCTTCCATATAAATGAAAATGTTGCAATTAATAGCAAATTAAATAATAAAAATGAACAATTAAATTATTTTGCACTTATTATATGCAGTTTTTCGAACAATCATTATCAATTCTAAACAGTCGTACTAAGTAACATAAATTCCTGTTTTTTTTTAAATATTTTTTTAGAAAAAGCAATCCGAACTTCTTGGGGCAACACGGGTTAACCTGTCGGTTGCCTAGCGATCATAGATGAGCGACTGACATAAACGTTTCTCAATAAAATAATTCCTATTACCTATTTAGTACCAACATTTAAAACACAATGTGCATGGTTGCAATCAATTAATAAAAACTGCAAGACATTAGGAATTTTGTTGATTTGTATTTTAATTGTAAACGCTTACCTATAGGATAGACAAAGGTACTTTTGTCAATGCTTATAGCAATGCACAGCAACTAGATGTTTTCGCCTAATTTATACATAACTGAAATTTGTTGAGTAAGTCCACTCTGCCCCACCAAGCTGTCCCACTGGCGAGTCAGAATGGAAGAGTAAAAAAGCACTGTGTAGTGCTAATTATTTTGGTGAGTAACATTACACTTATAAGCTGCAGACTTTTCCCCACTATCTTCCAGGTCTGTCAATGATGTATTTAGTAGAAAGAAATGTTTTTAAATATAATTGTAAAAAAAAAAAACTTTTCCTTAAAAACAGACTTACTTTTAATCCGAAATTGGCAAAACATGTGTACAAAAAAAGAAATTCCTTTATTAAAAAAAATACACCGTTTCAAGTAGAAAGCATAACAAACTTTTATAAGATAATCTCACATTGTTTTTTATGTACCTAACGCAATTTTAAGTAGATTTCTATTGAAGTTAAGATACAGATAATGTACTTATGAATTTTGTTAGATTCATAACATTTGTCACTTAGATACATAACAACACATTAATCATTATAAAAAAATAGTACAATGTTTTATGCATGTACAAAGTTGTAAATTATGTACGAGATAAATAATGTATTGGAATTTACATGACACAACAAACATGTTTACGCACATATTGCAGTTCTATCTAGTGCATAACTGAACCCCAATAAATAAAAGGTGCCTTACGCCTAGCTGTTTTAAGCAATCCAGTTTAGGTGATAAAAAAAATCCTCACGACCACAAACCGTATCTAGGCGCGTTAAGGTTCATGTTCTCGTGATTTTCCTAACTGCGCTGTTTTAACGTTACTTTAAGACCACGTAAGGAGTTGGACGTAAAGCCCAAGGTATTAATTATAAACATAATAAAATATGGGGCCTTAGAAATAGAAAAAAAAAACTCATAGCGAGCACAGAGGCGCGCTGCATACCTTAATAAATAAAACATAAAGGGCCTCCTAAATAGAAAAAAAATCTTAGATGGTACTTAATTAACTAAAAGTCTGTAATTAGCGAGCACAGAGGCGCGCCATTGAACTAGGTATAGTCAAATACAAATTATTTAATAGTTACAAAAGAGAGATTCAAGTCAGTATAACGAATCTTTTCAATATGTTTTTTGGAGAAATAATTATATCATTTTAGAAGGTTAATTGAATAGTTGGTAACATTGTCAAAGCCATTAAATTCTGAATTCTACGCAGGGATTTATTTAACAACATATAAAACAGAAAAGTTAAGTGATTTGCGATTTTCCAATGGACCAAAAATGTTCATATGTCATAAAGCCATAAAAACATTTTTTATGTTCATGTTTCAATATCTTATGTGTCAAAATGACATTATTTTAACTCAATAATATTATACCAATCAATAAAATATACATTTGGTCAAAATTCTATTATAATAAAAAACTAGGTACCTATACCTAATATGGTATAAAACATGTTTAGAATAAAATTAAGTAGTACTTAGTATCTATGTACTCAGTCAATACTTAAAAAAAACTATTGATGTACTTCATGCCCATCAGTCATAATGATAAGTACATAATTAATAACATTATATACTTATTTTGTATATATATATTACTCGGACATTACTTACGTTTAAAACTAACGCATTATCGCGTACTATTATTACGATTATTGAATTCACTAATTTTTAATAAAATGTGTGAAAACCACGTCAGTCAACTAAAGATTCCTCCTTCTTCCCACGTCAATCTTTCCTACTGTAAGTCCTTTACTTTTCTAGCTGTCCTACTGTGGAATGCGCTGCCTGCTTTTATCAGGCAGGCCAAATCTATTTCTAGTTTTAAGAATCAAATTTATACACATTATTTTAGTTTATGTTAATTGGTACTGTTATGTATTTATTCTATTCATAATATTTAAAGTATGTATGTAGTATTGTGTATTTATTGTATATATAAATGTAGGGATATATAAATTTATTTAGGTTTATTTTAAGTACACCACCGACCGTTTTTCAATTTCTTTAGTCCTGTCCATGCAAAGGTTGCCTGGAAGAAATCGCTTAAGGCGATAAGGCCGCCCATTATACTGCCGTATATTTGTTTTTTATGTTAGTTTAAGTTTCATTTGTATTTTCGGTGTGTAATAAAGAAATATTGTATTGTATTGTATTGTCAGTTGCCATAATAAAATTATATACTTAGTACACACAGAATACCAATATTATAATTAGTGTATTAAAAATGATTGTGTATGAATAATAATACTGAACTAATATTTTTCCGTTTAGGACTCATTATAGGTACAGTACACATACAAGCAATATTTTTCTCAAGAACATGGGTTTTTAAAATTGTCAAAAAAGTAATCTGGATTTCTCTTTCGTCTAATCTATTATTGTCAAACTATTTACATCTTAACTACAATGTTCATTAGTCAAACATAGAATAATATGTAAAAAAATATGTATTAAAAAAAGTCTTAACTAATTATTTAATCTGCTTAGGATTACTTATTTATTATTTATCTAAAGGCAATAAAAAAACCAGTCAAGAATATGGTAACTAAATCAAAAATGTCAAAAACTTATCATGATTTCTTAAGTGTTCGATTTTTTTACGTTTATTGTCAAATTATTAAAAGTAAAAACTTATGATTTCTGTTGTCTTTGTTGTCAAATTATTAATTACAAACTTGCTCTATATAATAATGTTAGGGTCGATTATAGTCATAAAAGTTATCATGATTTCTTGAGTGTTCCTAAACTCATATTGTCAAATTATACATTATTAGTCATACGATGACTGCTTCCAGGCTTAAAAAGTCATGATTGCTGTTGTCTTTGTTGTCAATTTATTAATTACAAACTTGTTCTTATAATAATGTTAGGGTAGATTATGGTCATAAAAGTTATCATGATTTCTCTTTTCTTTGTTGTCAAATTATTAATTACAAACTTTCTCTAATAATAATGTTAGGGTAGATTATAGCTAGTATATTTATCTATGATTATAGTCAAAAAAGTTATCATGTTTTTTTTTTTTTTTTTTTGTCAAATTATTAATTACAAACTTGCTCTTTACAATAATATTAAGGTAAATTATAGTAATAAGGTGCCTGCCTCTATGGCCAAAAAGGAATCATGATTTGTGTTTTCTTTGATTTTATTATTTTTAAATTATGAATTATAAGTCTTATTGTCTCTGGACGCAAAAATTTCCAGCAAACTGATACTGTGTCAGCCAGGGAAAAACGGCTATGGCAGATATTTTTTTTTATCTCTTATAGACTACATTAAAATATACTTAGTATTTTAGAACACGAACTTACATAGAAATAGCATCTTTTAGAGATCATAATTTAAGTGCGAAGCCGAGGCGGGACGCTATTTATATTAAACCTTCTGTGAAAATTTATCTAACTGATGGTGAAAACCACATAAAAATCCGTTGCGTGGTTTAGGAGTTAGTGGTTATACAGACAGACAGACAGACGCGGAAACAAACTTTAATTTATACTATGTAGAGATGCAATAAGTATGAGTATGTTGCCGTACTGTCTACACTGTGTATTGCTAGAACATTCTTAATTTCAATTTTTTTACTACGGCTATATACGTACCGGCTATGACTATATAGCCGTCTATGTCCCTAGGTATATGTTTGGTTAGAATTGTGACAATTCGTTTTCTGTGATGGTTGTCAGGACTGACGGTTTTTCTGACAGTATAGTGGTTTTGTATGAACCTTTTCACTGTCTCTCAAATACAGCACCGTGCCGGATCGTTTTTAAGAACTATTATTTACTAATATAATTGAGGTATTAAATGTTAATTACAAGGCACATTTTTAAGAATATGACAAAAATTAAATTGTCAGTTTTTTATAATATCATATGACTAAAATAAAATACTCTTTGAGCATTTTTGACACACATGGGAATGACAACCTTAAGAGATCAGTAATGTTTACAAAACAAATTTAAAAACTAACATATTTTTTAAGGTAATCGAGATTATAACTATTGTTCAATACAAGGCACATTTGTAATGATCATAAATCATTTTAAGTTTAACTTTGTAAACTATGTCTACATAATTATATATTTTCGTAATTTATAAATTACTGTCCCATGTAAAACACCCTAATTAAAAAAAACAATAATTTCGTCGTAGATTATCTAATGGCTGTCTTAGAATAAAACAAAATTACATTGTAGCTGATTCTGTTATACTATTCTGCATTTGTCAGCTTTAAGTGGTGTTGGCCTTGTCTAATTAAATCAAATACATAATAAAACTGAAACTGACAAATATGTCGATAATGGTACAACATAATTGTCATATAAAAAGTACAATGTTTAAAAACAATTATGTCATAATTATAATTTGTTAAATGACCACAAAGCAGGTCGATTTATTAATTTAGACCTGATACCAGACCAGCACTCATATAGAGTCAGAGAATTTGGGCACTATGGCGCGACAATGAATACGCATTCAATAGTTTCTGTCTCTCTCGCGCGTAGGCAGCTAGGCACCCTGATGAGTGGGACAAAAATATATTAGTATTATGCGTAGATATAATGTTTATCGCTAAAGACCAAAGACTGGCTACGTAGTAGCTCAACTCTGTGCTAAAGACGCTAAACTGCATTTGTAATAATCGCGATTTATATGTACTGCATGTTACATTTAATTATGAACATTATTCCGCAGGCATAGGCTTGAACAAGACAATAAAGAGCATGCATGATAGCACAGAACAGGGGTACTTATCCGAAAGGAGGTCATTGTACTCATCAGCATGAACATATTATAAGATGGGACTAATCCAGAAAAAAACTGCTATTTTACAGAAAAATTACATCCAATAAAAAAAAAGGATGGAACATAATAATAGTTTTACAACCACCATTCTGTTTATCCCTGTGTTTTACAACAATTCGGTTAATCACATTGCATATTAATTGTTACGCTACAGTGTGTAATAAGCTAAGCAGTCAATAAAACTGATATAATAACCCAATGTTAGTGGACCCTTGTTTAGTTTAAAACATCTTAATAGTTAGGTCAATAATATTATGTTATTTTATAGGACATTGCAGCCGCAGGCAATCAAGGTGTTAATAGACGAATGGGGAAAAATGTAGCGGAGGCTCATATATTATAGCGTATCGATCATAGTGTAGCGTTATATAAATTTTTCCTTTATAGACTCACTATATAAGCAAAATTTATAAAACTCATCTTTAGCTGTTACTAAGCTAAAAAGCAGTCGATAAACACTGGACCTCTCATGTCAGTTAACTGGTTTCTAGATTACATACAGCTGAATTATGTGATAATATTATTGTGAATCTTATTCCACAAGCAGAAGATTATTAGGTTATTTTATTCGTGCATGTAAAACATGTTAGTGATGTTATTTTCAACTCTATTCTGAAGACATAAATATACAAGTTGTTTGAGTGTCGTTTATAAACGAGACACGTTATGTCAGGTACACACCAAATGAACAAACGTGAATAACAGCTGTAGAAAACCAGTTTGTATAGTTGCTTGTGCACCAGAATTGGGCTCGTATTTAGTGTAAACGGAAGACTGTCTAGTAATTTAATTTTTTGCTCTCCTATGTTCGTTTGGTCTGTACCCAGCACAGCATTACAAGAAAGCACACAGACAGTTGCAATTTGTAAAGACGCCGATATACCTGAGCATTCATGTGTAATGAGCACTCGCAAACGCTAGCAAATGCAAAACAATAAAACATAGACAAAATTTCTCATTCTGTTCATCAGAATTTAAAATCAGTAAATGCTCATGTTTTTCTAGCATGAGTGCTTAGGTATCGACGCCATTTTGTACCTTATTCCCTAGGCATAGCGTGCACAAGTTAAAATCTACGCCTACCGTCGCTCTTGATTCGAGTGTTCTTCAGCGTGACGGTGGTAGACTGCAGTGGCTTACCGTTATTGCTGTTGCGGAGAACTGGGCAGTAACTTCTGTGAACAGGGTAAACGGCATATTAACGGCTTAGTAGTCTCGCTCTAAGCAAAAAGTGTTGTAGCTCGTTGCAGGCGATGCGCAGTACTCGCGTGAGTTTACTGCGCATCGTCTTTAACGGCCTATATATAGTCGATTCTCAAGTGCCATTTGACAAACTATGCTAGCCGTTTAGCTATACTGGACCAATTGGTGCAAGGTATGGCAACACCTTAATTTGCAATGTAAGATATTATTATCTCCACTCTTTAAATTTAAACAATCTCACCATCTTTTCTCTCACTGTTGATGGCAAAATTTCCCCAACACCCAAAAGGGCTGTAGCCAACTAACAAAAAGGGCTTAGTAATAAGTTCCAAAAAATTAATAAAGTTTAGCAAAAAAATATTTAAACAGTGGGGCGCCAGATAGTTCAGGCTTAAAAAACATGGCGTCTCATAGTGTTATTTTCCTAAACTTGTATGATTTCGAATGATAATGTATAATAATGGTGGATTATACTTTAGAGTGTGTACTATAATCATACCAAGTTTGACGCTTGTACGTATTACAGTTTTTACATTAGAGCTGATACAAAAATCATCATCATCAACCATTTTCCACCTACTGCTGGGTATAGGTCTCCTCTTCAGCGCACCATCATTTGTCTCGTCAAGTCTTGTCCACTGCTTTCCTGCTGTCTATACAAAAATACGTTAAAAAATACGTTTGTTGTGTGTGTCAGTTTTTACTTTTAGACTTTTTTGTTATTTCTCAGTTAATTCGCCGTAACATAACATATTCTGCGAAAATTTCAACTGATGAACTGACTATCTATTACGGTTCGAAATATAAAGTGTTAATAGGTAGTGAATAACTAAAGTAAATTCATTTCCGTTAACAAAATTATTATGGTTAAGTATTATAATAAAAGTCAGGGACCATGGTGCACATGGAGTTAAATTTTAAATTAAAAAAATATATTATACTAGCTGTTCCCCGCGGCTTCGCTCACGTAGTATTGAAATCTACTTTACTACCTCCCGTCTTTTTAGTTTCAGTCTCGCATCCATCCTGTAATCCACTCTACTCCTGTTCTGCTCTTTCCGCTCCAGACCCGAATCCGTCCCGAAATCTACTCTTCTTCCGCCCCATCCTTACTGCACCAGTCCGGCATTTGTCCCATAATCTTCTCTAATAATACAGTCCCACCCTTTCCGATCCAAATCGGCATCCGTCCCGTAATCCACTTTACTCCCTTTCCGCCTTTTTGCAATCCAGCCCCGCATCCGTACCGTAATAACTTCCGTAACTTTTCTGTATTTTTAATCCAATCTACTTCAGTCCCACTCTTTCCGATCTAGTCCCGCAGCCGTCCGCTCCACTCCACTCCCATA
Source organism: Agriopis marginaria (assembly GCA_932305915.1). Lineage (NCBI taxonomy): Eukaryota > Metazoa > Arthropoda > Insecta > Lepidoptera > Geometridae > Agriopis > Agriopis marginaria. The sequence goes on along the minus strand of OW029919.1, from coordinate 12,903,398 downwards.
CCGTAATCCAATATACTCCTATCGCGCCCTTTTCGCTAATAGTCCCGCATCTGTTCTGTAATACACTCTAGTTTAGTCCCGCCCTTTCCACCTGAATGGTATGCCTACTTTTATAGTATTTTTTAGCACAAAACTATAGTTTTTATCTATGTAAAACTAAAAACATTAGTGATTAGACCGACTTCATAGTTAGTAAAATACGCATTTCGTGTCAGGCTCGCGCATTAAGGGTTCCTTACCACCACAAAATACAACCATCAGTTATTGTCTGAAATAGTCGAAGTAATTGCGACGCAGTCACATATTTAATTCTTTGCTACAGTGACGCTCGAGTATAACACAATTATAACTAACAAAAGTTTGTCACCGACTCGCACTTGACCATTATTTATTATTTGTTGTTAGACTATAGAGTGTGTAGTATAATCATGCCAAGTTTGACGCTTGTACGTATTATCATTTATACATTAGAGCTATTAAAAAAATTAGTAAATAAATACGTTTGTTGTATGGGGGTTGGAGACCCCCTTTCACTTATTGACTTTATTATTATTATATTTCCAAGTTGATCCGCCGTAACGTTACATATTCTGTGAAAATTTTAACTGTCTATCTATTACAGTTCGAAAAATACAGTCCGTTATAAGGTACGACAGACAGATAGACAGAGTAGGCTTAGTAATAGGGTCCCGTTTAACACCCTTTGGGTACGGAACCCTAAAAACCACGTAACTGAGAACCTTTTTTAAAGTCGGTTAATAATACCTGTGACACCGCTCCACCGCAGCACACCATTGTTGATGGTAGTCTGGAAGAGGTCGCTCATAGACATAAGGCCGTTTTTTTTTGTTCCCGTATTTAATGCAATCTTTTTGTAATATCTTTTTTATGGTGTTGATAATGATTATTTTATTATATTACCTACTAACCACATAATAATGTGCAGTATGAAGGCGCCGCGCGGATTATTATGGTCGCGTTATTTTAATTTTACATTATCTCATGATAATGTAAAATGACTAATGCCATGTAAACGGCAAAATTTATCTACATTAAGTACTCCTGATAATAAATTCATTTATTTTTGTAAAGATTCATAAATTAGATTACAAAACTGCGTCTAAACATGACCTTATAATTTTAATTTTTATTCTGAACACAATAACCGGTTATTATCGTTATTGTGGTTTTCTTATAAGAGTTAGATATATGCTACCGCGGACTTTTTTTTTAAACTACTTAAGAACTACATTTTTGTCAAACATAGTACTCACTTATCTCAAACCGTTAGATCAGCGTACGCCGAAAAAGATGCCAATCAGCTAATTTTTCTCCGACATGTTTTACTAATACGGTTATTTAGTGTAGAAAACTAAACTTTATCATTATAAAACATAGCCTATGGCACTCAGGAATAGTGTAGCTTTCTATTAGTGAAAGAATTTTTAAAATCGGATGAGTAGTTTCGGAGTTAAAACAGAACAAACAAACTTACAAACTTTACCTCTTTATAATATTAGTGTAGATAGGTAGGACAGACGGACGGACAGATAGACAGACTGACAGACATCGTAGGCATCATACATTAGTAATAGGCTTCCGTTTTTACCCTTTGGGTAGGGCACCCTATAAATACAGTCGAATTGAAAACCCCCTCTTCTTTTGAAGGCGGTTAAAAATACTTGACACTGGCAAATGCACAAGATGTGCGTAACCAAAATCCGCTAAGAGGAAGAATAAAAAAATAAAAACGGCCAAGTGCAAGTCGGGCTCGCACACTGAGGGTTCCGTACCACCACAAAATATAATAATTATCAATTAAAAAAACCGACTTCAAAATTAGTTAAAAATGGCATTACGATTTGGTGAAAGAAAATTATCTCTTTGGAGTTTATGTACGGATTTTCATACCACTGGCTTATCGGTGAAGGAAAACATCGTGAGGAAACCTGCATACGTACGGAGAAGAAACTCAATGGCGTATGTGAATCCACCAACCCGCAACTGGGCCAGCGTGGTGGATATGGGTCAATCACCCTTTCGGGGGTAGGCTAAAAAGTCCTGCAGTGGACTGTTAAAAGGGTGATTATGATGATGATGAAAGAAAATGAGGACATCCAAATAACCCAATTGACAGTTATAACTTGGTAATGAACAGACACACAGCTCAGTGGTGTGCATTGGGAGAGGCCTATGTCCAGCAGTGGACAGTTAGAGGCTGATGATGATGATGAATGAACAGACAGATATAACCAAACTGGTCATATTAATGTAATTTGTAACTTACATGGTATGAGCATAGTCACCAGAAACACCGCAAGCGGAACAGACATGCGACCTCAGAATGGGGCATGTCACTATATTCCTGGATCCAATTTTCACCTTGACCGTATGAGTCGTGTACACCAACGGAGTCTCACCATTCTTACGACAAAACGTGCACATCTTTGATGGTGCTGAAATTAAAAGTTCCTCTATTAACTAAACAAAATCTATACTTATAATAAAACTGTAACAGGTCCAATTCTGTACATTGAAGATATTTTGAAAAAAATAAATTTACGGCACTCTATAATCGATACTGAAGTCAAAACTGTAATTTTTTTCATTTTTGTCTGTCTGTCTGTCTGTCTGTCTATCTGTCTGTCTGTCTGTATCTGGGCTGCGCATCACGCCGAAACTACTCAATGGATTCAAATGAAACTTAGCATAATTTGAGTTCATACTACGAGGTAGGTTATAGGATACCTTTTATCCCGAAATTTTGCATGGTTCCCTTGGGAGAGGGGATGAAAGTCAAAATGTGAACTTAGTTGTAATTCATTACCGCGTAGTCCGATTTCATTAATTCTTTTTTTGTTAGAAAGGAGGTATATTAAATAACGTCCCGTAAAAATTTCAAGGTCGTCGATTTCGTAGTTCAGAAATTACACACATCACAACCCTCAGTATTAGGTCCAAATAACTTGACCTCCGGAATGTACGGGAAGCTTTGAACGTACGGCTCATCTTAAACTGGCGTTGATTTGCAGCGCACTTTGTAGTGTACGTTGAGCAGGTACTTAGATAGCCTATCTGAAGACATCCTTTAGAAAGGAAATACCTACTATATTTATAATGTTCGAGAAAGTTCTAGAAATTTTGGTATGATCGACATAATTCTAAAATGAGTACAAACTATTGTAATCGATTTGGAATGTTCGAGAAAGTTCTAGAAATTTCTGGAATGATCTAAAAAATTCTAAAATGACTGCAAACTATTATAATCGATATAGAATGTTCGAGAAAGTTCTAGAAAATCTATATATTTATACATATATATAAAAGCGAAATTCATCTACTCATTCACTCACTCATTCACTCATTAAACACGAAATCTCGAAAACTACTTGACCTACGAAGCTGAACTTTGCCTAGGTATTCTATACAATGCCGAATGCTCAGCCGGCAATGTGTGTAAAATACGAGAGCAGGGAAGGGGGAGACGTGCGAGCAGGAAGTAAACTTCTAGCGACGCGGGCGGGAGGCGTGATGACCCTCCAAAACAGCTTATAAGCATGGCTTAGAAACGAGATGGGTCTAATAAATTTTAAAGTAAGGTTTTGATAAAAGCAAGGTGTTGATAAACACACACTCACAAATACACACACAAACACACACACACACACGGGTACACGCACGCACGCGCGCGCGCACCCACACACACACACACACACACACACACACACACACACGCTCACGGTCTGACGCTCGCTCAGACGGACGCTCACACTTATGCCCACTCTCACACTTACGCCCACAAACACACCCACACCCACACTTACCCCCACACACACACTCACACTCGCACTCACCGACACACACTCATACTCTCTCTCTCTCACATCTCGCCTAGGCATTGTATAGAATACCTGAATTATACACATTGCCGGTAACATATATATTTTTTGGAAAAGACGGATTAAGGATGAGAAATGGGGGTTTTATTTTTTGTTGAAAGTTTGTTGAAATTTGGCAAGTAGAGTACTTTCGGGGTGTAGAGGTCCGCCTAGAGAGGATTTTGCGAAAGGGTTGAATTAAGGGGGGCAAAAGGGGGTTGAAATATTGTATGAAAATCTACGCGTACGAAGTCGCGGGCAACAGCTAGTATACAAATAATACTAAATACTTGAAACTGCTTAGCCTGTTTAGCTTCTTAGCCTATCTATACTAATATTATAAAGAGGAAAGATTTGATTGTTTGTTTGCATTGAATAGGCTCCGAAACTACTGAACTGATTTGAAAAAATCTTTCACAGACGGGAGCTACACTATCTCGGGACGACATAGTCTATAATCCATACCCGTGCGAAGCTGGGGCGGACTGCTAGTTCTATAATAAACCGGCCAAGTCAAGGGCCAAGTGCGAGTTGGGCTCGCGCACTGAGGGTTTCGATCCACCAAAAAGTACAAAAAGTAGTGCAAAACGACATTATCACGGCATTATTATTACCAGGTCACCCATCCAAGTACCGACCACTCCCTGTTGCTTAACTTGGTGGTGAACAGAAATTTGTCACCGGTAGCTGAGAGAGTGAGTGAAAGCTCAATGTAAGATTGGTATAAGAATGCTTTTGATATAGTGGTACGCCCCAGCAGGCCTAGCATGGGCTGTGGATATATTGTCTTTCCACCCTTTTTATCCACGCCTAGGCGCGACAAAGCTAGAATATGGATACGTTTGTCTTTTTCTCGCGGGATAAAAACGGTGGAAAGACAATATGTCCACGGCCCGTGCTAGGCCTGCTGTAGTCCAATAACAAACCTGCCAACTGGCAACCATAACAAAAAATGTTTAATTACCTGTGGTGCAGAGTGAGGTAGTTGGTCCCATAATCGGTTCTGTGAAAGACGACCTTGAAGGTATCATAGAGTGTGGTGATGTTGACGAACTGGGTGATCTTGGATAAAACGTAGAAGGCGGAGATGTTGATACACGAGATACTTCTGACAGTGTTTCCGTCCATGGAGACAAAGTAGATTCATACGAAGACATATTTGTTTCCATCCATGGTGTCATACTAGATGCATACGATGATATATTTGTTTCCGCCCATGGAGACATACTAGATGGATACGAAGACATATTTGTAGCTTTTGCAACATTTGGTTTTTGTGACACATAGCTAGAAGTCGTTATAGATAGTTCATTTTGTATTCCTTTGCCATCGGGAAATAATTCATAATACACAACCTTGTTGATGTGTGTACTGGGCGGTGTGCGAGATTCCTCAGTCCAGACATTTGAAATTTTATCATGTTTCATGTTTTCTGTTACGAGTTTTCTACCCATAATTGGGCGTTCACGTCTTGGCACCAATGGAGTCTCAAATATTGGCTGCGTTAAAAATTTATCAAAAAGATTATCGGAAAAATCCAGTCTTTGGTTAGACCTAGATACGAGGTCTGGCCTCGCAGGTCTTTGGTCTGGTTTGAAAGGACTTAGTAGATGTTTTTCTCGTGGAAATCTGTATCTGATATCTGGAAAGGATTCCGGTGAAGTGTCTGCAGAACTTGAAGATCGAGCCGTTGATTGGTTCAGAAAGTTACTTGGTGTTGGTGGTAAGAATATATCTGCAATTAAGATTGTTTAAACTTATTACAGTGTTTTTGAATTGGTTTTATTCTTTTCGCATTAAGTTTACATTTGACGACCACCAACTCGTCTGTTACTACTTTGCGTGTGTTTCGGCAAGGCGTGTTAACATCTTCGACCATACTGTCGCAATATATTATGCTGTGGTAACCGCCACACAGATATGATGAAAAAAAAATTTTTTTAAAAGAAATGTTTTTGAAGGTTTTATTTCTCAAAAGAAAAATTAAAATATTCATATCTACAAAATATCTAATATAAAACTGACTGATTAAATCATGATTATTCCTAATATACATACCATAGTTTTCATTAAATACAGAACTCACACTATACCTACTTGCCATTCTAGTTAGGTAGGTCATCATCATCATCAGCCAGAAGACGTCCACTGCTGAACATAGGCCTCCCCCTTTAACCTCCACACTGAACGACAGCCTGCCTTTTGCATCCACTGGATGCCCGCGACTCTCACAATGTCGTCGGTCCATCTAGTGGGAGGCCTCCCTACGCTGCGTCTTCCGGTTCGTGGTCTCCACTCCAGAACCTTTCTTCCCCATCGGTTATCGATCGGTTAGGTAGGTACTTACCTCTAAAATTCAAGGTGGACCAGATCGAATTGTTTTCATTTACGAAATACCTAATAAACTTATTTGCAAAGTACCTACCTAGGTACCTACTAATATCATAACAATGGCGTAATTTTTTTGTAGTAATGTATTATAATGTTCTAACTTTAATAAATTGAATAGTCAAAGTCACTCACCATTTTCGATGCTTCTTGGCAAAAGTCTATTTATTTCGCTCATATAATCGTATATACTCTTTGTGGGATACATTGTCAACGCTGGAATATCATAACAAAGACATTTAAAATGGTTTTCCTAGAGATTTTAATAAACTAAAACAAATAAACATTTATACGTACAATTCCTACCAAGTTTGTTTTCGATCTCGTAAAAAAAATAACATAGATGGGTACAGAATAGACGTCACTCATTGCCTCTTTTATTGCAAGTACTAGTTATCGTTGGCAATTGGAAAGTGCAACCCAACAAGAGCAAACTGCGTGCGCCTGCGCCACCCCAGAGTTGTACTGTAATGGTACTTACAGACGCATGGATTTGGTTGACGGATCGCCGTCAACCGAGTGCGGAAACCGAGTGTGTAATAGTTGGTAATAGTGCTAACAGACGAGACGGACTTGGTTGACGAACCGCCGTCCACCAAATCCATACGTCTGTTAGCACTATTATAGTACTAATAGTGCTAACAGACGTATGGATTTGGTGGCCTTAACCGCCGTCTGACCAACGGGAGAGAAAGAGAGGGAAATATGATATTCTCACTCTTTCTCTCTCGTTGGTTGGACGGTGGTCAACCAAATCCAGAAGTCTGTTAGCACTATAAAGTATCTAACAGACGAGACGGATTTTGTTGATGGACCGCCGTGACCGCCGTCCAACCAACAGTAGAGAAAGAGCAAACTTTCTCTTTCTCTCCCGTTGATTCACGGCGGTCCGTCAACCAAATCCACACGTCTGTTAACACTATAATATTACTGTTAGTACCTAATGTACCTATAGTATTCTGGAAGTTGATTTGATATTATCACAGAATACATATTAGTAGTAGTAATACTATATAAATTTTAGTGCCCACACAGACAGCCACACCCACACACAGGATAAGGCCTAAGGCCCATTCCGAATCACACCAACAGCGCTAATCACTGGGTTCATCTGCCTCTAACCAAAGGGAGAGGTTAGGAAGTTCGGCGGCTAGGATAATCCTTCTTGCAGACTGAGCTCTGGGGGGCACTGCCCCCAGGGAAGTATACGAGCGATGTATGCCTATGCTGTGATCTAACCGGTACTATGAGACCAGCGGCGTCTAAAACAGCGCTAATGAGACCCCCGGGCCCGCCTCATAAAAATGCACAGATAAAGTATGTACCGGTTGTATCCATCCCAAATACAAATAACCTTTCAGCTCTAATAATGCATTTTGCATACCATCTCCGGCCATATACCTACCTAGTCGAGGTGGCGTTTGCCGGCCGGGCCCAGCCTGCGCGGGCTTGCCGCAAGTCAGGTGGTAGGTAGGATAGGGGTCTCGGATCCCGGGGTTGTGGAGTCACGTTATGGGCCAGTCCGATCCTGGTGGGCATGTACCCATACCCACATACAAAATAACCTTTTACCTCTAATACCTAATGCTTTTTGCATACCTTCTCTCTCCAGCCATACCGTAGTGTTGTAACAAGTTAAACAAGTACCTATAAACTGTTTTTTTAAACCCCTTAAAAAGAGCAGGGGCCTTACGGACAACAGCTAATTGCGGCACTTATTCCGCTCAGTTGGAAAATCACGCGAACGTGAACATTATCGCGCCCAGATACGGTTTGCGGTCGCGTGATTTTCCAACTGAGCGGATTAGGTACCGCAATTAGCTGTTGTCCATAAGGCCCCTGATCTGATCATTTTCAAGCGGCTGAACAATTTTGAAGTCATAGTTAATCTTTAGTCTCCTCACTAACAAAAAAAAAGTACATCGAAATCGATTCAGCCGTTTGGGTGCCACGATACGATGCCACACCACACACTCATGTCATGTACACAACGCCACTGCATTGGGGGTTAAAAATTTAAACTATCGTTGCATGATGATAGAATGATCGTGCAAGAAGCTCGCATCATCTTGCAGCAAGATTGATCCCGTTGCCAAAATAACACGTAAGTGCGAGTGCTTGTTTGGAATAATTTAGGTATGGGATTTTACTTACCTAACCACCAGTTGCACTATTGAAATAATGATTAAAAATGATGAGATCCTCAATCCCAATCACCAACACTTATCCACTAATCCACACCGATGGTCCACACACGTCTTTACTCATCGAATTTTGCGCAATTAATGAAGAAAAAAAAATAAGACATGTCGGTGCGGTGAAGATGAAAGGAAGACCGAAAGGCGATTCCGAACTCACTTCGTCTTTCGGCTTTCCTCTCAAAGCCGCCGCAACGGCCGCGACTTCCATTGATAAGTGACAGACAGGTTTTAAAAATAGCAAGTTCGATTCCGGCATTTTATTATGTAAATATATGAGCACATAGTGGTGGATTTACGTACTTGTACTTCTTTCTAAGCAATGAGGTAAAGCAGATGACTGTTTATTAATTACTGCCATTTACTATATTATCTACAAAGTCCTGTCAGATATTTTATGAGTTAATAGGTCATTATGAACCGATAGATTCGATTAGTGTAGATAGGTATCTGTCGCAACTAAATTCAGTCTTGGGGCGGCACGGCACAGGGTTTTTTTTGGTAAGGGAGCGTCCAATAATTACGTGAGGCAATATAGGTGATTTTTCGACTCCCCTTCCCCCCTTGGTGAGATGTCGTGAGATTTGGCTAGATCTCCTCCCTCACCCCCTAATCTCACGAGAGATTTAAAAAAATCGTATTTTTAGTGCAAATACGTTAATCTGTATTAGGTACTTGTGTAGGACAAAATTTTAGCGGAGAAGCATGTTTTACTTACAGCCCTGCAGTTTCTACGCAATTTTACATTATATTTACACTGTTTCTTGCGGGGGAAAAAATTACGTGATATTTGCCGCCCCCTCCTCTCACCCCTACGTGAGGATGGGTGAGATTCAGCTCGATACCCCCCTCCCCCTAAACGCCTCACGTAATTAATGGACTCCGCCATTAGTTTAAAAGTCCGCAAGTAGTTAAAAAATTGGTACGTAGACGTACCTACCCAATGAGGCCTATTCTGTCATACCACTCACTAAACTAAACCAATCTGACAGGACTAAAATTATCTGCCTCTATTTTCATTTTAATACGTGAGAGAAGGATGGCAACAAGTTTAGAGCTGTCAAATTTAGTTTAGTTTGAGTTTAGTCTAGTTTAGAGTACATCTGAATCGATGCCACTACCTTTCGTCGAAGCTAATACCATCGACAAATTTAATATCTATTTATCTTCCGTGCCAATACTATATACATATATTTATAATAACCACGCGTCTAATGTGAGAACCTCCTCCTTTTTTTCATCGGTTGAAAAGTTTGTATCTTATAGTCAGTACAGTCATAGATAGATAAACATTTATATACTAGGTACAGTCAATAGTCACACACAGTCAGTTTGGAGCAAATTTTATATTGAAGCTACTTTTAAGGTTCCGTAGAAAAACAAAAACCGCTTGCTCCTTCTGCCGCCTACAGCAATTATTATTTGCATGTTTATATTTTATAGAATGGCGAAGGTGATCGACAAATACTCTCCAATAAGCTATATAAATTTACTAAAAAACTTTTTAAAAACAAGCATTTTTGTTTTCTTCTCAGCAAACACTAAACCCTCTCATTTGATACCCATTATCATGATTGTATAAAGTTAAGTCAAGTACATTTTGTCCGCCATAATTGAATTTTTAATCTGGGACCAAATTGCTTGGGAAGACAAATCTAACAAACCCAAACTCGACGGGGCTACGTCGTTTCGTTTAGGAGTTCCTAATGTTCCTATGGCCACCTTCTGTCTCCAACAGCACCAGACCAGCTCGATGGTAACATAACATTGCATTGTCACCGAACTTACTTATGTATGCCTCAGCTCAATCGGTTGAAGATATTATCTGCTTCAAAATTTAGTTGCAAGATTAAATTTTAATTAATCTTAAAACATTTTATTATTTATAATTAGGATTCCACCCGAACAAACAAAAGCTTGTAAAATATCTTACAATGCCTATAACATAAAAAAATCAAGTCTAAAGTCAACTAAATAAACTTCTATCTACCTACGGAATCCTACGATAAACGCACCACGATATGCAGCTGACAATTTACTTTCAAAGAAAGCCATCTAGGCATAGCGAGGCATACAGTACTTGCATTTTGCCATTCGACGTTATGCTACTCGACCACAGATGGCGCTAGATTAACTTTTATAATACCTACACCAATTATACAGAGTCCTTTAGTCGGAATAATGATCCAGGTCTACCAATAACAATAATCACGCAATAAATAACGCCAAACAAATCATAGTCAAGCAAAGTCACGGTCAAGTTCGAGTGTTGCTGTAAAGTGGTGGATACTTATATATAGACTTCTGATGAGTTTTTGAAACATCACGAAAATACATGTTTCACATCATTAAAATAATCTCTTGCCTACTCGACCGCACTCAAGAACACAATAAAATAAAACACTGTAGTAGGTACTTGCTTGACTCTCACTTGCTGCGATAGAAGTAATAATGTTCCTTTTCTTGCTCACTTGTTATTACCTTGTAATCCGACTGAATGACTATGTAACCATGGTCAAGAAAAAAAATATGATTGGATATTTATTATTTTAGCTTTAGCCTGCCCAATGGGCAAATGTAAAAAAAAAAAAAAAAAATTATTTTAGTTGGTTTGGTTTGGTTTGTTAATTTGTTACAAAATACAAAATAATAACCTAATACAACTAAATTTTTCTAAAACGACATAAATTCGGTTTCTTTTACTCGTGCCAGCAAACCTATTTCATAATGCCCACTTGGAATCAGATACAGTCACAACTTAGGCATCCAAACAATCCGGTCGTGTTTTTCGATATTACAGTTGGAACTACAGTAAGTGAGCCGATATGTAGATGGAAGCAGACCAGAACCCCAGATAACTACTTTTCTACCAGAAGAGTCAGAACCTTATCAAAACTAGTTGAGAGTTGTGGTTTCAACGTTGTTTTATTACAGGAAATTGGGCGCATGATATTCGAACTATTTGCTGATGTTGTGCCAAAAACGAGTGAAAACTTCAGAGAATTTTGCACAGGAGAATACAGAAGAGATGGAGTGCCACTGGGTTATAAGGGAGCAACATTCCATAGAGTTATCAAAGACTTTATGATACAAGGAGGTGATTTTGTTAATGTAAGTACCTACAAACATTGACTTGAATGTTAACCTTTTAGAGCACCTCGTTACCACAATAATGATGATGCACAAAGAACTCGTGTAAACCATTCTGATGCAGAGTTATGACTTTCTTTTATCTAAATTCAAGGCTCTTTTTCCTTCCCTCCCTGCTTTATGATGTGTACAGAGGTCAATTTTTCAGAATATATACAATACTTGGTGTTACAAACCTTGTGCCATGAGATACATAAAAAAATATTGGTGACAGCGAGTGTTTGTTAGCTCTGGGGAGACCTTAGTATGGAAGTCTTTTTTAAATTATTTTCATCTTCAAAAAAGCTACAGTACACCATTACATTCATTACTGATGTTTCAGAGTCACCAAGAAACAGGCGTTGTCTCGTTTGGGATCCATAGACAATTTTGTATCCTGAGTACTCTAAGCTTAAGCATGAACATGATATTATAAGTGCCCAGTATCTGTTCTCTACCATCTTTGTGGAAATAAACTGATAATTATTTACTTTCATTTCAGGGCGATGGCACTGGCGTGATGAGCATTTATGGAGGCAGCACATTTGCAGATGAAAACTTTTCACTAAAACATGATTCACCAGGGTTACTCTCAATGGCAAACAGTGGCAAAGACACTAATGGATGTCAGTTTTTTATAACATGTGCTAAATGCAACTTTTTAGATAATAAGCATGTAGTGTTCGGAAGAGTTATAGATGGACTTTTAGTTATGAGAAAAATAGAAAACGTACCGACAGGACCAAACAATAAACCAAAAATACCCGTGACAATATCACAATGTGGCCAAATGTAAATAAAACATTTCTTAAGAAAATTAAACTTTCTTTTATTTTGTCTAAAATAAAATCACAGAAGCTTAGCTTCGCTGTAAACCTTTGAATTCTCTATTTACATAATAAATTAATACACAAGCAATCACAATAAATAAATTGTAAGAAGTATGAACCTATTCCTAAATTTAACTATAAATTTGGTAAATATTATCGTCAACTTTTAACTGTATCATGCTTGTTGAGTAGCATGTTTCTGGGTTGCATTGTTGCTGGGCCATAACGTTTTCCAACTTCTTTTATGAAAGCACCTTCCATCTGCCTAGCGACTTGGTCAAAGAATAAATTCGATAAATGTGAGTGAAACACAGAACGGAACTCGAATGTCACTTGAAAATCAACTACGCAAGACTGCTGCTCTCTTTCTAACCCAGGGCTAAATCTCCATAAGGTTAGCAAATGATGGAATAGTTTGCCGTCCTTGCATTCTGCTTTTACTATGTGAGGCTTGACTAGCGACACATGGGAGGTATAGCTTTCATTGATAGGAGGGAATCCAATGATGAGGTCTGCTTTCAAGTTTGCTGGTGTCTGACTGAGTACTATTGATTTTTTACACCATGGCAAGAATTTGTAGTAACTACCAACATCGGATACTACTTCAAACATCTGATCCATAGAATATCTGAAAAAAAGAAACAGGTTTTTATTTTATAGAATTCCTATTTGATGGTATGGATGGTTAACAGTTGTTTTTCACTATTTTACGGTTTGTGGACACTACACAATTTCAATTTGTTTTTTGGTCTCATTCATTCTTTCACTACTGCACATCCTAACACTGTCTTAAAGCTCACCCCCACATATTGGTAATTTGAGCCAAAAAATTACATTGCTGGAACCAAGGATGACAAAGTTAACACACAGTTATTAAACAATTTCACGCTCACTTTGTCTTTTTTTTACTCAAAAAAATGTGCTTAATTCTGTGAGTGGCCACAGAGACAGCATTAGGCGAATTTTTTGTGAAAATATTGACATTTAGTCTAAGGAATCAAAAACTTATTTTCAAAAATATCAAGCTTTTCTCTGAGTTCTCTTATGACCTGACCACCTTTTGCTTCCCTGACTTTTTCCTGAGTCTCCCTGATTTTCCAGAAAGTGGAAACCCTGATAATAAGTAGGTATACTAGGATGCTGACGTGCCCAGGATTAGGCACTTAAGGCTGGGTATAAGGCCAGAAAAATTTCTGATTTCACCCGCGCGTCTCGCATCACCCGCATTAGTGTGAAACACAACCACGGCAGCGCGGCAGTCGCGCGCAGCTAAAGTGTACACAACTCGCGCACTCGACCTTGTAAAGCGGCAAGGAGCAATAACACACAGGATAAGCATAGTGTTGGTGTACTTGGTGTTTTGGCGATTAGCTGAGTTCGGTCGCGGCGCGTAGAACCGTAAATTGTTTATTTCACTTTTCAAAATTGTATTTGTAATTTATTTTTAGGTTTTCTACAATATAAAAATAATAAAGTTTACAAATTAAATTGAAATAACCTAAATAAAACTAAACTGAACTATGCTATGCTATGCTTTGCTAGGTTGAACTTGCCGGGATAAGACCAAAAAACCCAAAAACCTCGTGGCACGGGGTACCCGATCCCGGGTCATATCTCCTAAACCAGACCTTTAACCCAAAAAAAATTACATAAAAAACAGTATATATTTATCTCTAGCTTTATACAATATTTAGATTTTTACTTTTGAAATTAGTGAGAAATACATATAAATAGAAATAAAGAGGGGTGAAAACCACCCCCTAACACGCCCAAATTTTGGATCGAAGTAGTAAAGCTCATTTTAAATTTTAGTAATTTTTTTGCAGATTTTTTAATGCTGTGGTTTAGGAAATATAACTAGTTCTAGTTTTTAGTTTATATTATAGTCTAAGTTAGGTCTTAAGATTTTGACGACCTGAAATACCCGGCTCCTCAAACATTTTGTCCCAGGTCAATCCAGGAAAGAATAGTTAGCTTCACTGGCTATCCAACGATAGGTCACTTAGTATTTTAAGACTCGTAGGTACATAGTAACTTGAGTTACTAAGTAGCGAGGCGGACCATAAATACCCGATTTTTTGAAGGTCCATAACTTTGGACACAAAGGTCCAATCAAAAATCTGACGTCATAGGCATCATTTTTTCTGACAGACGAAGACGTTAAACTCAAAAACTCGGCTTTAGGACCTAACCCTAAAAACCCCAAATTGGGTTTGAAATTACGTAACCGGAATTTCATGTTAAAAATAACAAAAAAATTCAACACAAAAAATTCAGTGGTGTAATAAATAGACTATATTTATTTTTTTGGCTTTCTACTCTCACAATTTCAGGAAATAAATAATATAAAAAAAAAAAAGTGTTTATTTAGTTGGTAGGCATAAATAATAATAAAATATAAACACAGTAAACACACGTGTGTAGAAAATAAAAAGACGCGTCTGATAAGCCCAAATTCGGCTATTTTTGTGCAAAGAATGCCTTTCAAAATATTAAAGCGCAAAAATCCGGAAAATTTTCGTAATTTTTTTCAAAAACCATCGATTATCTCAGAAACAGTACGTATGAGGTCATTTTTGTAAAAATGCTATGTATCTATATAATATAATATCTATGCTATGCTATGCTTTGCTATGCTAAACTATGCTTTGCTATGCTATGCTGTGCTATGCTATGCTATGCTATGCTAGGCTTTGCTATGCTATGCTTTGATATGCTATGCTATGCTATGCTGTGCTGTGCTATGCTATGCTATGCTATGCTATGCTATACTATGCTATACTATCGATAGCCCGTTGGTCGAGTTGGTAGTGAACCTGCCTTCTGAGCTTGGGGGCGTGGGTTCGATTCCCACCTAGGACAAACATTTGTGTGATGAACATTTGTGTTTGTTCTATATCTGGGTGTTAATATGTATTTAAACCTATATATGTATATATATCAGTCTCTGGCAGCCATATCACAAGCTTTGCTTAGCTTGGGGTCAGATGACCGTGTGTGCAAAAATGTCCCGAATATTTATTTATTTATTTTATTTATTTACTATACTATACTATACTATACTATACTATACTATACTATACTATACTATTCTATACTATACTATACTATTCTATACTATACTATACTATACTTTGCTATACTATACTATACTTTGCTATACTAAGCTATGCTATGCTATGCAATGCTATGCTATGCTATATTATGCTATACTATACTATACTATACTATCCTTTACTATACTTTGCTATACTAAGCTATGCTATGCTATGCTATGCTATGCTATGCTATACTATACTATACTATATTATACTATACTATACTATACTAAAATAAACGAAACACGCGAAAGCCCGTTGGTCCAGTTGGTAGTGAACCTACCTTCTGAGCTTGGAGGCGTGGGTTCGATTCCCACCTAGGACAAACAGTTATGTGATGAACGTTTGTGTTTGTTCTATACCTGGTTGTTAATAACCATAATCTATTTAAGTATATATGAATTATTTAATTTAATTTAATTTATGAAATTATTAATTTAAAAAAAAAATTGTTAATTATTATTATATTTTTTTATTCAACGAAAATTATATTTTACTTAATAATTTTGATTTTTAGTAGTCTTTCTGACTGTCTCTCTCTCTCTTTCTCTCTCCACACGAAACACTTAGACTCTTGTAACTATATTACCGAGCGTACATAATAATAGATGCCCTAATGATAGATGGCCTAGTCGTATCCATAATTATTAATACCTGTAATTTTTTCATAGTAGCTTTACCTAGTCTGTGCTCTAGGTCATTGGCAACACTTGGTTGCCGCATCAAATGGTCGCGTTCAAGCCATTGATTTTTTATGTTATCCATTGTTTGAAAATACAGTAGGTGTTGATATAATCGCACTCGGAAGATAAATCTAGGCGAATAGCAAGCGCGTGCGTCCTTCCCCGTTGGAGCATAGTGCGGTACTGAGGTTGAACGGAGCATGTTTCGCCATTTACATGCAAAGCGCAACAGAATAAGGTTGAATATCGGACTTGCCGTTTGACCGAATAATTGCTTAGAACTAAAGGACGTAAGTCTCAAATCGAATATAATTTATTATGAGAGTACTAATTAATCTAGGTAAATTTTGTCTTAGCACTGGAAAACAAACTATATTTTCCTTCGATGAGTATTTATTTTAGATATGTGACTGAAGTTCTATCCAAGAAAAAATCAAAAAAATCAGCAAAAAGGCACCTTTTTGAAAACAATAAAGTATCGAGTAAATATCTCGCTATTATGTTTCTGTCTTAGTGCCGGAAAGAAAATGAATTGAAAAATCACATATATCAATTATTACGTTGATAGGATATTTGGTTTAGTTAGAATATCATGGCAAATTAGCATAAAATTTCGGAGGCCCCCTCTTAAGTGTTTTTTTTAAAGCGTGAATTTGGCGCCCTCTTATGCTGCCGCCCAGGGTACGTGTCCCTGTTTGCCGCCCTCCCCCTAGATCTGGGCCTGCCCCATACACACCAGAGAGGGGTGTTGCCATAATCCCCACGCTTGGCAGGCGGCTTGGAGATCGCAGTACGTTCACCATGTACTAACAGGACGCTGCTGCCCATTCTCCGGTGGTTCTGGTCGCAGTTTTAGGACATACCCGGGTCCCCATAGCTTCAACGTAAAGCAATTCAAAAAAGGGTGTCTTAAACTACCTCTGGGCTGTCAAAGCACCACACAGTGTTACAGGGTGTCCACAGATGGTGGTTTCTACTTACCATCAGGTAGACCGCATGCTTGTTTGCCACTCTTTATAAAAAACAATAGTATATTTGCTCAGATAGCTGCGATAACATTGTTAAAAGCTGAATAAAAACGTTTTCTTTTAACGTTTCACTGTACTATCAAAAGTCATCAGAATTTGTGGTTTTCATTCAGCATTTTACAATGTTATTTATTGAAGGTGTCAGAGCAAATAATCGAATGGAAATAGTGTAGTGCCATATGATGAGCATTAAGATCATTCATGTCAAAATGTCTCTATTCACTGATCTGTGTAAACAATCATGCAAATGAGTCAGTAGTTGCTGTCTACTGATCTGATTTATTCAATCATAGACAGCAATGTTTTGGAAAAATTTAATAGATTATACACATCATCATCATTTCAGCCATAGGATGTCCACTGCATCCTGAACATAGGCCTCCCCCATCAATCTCCAAAAGGGCCAGATACACAAGATTATACACAAATTACTTAAAATAATTATGAAAAGTAAGTATATAAATGTATGAAACCATGTAAGAAAATTGAATAGGTACTTATGCAATATGAGTAACAGGTAGGTAAAACTTACCCAACTAGCTGTCTTCCACAGTACTCCCTTGTTCGATTTGGGGTTGGAAAATTCAAAAACGTCCGTCGCTGATCTAAGCCATGACATTGATTTCGATGAGTGTCGCAGTTATTTACGTAATGACCCTGAAAACTACAGGAAGAATTTATTAGCAGTTCCGTATGCAAAATATTTTCGCTAGTATCAGTCAAAAGAAAAACAAATTCAATTATGTTGTTAAACAAAACAAAAGAAATATAGAGGTGAAATTAATTACTTACCAAATCAAAACACTGTTGTTCCCTTGTATAGCTCTCCGAGCAAAACTAGGATATTTTGATGAAATCATTTTTAGATAGGTATATGCCAACCTAAGAAATTAGATATCATTTTTACGGATATTCCATTAATTTAATTTACGCATTTTGTATTTATTTGAAACTAGAAAACAAAACACTGGCATAGAATTATTGCGAAAAAATTGGCGAAATAAAACTGCAACGAACGCCGCAAACGTGTGAATTGTGAGGTCGAGGTCGAGGATGAGGTGTGAGGAGGGCGGAGGCTGTGAATGTGTGTGAGTATGTGGGTGAAAGAAATAAATGACATGTCGTGTCATCATGTCAATATGACATATACTTTATTTTTTGGCCTATTACTGGCGACACGCTAAAGCTACTAAGTCCATTACTCCTCGTCTTACGTATTTTATTGTATTTATTGAACACTATTCTACCTGCGTCGTTGCAATAGATGACGAAGACAGAGCATAAGACTATTCAGAGAAAATAAAATATTTTTTTAGATCTCTGTAAGATTACAACTAAACGTCACCACAAATTATCTTAAAAAAGGTTACGACTAAATAATTATACATTTAAAAGTACAAAAAATGCCACTATTACGATATTTTACTACCTTGGGCCCGATTCCATTACTGCAAATAAGCGCGTAACGCGGCGCGATAGTTATGTTAACGTTAAAAAGTTGACCTTTATTCCGAAATGGAGGTCAAATTTTTTGAGGTTAACTTAACGCGCCGTGTGCAGACATGTTAAAGTTAATGAATCAGGGTCCGTAATGTATGCAAGTGGTAGAGAAACTTTAGAAACAACATGAAAATACACGTTCCACCTCATTATATATTTTGCCTACAATCGAGCACATTCACGCATATTATAATATTATGACGCGTCGCAATCTTATGGCCTACTAGTTGGTCAAAATTGGACACCGAGTACTAGGTTGCCTATCTTACAATAGTAACTAAGATTTCAGTATTTGTAATAATGTATGTTTTAAATGTTTATCGGGACTTATCACGTATTATTTAATATAGGTAAAAAATATGTACCTTTCGCTCGACGTTTCAATAATGTAACAATGTAGTTATCAATTTGAAGCCTTAATAAATAAATGAAAATAAAAAATAGCAGCATTATCAGACCTCGACAAAAAAAAAAAAAAAAAAAACTCTACATAACGATCAGGGCCCTGATTCCGTAACTTTAACACGCACGTAACGCGCCGTGTTAAGTTAACCTCTTAGAATTTGGACTCTATTCCCTAGGAACAAAGACCAACTTTTAGAGGTAAACTTAACACGGCGCGTTACGTGCGTGTTTGTAGTTACAGAATCAGGGCCCTGGGCCATGATTCCGTAACTTTAACACGCACGTAACGCGCCGCGTTAAGTTAACCTCTTAAAATTTGGACTGTATTCCCTAGGAATAATGACCAAATTTAGAGGGAAACTTAACACGGCGCGTTACGTGCGTGTTTGTAGTTACAGAATATGCAGTGCAAGTACCGTTCTAATTCGATAAAATGCCATAGAATCATCATCATCATTTGATCATTACGAGTACTGATCAAATGACATTTTATCGAATTTGACAATCTCAACTGTCAAATTTGACCATCGATAAAGAACGGTACTTGACCAAAACTCATAAGACTTGTATATGGCAACTGCGTCAATCATGCGGAGCCAAAAGCCCCAATACGGGGAAGAAGAAGAAAAAAAAAAAAAAAAAACGGTACTTGCACTGCAGGGCCCAGTGTTATAAAAAGAGAAACATGACAGTGTGTTGGTTGACATAATGAACGTCGTGTCATGGCTCCGTCCATTAAGATAATAATGTTCCTTGATTAAGATAGTTCATTAGACAGGTGTTCGCTCCGACTCCTGGGTTCACCGATATTAGATGAGTCCTTTTCACCTTTTGTTGAGGAAAAAATTCAAAATTTTATGGGTTCTTCCGACAGGTTACTAAAAATTAACGCCCATATGGCGTTTACAATTATCAGATACTGTTTGTTTGTTCCTAAATTTATGTACACTTTACGATGTAGTCCACTGTGGAAACACGGTGAGCTCCTTTCAAGCTTAGACAATGTCGTAAAGGAAACTCTAATATCGGTTTTGAATGTTGATTTGAGTGACAGGACATGGTCACAAGCCTCACTACCTGTAAGGTTAGGAGGCTTAGGGGTCCGCCAAATTTCAAGTGTTGCGTTACCGGCATTCTTGTCCTCATTTCATAGTACTCATAAATTAATAGAAAAAATCCTTGCACCCTCTTTAGGCCCTTCCGAAGTAGTTGTATCTCATTCGAAAGAGGCAATGAATGCTTGGAGGCTTGCTTGTCCAAATACCGATTTTCCCAGGAAGTTGTCTTCCCAGAGACTGTGGGATCGGCCGATCTGCGAACTAGCACGTAAATCGCTACTAGATACGTGTCCTAGTGTTGCAGATCGCGCTCGTATTCTTGCTGTCTCTGTTTGGGAATCGGGACTTTGGTTGCAAGCTATGCCCTCTTTTAACACGGGTAGCCTTTTAGATCCAACCGCATTTCGTCTAGCTGTCAGCTTACGCTTGGGTGCAAGGTGCTGTGAGGCCCATCGCTGTCAGTGTGGTACTGCTGTTGACCAGCTCGGTCACCATGGTCTCTCTTGCTCGAGAAGCGCTGGTCGTGTTGGCCGACACGCTAGCCTGAACGACATCATACGCAGGGCTCTTTCCACCGCCAATGTCGCAGCTGTGCTCGAACCGAGTGGTCTTGCGCGCGACGATGGAAGGAGGCCTGACGGTATGACACTTGTGCCCTGGAGGTTGGGGCGGCCCCTTGTATGGGACGCAACTTGTGTCGATACTTTGGCGCCGTCACATCTTCCTGAGACACGGGGTAGGGCTGGCGCGGCTGCCAATTCGGCAGAGCAGCACAAGCGACGCAAATATGCTAACCTCGGCAGTGGTTATATATTTGAGGCGTTTGGGGTCGAGACATTGGGCCCTTGGGGACCGGGAGCTCACCTCATTTTCAAAAATCTTTCAGAGCGCCTGGTTAATGCGACGCGTGACCAAAATGCTGGCGTGTTTCTGGCTCAACGCATAAGCATTGCCATTCAACGTGGTAATGCCGCCAGCATGCTGGGTACGCTGCCAACTGGTAGTGGGCTTGAGCATTTAGATTGTCTTTAGACCTTCAACGGTCTATGGGCAGTCTAACTGTATTTGTAGTTTTAGTTTTAGCTTGTATTTTGTTTAGTTAATAAAGGCACTTGCCCAGAAAAAAAAAAAAGCAGATAGTACATTCATGGTATAGATTATATGCCTTTTGGATGTCACTGTCAGTTATGTTTGATGTCATTAGATGTCATTGTCATTTGTCACGAATACTTGAGATACGGTCGACTCGACTAACCTCACATGTGCGCGTTTCTGTGTGATTTTCCGGCGAAAATAACCCAAACTGAATTTTATTATAGCTATTATTTCACTTAAAGATGGGTAGGAAGGCAAAATTTGATGAAACAAAGAAAGTGAAGAAAGGTCCGGGCAGGAAGGCACGTAAGCAGCCCGACCCTGTCTTCAAGAAAGAACTATGTAAGTTAACGTTATTTCCACTTCAACATGAGGTTTTAAACAATGTATTATAGCTTTAAATAAGTGACAAAAACTGTTGTAGTTATCATTAGTACTTATTTGTTTGGTCCTACTACCTAACTACTTGGTCCAGTCACTAAGTATAAAATAAATCTATCTTTCGGAACATGCGGTTCATTGTGGTTTCAGAATTCTTTATTAATAACAAGAATAACAATTATTATTCACTTACTGAGATTACATAGGTACTAAACTCATTAGGTTGTTAATATTAATTTGTGCTGCTACCTGAACTGATACATAAAACAAAAACCAAAGTACATAAGCAAACAAATAAAAAATTAACCCCTTGAGTTTCAATTGCAAGTGTAATGAAATAGGGGACGTGGTAGTGGCTAGAAACTAACAGCTAAAGATCAGGGTGTTGATTTACGCAAAATGGGGCCTATAGATGGCCTATTTGCGGAAAACGCTCGCTCTACAATAATCAGTGTATTTGCGAGTGGCAAGCTTTGGGAGATGCCAACGTCCAGCAGTGGACTAAGCGTAATCTAAATGCTTTCTTGCCTGCAAAAAATATTTAAAAATAACTTAACTAATTACTTAACCTTACAGGGTTTCAAATGAATAATAATGTAACTAGCTCAAACTTAAATGCTGATTCTAGCACATACAAAGAATAAGTAAAATAGTTTTGCGGAATATGTAAAGTTCTGAAAAGTCATGGAACAAAAGTTGTTAAGAATGATGTATACAGTCAAAATCTGTTATAACGACATCGAAGGGACTACTCATATTGAGTCGTAAAAACCGATAGTTGTAACAACCGATAAGGCGGTCATATAAGATTCAGCCAGGACCTTTGATTTTGGTCAATTTAACCGGTATGTTGTTCTAAACGATGTCGCCATAAACGGTTTTGACTGTAGTTTCAAAATATCTTCAACATTAGGTACACATTTTTATAGAAGAGTCTGTGTCGGATGTATGAAATACATTTCTTGAAAAGCAATTTTAGCTGTCTAGAGTACTGTAACAAATTAGGCACCTATGTTGTTTCAGTGGAAGATGACAATGCTCCGAAGAAGCTATCTCACAAACAGAAACAGAGAGCTGCAAAGCGTACTAAGAAAAAGGCAGAAATAGTTGAAAAGCGAAAGGCACTGAAGCAAGCTAAGAAGAATGTGGCTAAACAAACTGAGGTTAAAGTTGCAGTAAAAGAGGACAGTGATTCAGAGGAAGAAAATGTTAAAGGTATGTGTAAGTTTTTTTAATAAGTGGGACAAGCTTGAATCCCATACACAAGTCTGGTCTGCTGGCATAAAACAGAAAAGTAGAGGAAAAGGATACGGGCATTTGCAATGGATTTACTACCGTCTGCCCCCACATGGTGCCAGATGGTAACAAATATGCTATCGACACCCATCTTCAAAAAAATGGGGACACACGGTAATATAATTATAATTACCATCTGCCACTATGCTCAGTGCCACAGTCATAAGCTATTGGCTCAAGTGGTGGTGACACAGTGATCAGTTTTTAAAGTAATGGCAGACAATAACTCCTATATGGCTATCAGCCCCTACGCATCACAGATAGGAGTACAAAGCTTAATAAACAAATTACTACATTAGATAGTCACTTTATAGTAACCATGGTCACCTCATTGAATGGTTTATTATCTTCTGTCCCTCCACAAACGAACCCCATGCGGTGGCAGATGGTAATAAACCTTAAAACCTTGTAATGGGGCAACCACGGCTGAAATAGATTATCTTTTTTCAAGCATGGTATTTAATATCTCCATTAATAGAAATAGACACTTCGACGAAAATTTACTTCAGTCTCGACCTTTAGTGAGATATAACTGATTGGCCGTCTGTTCAGCATTTACTCTTTTCTGTGCCAATAGAAAAAGCTGGTCCCTGCCTGCACTAGTTTAGTGCTACATGTTAACTTATAGAATAATAATTTTGGCCAAGTGTACAACAAAAACAGCCTAATATCAATCCTTGCATTTTGTTGCAAATGCTCAAAAGCTGAAGTGCTCAATCATAAATACATTATTAAATGGCAAATTAAGTTTTTTTTGTTTTGTTTGCAAGAATAATTTTTTAAATTTAATTTCAAGTGCAATTCCCGAGACCGCTCATTACACATTTATGCACAAGTTTATCTGTATCTTATGATTAACTACCTGAATCCCGCGTTGCTACCGGCGATTTTCCAATTTTCCCGCATTTTCTGGGAGAATAAGTACCCTATGCCCGTCCATATGGTATACACTATCATCCTGCCAAAATTCGTTACGAGATCGGCTTAGCAGTTTAGTCATGAAAAGCGAACAAACATCCAGACAGAGAGACAGAGTTACTTTCGCTTTTATAATATTAGTAAGGATAGGGCTGTCAGATCTTCTCAAGAACATTAAAATTCATGTGAAAAAATTTATAGGATTTACTGATGAGAACAAAGAGTGGCTTAAGCCGAAGCAGAAATCAAAAAGTAAAAAAAAAGATCCCCAGCCAGACTCTGAAGAAGACAGTGACGTTGAAGACTGCGATGCAGAGGCAGATTCTGATGCTGATGGTTCTGATGCCGAAGGTTCTAATGCAGAAGAAGATTCTGATGAAGGTTCTGAAGCCGAAGAAGATTCTGATGCAAAAGATGATAAAAAAGGGAAGAAGCCTGGTGAAAAATATAAAGTAAGATATACCATATAATACTCTTCTTATTTCCAGGGCAGCAGATGGTGCTGATTTTGTACATTCAGTGATTAGTGAACATGCCAGTATTGTGTTTTTTGTAGTCACCAGGTAACATATTTTACTTCCTAGCTAAGAGTAAATTTGATATTGAATAGGGTAGGAAGCTTTAAGTCTCGTATTTTCCCATAGACTAAAGACAACAAGGGATGTGATTAAAAACATGACTAGAGGCAAGTCACCGGGACATGACGGGACTAGTTTTGAGCACTTGCAGCACGCCAGTGCATTTGCCACGAGTATTGGCTATGATTTAAATTTTTAGTGTAAGGTATTGGTATAAACCGACTTCAGTCCCAAGTGGGTTGAAGTTGGGATAATATGGCAAAGTGGGGTTATATAAAGGGCTCTGATACCGACTGTCTTTGTGCTGTAATCCCTCTGGCAATGTCACAGTAGATGGGTTGTGCAGTGTGTCCTATAAATTGCACACTAGACGAACTGAATGAAACCACGGGGAGTGCCATTAGCGGGCAAAATTGTGGTTTTGAAAACAAAATAATAATTTACGAAAAATCAACTCGAAAGAAGAATTGGTATTACTGGATGACTGCATGGAAATAGCTGTATTCCCAATAATAAAACTTTTTAATAGGTTTACCAAAAACGTAAATCATTAGAAATTTGTATTGCTAATTTTAATTTACTTACCAAGTTTAAAGATCTAACGAGTATTTAATGATTAAAAATAATCCAAGCTCCAGTCCCATCTTAATAATTAAGATCAAGTAAAAGCAACAGTTTCGTAAATGTAGGAATAACTCTGATAATAGGTAATGATTTTATTACAATTTCATGACAAATATACTGTTTTATGTACCTAGGTTATTAAGTACCTGGAACTGTATATTTTGAAGTGTACAGATTAATCATGTTTGTGTTACAAACTTTCCAGGTTGGAACATTAGATGACCTTTTCCAAGATTCTGATCAGGAGAATGGCGATGCTGCTTCATCAGAAGGTGAAGAGGCAGACAGCAGTAATGCTATGGACTATGAATCGGACTCCAATGATGAAAACAGCGACAAAAGTGATGACGATGATGATGATGATGATGACATGCTGCCAATAGAAAAAGCAAACATTAAACTCAAGAAAAAAAAGAAGGCAGACCAAAAACTCGCCGATGAAGAACTGCAACTAAACATTGCCAAGCAAGATGTATTTGCGTTTCCAACAGAGGAAGAGTTAGAAAATCCGACCAGCCTGCAAGATGTGCATCAGCGAATCAAAGATGTAGTCGCGGTTCTAATCGACTTTAACCGCTTGAAAGATGAAGGCAGATCAAGATGTGAATACACAGAGCTGTTGTTAAAGGATCTGTGTATGTATTACAGCTACAATGAGTTTCTAATGGAGGTGCTCATGCAAATATTCCCTGTGCAGGAGCTCATAGAGTTTTTAGAAGCTAGCGAAGTAGCACGTCCTGTCACGATAAGAACTAACAGTCTTAAAACAAGAAGACGAGATTTAGCTCAAGCTTTAATAAACAGAGGGGTGAATTTAGACCCAGTCGGCAAATGGAGTAAAGTCGGTCTTGTTGTATACAGTTCTACAGTGCCTATTGGTGCAACACCGGAGTATTTAGCTGGTCACTACATATTACAAGGGGCGTCCAGCTTCTTACCTGTAATGGCTTTAGCTCCGCAAGAGAATGAGAGAATATTGGACATGTGTGCGGCTCCGGGAGGTAAAGCATCTCACATTGCAGCTATCATGAAGAACACCGGAGCGCTTTTTGCAAATGACGCCAATAAAGATAGAACTAAGGCAGTTGTTGGCAATTTCCATAGACTAGGAGTAGTCAATACAGTGATTTGTAATTACGACGGGAGACAGTTCCCAGAAGTCATTAAAGGCTTTGATAGGGTTCTATTAGATGCTCCATGCACTGGGACAGGTGTGATCGCAAAAGATCCTAGTGTGAAAACGACTAAAGATCAGAAGGATATCCAGAGGTGCTTCAACTTGCAAAGGCAGTTGTTGCTAGCTGCCATTGACTGCTGCAATGCTAAATCTAGTACTGGAGGGTACATTGTGTATTCAACATGCTCCATATTGCCTGAGGAGAATGAATGGGTAGTGAACTATGCATTAAAGAGGAGAAACGTGAAGCTGGTGCCAACAGGTCTTGATTTTGGTACAGAAGGGTTCTCTAAGTACAGGCACCATAGGTTCCATCCATCATTGAAATTGACTAGAAGGTTCTACCCTCACACGCACAATATGGATGGATTTTTTGTAGCAAAATTGAAGAAGTTCTCCAATGTTATTGTAAGTATAATTTGTGACACTGCGCTAATTAATAATTGAATTCTAGTTTTATAAAGATACTAGCGACCCGCCCGCCCGGCTTCGCACGGGTGTAATTTACGTGCGAAGCAGCAGCGTTTGCAGGTCGCTAGTTATACATATAAACCGTCCTCTTGAATCACTCTATATATTTAAAAAAACCGCTTCAAAATCCGTTGCGTAGTTTTAAAGATTTAAGCATACATAGGGACGGACAGACAGCGACAGCGACTTTGTTTTATACTATGTAGTGAAACATAATTTATTTGTGCCAAAACTCTAGTAAATCATACACATATCTAAAAATGCATGCATAATAGGTGTTCAAATAATATTAGTCACTGTGTATCATGTTTTGCCTAGTTAGTAGGTATACCAATCTAGAGAGATGGCATAAAAATAACGTAAATATTATTTAGATAAAAATCGAATTCAATTAAGTAGTCGAAACAATGTCAATATTTAAATATCATATTATTAATCTAATTAAACACATTATCTAATAACATTTCTATAATTGCAAAACAAACAATATGACCTACTGCCGCCATGACAAATATGTATCATATACAAAAATCACTAACTTTGTAATAACATTTCTCTACTAATAGTTTTTTAGTTTCATCTCGTTTTTAGATCCCTCATTGTAATCACTTATAAAAACAAGCCTTCTAAAAAACCTTTGTCCATTATTTTTATGCCCTCAAGCGACAAGATGAGTGTGTCACATTTCGGGCAAATTGCTTGTGTTGTTTTGTTGCAAAAATAATTGCTTTGTTTTATCTGCAGCCGGATCCAGTCAAAGATGAGGATGAAGAAGAAGAAGGCGAGAAAAATGAGAATAAAGACGCTACAGACACAAAAGAAAATGGCGACATTCAATCAGAAGAGGGATCACAGAGTGAAACCGATGACAAACCCAGCTCATCGAAGAGGCGAGCTCCGAGTGACAATTCCGGACCACAGAAGAAGAAGAATAAACCTGATGCAAATCAAAAGTAAAATTATGAGCCATATTACAAAATGCATCATTAAGAGCCTCTTATACCAAATTTGACGGTTTTAAATCATTTTTTTTTCAGTTAAATTACAATATTTGAGCTGGAAAAAAATACATGTCACAGATACATCTGTGTTAGAGTCTGTGATTTGCTTCAAAACACGATAGAATAAACTTTCCTCGATCAAAAAGAAATCTGAAACAAAGTCGATTCAGTAATTTTTTTTCGTTTTATGCTCTAATGAAAGCTTGCAACAACCTGGAAATTACATGTACTAAAAGGCAATTTTATTCAAAAAAAATTCATTGGATAGAATTTTGATAGTGAATAGTTTAGTTTTTTAGTGAAATTAAAACCGTAAAAAGTACCCGAGAATTTGCGCGCGCCGCGTTCAGTGCCGCGCCAGGCGTCATCGAGGTCGGACCTATGTTCGTTTTTGTCGTTGCACTCCCCCCCGCGGGCGTCCTGACTCTAGCGCGGCAATATACATCGTCGCTATAAGTTGGCGGGGGCTGAGGGAGCATTTTGTTGCCTACGCTACTCGGATAGCCGGCCGTTAAATTTTAGGTACAGTGTAAACTCTTTATAACGTTATCCTTTATAACAATAAACTCCCTGTAACGTTGAAGTGAGCCCAACTTGGTTGGTTTGCGTTAAAACCCACATATTGAAACACTCTTTATAGCGATACGCCATTCTCTATTACGAAGAAACGTGTTCATATTTTTAGACAGTAAATATTTATTATCGGTATCGGTTGTCGGTTTATGTTATGTTATCAGGTAACAAAAGACTTTGAAGCTCCGAAACATCCGAGGTCGGTCTAGCTTTTGTTATCCTTAATTGCCTTGAACACGTGCAGTATGACGCATTGTTTTCTCGGAAGTGATGGTCTTCGACCAAGCATACTGGGTACCTATCGTATTATCAGTCGTAAACCTACTTTGAAACGGTCTAGCTTTTCGATTGCTTCTGTTATTTTGTTCTCATTCTTGTTGATTTGACTCGGTGGGTTGGGTTGTTTATTTTTGTTCTTATTTTTATTCTTGTTTTTCTTTTTATTGGGCGAACCAGTAGCTTCTGTTGACTTGACTGGGCTGGCATTAGTAGTTTTACCTTTATTTATCTGACTAGTATTCTTAGCTACAACTTGAGTGCCTTTACTAGTGTTATTTGCTTTAGCTTGGTGGCTTGCTTCAATTTTATTTGTCGTTTCTTTTGTCTGTTGTTGAGGAGATCCCCCCTTTTTATTTTTGTTTTTGTTTTTCTTACTACTTTGGCTCTGTACATTTTCGTTTTGCGGTTTCTTTTCTACATTGCTTACAGGTGTAGGTTTTTCATTTTTCTTACCACTTTGGCTTTGTACATTTTCGGTTCGCGGTTTATTTTCTACAGTACTTACGGGTTTAAGTTTTTCATTTTTCTTACCACCTTGGTTCTGTACATTTTTGTTTCGCGGTTTCTTTTCTACAGTACTTACAGGTGTAGATTTTTCATTTTTCTTACCAGCTTGGCTTTGTTCATTTTTGTTTCGCGGTTTCTTTTCTACAGTACTCACGGGTTTTTCAGTAGATGTTTGCGCCTGAGCGATGTTACTGTCAGTGTTTTGTTTGTTTTTCTTATTTTTGCGCTTCTTTTTCTTTTTGTTAGGCGATTGTTGACTTTCAGTCTGAGGAGTTCTGAAAATAATTTTTCTATTTTGAGAACTTAAATTTATCATTCGTTTTAATAATCATAATTAATATTAAGGGGTTAGTGATGGACTTATATAATCAAGCGACGATGAACACTATGCAAGTGACATAACGTCTGAATTGGTGTAAATGTGGTGTTGTGAATTATATAATTGATGTGTTGACGCTCGGACATTTTTCGACTGTTTTCACTTAGAGATAGTGACTCTATAGGTATTGTATCTCTATGCATACCACATACAAAGATACAGGGCCAGACACAGAGCAGATGTTTAATTCATCTATGCCTAGCCGGAAATCGAACTGCTATGCTACCGCTAAGCCATACTGGTCGTCCAAAATCTAATAAGTCACTTTTTAATTCAGATTCGTATGTTTAAAAAAAGTAAACTAGATAATACCAGTTGCAAAAAACAAGGCTATAAAAATTGGGTAAGTAGGCACTTGTTAGAAAGTATGTTAAAGTACCTTAGAAAGGAACTGCTTAAGAGCCCTCTCATATTTTTGCTAAACAAAAACATGAAAACTGGATTTTTGGTGTTAAATAGAAATCAAATAGATAGACCTATAGAAAATTCTATCTGGCCCTTTTAGAGATCGATGGGGGAGGCCTGTGTCCAGCAATGGACGTCCTATGGCTGAAATGATGAAGATGATGATAGAAAATTCAATTGCTGTAGTGAATAGTTCTGTAATTTTTATTGAAATAAGGGCATCAAATTTTGGAAAAATTCAACATTATCAACTCCAATTTACAAAAGTAGTTTTCGTAAACTCTCGGGGGAATGTTTGATAGTGAATTTCGTTAAATTACTGTCATAAAATTTATTTTTTATGATTTCATCATCATCGTTTCAGCCGTAGGACGTCCACTGCTGGACGTAGGCCTCCCCCATCAATCTCCAAAAGAGGCGGTTGGAAGCGGCCTGCATTCATGACATGGCCTGCGTCCATGTTATGGTTTACTTGTTTTATATTCGTCTTGACAATTACGGCTTTATTTATTCGTTTTATGACCGAAAATACAGTGTAAACTCTTTATAACAAAACTCAAGGGACTGAGCATTTTTTGTCGTTATAGAGAGTTATCGTTATATGGAGTGAACAAAAAAAATACAAATTAACAAGATCACACAAACTTTTTCGTCAACACTAATCGCTTTCCGTTTACTAGCCATGTTAACAGTTTCAAAGTAGGTTTACGACTGATAATACGATAGGTACCCAGTATGCTTGGTCGAAGACCATCACTTCCGAGAAAACAATGCGTCATACTGCACGTGTTCAAGGCAATTAAGGATAACAAAAGCTAGACCGACCTCGGATGTTTCGGAGCTTCACAGAAATTGAAGAACAAAGATAAAAAGAAGAAGCAAATAGGACAGATGAACCCAAAAGTAAACAATGAAAACAGGCAGCAGGCAAAACCAGGTCAGGGCATAGGCAAAAAGTTCAAAAATAAAAAGAAGTAGGCATTTTATTGTGCTAGCATGGAAATGAATGTAATTAAATTGAGTACCGTTATTTTTTGCAATAAACTTATTTTAATTTTACAAAATAAATTCTTGTTTTTTTACTGTCACACTTGTAAAATAATGCAATTTTCAATGTTGGGTTATTAAAGCCAAAACGGTTGTAAACAAAATTTGGTGTATCCGTCCCAACTCCCAGTTACTTAAAGGTCTGATTAGACAATTGTGGAAAGGTACTGTGCTTGTGTTGTGGTCCTATTTGACTTGACTGCCTTTCGGGTGTGCATATATAATTATTATGTATTTTTGTCTCTGTATTACCTTTATAGCCTAAAAATGGCTTGACAGATTTTGAAATGAGAATCGTTTCATGTCCGGAATGTCATAGGCTATATTTTGCACCCGGGCTTTATCTCTTGTAATTACAAGATTATCCCTTTCGCCTGTCTATGTTGTAAGGTCAAGATTAGGTCATCATAATAAACTCGTAGTGGATGGGCCCACTGGGCATCGCACGATTGTGCGTGAAGCGGTCTTTCCCCTCCCGCACAAATTCGCGGAGTTTTTCAGTCGGCAAGCAGGTACGGACCTCTTCAGTTGGGTGAAAAATCGCGCTCCCGATTTGACGAATGTAAGTACCGCAGTTGAGTTATCTTGTAAGAACTGTGAATTAAGTGATATCAACCAATTAGATTTATATTGAAAGTTTTAGCGAAGGTTATTACCGTGCCGCCCATGTGCCGCCCCTTGACTAGCTGTCTGCCCGAAGGGCTAAACTTGTTCATTATCGACATTTTGATCTAAGAAAAAAAAACCTGCATGTAAATAGTAATTTATTGGCCGTCAACCGAGTGCGGAAACCGAGTGTGTAATAGTTGGTAATAGTGCTAACAGACGAGACGGACTTGGTTGACGAACCGCCGTCCACCAAATCCATACGTCTGTTAGCACTATTATAGTACTAATAGTGCTAACAGACGTATGGATTTGGTGGCCTTAACCGCCGTCTGACCAACGGGAGAGAAAGAGAGGGAAATATGATATTCTCACTCTTTCTCTCTCGTTGGTTGGACGGTGGTCAACCAAATCCAGAAGTCTGTTAGCACTATAAAGTATCTAACAGACGAGACGGATTTTGTTGATGGACCGCCGTGACCGCCGTCCAACCAACAGTAGAGAAAGAGCAAACTTTCTCTTTCTCTCCCGTTGATTCACGGCGGTCCGTCAACCAAATCCACACGTCTGTTAACACTATAATATTACTGTTAGTACCTAATGTACCTATAGTATTCTGGAAGTTGATTTGATATTATCACAGAATACATATTAGTAGTAGTAATACTATATAAATTTTAGTGCCCACACAGACAGCCACACCCACACACAGGATAAGGCCTAAGGCCCATTCCGAATCACACCAACAGCGCTAATCACTGGGTTCATCTGCCTCTAACCAAAGGGAGAGGTTAGGAAGTTCGGCGGCTAGGATAATCCTTCTTGCAGACTGAGCTCTGGGGGGCACTGCCCCCAGGGAAGTATACGAGCGATGTATGCCTATGCTGTGATCTAACCGGTACTATGAGACCAGCGGCGTCTAAAACAGCGCTAATGAGACCCCCGGGCCCGCCTCATAAAAATGCACAGATAAAGTATGTACCGGTTGTATCCATCCCAAATACAAATAACCTTTCAGCTCTAATAATGCATTTTGCATACCATCTCCGGCCATATACCTACCTAGTCGAGGTGGCGTTTGCCGGCCGGGCCCAGCCTGCGCGGGCTTGCCGCAAGTCAGGTGGTAGGTAGGATAGGGGTCTCGGATCCCGGGGTTGTGGAGTCACGTTATGGGCCAGTCCGATCCTGGTGGGCATGTACCCATACCCACATACAAAATAACCTTTTACCTCTAATACCTAATGCTTTTTGCATACCTTCTCTCTCCAGCCATACCGTAGTGTTGTAACAAGTTAAACAAGTACCTATAAACTGTTTTTTTAAACCCCTTAAAAAGAGCAGGGGCCTTACGGACAACAGCTAATTGCGGCACTTATTCCGCTCAGTTGGAAAATCACGCGAACGTGAACATTATCGCGCCCAGATACGGTTTGCGGTCGCGTGATTTTCCAACTGAGCGGATTAGGTACCGCAATTAGCTGTTGTCCATAAGGCCCCTGATCTGATCATTTTCAAGCGGCTGAACAATTTTGAAGTCATAGTTAATCTTTAGTCTCCTCACTAACAAAAAAAAAGTACATCGAAATCGATTCAGCCGTTTGGGTGCCACGATACGATGCCACACCACACACTCATGTCATGTACACAACGCCACTGCATTGGGGGTTAAAAATTTAAACTATCGTTGCATGATGATAGAATGATCGTGCAAGAAGCTCGCATCATCTTGCAGCAAGATTGATCCCGTTGCCAAAATAACACGTAAGTGCGAGTGCTTGTTTGGAATAATTTAGGTATGGGATTTTACTTACCTAACCACCAGTTGCACTATTGAAATAATGATTAAAAATGATGAGATCCTCAATCCCAATCACCAACACTTATCCACTAATCCACACCGATGGTCCACACACGTCTTTACTCATCGAATTTTGCGCAATTAATGAAGAAAAAAAAATAAGACATGTCGGTGCGGTGAAGATGAAAGGAAGACCGAAAGGCGATTCCGAACTCACTTCGTCTTTCGGCTTTCCTCTCAAAGCCGCCGCAACGGCCGCGACTTCCATTGATAAGTGACAGACAGGTTTTAAAAATAGCAAGTTCGATTCCGGCATTTTATTATGTAAATATATGAGCACATAGTGGTGGATTTACGTACTTGTACTTCTTTCTAAGCAATGAGGTAAAGCAGATGACTGTTTATTAATTACTGCCATTTACTATATTATCTACAAAGTCCTGTCAGATATTTTATGAGTTAATAGGTCATTATGAACCGATAGATTCGATTAGTGTAGATAGGTATCTGTCGCAACTAAATTCAGTCTTGGGGCGGCACGGCACAGGGTTTTTTTTGGTAAGGGAGCGTCCAATAATTACGTGAGGCAATATAGGTGATTTTTCGACTCCCCTTCCCCCCTTGGTGAGATGTCGTGAGATTTGGCTAGATCTCCTCCCTCACCCCCTAATCTCACGAGAGATTTAAAAAAATCGTATTTTTAGTGCAAATACGTTAATCTGTATTAGGTACTTGTGTAGGACAAAATTTTAGCGGAGAAGCATGTTTTACTTACAGCCCTGCAGTTTCTACGCAATTTTACATTATATTTACACTGTTTCTTGCGGGGGAAAAAATTACGTGATATTTGCCGCCCCCTCCTCTCACCCCTACGTGAGGATGGGTGAGATTCAGCTCGATACCCCCCTCCCCCTAAACGCCTCACGTAATTAATGGACTCCGCCATTAGTTTAAAAGTCCGCAAGTAGTTAAAAAATTGGTACGTAGACGTACCTACCCAATGAGGCCTATTCTGTCATACCACTCACTAAACTAAACCAATCTGACAGGACTAAAATTATCTGCCTCTATTTTCATTTTAATACGTGAGAGAAGGATGGCAACAAGTTTAGAGCTGTCAAATTTAGTTTAGTTTGAGTTTAGTCTAGTTTAGAGTACATCTGAATCGATGCCACTACCTTTCGTCGAAGCTAATACCATCGACAAATTTAATATCTATTTATCTTCCGTGCCAATACTATATACATATATTTATAATAACCACGCGTCTAATGTGAGAACCTCCTCCTTTTTTTCATCGGTTGAAAAGTTTGTATCTTATAGTCAGTACAGTCATAGATAGATAAACATTTATATACTAGGTACAGTCAATAGTCACACACAGTCAGTTTGGAGCAAATTTTATATTGAAGCTACTTTTAAGGTTCCGTAGAAAAACAAAAACCGCTTGCTCCTTCTGCCGCCTACAGCAATTATTATTTGCATGTTTATATTTTATAGAATGGCGAAGGTGATCGACAAATACTCTCCAATAAGCTATATAAATTTACTAAAAAACTTTTTAAAAACAAGCATTTTTGTTTTCTTCTCAGCAAACACTAAACCCTCTCATTTGATACCCATTATCATGATTGTATAAAGTTAAGTCAAGTACATTTTGTCCGCCATAATTGAATTTTTAATCTGGGACCAAATTGCTTGGGAAGACAAATCTAACAAACCCAAACTCGACGGGGCTACGTCGTTTCGTTTAGGAGTTCCTAATGTTCCTATGGCCACCTTCTGTCTCCAACAGCACCAGACCAGCTCGATGGTAACATAACATTGCATTGTCACCGAACTTACTTATGTATGCCTCAGCTCAATCGGTTGAAGATATTATCTGCTTCAAAATTTAGTTGCAAGATTAAATTTTAATTAATCTTAAAACATTTTATTATTTATAATTAGGATTCCACCCGAACAAACAAAAGCTTGTAAAATATCTTACAATGCCTATAACATAAAAAAATCAAGTCTAAAGTCAACTAAATAAACTTCTATCTACCTACGGAATCCTACGATAAACGCACCACGATATGCAGCTGACAATTTACTTTCAAAGAAAGCCATCTAGGCATAGCGAGGCATACAGTACTTGCATTTTGCCATTCGACGTTATGCTACTCGACCACAGATGGCGCTAGATTAACTTTTATAATACCTACACCAATTATACAGAGTCCTTTAGTCGGAATAATGATCCAGGTCTACCAATAACAATAATCACGCAATAAATAACGCCAAACAAATCATAGTCAAGCAAAGTCACGGTCAAGTTCGAGTGTTGCTGTAAAGTGGTGGATACTTATATATAGACTTCTGATGAGTTTTTGAAACATCACGAAAATACATGTTTCACATCATTAAAATAATCTCTTGCCTACTCGACCGCACTCAAGAACACAATAAAATAAAACACTGTAGTAGGTACTTGCTTGACTCTCACTTGCTGCGATAGAAGTAATAATGTTCCTTTTCTTGCTCACTTGTTATTACCTTGTAATCCGACTGAATGACTATGTAACCATGGTCAAGAAAAAAAATATGATTGGATATTTATTATTTTAGCTTTAGCCTGCCCAATGGGCAAATGTAAAAAAAAAAAAAAAAAATTATTTTAGTTGGTTTGGTTTGGTTTGTTAATTTGTTACAAAATACAAAATAATAACCTAATACAACTAAATTTTTCTAAAACGACATAAATTCGGTTTCTTTTACTCGTGCCAGCAAACCTATTTCATAATGCCCACTTGGAATCAGATACAGTCACAACTTAGGCATCCAAACAATCCGGTCGTGTTTTTCGATATTACAGTTGGAACTACAGTAAGTGAGCCGATATGTAGATGGAAGCAGACCAGAACCCCAGATAACTACTTTTCTACCAGAAGAGTCAGAACCTTATCAAAACTAGTTGAGAGTTGTGGTTTCAACGTTGTTTTATTACAGGAAATTGGGCGCATGATATTCGAACTATTTGCTGATGTTGTGCCAAAAACGAGTGAAAACTTCAGAGAATTTTGCACAGGAGAATACAGAAGAGATGGAGTGCCACTGGGTTATAAGGGAGCAACATTCCATAGAGTTATCAAAGACTTTATGATACAAGGAGGTGATTTTGTTAATGTAAGTACCTACAAACATTGACTTGAATGTTAACCTTTTAGAGCACCTCGTTACCACAATAATGATGATGCACAAAGAACTCGTGTAAACCATTCTGATGCAGAGTTATGACTTTCTTTTATCTAAATTCAAGGCTCTTTTTCCTTCCCTCCCTGCTTTATGATGTGTACAGAGGTCAATTTTTCAGAATATATACAATACTTGGTGTTACAAACCTTGTGCCATGAGATACATAAAAAAATATTGGTGACAGCGAGTGTTTGTTAGCTCTGGGGAGACCTTAGTATGGAAGTCTTTTTTAAATTATTTTCATCTTCAAAAAAGCTACAGTACACCATTACATTCATTACTGATGTTTCAGAGTCACCAAGAAACAGGCGTTGTCTCGTTTGGGATCCATAGACAATTTTGTATCCTGAGTACTCTAAGCTTAAGCATGAACATGATATTATAAGTGCCCAGTATCTGTTCTCTACCATCTTTGTGGAAATAAACTGATAATTATTTACTTTCATTTCAGGGCGATGGCACTGGCGTGATGAGCATTTATGGAGGCAGCACATTTGCAGATGAAAACTTTTCACTAAAACATGATTCACCAGGGTTACTCTCAATGGCAAACAGTGGCAAAGACACTAATGGATGTCAGTTTTTTATAACATGTGCTAAATGCAACTTTTTAGATAATAAGCATGTAGTGTTCGGAAGAGTTATAGATGGACTTTTAGTTATGAGAAAAATAGAAAACGTACCGACAGGACCAAACAATAAACCAAAAATACCCGTGACAATATCACAATGTGGCCAAATGTAAATAAAACATTTCTTAAGAAAATTAAACTTTCTTTTATTTTGTCTAAAATAAAATCACAGAAGCTTAGCTTCGCTGTAAACCTTTGAATTCTCTATTTACATAATAAATTAATACACAAGCAATCACAATAAATAAATTGTAAGAAGTATGAACCTATTCCTAAATTTAACTATAAATTTGGTAAATATTATCGTCAACTTTTAACTGTATCATGCTTGTTGAGTAGCATGTTTCTGGGTTGCATTGTTGCTGGGCCATAACGTTTTCCAACTTCTTTTATGAAAGCACCTTCCATCTGCCTAGCGACTTGGTCAAAGAATAAATTCGATAAATGTGAGTGAAACACAGAACGGAACTCGAATGTCACTTGAAAATCAACTACGCAAGACTGCTGCTCTCTTTCTAACCCAGGGCTAAATCTCCATAAGGTTAGCAAATGATGGAATAGTTTGCCGTCCTTGCATTCTGCTTTTACTATGTGAGGCTTGACTAGCGACACATGGGAGGTATAGCTTTCATTGATAGGAGGGAATCCAATGATGAGGTCTGCTTTCAAGTTTGCTGGTGTCTGACTGAGTACTATTGATTTTTTACACCATGGCAAGAATTTGTAGTAACTACCAACATCGGATACTACTTCAAACATCTGATCCATAGAATATCTGAAAAAAAGAAACAGGTTTTTATTTTATAGAATTCCTATTTGATGGTATGGATGGTTAACAGTTGTTTTTCACTATTTTACGGTTTGTGGACACTACACAATTTCAATTTGTTTTTTGGTCTCATTCATTCTTTCACTACTGCACATCCTAACACTGTCTTAAAGCTCACCCCCACATATTGGTAATTTGAGCCAAAAAATTACATTGCTGGAACCAAGGATGACAAAGTTAACACACAGTTATTAAACAATTTCACGCTCACTTTGTCTTTTTTTTACTCAAAAAAATGTGCTTAATTCTGTGAGTGGCCACAGAGACAGCATTAGGCGAATTTTTTGTGAAAATATTGACATTTAGTCTAAGGAATCAAAAACTTATTTTCAAAAATATCAAGCTTTTCTCTGAGTTCTCTTATGACCTGACCACCTTTTGCTTCCCTGACTTTTTCCTGAGTCTCCCTGATTTTCCAGAAAGTGGAAACCCTGATAATAAGTAGGTATACTAGGATGCTGACGTGCCCAGGATTAGGCACTTAAGGCTGGGTATAAGGCCAGAAAAATTTCTGATTTCACCCGCGCGTCTCGCATCACCCGCATTAGTGTGAAACACAACCACGGCAGCGCGGCAGTCGCGCGCAGCTAAAGTGTACACAACTCGCGCACTCGACCTTGTAAAGCGGCAAGGAGCAATAACACACAGGATAAGCATAGTGTTGGTGTACTTGGTGTTTTGGCGATTAGCTGAGTTCGGTCGCGGCGCGTAGAACCGTAAATTGTTTATTTCACTTTTCAAAATTGTATTTGTAATTTATTTTTAGGTTTTCTACAATATAAAAATAATAAAGTTTACAAATTAAATTGAAATAACCTAAATAAAACTAAACTGAACTATGCTATGCTATGCTTTGCTAGGTTGAACTTGCCGGGATAAGACCAAAAAACCCAAAAACCTCGTGGCACGGGGTACCCGATCCCGGGTCATATCTCCTAAACCAGACCTTTAACCCAAAAAAAATTACATAAAAAACAGTATATATTTATCTCTAGCTTTATACAATATTTAGATTTTTACTTTTGAAATTAGTGAGAAATACATATAAATAGAAATAAAGAGGGGTGAAAACCACCCCCTAACACGCCCAAATTTTGGATCGAAGTAGTAAAGCTCATTTTAAATTTTAGTAATTTTTTTGCAGATTTTTTAATGCTGTGGTTTAGGAAATATAACTAGTTCTAGTTTTTAGTTTATATTATAGTCTAAGTTAGGTCTTAAGATTTTGACGACCTGAAATACCCGGCTCCTCAAACATTTTGTCCCAGGTCAATCCAGGAAAGAATAGTTAGCTTCACTGGCTATCCAACGATAGGTCACTTAGTATTTTAAGACTCGTAGGTACATAGTAACTTGAGTTACTAAGTAGCGAGGCGGACCATAAATACCCGATTTTTTGAAGGTCCATAACTTTGGACACAAAGGTCCAATCAAAAATCTGACGTCATAGGCATCATTTTTTCTGACAGACGAAGACGTTAAACTCAAAAACTCGGCTTTAGGACCTAACCCTAAAAACCCCAAATTGGGTTTGAAATTACGTAACCGGAATTTCATGTTAAAAATAACAAAAAAATTCAACACAAAAAATTCAGTGGTGTAATAAATAGACTATATTTATTTTTTTGGCTTTCTACTCTCACAATTTCAGGAAATAAATAATATAAAAAAAAAAAAGTGTTTATTTAGTTGGTAGGCATAAATAATAATAAAATATAAACACAGTAAACACACGTGTGTAGAAAATAAAAAGACGCGTCTGATAAGCCCAAATTCGGCTATTTTTGTGCAAAGAATGCCTTTCAAAATATTAAAGCGCAAAAATCCGGAAAATTTTCGTAATTTTTTTCAAAAACCATCGATTATCTCAGAAACAGTACGTATGAGGTCATTTTTGTAAAAATGCTATGTATCTATATAATATAATATCTATGCTATGCTATGCTTTGCTATGCTAAACTATGCTTTGCTATGCTATGCTGTGCTATGCTATGCTATGCTATGCTAGGCTTTGCTATGCTATGCTTTGATATGCTATGCTATGCTATGCTGTGCTGTGCTATGCTATGCTATGCTATGCTATACTATGCTATACTATCGATAGCCCGTTGGTCGAGTTGGTAGTGAACCTGCCTTCTGAGCTTGGGGGCGTGGGTTCGATTCCCACCTAGGACAAACATTTGTGTGATGAACATTTGTGTTTGTTCTATATCTGGGTGTTAATATGTATTTAAACCTATATATGTATATATATCAGTCTCTGGCAGCCATATCACAAGCTTTGCTTAGCTTGGGGTCAGATGACCGTGTGTGCAAAAATGTCCCGAATATTTATTTATTTATTTTATTTATTTACTATACTATACTATACTATACTATACTATACTATACTATACTATACTATACTATACTATACTATTCTATACTATACTATACTATTCTATACTATACTATACTATACTTTGCTATACTATACTATACTTTGCTATACTAAGCTATGCTATGCTATGCAATGCTATGCTATGCTATATTATGCTATACTATACTATACTATACTATCCTTTACTATACTTTGCTATACTAAGCTATGCTATGCTATGCTATGCTATGCTATGCTATACTATACTATACTATATTATACTATACTATACTATACTAAAATAAACGAAACACGCGAAAGCCCGTTGGTCCAGTTGGTAGTGAACCTACCTTCTGAGCTTGGAGGCGTGGGTTCGATTCCCACCTAGGACAAACAGTTATGTGATGAACGTTTGTGTTTGTTCTATACCTGGTTGTTAATAACCATAATCTATTTAAGTATATATGAATTATTTAATTTAATTTAATTTATGAAATTATTAATTTAAAAAAAAAATTGTTAATTATTATTATATTTTTTTATTCAACGAAAATTATATTTTACTTAATAATTTTGATTTTTAGTAGTCTTTCTGACTGTCTCTCTCTCTCTTTCTCTCTCCACACGAAACACTTAGACTCTTGTAACTATATTACCGAGCGTACATAATAATAGATGCCCTAATGATAGATGGCCTAGTCGTATCCATAATTATTAATACCTGTAATTTTTTCATAGTAGCTTTACCTAGTCTGTGCTCTAGGTCATTGGCAACACTTGGTTGCCGCATCAAATGGTCGCGTTCAAGCCATTGATTTTTTATGTTATCCATTGTTTGAAAATACAGTAGGTGTTGATATAATCGCACTCGGAAGATAAATCTAGGCGAATAGCAAGCGCGTGCGTCCTTCCCCGTTGGAGCATAGTGCGGTACTGAGGTTGAACGGAGCATGTTTCGCCATTTACATGCAAAGCGCAACAGAATAAGGTTGAATATCGGACTTGCCGTTTGACCGAATAATTGCTTAGAACTAAAGGACGTAAGTCTCAAATCGAATATAATTTATTATGAGAGTACTAATTAATCTAGGTAAATTTTGTCTTAGCACTGGAAAACAAACTATATTTTCCTTCGATGAGTATTTATTTTAGATATGTGACTGAAGTTCTATCCAAGAAAAAATCAAAAAAATCAGCAAAAAGGCACCTTTTTGAAAACAATAAAGTATCGAGTAAAT
The DNA here is from genome assembly GCA_932305915.1 of Agriopis marginaria. NCBI lineage: Eukaryota > Metazoa > Arthropoda > Insecta > Lepidoptera > Geometridae > Agriopis > Agriopis marginaria. The sequence continues at coordinate 12,861,773 of OW029919.1, read as the reverse complement.
ATCTCGCTATTATGTTTCTGTCTTAGTGCCGGAAAGAAAATGAATTGAAAAATCACATATATCAATTATTACGTTGATAGGATATTTGGTTTAGTTAGAATATCATGGCAAATTAGCATAAAATTTCGGAGGCCCCCTCTTAAGTGTTTTTTTTAAAGCGTGAATTTGGCGCCCTCTTATGCTGCCGCCCAGGGTACGTGTCCCTGTTTGCCGCCCTCCCCCTAGATCTGGGCCTGCCCCATACACACCAGAGAGGGGTGTTGCCATAATCCCCACGCTTGGCAGGCGGCTTGGAGATCGCAGTACGTTCACCATGTACTAACAGGACGCTGCTGCCCATTCTCCGGTGGTTCTGGTCGCAGTTTTAGGACATACCCGGGTCCCCATAGCTTCAACGTAAAGCAATTCAAAAAAGGGTGTCTTAAACTACCTCTGGGCTGTCAAAGCACCACACAGTGTTACAGGGTGTCCACAGATGGTGGTTTCTACTTACCATCAGGTAGACCGCATGCTTGTTTGCCACTCTTTATAAAAAACAATAGTATATTTGCTCAGATAGCTGCGATAACATTGTTAAAAGCTGAATAAAAACGTTTTCTTTTAACGTTTCACTGTACTATCAAAAGTCATCAGAATTTGTGGTTTTCATTCAGCATTTTACAATGTTATTTATTGAAGGTGTCAGAGCAAATAATCGAATGGAAATAGTGTAGTGCCATATGATGAGCATTAAGATCATTCATGTCAAAATGTCTCTATTCACTGATCTGTGTAAACAATCATGCAAATGAGTCAGTAGTTGCTGTCTACTGATCTGATTTATTCAATCATAGACAGCAATGTTTTGGAAAAATTTAATAGATTATACACATCATCATCATTTCAGCCATAGGATGTCCACTGCATCCTGAACATAGGCCTCCCCCATCAATCTCCAAAAGGGCCAGATACACAAGATTATACACAAATTACTTAAAATAATTATGAAAAGTAAGTATATAAATGTATGAAACCATGTAAGAAAATTGAATAGGTACTTATGCAATATGAGTAACAGGTAGGTAAAACTTACCCAACTAGCTGTCTTCCACAGTACTCCCTTGTTCGATTTGGGGTTGGAAAATTCAAAAACGTCCGTCGCTGATCTAAGCCATGACATTGATTTCGATGAGTGTCGCAGTTATTTACGTAATGACCCTGAAAACTACAGGAAGAATTTATTAGCAGTTCCGTATGCAAAATATTTTCGCTAGTATCAGTCAAAAGAAAAACAAATTCAATTATGTTGTTAAACAAAACAAAAGAAATATAGAGGTGAAATTAATTACTTACCAAATCAAAACACTGTTGTTCCCTTGTATAGCTCTCCGAGCAAAACTAGGATATTTTGATGAAATCATTTTTAGATAGGTATATGCCAACCTAAGAAATTAGATATCATTTTTACGGATATTCCATTAATTTAATTTACGCATTTTGTATTTATTTGAAACTAGAAAACAAAACACTGGCATAGAATTATTGCGAAAAAATTGGCGAAATAAAACTGCAACGAACGCCGCAAACGTGTGAATTGTGAGGTCGAGGTCGAGGATGAGGTGTGAGGAGGGCGGAGGCTGTGAATGTGTGTGAGTATGTGGGTGAAAGAAATAAATGACATGTCGTGTCATCATGTCAATATGACATATACTTTATTTTTTGGCCTATTACTGGCGACACGCTAAAGCTACTAAGTCCATTACTCCTCGTCTTACGTATTTTATTGTATTTATTGAACACTATTCTACCTGCGTCGTTGCAATAGATGACGAAGACAGAGCATAAGACTATTCAGAGAAAATAAAATATTTTTTTAGATCTCTGTAAGATTACAACTAAACGTCACCACAAATTATCTTAAAAAAGGTTACGACTAAATAATTATACATTTAAAAGTACAAAAAATGCCACTATTACGATATTTTACTACCTTGGGCCCGATTCCATTACTGCAAATAAGCGCGTAACGCGGCGCGATAGTTATGTTAACGTTAAAAAGTTGACCTTTATTCCGAAATGGAGGTCAAATTTTTTGAGGTTAACTTAACGCGCCGTGTGCAGACATGTTAAAGTTAATGAATCAGGGTCCGTAATGTATGCAAGTGGTAGAGAAACTTTAGAAACAACATGAAAATACACGTTCCACCTCATTATATATTTTGCCTACAATCGAGCACATTCACGCATATTATAATATTATGACGCGTCGCAATCTTATGGCCTACTAGTTGGTCAAAATTGGACACCGAGTACTAGGTTGCCTATCTTACAATAGTAACTAAGATTTCAGTATTTGTAATAATGTATGTTTTAAATGTTTATCGGGACTTATCACGTATTATTTAATATAGGTAAAAAATATGTACCTTTCGCTCGACGTTTCAATAATGTAACAATGTAGTTATCAATTTGAAGCCTTAATAAATAAATGAAAATAAAAAATAGCAGCATTATCAGACCTCGACAAAAAAAAAAAAAAAAAAAACTCTACATAACGATCAGGGCCCTGATTCCGTAACTTTAACACGCACGTAACGCGCCGTGTTAAGTTAACCTCTTAGAATTTGGACTCTATTCCCTAGGAACAAAGACCAACTTTTAGAGGTAAACTTAACACGGCGCGTTACGTGCGTGTTTGTAGTTACAGAATCAGGGCCCTGGGCCATGATTCCGTAACTTTAACACGCACGTAACGCGCCGCGTTAAGTTAACCTCTTAAAATTTGGACTGTATTCCCTAGGAATAATGACCAAATTTAGAGGGAAACTTAACACGGCGCGTTACGTGCGTGTTTGTAGTTACAGAATATGCAGTGCAAGTACCGTTCTAATTCGATAAAATGCCATAGAATCATCATCATCATTTGATCATTACGAGTACTGATCAAATGACATTTTATCGAATTTGACAATCTCAACTGTCAAATTTGACCATCGATAAAGAACGGTACTTGACCAAAACTCATAAGACTTGTATATGGCAACTGCGTCAATCATGCGGAGCCAAAAGCCCCAATACGGGGAAGAAGAAGAAAAAAAAAAAAAAAAAACGGTACTTGCACTGCAGGGCCCAGTGTTATAAAAAGAGAAACATGACAGTGTGTTGGTTGACATAATGAACGTCGTGTCATGGCTCCGTCCATTAAGATAATAATGTTCCTTGATTAAGATAGTTCATTAGACAGGTGTTCGCTCCGACTCCTGGGTTCACCGATATTAGATGAGTCCTTTTCACCTTTTGTTGAGGAAAAAATTCAAAATTTTATGGGTTCTTCCGACAGGTTACTAAAAATTAACGCCCATATGGCGTTTACAATTATCAGATACTGTTTGTTTGTTCCTAAATTTATGTACACTTTACGATGTAGTCCACTGTGGAAACACGGTGAGCTCCTTTCAAGCTTAGACAATGTCGTAAAGGAAACTCTAATATCGGTTTTGAATGTTGATTTGAGTGACAGGACATGGTCACAAGCCTCACTACCTGTAAGGTTAGGAGGCTTAGGGGTCCGCCAAATTTCAAGTGTTGCGTTACCGGCATTCTTGTCCTCATTTCATAGTACTCATAAATTAATAGAAAAAATCCTTGCACCCTCTTTAGGCCCTTCCGAAGTAGTTGTATCTCATTCGAAAGAGGCAATGAATGCTTGGAGGCTTGCTTGTCCAAATACCGATTTTCCCAGGAAGTTGTCTTCCCAGAGACTGTGGGATCGGCCGATCTGCGAACTAGCACGTAAATCGCTACTAGATACGTGTCCTAGTGTTGCAGATCGCGCTCGTATTCTTGCTGTCTCTGTTTGGGAATCGGGACTTTGGTTGCAAGCTATGCCCTCTTTTAACACGGGTAGCCTTTTAGATCCAACCGCATTTCGTCTAGCTGTCAGCTTACGCTTGGGTGCAAGGTGCTGTGAGGCCCATCGCTGTCAGTGTGGTACTGCTGTTGACCAGCTCGGTCACCATGGTCTCTCTTGCTCGAGAAGCGCTGGTCGTGTTGGCCGACACGCTAGCCTGAACGACATCATACGCAGGGCTCTTTCCACCGCCAATGTCGCAGCTGTGCTCGAACCGAGTGGTCTTGCGCGCGACGATGGAAGGAGGCCTGACGGTATGACACTTGTGCCCTGGAGGTTGGGGCGGCCCCTTGTATGGGACGCAACTTGTGTCGATACTTTGGCGCCGTCACATCTTCCTGAGACACGGGGTAGGGCTGGCGCGGCTGCCAATTCGGCAGAGCAGCACAAGCGACGCAAATATGCTAACCTCGGCAGTGGTTATATATTTGAGGCGTTTGGGGTCGAGACATTGGGCCCTTGGGGACCGGGAGCTCACCTCATTTTCAAAAATCTTTCAGAGCGCCTGGTTAATGCGACGCGTGACCAAAATGCTGGCGTGTTTCTGGCTCAACGCATAAGCATTGCCATTCAACGTGGTAATGCCGCCAGCATGCTGGGTACGCTGCCAACTGGTAGTGGGCTTGAGCATTTAGATTGTCTTTAGACCTTCAACGGTCTATGGGCAGTCTAACTGTATTTGTAGTTTTAGTTTTAGCTTGTATTTTGTTTAGTTAATAAAGGCACTTGCCCAGAAAAAAAAAAAAGCAGATAGTACATTCATGGTATAGATTATATGCCTTTTGGATGTCACTGTCAGTTATGTTTGATGTCATTAGATGTCATTGTCATTTGTCACGAATACTTGAGATACGGTCGACTCGACTAACCTCACATGTGCGCGTTTCTGTGTGATTTTCCGGCGAAAATAACCCAAACTGAATTTTATTATAGCTATTATTTCACTTAAAGATGGGTAGGAAGGCAAAATTTGATGAAACAAAGAAAGTGAAGAAAGGTCCGGGCAGGAAGGCACGTAAGCAGCCCGACCCTGTCTTCAAGAAAGAACTATGTAAGTTAACGTTATTTCCACTTCAACATGAGGTTTTAAACAATGTATTATAGCTTTAAATAAGTGACAAAAACTGTTGTAGTTATCATTAGTACTTATTTGTTTGGTCCTACTACCTAACTACTTGGTCCAGTCACTAAGTATAAAATAAATCTATCTTTCGGAACATGCGGTTCATTGTGGTTTCAGAATTCTTTATTAATAACAAGAATAACAATTATTATTCACTTACTGAGATTACATAGGTACTAAACTCATTAGGTTGTTAATATTAATTTGTGCTGCTACCTGAACTGATACATAAAACAAAAACCAAAGTACATAAGCAAACAAATAAAAAATTAACCCCTTGAGTTTCAATTGCAAGTGTAATGAAATAGGGGACGTGGTAGTGGCTAGAAACTAACAGCTAAAGATCAGGGTGTTGATTTACGCAAAATGGGGCCTATAGATGGCCTATTTGCGGAAAACGCTCGCTCTACAATAATCAGTGTATTTGCGAGTGGCAAGCTTTGGGAGATGCCAACGTCCAGCAGTGGACTAAGCGTAATCTAAATGCTTTCTTGCCTGCAAAAAATATTTAAAAATAACTTAACTAATTACTTAACCTTACAGGGTTTCAAATGAATAATAATGTAACTAGCTCAAACTTAAATGCTGATTCTAGCACATACAAAGAATAAGTAAAATAGTTTTGCGGAATATGTAAAGTTCTGAAAAGTCATGGAACAAAAGTTGTTAAGAATGATGTATACAGTCAAAATCTGTTATAACGACATCGAAGGGACTACTCATATTGAGTCGTAAAAACCGATAGTTGTAACAACCGATAAGGCGGTCATATAAGATTCAGCCAGGACCTTTGATTTTGGTCAATTTAACCGGTATGTTGTTCTAAACGATGTCGCCATAAACGGTTTTGACTGTAGTTTCAAAATATCTTCAACATTAGGTACACATTTTTATAGAAGAGTCTGTGTCGGATGTATGAAATACATTTCTTGAAAAGCAATTTTAGCTGTCTAGAGTACTGTAACAAATTAGGCACCTATGTTGTTTCAGTGGAAGATGACAATGCTCCGAAGAAGCTATCTCACAAACAGAAACAGAGAGCTGCAAAGCGTACTAAGAAAAAGGCAGAAATAGTTGAAAAGCGAAAGGCACTGAAGCAAGCTAAGAAGAATGTGGCTAAACAAACTGAGGTTAAAGTTGCAGTAAAAGAGGACAGTGATTCAGAGGAAGAAAATGTTAAAGGTATGTGTAAGTTTTTTTAATAAGTGGGACAAGCTTGAATCCCATACACAAGTCTGGTCTGCTGGCATAAAACAGAAAAGTAGAGGAAAAGGATACGGGCATTTGCAATGGATTTACTACCGTCTGCCCCCACATGGTGCCAGATGGTAACAAATATGCTATCGACACCCATCTTCAAAAAAATGGGGACACACGGTAATATAATTATAATTACCATCTGCCACTATGCTCAGTGCCACAGTCATAAGCTATTGGCTCAAGTGGTGGTGACACAGTGATCAGTTTTTAAAGTAATGGCAGACAATAACTCCTATATGGCTATCAGCCCCTACGCATCACAGATAGGAGTACAAAGCTTAATAAACAAATTACTACATTAGATAGTCACTTTATAGTAACCATGGTCACCTCATTGAATGGTTTATTATCTTCTGTCCCTCCACAAACGAACCCCATGCGGTGGCAGATGGTAATAAACCTTAAAACCTTGTAATGGGGCAACCACGGCTGAAATAGATTATCTTTTTTCAAGCATGGTATTTAATATCTCCATTAATAGAAATAGACACTTCGACGAAAATTTACTTCAGTCTCGACCTTTAGTGAGATATAACTGATTGGCCGTCTGTTCAGCATTTACTCTTTTCTGTGCCAATAGAAAAAGCTGGTCCCTGCCTGCACTAGTTTAGTGCTACATGTTAACTTATAGAATAATAATTTTGGCCAAGTGTACAACAAAAACAGCCTAATATCAATCCTTGCATTTTGTTGCAAATGCTCAAAAGCTGAAGTGCTCAATCATAAATACATTATTAAATGGCAAATTAAGTTTTTTTTGTTTTGTTTGCAAGAATAATTTTTTAAATTTAATTTCAAGTGCAATTCCCGAGACCGCTCATTACACATTTATGCACAAGTTTATCTGTATCTTATGATTAACTACCTGAATCCCGCGTTGCTACCGGCGATTTTCCAATTTTCCCGCATTTTCTGGGAGAATAAGTACCCTATGCCCGTCCATATGGTATACACTATCATCCTGCCAAAATTCGTTACGAGATCGGCTTAGCAGTTTAGTCATGAAAAGCGAACAAACATCCAGACAGAGAGACAGAGTTACTTTCGCTTTTATAATATTAGTAAGGATAGGGCTGTCAGATCTTCTCAAGAACATTAAAATTCATGTGAAAAAATTTATAGGATTTACTGATGAGAACAAAGAGTGGCTTAAGCCGAAGCAGAAATCAAAAAGTAAAAAAAAAGATCCCCAGCCAGACTCTGAAGAAGACAGTGACGTTGAAGACTGCGATGCAGAGGCAGATTCTGATGCTGATGGTTCTGATGCCGAAGGTTCTAATGCAGAAGAAGATTCTGATGAAGGTTCTGAAGCCGAAGAAGATTCTGATGCAAAAGATGATAAAAAAGGGAAGAAGCCTGGTGAAAAATATAAAGTAAGATATACCATATAATACTCTTCTTATTTCCAGGGCAGCAGATGGTGCTGATTTTGTACATTCAGTGATTAGTGAACATGCCAGTATTGTGTTTTTTGTAGTCACCAGGTAACATATTTTACTTCCTAGCTAAGAGTAAATTTGATATTGAATAGGGTAGGAAGCTTTAAGTCTCGTATTTTCCCATAGACTAAAGACAACAAGGGATGTGATTAAAAACATGACTAGAGGCAAGTCACCGGGACATGACGGGACTAGTTTTGAGCACTTGCAGCACGCCAGTGCATTTGCCACGAGTATTGGCTATGATTTAAATTTTTAGTGTAAGGTATTGGTATAAACCGACTTCAGTCCCAAGTGGGTTGAAGTTGGGATAATATGGCAAAGTGGGGTTATATAAAGGGCTCTGATACCGACTGTCTTTGTGCTGTAATCCCTCTGGCAATGTCACAGTAGATGGGTTGTGCAGTGTGTCCTATAAATTGCACACTAGACGAACTGAATGAAACCACGGGGAGTGCCATTAGCGGGCAAAATTGTGGTTTTGAAAACAAAATAATAATTTACGAAAAATCAACTCGAAAGAAGAATTGGTATTACTGGATGACTGCATGGAAATAGCTGTATTCCCAATAATAAAACTTTTTAATAGGTTTACCAAAAACGTAAATCATTAGAAATTTGTATTGCTAATTTTAATTTACTTACCAAGTTTAAAGATCTAACGAGTATTTAATGATTAAAAATAATCCAAGCTCCAGTCCCATCTTAATAATTAAGATCAAGTAAAAGCAACAGTTTCGTAAATGTAGGAATAACTCTGATAATAGGTAATGATTTTATTACAATTTCATGACAAATATACTGTTTTATGTACCTAGGTTATTAAGTACCTGGAACTGTATATTTTGAAGTGTACAGATTAATCATGTTTGTGTTACAAACTTTCCAGGTTGGAACATTAGATGACCTTTTCCAAGATTCTGATCAGGAGAATGGCGATGCTGCTTCATCAGAAGGTGAAGAGGCAGACAGCAGTAATGCTATGGACTATGAATCGGACTCCAATGATGAAAACAGCGACAAAAGTGATGACGATGATGATGATGATGATGACATGCTGCCAATAGAAAAAGCAAACATTAAACTCAAGAAAAAAAAGAAGGCAGACCAAAAACTCGCCGATGAAGAACTGCAACTAAACATTGCCAAGCAAGATGTATTTGCGTTTCCAACAGAGGAAGAGTTAGAAAATCCGACCAGCCTGCAAGATGTGCATCAGCGAATCAAAGATGTAGTCGCGGTTCTAATCGACTTTAACCGCTTGAAAGATGAAGGCAGATCAAGATGTGAATACACAGAGCTGTTGTTAAAGGATCTGTGTATGTATTACAGCTACAATGAGTTTCTAATGGAGGTGCTCATGCAAATATTCCCTGTGCAGGAGCTCATAGAGTTTTTAGAAGCTAGCGAAGTAGCACGTCCTGTCACGATAAGAACTAACAGTCTTAAAACAAGAAGACGAGATTTAGCTCAAGCTTTAATAAACAGAGGGGTGAATTTAGACCCAGTCGGCAAATGGAGTAAAGTCGGTCTTGTTGTATACAGTTCTACAGTGCCTATTGGTGCAACACCGGAGTATTTAGCTGGTCACTACATATTACAAGGGGCGTCCAGCTTCTTACCTGTAATGGCTTTAGCTCCGCAAGAGAATGAGAGAATATTGGACATGTGTGCGGCTCCGGGAGGTAAAGCATCTCACATTGCAGCTATCATGAAGAACACCGGAGCGCTTTTTGCAAATGACGCCAATAAAGATAGAACTAAGGCAGTTGTTGGCAATTTCCATAGACTAGGAGTAGTCAATACAGTGATTTGTAATTACGACGGGAGACAGTTCCCAGAAGTCATTAAAGGCTTTGATAGGGTTCTATTAGATGCTCCATGCACTGGGACAGGTGTGATCGCAAAAGATCCTAGTGTGAAAACGACTAAAGATCAGAAGGATATCCAGAGGTGCTTCAACTTGCAAAGGCAGTTGTTGCTAGCTGCCATTGACTGCTGCAATGCTAAATCTAGTACTGGAGGGTACATTGTGTATTCAACATGCTCCATATTGCCTGAGGAGAATGAATGGGTAGTGAACTATGCATTAAAGAGGAGAAACGTGAAGCTGGTGCCAACAGGTCTTGATTTTGGTACAGAAGGGTTCTCTAAGTACAGGCACCATAGGTTCCATCCATCATTGAAATTGACTAGAAGGTTCTACCCTCACACGCACAATATGGATGGATTTTTTGTAGCAAAATTGAAGAAGTTCTCCAATGTTATTGTAAGTATAATTTGTGACACTGCGCTAATTAATAATTGAATTCTAGTTTTATAAAGATACTAGCGACCCGCCCGCCCGGCTTCGCACGGGTGTAATTTACGTGCGAAGCAGCAGCGTTTGCAGGTCGCTAGTTATACATATAAACCGTCCTCTTGAATCACTCTATATATTTAAAAAAACCGCTTCAAAATCCGTTGCGTAGTTTTAAAGATTTAAGCATACATAGGGACGGACAGACAGCGACAGCGACTTTGTTTTATACTATGTAGTGAAACATAATTTATTTGTGCCAAAACTCTAGTAAATCATACACATATCTAAAAATGCATGCATAATAGGTGTTCAAATAATATTAGTCACTGTGTATCATGTTTTGCCTAGTTAGTAGGTATACCAATCTAGAGAGATGGCATAAAAATAACGTAAATATTATTTAGATAAAAATCGAATTCAATTAAGTAGTCGAAACAATGTCAATATTTAAATATCATATTATTAATCTAATTAAACACATTATCTAATAACATTTCTATAATTGCAAAACAAACAATATGACCTACTGCCGCCATGACAAATATGTATCATATACAAAAATCACTAACTTTGTAATAACATTTCTCTACTAATAGTTTTTTAGTTTCATCTCGTTTTTAGATCCCTCATTGTAATCACTTATAAAAACAAGCCTTCTAAAAAACCTTTGTCCATTATTTTTATGCCCTCAAGCGACAAGATGAGTGTGTCACATTTCGGGCAAATTGCTTGTGTTGTTTTGTTGCAAAAATAATTGCTTTGTTTTATCTGCAGCCGGATCCAGTCAAAGATGAGGATGAAGAAGAAGAAGGCGAGAAAAATGAGAATAAAGACGCTACAGACACAAAAGAAAATGGCGACATTCAATCAGAAGAGGGATCACAGAGTGAAACCGATGACAAACCCAGCTCATCGAAGAGGCGAGCTCCGAGTGACAATTCCGGACCACAGAAGAAGAAGAATAAACCTGATGCAAATCAAAAGTAAAATTATGAGCCATATTACAAAATGCATCATTAAGAGCCTCTTATACCAAATTTGACGGTTTTAAATCATTTTTTTTTCAGTTAAATTACAATATTTGAGCTGGAAAAAAATACATGTCACAGATACATCTGTGTTAGAGTCTGTGATTTGCTTCAAAACACGATAGAATAAACTTTCCTCGATCAAAAAGAAATCTGAAACAAAGTCGATTCAGTAATTTTTTTTCGTTTTATGCTCTAATGAAAGCTTGCAACAACCTGGAAATTACATGTACTAAAAGGCAATTTTATTCAAAAAAAATTCATTGGATAGAATTTTGATAGTGAATAGTTTAGTTTTTTAGTGAAATTAAAACCGTAAAAAGTACCCGAGAATTTGCGCGCGCCGCGTTCAGTGCCGCGCCAGGCGTCATCGAGGTCGGACCTATGTTCGTTTTTGTCGTTGCACTCCCCCCCGCGGGCGTCCTGACTCTAGCGCGGCAATATACATCGTCGCTATAAGTTGGCGGGGGCTGAGGGAGCATTTTGTTGCCTACGCTACTCGGATAGCCGGCCGTTAAATTTTAGGTACAGTGTAAACTCTTTATAACGTTATCCTTTATAACAATAAACTCCCTGTAACGTTGAAGTGAGCCCAACTTGGTTGGTTTGCGTTAAAACCCACATATTGAAACACTCTTTATAGCGATACGCCATTCTCTATTACGAAGAAACGTGTTCATATTTTTAGACAGTAAATATTTATTATCGGTATCGGTTGTCGGTTTATGTTATGTTATCAGGTAACAAAAGACTTTGAAGCTCCGAAACATCCGAGGTCGGTCTAGCTTTTGTTATCCTTAATTGCCTTGAACACGTGCAGTATGACGCATTGTTTTCTCGGAAGTGATGGTCTTCGACCAAGCATACTGGGTACCTATCGTATTATCAGTCGTAAACCTACTTTGAAACGGTCTAGCTTTTCGATTGCTTCTGTTATTTTGTTCTCATTCTTGTTGATTTGACTCGGTGGGTTGGGTTGTTTATTTTTGTTCTTATTTTTATTCTTGTTTTTCTTTTTATTGGGCGAACCAGTAGCTTCTGTTGACTTGACTGGGCTGGCATTAGTAGTTTTACCTTTATTTATCTGACTAGTATTCTTAGCTACAACTTGAGTGCCTTTACTAGTGTTATTTGCTTTAGCTTGGTGGCTTGCTTCAATTTTATTTGTCGTTTCTTTTGTCTGTTGTTGAGGAGATCCCCCCTTTTTATTTTTGTTTTTGTTTTTCTTACTACTTTGGCTCTGTACATTTTCGTTTTGCGGTTTCTTTTCTACATTGCTTACAGGTGTAGGTTTTTCATTTTTCTTACCACTTTGGCTTTGTACATTTTCGGTTCGCGGTTTATTTTCTACAGTACTTACGGGTTTAAGTTTTTCATTTTTCTTACCACCTTGGTTCTGTACATTTTTGTTTCGCGGTTTCTTTTCTACAGTACTTACAGGTGTAGATTTTTCATTTTTCTTACCAGCTTGGCTTTGTTCATTTTTGTTTCGCGGTTTCTTTTCTACAGTACTCACGGGTTTTTCAGTAGATGTTTGCGCCTGAGCGATGTTACTGTCAGTGTTTTGTTTGTTTTTCTTATTTTTGCGCTTCTTTTTCTTTTTGTTAGGCGATTGTTGACTTTCAGTCTGAGGAGTTCTGAAAATAATTTTTCTATTTTGAGAACTTAAATTTATCATTCGTTTTAATAATCATAATTAATATTAAGGGGTTAGTGATGGACTTATATAATCAAGCGACGATGAACACTATGCAAGTGACATAACGTCTGAATTGGTGTAAATGTGGTGTTGTGAATTATATAATTGATGTGTTGACGCTCGGACATTTTTCGACTGTTTTCACTTAGAGATAGTGACTCTATAGGTATTGTATCTCTATGCATACCACATACAAAGATACAGGGCCAGACACAGAGCAGATGTTTAATTCATCTATGCCTAGCCGGAAATCGAACTGCTATGCTACCGCTAAGCCATACTGGTCGTCCAAAATCTAATAAGTCACTTTTTAATTCAGATTCGTATGTTTAAAAAAAGTAAACTAGATAATACCAGTTGCAAAAAACAAGGCTATAAAAATTGGGTAAGTAGGCACTTGTTAGAAAGTATGTTAAAGTACCTTAGAAAGGAACTGCTTAAGAGCCCTCTCATATTTTTGCTAAACAAAAACATGAAAACTGGATTTTTGGTGTTAAATAGAAATCAAATAGATAGACCTATAGAAAATTCTATCTGGCCCTTTTAGAGATCGATGGGGGAGGCCTGTGTCCAGCAATGGACGTCCTATGGCTGAAATGATGAAGATGATGATAGAAAATTCAATTGCTGTAGTGAATAGTTCTGTAATTTTTATTGAAATAAGGGCATCAAATTTTGGAAAAATTCAACATTATCAACTCCAATTTACAAAAGTAGTTTTCGTAAACTCTCGGGGGAATGTTTGATAGTGAATTTCGTTAAATTACTGTCATAAAATTTATTTTTTATGATTTCATCATCATCGTTTCAGCCGTAGGACGTCCACTGCTGGACGTAGGCCTCCCCCATCAATCTCCAAAAGAGGCGGTTGGAAGCGGCCTGCATTCATGACATGGCCTGCGTCCATGTTATGGTTTACTTGTTTTATATTCGTCTTGACAATTACGGCTTTATTTATTCGTTTTATGACCGAAAATACAGTGTAAACTCTTTATAACAAAACTCAAGGGACTGAGCATTTTTTGTCGTTATAGAGAGTTATCGTTATATGGAGTGAACAAAAAAAATACAAATTAACAAGATCACACAAACTTTTTCGTCAACACTAATCGCTTTCCGTTTACTAGCCATGTTAACAGTTTCAAAGTAGGTTTACGACTGATAATACGATAGGTACCCAGTATGCTTGGTCGAAGACCATCACTTCCGAGAAAACAATGCGTCATACTGCACGTGTTCAAGGCAATTAAGGATAACAAAAGCTAGACCGACCTCGGATGTTTCGGAGCTTCACAGAAATTGAAGAACAAAGATAAAAAGAAGAAGCAAATAGGACAGATGAACCCAAAAGTAAACAATGAAAACAGGCAGCAGGCAAAACCAGGTCAGGGCATAGGCAAAAAGTTCAAAAATAAAAAGAAGTAGGCATTTTATTGTGCTAGCATGGAAATGAATGTAATTAAATTGAGTACCGTTATTTTTTGCAATAAACTTATTTTAATTTTACAAAATAAATTCTTGTTTTTTTACTGTCACACTTGTAAAATAATGCAATTTTCAATGTTGGGTTATTAAAGCCAAAACGGTTGTAAACAAAATTTGGTGTATCCGTCCCAACTCCCAGTTACTTAAAGGTCTGATTAGACAATTGTGGAAAGGTACTGTGCTTGTGTTGTGGTCCTATTTGACTTGACTGCCTTTCGGGTGTGCATATATAATTATTATGTATTTTTGTCTCTGTATTACCTTTATAGCCTAAAAATGGCTTGACAGATTTTGAAATGAGAATCGTTTCATGTCCGGAATGTCATAGGCTATATTTTGCACCCGGGCTTTATCTCTTGTAATTACAAGATTATCCCTTTCGCCTGTCTATGTTGTAAGGTCAAGATTAGGTCATCATAATAAACTCGTAGTGGATGGGCCCACTGGGCATCGCACGATTGTGCGTGAAGCGGTCTTTCCCCTCCCGCACAAATTCGCGGAGTTTTTCAGTCGGCAAGCAGGTACGGACCTCTTCAGTTGGGTGAAAAATCGCGCTCCCGATTTGACGAATGTAAGTACCGCAGTTGAGTTATCTTGTAAGAACTGTGAATTAAGTGATATCAACCAATTAGATTTATATTGAAAGTTTTAGCGAAGGTTATTACCGTGCCGCCCATGTGCCGCCCCTTGACTAGCTGTCTGCCCGAAGGGCTAAACTTGTTCATTATCGACATTTTGATCTAAGAAAAAAAAACCTGCATGTAAATAGTAATTTATTGGCCATAAAACAAAATCACCGTTAAGTACACGTTTACAAAAATGAAGTATACATAAAATCTAAAACAATAACATCTCTAAATACCTATTTAACGCAGGTACATAATGTTATACAAATAAACATTTATTCAGAGGCTTCTTGTAATTTAATAAAATTATAATCTATGCCAGATTTATCGTCAAAAGATTCTTCTGGTTCCACGAACTGCTCTGATTTGGGCGACACGATTTGTAGAGGTTTTAGTAGTTCTCGTTCGGCTATCAACTGTTGCCGTTCTAACCACCGGTTATTTTTCGCCTCCATGTCAAAATGATACTTCTCCAACCTGTCTGCTAAGTATTGCATGGGATCCAGCGGCAAGGTCATGACGACTTCAGCTACACATTTCTTTGAAGCCTCACCGACAGTCTTCTTCAAGTACAAACTTTCATCGGTAGCTATCGGGTCAACGGTACAGGCGACGGGGCTATGTTGCTCGTCATCGCGAATTTTTTCCAGGTTACCCAAGCCGTCTAGGCGGTATTTATGTGTCGAGCCCTGACTGCAATAAATTTTCTCACCGTCTTCACCGGAGTATCGACCTAGAATGTCATATTGGTATTTGACTCCATCTACCATTTCGTTCATCTTCAGTAAAATTCCAGTTCTGTGCAACATATACTCGCTGGCAGATCGGTGGGCTTTGTACAATCTCAAACTATTATCGGTCAGGTAGTACCGACCGCATTCGTCATAGAAATAAACGTGATCCTCGTCGTCGTTTATTGGTATAAGCGTATTCATGTCGTCGAGCTGATAGATCTGGAGGTCGTCTTTTTTCGTGTATAACTTCCTTCCATATTTATCGACCGTGAAACATCCTAAGTCATCGTGTAATACTTCTTTTGCATCAGTAGTTCGTATGATCGATATCTTAGATTCAATGTTAGGGTCACCGAGGATGGCGATTTCCCAAAGCAGAACTAGTTTTTCCACGAGGTGGCAACGCACTTGATGGGGCAGCAAGTGGTTGAAGATATGTACTTCGTCTTCTTCATTAGTGTCTTTCTCTTTGGCTTTATCGTCTTTATGACTTTCACATATATTCTTCTTAAGATAGAAAAGAGATAATTTTAAATTTTCAATGGATTCTAAACGATCTTCCAAAAATATGGCTTTGTGTTGCAGTGCCAATACACCAGCCGAAGACTTTTCCTTTTTCAGATGACTTATCCGATCTTCGAGCTTTTTAATCTTTTCGACTATCGTATTAACATCGTTATCTTTGAACATACCAATCTTTTGAGACACTGAAGTCTGTAATTTGTCTCTGTTCAATACTGTAACCACCTTCCCTTCAGGGGATAAAAGACATGCCATGTTGTCAATCACTTCCTGCAGTGTTTTACTGAGTTTTGAGGGTAACTCGCACAGTTCGAATAATTTACATAACTGTTGAGACAAACAGTCATACAATCGGTCTAGCCAATTGAAAAGTTCTTTAATTTCATCCAAAACAATAACCGTAAACTCTGCTTTGTCTGCAGAATTAGTAAGGTATGTTTGTTTCTCGAGAAGGGCACAGCCATCTATTTCTCGCATTTCCTTTATGATTTTCAAGTCTTCTTGTATAAATGCTTTTTCAGTCTGCGATAATGATTTGTTCACATGATCCATGTATTTTTGGAAGTAGTTGTGTCTATTTTTTATGCAGTCCATCGTGTAATCAAGTGACTTGAGAACTGATTCTCGCGGAGTGTCTTTAGCTCTTTTCTGTAGGTTTTCCACATCTTGGACTGCCTGAAGCCACTCGAAATGGAAGGTATTCACAATTTTGAGAATAGAATTGGCTGGCGCTCGCTGCAGTATAGCTCTACGCATAGATACTAAAGTGTTGTATATGTTATCTGCATAGTCCTTCTGAGTTAGCAGTATTATGGGGCATTCGTAAGATCGTTTTATTTCCTTCGCTATAACGAACAAAAACGAAACGTCTGAATGTTTATTCATTGCCGGTTAACTTGTAGAAAATAAATAGCTAAGAAATATATAAAATAAGGGTTAAAAATCAAAAATTATCCAAATTCACCAAAAAAATTATGAGTAAAAACCAAAACAAAAAATTTGTCATATCTTTGGTGTGTCATGTGCCAAAGAGAATATAAATACTACATGTGCAAGTAGATCTGTGTGTGCAAATAACATTATTACTTCTATGGTAGGTCATGTGATAATTATGTCAGTTTTGCGCACGATTTTATTTTAAAACGAGGTTGACACCTTTTTACACCTTGGACTTTTTTGGCGATAAAAAAAAATTACGCCCGCGGTTTCTCCCAATAGGTACTTTCTTTCTCATAATGCAACAGTTTATTGCTTTTTGAAGCAATGATATTTCAGTGGTTGGCCCGTTCAAATTCCAATCCGCAGGGTGTGGGTTCAAATCCCAACAATGAGCTAGGACAGCCAAGATTCATCTAAATCGGTTCAGCCGTTTAGTCGTGAAAGGGTAGCTGTTGAATAGACTAGATATTGTTACTTGGAGATACCTACACCCAATGATCTTTTACTTATACTACGTATCCTACACCGCACTCAACTCCGTAACAGCTGAAAGGATTTGAATGAATTTGGTATTGAGGTAGTTTACACGCTTAGGTACACCTTAGATTATTAACATATCACACACACATCAGCAGCCATCGAACGTCCACTGCTGGACAAAGGCCTCCCTCTTAAAGAGGGGTGTTGCCATAATCCCCACGCTTGGCAGGCGGCTTGGAGATCGCAGTAAGTTTACCGTGTACTAATAGGACGCTGCTGCCCATCCTCCGGTGGTTCTGGTCGCAGTTTAAGGACATACCCGGGTCCACTTATTAACATATAGGCTACACTTTATCCCAGAAAAGTTCATGGTAAAATTCCCGTAGGATAGAGCGTGAAACAGCGGGCGCTGCTATTAAAAACATACTAAGTATAAGCAGGTATGTACTTTTACATAATATAAGGAGTTACCTACGTTCAATGCTATATTCATATAATTAGGTGTTTTTTTTATTGACTAAAGAGGTTTCAAAAAGAACTAGGAAATGGTTAATAATAGTTTATAGCTAAGTAGTACTGGGGCCTTACGGACAACTGCTATTGCGGCACCTAATCCGCTCAGTTCGAAAATCACGCGAATGTGAACCTTATCGCGCCCGCAGATACGGTTTGCGGTCGCGTGATTTTCCAACTGAGTGAATTAGGTGTCGCAATAGCAGTTGTCCGTAAGGCCCCTGGTCGTGATTGTACCAAAATATTATCAGTTGGAGCACGAGGACGTGTGAGTACCCCGTGCTTCACCCAGGTGGAGAACATGGATGGACCACGGGTGCGTACCCCTCAGATCATATAGGTATTGTATAAATAGTATACCTAAGTATATAGGTAACATCTAAACATCGTAGCCAAAACATGACATTTTATGTGCTTACTCAATAACATAATCCTGTAGCTGACCGCTATAAAATCTCGTAGCGGCGCGTCGTAGCATATTTATCCACGTACGTATTCGTATACAGGTTAAGTACAAGGTACGCAGGCTTCCAGCAACTTACGGGCGTAGCTTCTCACCTTTAACCAGGCAAAACACGTAGTAAACGCTGAAAGAGATCAAAATATTGTAGAGAGGATGTTTTCCCACGGGTCGGCGGGAGCGGGATCGTAGCGGGATAAATCAGAGCTTTCCTCGGCCGGGGCGGCGACCGTTGCTACGACGGGGCTCGGGTTATGGACGCGCTAGGCAGAGAATAAGCTCCATACAAGCTTCGAGAGTGAAGCGGTTTCTTCTAGGCAAGCGTGCTCCATAGAAGATCGCATCATCGCTTACATCAGGCGAGTTGGCGGCCAAGCGCAAGTATATTTATAATTTAAAAAAAACAAGCGGGCTAAAGTAGGTCCAGCGAGTTGGTGACCGTCCAGGACTTCGCTTGCCCTTTCGCTTGCTTCTGTACCTACTACAAGCCTCTCAACCGATATCACATTTCTAGAGATATGCCCAAAGAACTTCGTACTAGTCGCTATTTTGTATATGGAGTTCTTTGAAGATAGAGTTATTGATACGGAACGCAGTCCAAGTTTTTATAGAAATATTTTCCGAATTTAGCAAATCTAGCAAACATGCTAGAATAGAATAGAATAGAATATAATCATTTATTGGCCTTATAACATTCGTTACACTCGGAAGTCAATTTACAGTGCAACGCTTAACTTACAATATTAAAACCAACACTAATAAAATCAATAGACAACAAGTAAATAAGAATTAGCACAGGATAATAGGATTGGAAATATAATAATAAAATAAAAATGACAATATTAAATTATTATAAATGTCAAAATGTTATACCTAATTAATTCAATTATTAATGTCAGAAATAACGCTAACATGCCGCCTGAATTAATTTATTGTATAAAAGTTGACATTTTTAGTTTGATTATTTTAAATTACAATTGGTAATAATTATTATTAATGTAACATGACTAGCTACTATTATTATTTTTTCTATAGATATTTTTTTGTTTTGTATGTTTGAGTCTATGTTACTTGGAAAATAAATAAATGAAATGATTGATAGTAAGCGATCACAGTTGCCTAAACGTAACACCAGGGGAATCACTGATACGTTGTTTAACACCTCTTTTGAAGAATCTCTTATTATAGTAATGAGCTAGCGTGTCTCCCAAGAGGTGGGCCTTAAAATGAACATGGACAAGACAAAGGTCATGTCAAATATCCATGTTGTGCCCACCCCAGTATCAGTTGGAACCCAGTTCTTGAAGCTGTTGACGCGTACGTCTACCTAGGACAAACAGTCGAACTAGGTAGGTCCAACTTCAAGAAAGAGGTCAATCGGCGAATCCAACTCGGCTGGGCAGCGTTCGGTAAACTTCGCAACGTCTTCTCATCTAAAATACCTCAGTGCCTTAAGACGAAAGTCTTCGACCAGTGTGTGTGTTCTTCAAAAGGCGAGTTAATCGAGTTCTAAAGGGTCGGCAACGTATTTGTGATGCCTCTGGTGTTACAAGTATCCATAGGCGACGGTGACTGCTTACCATCAGGCAGCCCGTCTGCTTGTTTGCCACCTATGGCATTAAAAAAAAAAGGTTTTAGAATTTCAGCCTGTCTAGGGTACTGTATGCATTAGTATTCAGTGATGGAAGCGTAGTTCGCGCAGCCCCGCGCTGCGTCCAACCAGAGGCTGGCTGCCGGCAGTCGCTCGCGGTCCGCGCTATCGTACCGACACCTGTGCCGCGCTCTCGTCGATCAACCCCTGTACGTTTCCAAAACCTCACATTATAAATGAAAAGTGTATTCTAATGCTAGTTTGTTTGATAAAAGTGCTCGTTCCATACATGAGTTTGTGGAGAATTGACCGGGAGGGGAGGATGGGGTAGGGCGGGTCGCTTTGTTCGCGTACTACGCCCGCGGAGGCTGTATCGCGCAGCATCCGCTCGCCATGTTGATCTGAAACTCTATAACCGCCTACCTATACTAAACTCTTCAGCTCTTTAAATATGTCTACTTAATATGTATGTACTCTTTTGTTTAAAACATGCCCTGTATTTCATGATAACGTTATTTACTCTGTGATAGTGGATGCATCTCGGAATGAAAATGGCGGTAATTTCCCTCTTATCTGTCTAGCTATGTATAGAACATTTTCCCGGGCATAGGTGGCTAGGTGATCAACGTTCGAACAAGTAAGATTCAGACATAATGTGAAACTTTACTAAAGCCATTTATTATAATAAATTAAAGAAAATATATTTATTCGACCTTACTACAAATACCTACTTATACTTACGTAAATGACCAGTAAGGACCCAATTAACAAGTGTTTGACTCAAATGTAAGTCATTCCTAATCGAATTAAAAAAGGAGGAGGTTCTCAATATTCGATCGATTTAAACTTGAAGAAAGTATTTCATCTATAAGGATGAAAGATTAGGGGATGAATCTAGTTTATAAAATTTTGCCCATATGTATCCCGTAGGTAGGTAGTCGGGTTTTGTTTTGCAAAAAAATTATGATACTTAATTATAAAAAAAATATTGACGACTTAAAAAAGGAGGAGGTTTTCAATTCGGTTGTGTTTTTTCTTTTTTATGTTTTTTACCATAAAACTCCTTCATTTATGAAACGACATCAAAACTTTTTTCTTTTTAACCACTCCTGTATTGAGGCATACTAAAAGTAATTAAATCGGTCAAGCCGTTTTGAAGTTTTAGCGAGACTAACGAACGAGTTGGTAGTGAACCTACCTTCTGAGCTTGGGGGCGTGGGTTCGATTCCCACCTAGGACAAACATTCATATGATGAACATTTGTTTTTGTCCTATGTCTGTGTGTTAATATGTAAGTATGTATTTAAAAATATATATGTAAGTATATTATCAGTCTCTAGCAGCAACAGTACAAGCTTCTCCGTTCTCCGTCAAATTAATAGATATCGAAACAATTTTTTTTTTAATGCTATGATATGATAGTTAACAGCAAAAGGTCAGGTTTTGTCAGCTTTTGCAAATACTCTGTGATTTTTTGTATTTAATAATATGAAAATACGCGAGCGAGAGATCTGCAGAGGGTAACAGTCCCCTTGATGGATTTTTAAAGGGTCGACAACGTTGTTGTGATGTCTCTGGTGTTACAAGTATCCATAGCCGACGGTGACTACTTACCTCCTGCCTTGAGGCAGCCCATCTGCTTGTTTGCTACCAATGGCATTAAAAAAGTTATTTTGCCGACCACTAGAAGGACAATTCACTTTTGTTTACTGATAAAATTAATTTTGGAGGTGATTAAACCCTCTTTAATCAGCTGACTGTTTAAATGATATGCATTCCAAATCGTATATACCTAGCTATGAAGTGTTACACATTCATTCCGTAACTTCCGGCCTTCTCTACATGTGGCAAAAGTCGGACAACAGTTCCATTTATAGTAAGAAAAGTTTCCACGAACTTAATCCTGCTTCAGCTAACTGCCGGAGCATGCCTGAATCTATTCGTCATCTTGTCATTCTGGCGCGATCAACGTCATAATCTGTAACAATTTTAAAATTATTGTTAACATCTGGAAATACTTTACGTTACACGCATTGAGATGTAGGTACGTACTACGTATTAGACCTATTTTTTTTTCTTTCCTCTGTGAGGAGTTACGCGTTGCACTTCTGTGCATTTGCCAGTGTCAAGTATAAAATTATTATTAAGTTTAGTTAAACAAGTCACAGTCAGAGTCAAGCAAAGTAAGTCACGGTCAAGTCAAAATCACTGGCAATGCACAAGACGTGCGACGAAAAAAAAAATTACTTGTCTTCGGTCAAATAAGATCATTAACTTCGGCTTCAATCTTCGATAGTTCGGTCACATTGATTGTCGGGGCAATTTTGCCATCAACAGTGAAGGAGGAGATAGTGAAATTGTCTAAAGACGAATAAAAGAAGAAAAAAACTAGCGCGTTCCACGTTCTATAATTTAAAACGTCATTGTCTTTAATATAATAAGTTAGAAGGTTTAAGACCACGCGAAAAGTTATCTGTGGGCGAAATACATAAATATCGAATTCCAAACACAGAAACAAAGTTCAATTTAGAAATTAAAATTTCGGTTCTTTTCATTTTCGCCCGCGTGGACATTCCCTCGGGAACCGTAAAAAAATCTGGGATAAAAAATACCCTATATCACTCTTCTATCTATATGCTAAAGCTTAAATACTTTGCTCTGTTGCTGCCTGAAAGAAGAACAAACAAACAAACACACTTTTGCATTTACCTATAATCCAGTATGATGATCCATTCCATAAGATATTAATGCGTCTTTACGTCACTAGCGAAACAACTCCTATAATTATACCGAACTGTTGATTTCGGCATATAAGACCAGTCAGCGAATACTTAATTTTAATCATGAGGTTGTTACAGTCAGTGTGATATGCGCCCTTCCCCAAACCGTTTCTGACAATCACACAGTAATGCATGCGAAACTAATCGCCCATAGAATAACTGGCTCTATTACTTTGTTACATAAATGGATTATGTGTTCAGCAAGATAATCCGATTAAATACTCGTATATAGTGTCTATAGCGCCTAAATAATGGAGCTTATCGATGCGGGCTGAGCCTACAAATTAATTAAGATTAGGTAGTTACCGTCTATCTCACATTTAACTTACGCCTACGAACTATAATACTTACTAATAAAATATGCTAGGCGAATTTTAGCTTTTAATAAATAAAAAAAAATTGATTAGTTTAGTTTTATATTTTAGTACTAGTTTGTTTGTATTTTTTCACGTTGTTCTAATATTATTTAGCATAATTTTCTTATGGAAAAAATAAATGAAAAATGTATAGTAGTAACTAAGTAAAAAAAAAATCATTGATATTCATATGTTCATGAATGGTTCATGATCTATATAATTCAAAGATCTTATATATACCGTAATCACAGATATACAACCTGTGACCCGTGACCGTAATTGATATAATTCTGTTTGGGTATATTTTGATTTTTTCGCCCATTACTAAAGTATTTAAGACCATACCGTCTTATTTACGTATTTTACTGACATCAGTATGCCCCAGTAAAGTAGTGGAAACTTAACTAAATGCTTCTATGGAGTTTCGGATGGACCTCATGGACCTCATTAAATCACTTGCCCACACTCGAGCTCATTCACGAACACTTAATAAAACAGTCGAAAATACACAAGTTTAGGCAAATAATACTCATTGAAATACCTACCTACTTATCATATTAGTCTATGCTACTTATTAAAAATTATGTTCGTTTCTGAACTTATATTTTTGAGTAACAAATGAAAACAAAAAAGCGACAAACAACGTTAGCCACACACTTTTATAGTCCAATTGATTAGGTATTTGAAACAACATTGTACAGTAATAGTCACATTAGAAAAACTACCGGCAAGCCATAAAATCAATCTTACACAACTTTCGCAAACTTGTTCCTTGGATAGATCGTAAATATTGCGCAAGCTATAATAATGAATAAGGAAATTGTTTCAGAATGGGGAACATACCTCTTTAATCTTTATTATCTTCTGTCAAGTGTTATTGTCAGAAATGGGCTTGACACAGATCTGTGACTTGACACGTGTTTGACTCATTTTTTTCCACACATAAAAAATTGAAAATCTGATAGGAATCGTTATTGAAAGGAATCGTTATTAGTTTCAATTTCCTGTGGGCACCAAGGACCTTAAATATACCTTGTGGGCACCAGTAAAAACCAAATCCTTTGGGTACGGAACCCTAAAAATGAAATCTCTGGGTTTAGCCCAAATAAAAAAAAAACATTCTCATATCGTTAGTAGAGTCACAATTAATTAAATATTAATTAATTAGATAGGGCATTAGTTGTAGGTGCGTTAAGTATTTAAATAAATTAACTTTTTGATTACATAGACTTGATTAAATTAGGATAATATTTTGTAACCAAAAATAATCGGATCGTGCAATATTATTATATTATTATTATAACTTCTTTTCTCAAAGTTTCATAATGTCAGTAGGTCATTATTACATTGACATTTCTTAGTTTCCGATTTGTGGTGCATCTCTACTAATCTCTAGACTACAAATTAGCATTCGTCTGGCCTTTGATGCAATAGCGATACATATTTTAAATATTAATTAATATTTATGACTTGTTACACTGTACCAATCTGGACCATCGGATCTCTGCGTCGAATATTTAATTTTGCTTGAATACTACTTCCTGTAGTAATAGGGGGAGTCATACGGACGGAGACATAATTATTGATAACTAGCAGCGCCCCACGGTTTCACCGGTTATCGTATTACTGGGATAAAAAGAACTGTTGTGTTAATCCAAGGTACAAGCTACCTCTTTCATCATAATCAGCCTTCTGCTGGACTTTTAGCCTACCGCCGAAATGGTGATCGGGCCATATCCACCACGCTGGCCCAGTTACGGGTTGGTGGATTTACATACGCCATTGAATTTCTTCGAAATATCCGTACATAAACTCCAAAGAACTCATTGGTACGGGCCCGGGTTTTGAACCCGCAACCTCACACTTTCAAGTCTAGCGGTCTCCCAAATAGGCTATCACGGCTTATACTACCTCTACAGCTACCTCTTTACCAAATTTGATTCAAATCTTTTCAGTCGTTAGGAAGTTGAGTGGGGATAAATAAACACAGTTATACAGACAAACTTTCACATTTATACTATTAGTAGATTTGATAGCATAAGTCCAATAGCGTTGCTCTCTTTTAATGTAGGTACTTTACTTCAATTAAAATTTATAACAAGTACCTACTAATTATAAAGAAAAAGTTAGATTTCTTCCAATACGTTAGTCTACTGTATGAACCACAAGACTCATTGATGTCTGTATTTTTTTTTTTTATCTTTTACAGAAACGGAATAATTAGGGAATCTATCACACCGATAGGTATACAAAGTACAAGCCTATGGCGTGGTTAACTTTTCAGATTTTTTTATATTCAAGAACCTCTAATAATACACCATTTAACTATCATCCATACAGGATGTTAGACTAATTTAATTTATGGTGTTTTTTCATATAACTGAGAATTTCCTAAACAGATTTTTCTAAAGCTATTTTTTTGGCGTTTACTCTCAAAATTACGACTGTCAATACTTTAGTTCCGTCCAGGATCCAAACTAATTTTAGCTAAGTAATTAAATAAATACGGGTTGGCGCCGTCACATCTTCCTGAGACACGGGGTAGGGCTGGCGCGGCTGCCAATTCGGCAGAGCAGCACAAGCGACGCAAATATGCTAACCTCGGCAGTGGTTACATATTTGAGGCGTTTGGGGTCGAGACATTGGGCCCTTGGGGACCGGGAGCTCACCTCATTTTCAAAAATCTTTCAGAGCGCCTGGTTAATGCGACGCGTGACCAAAATGCTGGCGTGTTTCTGGCTCAACGCATAAGCATTGCCATTCAACGTGGTAATGCCGCCAGCATGCTGGGTACGCTGCCAAACTGGTAGTAGGCTTGAGCATTTGGATTGTCTTTAGACCTTCAACGGTCTATGGGCAGTCTAACTGTATTTGTAGTTTTAGTTTTAGCTTGTATTTTGTTTAGTTAATAAAGGCGCTTGTCCGTTAATTTTTTTTTAATAAAAATTTGTTTATGTATTTCTATTCCACCAGTTTTAGTACAGTCGACAACGAAATTGTCAAAGAAGTGGCAGGCCACATATTTATGATTTTCAATCGTTCAACTATTTGTGCACTATAAAAAAAGCCCGCCCGTTTCAGTGTTAGATTTTGGACCACGATATCAAACCGCGTGTTTTTACCTACTTTGTATTGTGTATCGCCCTGCAGATTTGTCATCTATACTAATATTATAAAGAGGAAAGATTTGATTGTTTGTTTGTTTGCATTGAATAGGCTCCGAAACTACTGAATCGATTTGAAAAATTCTTTCACTGACGGGAAGCTACACTATCCCCGGGTGACATAGGCTATAATCTATACCCGTGCGAAGCTGGGGCGGACCGCTAGTCTAATATAAGTGGCGCAATTTTCTTACTGGACTTTCCATAATATCTGGAAACACTTGACAGTCTATTTAGATTCCGACTATGATCATGAAGCCAATGCTCTCTGCGTTTCACTTTCGCGTCGCACGCGCCCAATCTGCACTTACAATCACAAACAGGCAAATGTTTATTGATACCTACTAAAGTTATTCATTCGTATTCCACACTCGTATTCGAAGATTCACAGATAGAGAAAGAAAAGTTCCTTCATGGTCGAACATTCTCAAATGCAATTATTGTTTAGGAAAGTTGCTGGTAATGCTCCAATCCGCTCGGGAGGGAAATGCTGGTTTACGGGCGTTAGAAATGGACGGTATTTTCTCTTTTTCCTTGAGGAAATTTCTTCCGGGCAGTAAGTAAATTATGACTATCTATCTCAGTTGTAGTGTGCCACACTTTTTTCTTTTTTTTTAAAACGTCGGTTTGGCGGCAATTTTGCACTCAACAGTGAGGGAAGAGATAGTGAGATTGTATAAAGAGTGGGGATAATCCTGGTTAATGACACTACTAACAGAAAATAACAAATGAAAAACTCAATACGGATATTATTGCTTATCTATACTTCTATACTAATATTATAAAGAGGAAAGATTTGATTGTTTGTTTGCATTGAATAGGCTCCGAAACTACTAAACCGATTTGAAAAATTCTTTCACTGTTGGGAAGCTACACTATCCCTGGTGACATAGGCTATATTATATTTAAAAAAAAATAGGGATCCTTACTAAAACTCCAATAATGTAACTCCAAAATAAGACTTACAGCCGGGATGCGTTGCTAGTATATTATCTATACTAATATTATAGAGAGGAAAGATTTGATTGTTTGTTTGTTTGTTTGCATTGAATAGGCTCCGAAACTACTGAACCGATTTGAAAAATTCTTTCACTGTTGGGATGCTGCACTATCCCCGGTTGACATAGGCTATATATCCCGGCTTCACCCGTGCGAAGCAG
Source organism: Agriopis marginaria (assembly GCA_932305915.1). Classification (NCBI taxonomy): domain Eukaryota; kingdom Metazoa; phylum Arthropoda; class Insecta; order Lepidoptera; family Geometridae; genus Agriopis; species Agriopis marginaria. Next base: position 12,834,223 of record OW029919.1, on the reverse strand, counting down.
GGGCGGCCTACTAGTATGTTGTATACTTCGACGTTTTTCCGATTCGGCGTCTCTATAGTTGGGTATTATTAAGCTCTTGGACATTTTTCTTTTTTGTCATTTATCATGCAAATCGTTTTTACCACTAGTTTGACATTAACTTATATTTTTTGGCGTATGCTCTCCTTATGTAGTCTACCTCGTCCTCTTTCCTTCAGTAAAGTCATAAGTAAAACAAATAAAACCAAGCATACCTGATAAAAAGAGAATTCCTCAGTTGCTTGTATTTCCTGTTTTATGAAACAGATGATGAGCCGGTGACTTGTTTACGTTGCCACGTAATATCAAACAGTGCGTAAAATAGGCGCTGGTTACCGATTTACAGTTGACGTTACATTATAGCCTTGAATTGGACATTTCTTATGACTTGTAAGAAAAGTTAAGTTTCATAACAACTATGAAACTATATAATTGCATTATTTATCAACCAACTCAAGAGATTCTTAATTCGACTGCAGTTTTTTGTGTGTTTTGTGTGTAGCATACACAATTATATTTTTTCATACCTTTAAAACTGAGATCTATACCAAAACTGTAATGGTGCAATGTTTTATGCACTTACCTTAATAACTATAGAAGTTAGAAGGTTCTAAGGTAAGGGTTACTTGTAGTATTACGGCGCCCTAAAAATATATATTAGTGTTTTATTTTATAATAGGCTTATCCACTATGATGCGGTCTATGTTGGAGCACGCTTGCCTAGAAGAAACCGATGGACTTGTGATTTGAAGACACCCAGATTGTGTCCATCGGGGAACGCCCATTCAGGCAGCGCATTCCACAGCAGTTTGCACAATAAATGTGGAATCAAAGCGCCAATTCATATTCAAGCGTCATATTCTTACCTTCTATCCCATGGCTTCCGCAAAATAATTTGTGATTACTCATTGGGTAATCTTAACCCGAAGTTCGGAGAGCACTTCAAATGATCAATGATTATTTTAGTTCAAATTTTTACTTTCTATCCTATGGCTTCTTTGCTCTACCGCAAAATCGTTTGTGATTTCCCATTGGGGACACTTAACCCAAAGTTCGGAGAGCACTTCAAATGATCAATGATTATTTTAGTTTAAATTTTTACCTTCTATCCCATGACTTTTTTGCTCTACTGAATCTCACACTATACTGAAAATCGTTTGTGATTTCCCACTCGTTTGTGGGTAAACTTAATCCAAAGTTCGGATAGCACTTAATTTTATTTATATAAAATAGATCTACGTTAAAATTAAAATGCGTTCCATATTTAGATTAAAAAAAACACGCTTATTTTACTCGTATAACAAACTAAAGGAGCCCAAAATCAAAGGGTTTGCTCGTAGATATTGAAGCGTTTTACTATTCAACACCGGACTCCATCATCAGACTCTTTGTACCAAACTGGTTTAGTCAATAGATCTTTTTTTTCTCGTTTTATCTATACTAATATTATAAAGAGGAATGATTTGATTGTTTGTTTGCATTGAATAGGCTCCGAAACTACTGAACCGATTTGAAAAAATCTTTCACTGACGGGAAGCTACACTATCCCCGGGTGACATAGGCTATAATCTATACCCGTGCGAAGCTGGGGCGGACCGCTAGTTGCTTAATAAAACAGACCTATTCATACTAAAATAAGATACCGAAAGAAACGCTTTAAAACGGCATAAAAAACTAAAATCTTAGTAAAAAAAAAAATGAATGAGTGTTTTTCATAGAAATATTGCCAAACATAAAAGTTTCTCAAATTTATAAGATAGTTATAAGAGGGTATGTTTTTTTTTACAAATACGTATCTTGTATGAACGTATCTACTTTGGAAATATGGCTGCCAATGTTTTGCAAGGATTTTTGTTGGATTTTTTAACCTTCATCTCAAAAAGTGTGGTGTTATAAGTTTAACGTGTGCATCTCTGTGTCTGTTTGTGGCATCGTAGCTCCCAAAAGTCGTCACGTACACTACAAAAGTCAGGTAGACCCCAAAGTTTGTTACAATTTTATACTTTACGCAAAAAAAATCGTCTTGCATAAAAGTACTGGCAACTGGCGGCACTCATAAAAAACATTTTGTAAATTCGCTGCGGTAATTAAAATTGAAGCATGCCCAATTTTGAATTCCGTAGAGCTTGCTACGAGGCTCGTAGCCCGTAGAACCATCGCTTCCGTCCCAAGGTCGAGCAAAATTAAGGTTCTATTATTATAGGCTCTATTCATCCCCTTATTACGGTCTTTTGTTGGCTCTGCAAGCTTTGTGCTAAAGTGGGGCGAGCAAATTACCTACCTGCTGTAGTGTTAAATATTTTATGAACTTACTCCGGGGAAAGGCGCACCGTGCTCAATTTGCTAAACTATACTGGTGAGTGAAACTTTCTCTTGTTCATTAGTTAAATTAAAATCGGATAAAAGTTTTTAATGGTGTCAATTCACGACAGGAATAAAATTATCGGCGTCTCTTTTGATTTTAATGCGTCAGAAAAGGATGACAGTAATTTCAGACCTGTCAAATTTAGTTTAGAGAATGGTACACAATCGACGTCACTTAATAGCAAATGTTAGTTAACTACTAACTAAAAAACTTAGTTAATTACTACTAGTTAATATAAGACAATGTGTACATAAGCGCATAAACAGAAGCTGTTAACTGGCTACAGGGCGCCCAAGATACAGGCTTTACCTAGTTTGGGGCCCATTGGCACAACTATTTTTGCGGCTAGTAAATTGTTCTTTAGTATATATTCTATGATTATTAATTTAAATAACTGGATTTGGGATTAATGGATTGTCATTGTCATTGTAATAGCAAATGAGTTCACGGTACAGGCCTTGACGGTGTACCGCCCGCAATAAGCGACTCCTTAAATACATATTTATCTATAGGTATTAATTATATTATTATGCATATATAAATACGAGTACATATTTAAACTTAAATAAACTTATGTTAATGAGTATTATGAGTATAGTAAACTTCAAATTTTCCATACAAATCAAAACTATAGGCATTCAGCTGCACTATTTTGTTAGGAAAATATTTATATTGGAATCTAGATGGGCAGAATATCAAAACATTCCACTTTTTTTTTTTTTTTTAATTTTTTTGCCACAAAAGTTTTGATTATAAAGATGTACAAACAACGCGCAAGTATTTAATTTATCAGGTGGCAACTAACACATAAGAGTAATGTCTTTAATTATCATAATCAAATATTGTCTTTACATATTAATTAACGCTTGCTTACGTAGTACCTTAATTAATTTTAGCGTGTTCATTTAGGTCGCTCTTAAAAAAAAATATTTCGACGTCATCATCATCGTCAGCATGTATTTGATCTTTCTTACCGTTACCCTGTTACTTTTTTTTAAACCTATATTGTCCCACTGCTGGGCAAAGGTCTCCTCCACTTCTTTCCACAAATCTCGGTCCTCCGCCAACCTTTCAGGAATGAGTCAAGATGCGTCACGCCAGCGTTTCTTAAGCCATCCTTGACTGCGTCGTCCGTCGGGCACCCATTCTGGCTCATCGGTCGGGATGCATACGCGCCTCATGTCCCGCCCAATCCATTTTAATCTGGCGGCTTTTTGGGCAACGTCGACCACACCAGTTATGGAGCGCAGTGCGCTGTTGGGGACTCTGTCCATTGTTTTAATACCAAGCACGCTGCGTTCCAACTAATTTTATTTTTCTTTCTTCTGTGAAGAGTCTGACGTCGCACTCCTGTGCATTTGCCAGTGTCAAGTATTAAATTACTAACAAGTTTGAAGAAATGTAGTCAATCAAGTCAGTCACATTCAGAGTCAAGCAAAGTAAGTCACGGTCAAGTTATGTGGAGCCTTTTCAAGAGTCATCTTTGGAGCTTAGTAAACAACACGAAAATACATGTTTCAACGCGTTATATCACTTACCCACAGTCGAGCACGTTCACGAACACTTAATAAATAATAATCCACCATTATTAACACAAAAATACACAAGTTTCGAAAAATATTACGAGCCGACATGTTTTTTTCACGTTGGCGCCAAAACTCCTAGTTCGCTCTTTAAAAAACTATTTCGACGTCATCGTCATCGTCAGCCTGTAGCTATTTGTTCTTTCTTACCGTTAACCGTGTAACTAAATAAAATTAATTTACCATAAAACAAGCTAAAACCTTTAACGTGCGGGTAAACGCTTTGCTAGTCAGCCTTAAATCTGGAACCTAAACGCGTCTTAGGAAAATATGCTGTAATCCTTTGTTTTTAGGTATTATTTCGGCGTGCGTCTGGAGGTAATAACCTTCATAAGTACTCAGGGGTTGAGTGCTTATGGAGTATATAATCAAGTACTGCTCCGGGACTCCTTTCAGTGTGATGGCCACTTTCCTCTTTGAAAGGCTTTTCAGACCACGCAATTGTGTATGAATTGATACATGGAATTATCTTGGATGAATTTAACTGTTACACAACAGATACCAGAAAAGATTTAGTTGTTGTTGCATCCGCCATCTTGATTTAAACGGTTATTTTTTGTATCTTGAATAACTCATTTATTTCCAATTTTACCCGGAAAATAGTAATCAGAAAAGTTGTTTAAAATTAAATTTCCTACAATTTTGGTTCCTATATATTTTTTTGTAGAATCGATATTTTTAGATTTATACCTGAGAAAAGTTGGGGGTGAACAACTTTGTTTATTACAATTTTTCGCGTAAAATAAAAAATAAACGAGTTGTTCGATAAACAAAAATTCACCCCCTCTCTTCGGGTATAAATCGAAAAAAAAACGATCCTATGAAAAAATTGATGAGAACCAAAATTGTAGGAAATTTAATTTTAAACAACATTTGTAATAACTATTTTCCGTGTAAAATTGAAAATAAATGAGTTATTCAAGATACAAAAAATAACCCTTTAAATCAGGATGGCGGATGCAACAATAACTTTGGTATCCATACTTTTTGAATTTAGACTACCAGTGATCCCCCCCAACGAATTCCGAAGGAAAATTGCTGCTTCCAATTTTTGTAAATCTCAAGCCTGTTTTTAGCTAATTCGACTGGGCTACTATCAATTGCAAAGAAACCGACTTTAAAATTTGTAAATGCGCAATTTCGTTTACATGGATGACATAGTTTTTGCAGTTAGCTCGATTTAAAAACCAAACCACTAAACTGATTTTGATGAAATCTCTATGGGACCAATCTGAAAGTATTTTCTTTCCAAATCGGTTTATAAATGTTGGAGTTCTTGGGTAACAAACAGAATAAATAAATAAAAAACCTAATGCAGAACCCCCTCCTTTTTTGAAGTTGGTTAGTTAATACAAAATAAACTTATCTAGTCCGAATTATGATGAATGATGAATGATGTTGAGGGTGGAAAAAATTTAAAAAGTCCAATGAAAAAAAAGAACGGAAAGTGATTTTTTTAATGGGATTATTGTATTTAACGATGGCAAAAAAAGAAGAGAAAAAAATATATTGCAAAATTGCTCCAACAAACAATGAGGAAGTAGCCAAGTAAAAAAAAATACAATAAAATAAAAGACAACGTTAGGAGTGTTAGGACAGGTCAGCTAATTTTTAATAAATACTTTAAAAACATGATTTTGCCAGGAAGGACTACGCTACGCCCCACTGGGTATTGCTAGTATATTTCTCTATGCTACTACGTAGATTCTTTGCTATGCCTCTTTGGCGTTATGATTGTCTATTTATTCTAGCTATGGTGTGATACATTATACCGTAGTCTGAAAAGGCCTAGAGCCGTTACACAACGTACCAAGTGAAGGATGAAGTAATAGCTTTTCCAATTTTCTTTCGGCTAAACTAAGTAGGTACCAGGTTAAATGAAAAGAGAGAAAACCATTCGCTGGGGAAAGTCACCTAAATAATTATAGGCGTTTGAGCGCGAGTACTACAATTTAAATAGCGTGGATTATGTTATTTAAACTAAACATATACAAATATTGTTTTTCATAATAGTACTTTCATCATCATCATCAGCCAGAAGACGTCCACTGCTGAACATAGCTGCCGTCTGCATCCACTGAATGCCAGCGACTCTCAAAATGTCGTCGGTCCATCTAATCGGGCTACGCTGGGTTTTCCGGTTCGTAGTCTCTACTCAAGAACCTTTCCTCCCCATCGGTTGTTGGTTCTTCGAGCGATGTGGCCTGCCCATTGCCACTTCATCCTGCGAAATTTAACAGCTAAGTGTGTCGGCGACTCTGGTCTTTGGCGAATATCTAAGTTCCGGATTTTTTTGTGCAAAGAAACGCCGAGCATAGCTCACTCCATTGCATAGATAATACACTATGCTCCATTGCCCGTTGTGTAACTCTGAGTTTTTCCAAAAGGCCAAGAGTTAAGGACCACGTGTCAGTACCATATTATGTTATCACTGGCAACACACATTGTTCAAAGACCCTTATCTTTAGGCACTAACTTTAACTGTAAATAGTAATTTACAAAAAAAAAAAAAACTGATTCAACTATCAAACTGGGTTTAATCCAGGTTTAATCACCCGTATCTTGAAGTTGGGTTTCCATTACATGGCAAAGAATTTTAATTACAGTAAGTATGAGAATATAACTATGAATTATATGCTATGCCTACTACGTATTTATTTAGGTACTAGGTGCACCCCGTGACTTTACTCGATATCCGAAGAGATCTGGGATAAAAAGTTGCCTCTACCAAGTAGGTAAGTACATACCTACTCTATATGGAAAGGGTGCTGCGACTGTCACATAAAACCTCCATTTAAGTATTAAACGTAGTAAATACTGTATGGTCATATCTTGATCTTATACAATAAAGTCGGTATACATACGCAGTGTTTTGCATTCTCTCCACAGATTCTCTCTATCATTAGAGTTTTTTTTTAAATTATGATCACACGTTTGATCTATTTAGCCAGTGCCAAGTAATCATCATCATCATTTCAGCCATAGGACGTCCACTGCCAAGTACGTGCCAAGCGTGCAAGTGCGTGCGTGCATGCCAAGTAATAGTCACACATTAAAGTATCTTTGCAGTCATAAATTCACAATTCAATTTACCAAATTTATGGTCAAAACCAAGACATGCTCCAGAAAAAAATATTTTCAACACGCTTAGATTCAGATCTCTTTCAGAACACTTTTTGGGTGAGTTAATCATAATTATAATAGACACTATAATGTCGTAGGTACACAAGTAGTATCCTTCATATTAGTGGGTAGGTAAATGAGTTAATATTGACTTTCGCAGTGTTGTTTCCAAAACTTCATAAAAACCCGTATAAAGTTTCTATTGCTTTACGTGGATTGGACTTGATCGTTATTTTACTTTTCTTGTATTAAACACTAAAACTTGAAATTGTCGACACACTCGCTTAATGGATAAGATGTTCGAAGCCTAAACTTAAAAAAAAAAACTATCATCTGCTTTGTGTTAGGGTATATAACGTCCTTGGCTTTGTGTGCTCTATGATTTTTTCCTGCGTTTCTGTCAGTTTCTGTAGTCTGTGGCATTTCCTGTGGTCTGTTATTTGGTTTTTCTATCCTGTTTTTATTAATAAGTAAATAAACTGTTTTAAAAATTTATTAACAATGTTTAGATTGTTTCGACCCTTATCAATATGTCATTATCTCAAGAGGAGATATTCTTTCTGTTCGCCCGTGGACCCATGCGATCCAGGAGTCAACGTTACCATCATTAACAATGGAATAAGGATCGCAACGGAATATAAACCGACGCCGATTTCATGCATGTCCCTATTGGTTGAGGCAGGCCCTAGATATGAAACAGCTTATTCTAATGGTATTACGCATCTTGTGGAACATATGGCTTACAAAGGTTTTTGCGGAATGACCAGGTGTGAATTCGAAGAGTCTCTTATGATGATGGGAGCGAAAATGACGGCCAACACTTCGAGAGAGATACAAACGTTCACCGGAGTTTTTCCATCAGAATGCTATTCCAAAATGATTGATTATCTCGCTTCTGTAGTCACCAATTTGGAGCTGAATCACTGCCAACTTGAAACTGAGAAATACAATATCTGTTTGGAGATGATAGACGAAGACAACGACCCGCGTGCTGTCCTCTTTGATTACTTGCACCAGACCGCTTTCCAGGGCACGCCTTTGAGCCAGCGTGTCATTGGACCGAGTAAAAATGTCGCCAGATTCGATAGCGAATTTATACGTTTGTTTTTTTGCCAGCATTATCAGCCCTATAAGTTTACCTTAAGCACTTCAGGAGCAGTTCCGCATGATGATATAGTGAATTTGGTCATCTCAAGACTCGGCCATCTAAGCAGTAATCCAAGTTTCGAGTCCGACGATGGGCCTACTCGGTTCACTGGCTCCCAGATTATGTACCGAAACGACTCCATGCCTTTTGCTCACGTGGCTATAGCTTTCGAAGCTCCTGGGTACAACGACTCCGACTATTGGAAATTCCTGATAGCAAGTAATATTATAGGGAAGTGGCATAAATCCCAAGGCGGGAGATATAATAACGCGTCGCATTGCGCGCGTGCGGCTTCCTGTGACGATATGGCCGATTATTTCGAGACGTTTTACTTCACCTACAGGGACATCGGCCTATGGGGCGTTTATTTCATATCGAAGCGAATGGAAGTGGAAGATATGTTAATAAACGTTCAACACCAAATGAAGGAAATATGCACGATGACACAGTTCAGTGACGTGCAGAGGGCTGTGAATGCTACAAAGATGCATCTGGCGAGAGATGTGACTGGCGTTGTGAACTCATGCAACGATATCGGTACTCAGCTGTTTTATAAATGCACTAGGTTGTCTTTGGAAGATAAATTCAATGCCATATCAGGTTTAAAGGTACACGAGATCGTTAATTGCATAGAGAGTATTATTTACAACAAGTGTCCGGCCGTTGCGGCTGTCGGCCCGACGGAAGGCTTGCCGGAATACAACAGGATCAGGGACAATATGTATTGGCTCAGGGTTTAGTATTCTATTTTGTTAAAAAGAATTACACCATAATTATTTATTCTAATCGATTCTCTCTCTTTATTAGTTTAGATAGCTTGACTTATAGGTAAATTGTATAATGTATTCAACTTACTAAAACACTGTTTAAACTATCACGGTTGTTCACTAAAGTTATATGATTATTTACGGGATATTTACCCTGGTAAGGTTATGGAATGAGCTCCTGAAATTTCGGCGCAGTTACATGCACCATGTTCATGGGGAGACTGAAGAATGCGGGTTGGTCAAACAGTTCAAAGTTAGGTGCAGACAAAACGATCTACCCTCTTTCTTAGACGTACTTTTCATAGGCCTGTGTCCTAATGTTTCATTTATTACACATACTGAAAAAGTAATATAAATTAGATGATACATTTCTAAGAAACAAAGCGTTTATATACATGGCGGATGCTCTATTTCCCGTTGCTAGCTTTTTGTTAGCTTGTGGCGTCACTGAAGTCACGTGGCCCTATAAATGTCAAAGGGAGTGTTTACGCAGGAGTATAATAATTTGAATATTGATTGTCCATTTATAATACAAATACGAAATTATGAGGATTAAATCACAAGATTGCTTTGTTATAATATTATACACAATTTCAGATAGTTTCGTAAAAACAGTCAAATAACCTATTGTCAATACATACTAGCTATATATTTGTTTATGGTACGTCATGTTTACATATCGGTAGGTCACGAGTAACTGAATGCAAACTACTGCACCGACGCGTTTTGGCGGAGTTTTAGGTAGTTTGCGATTGAGCGGTTTGTGCAATATCCTCTGTTTATTTGATCAAAGTTGACAGGTCAAAATTGAGGCCCTGACAACAAGATAAGTTTTTTGTAACTGAACGAGACGAGCTGGTCGTTCGCTTGATGTTAAGCGTCATGCTTGCCCATAATAGTTCATTGCTTGCTACCCATAATTTAGAACTTCAAGTTTTTAAAACCTTGCGGGTTACACTGCGCTTGTCACCCTGAGATATCAGATGTTAAATCTCTTTCTGCCCTGGAGCCTTACGGCTATCTCTTAACGCGGGCTCGAAACAGCGTAGTGAAGAAAATCACGCGAACGTGACATCACGCATTCATTCGCATCACCTAAATCGCTTAAAACAAGTAGCCGTAAGGCCTGGCCTCTCCATATGGACTCTGCAAAAAAGCCTACCACTACAAAAAGTATAATAATTGAGTTATAATATCGACACTGATAACTTGTACTAATTAACAAAGAAGCACGTATAGTTTTTATACGAGCCCAAAATTAAATTCCCTGTTTAATTAATAAAATGGCTTGTCATTTTTCCCTGTCACTTTGTCCCCGGCGTGTCGTGTCACGGAATGGCATTCCAAAGGAGTGTTTTATGTCACTTTAATGAAATCAACCCACATTTTTGTGCGAAAAAATCGAAACAGATAATGGTTTGTGTACTGACTACGTTTATAGTTCTTGTATGTCTTGAGCAAAGGCAGTTTTGGTGAAGCCATTTTTATACGATTATCCGTAAGAACGTGTCCCAATTCTTTAAAGTTAGTCAGAGTAGGTTAAGTACAATTAAGTTTGTAAATTATCCTAGAGGATTTATTAAGTAAGTACGACATGCCCATAACTACAAGTAGATATACGCAGAATGTAATTGTTTATATCATCATCATCATCATTTTAGCCGTAGGACGTCCACTGCTGGACATGGGCCTCCCCCATCGATCTCCAAAATGGCCGGTTGGAAGCGGCCTTCATCCAGCGATTCCTTGTGGTCTCTTTTTAGGTCGTCTGTCCATCTTGTGGGTTGACGTCCTACAATGCGCTTACCGGTCCGTGGTCTCCATTCGAGAACCTTTCGGCCCCATCGGCCATCTGTTCTGCGTGCTATGTGCCCTGCCCACTGCCACTTCTACTTGCTAATCCAGTGGGCTATGTCGGTAACTTTCGTTCGTCTACGGATCTCCTCATTTCTGATTTTATCTCGTAGAGAAACCCCAAGCATAGCCCTCTCCATAGCTCGTTGTGCGACTTTGAGCTTGTTTATATACCTACCTATATTTTTTTTTGCATTTTTTGCGTTGTGGTACCGTGTTAGGCTTGAAAATCTGTCACGGCAGCATCATTTGAAACCCAGTTCCCATTCTAGGCTAGGCGTGTTTACCATTTCCGATCACATGACATCACGTGAGATGTGGTCAAAAGCCTGGCCTGTCAACCATAAAAAAACTTGATCTTACCTGTATCTTGACTAAGTCTTAGTAAAGAGCATTGTCTATTATAAGACTTGGAAACAGAAAGTATATAAATTCATAAGTTTTATGTATAATTAGTAAAGTGTATATATAGTAGTAGGTGGGTATGTTTTCAAGGCCAGAGTGAATAGGTATCTTCTAAGTCTGCGTGCTTCATCTTCGACCACATCATCGCTTACCAACAGGCGAGTTGGTGGTCAAATGCGGACTCGTTAGCGATATAAAAAATAAAAAGCAATGGGTAGTTGAAAAAAAAATGTTACAAAAAGCACGGACCTCAGAGTCCTTGGAGTTGCAATAAAAAAAAAGAACTTCAGAAGAAAACAATTGAACTGATAAATGTACCTAAGTATATGTGTCTGTCTATTAGATACCTTTTTACATCTAACAGGATGCATTTTGCATAAATAAGTAAATACTTACTAAATACTCGCGAAAAGGCGCTGTCCACTTGTATGGATGTTATGGCTCAGCACGGATAGTCAGTTATAACGTGCCCCAAAGTAACATAATCTAGGGCTAGGGGCTCGATTTTCGAATCTCTCGTATGATATTTCGCACAAGAATATCATGCGAAATGGCTGTCTTTCGACTTGTTTCTTACCCACTACGATAGATAATCTATTGGACAGATACTAGTCATCAGTCATTGTTTTCTGCTAAACTTGGCCTATAATCCTTTAATAGGCAATGTTCCTTGACTAATAGATAAAAAAAGTATCTCATGTCCGACCCATTACGCACACTGGAATATGCAGCAGGACATAGGAAACTTTTAATTAATAAAAATGGCTGAGAAAACTAGAACATCGCGGGCAGAGCTCGTTCTAAGTCGGCGCATTTCGCAAGTTTCCTTACAATTTCCATCCTATTTACCGATGAAAGTTTTATACTTGTATGTCCCGCGTATTGCACAAGCAAATTGCGTTGTTACGTGCCGAGGTAGGACGGATCTAACCGTATGAGAGCCTTCCCCAATACTGATTTGAGGCCACTACAAATTGGCGTCTTCCTCACACCGCGCCCACATAAAAACCCCTCTTAATTCCTATGACACAAGATCTATTTTAAATTGAATCGGTGACGAGGGAACGGGAGCAGTTGCACAGAACACGGGATGACGAATTGCAGTGGTGTTATTGACAAATATGGTCTGTACTGTGTTAAAGAAGAAATACGTACAAGTCTGTGTTTGGTACTACGGCTTTGGTGATTAATGAAGTGCGAGGTACCAGTTTCGCGGAATCACTATCATTAGTGATAGTGACTGTAGCTGTATTCATTGATACGTGTAACCTATATACACAGTTACGCGGAAAGGTGGTACAAAGCCGAAAGGATGTCATAATGTCATTATACTATTCATTTTAATTCTCGGGTCTAGACCGAACTTTTGAGAGGCAACTGTGGGATGGGACTGAAGCCAACACAAGACAAGATACCCTTTATAAAGTACAATTATGAAATATTTGTGAAAGCAAATGACACTATTGTATAGTATAGGATTGAAAAACACTGGGCTATTGTGGCGAGTACTGGATGGTGTTCAGCTGGTCTAGTCTTGAAAATACGCGGATGCCGTACTTTATACCATGAGGTACGACGCAGCCCAATAGGGAATATGCATGTGTTTTTTTTATATTTTTAATCAACTGTTAACATCGTTATATCATAATAAAAAATATAATTACAGTTGGAAATACTCAAATTATTTTTTTAAAAAATATTAAAAACGTCGAATAAATTTGAGCTGTATGAACGCCGCAATTTTTCGCGGGCTTTGGATGACGTCATAAGCCACGCTCTGTGTTTGTTTACTATAGAAAATACTGTTATTTCACACAGATTTTCAGTTTTATAGATATTCAGACCATGGAAGAAGCTAAAAAAACCGGAAAAGTACGATTAGGACTCGTGCTCTGAGGGTTCCGTTGGACGGAAACGTCTAGAGAGCACGAGTCCAAAAAAAAAACTAACTGAAGTTGAAATATTGAAAGACAAACTTAACTTTGTAGTTGAAATTAAGGTTCTTCCATACATAACAACTACAAAATGTAAGTTTGTAATTCTAAACCAATATTATTTTTAGGATATAACTTCAAATTAACAACTTTCAGATTTATTACTTTATATGTGCTGTAAGATCTTGCCTCTTGCCAAAATTAATGATTCTAGGTCAACGGGAAGTACCCTATAGGTTTTGATTCCCCTGTGAAATCGCAAAATATGCGAAATAAACGTTCATATCTTTTGATTGCGTTGACTTACAACTTTAATTTTTTTACAGCCGAAAGAAACCGTAGTATTTAGTACCCAAGTATTTAGTATAAATTTTAACTTGATACCTTTACGCTTCTTTTTCTTGAGAAAAAGGGTCTTGGCAGACGGACAGACACACAGACGGACAGACAGACGGACAACGAAGTGATCCTATAAGGGTTCCGTTATTTTCCTTTTGAGGTACACATCCCTAAAAACAATTTTATTGGTATTGTCTTGTGCCAAAGTGTACAAACACTACTAGAAATACACCCGATAAGTGTTTTTTTCCCCATTCCAAGAGATGCGAAAATACGTAAGCAATGGTGTAAGGTTATGAGAAGAGATATCTCCAACATCATGTTTGCATTGTTGTGTAATTCATTTTAATGTAAATATGTTATATTTTGATAGCATGGTGTGATTTAGTCAGAAGTGTGTTTTGTTCCTATTTAATATTATGCACTCTGTACCAGTGCCGGTTTTAGCACTACCAGCGCCCTAGGCGAGACTTCTACGGTGCCTACTTTGACAAAACCAGTCTCAGTCATCGTCCTAAAGATTCCTAGTTTCACGAGAATGCTAAAATTACACTATCTAATGGAAAACAATTACAGAAACTCAACATAAAACTATTTTTCTATCAAACACTACTAAAATTGTATGAATATCGACGCCGATAAAGAAGATGTTGTGGCTTTTGACGTCACGTTTCGTTTCGACCAATGGTGAAGCGTTTCGCAAATTTGAATTTCCCTCTTATATTTTGCACTTTTTATTTAATATTTTAAGCAATTATAATGCAACTAAATAAAAAAATATTTTGTAGAATATAAAGTCAGAACAATAAAGATTCGGAAAAAAATTGTTTCAACGATATTTAAACCACATGCATATTCCCTATTATTATGCCTCATATCCACATATTGTGGATGACTATACTATGATTTATAGTCATTAATATGAACAAATTTTACCGTACCTCATACTACGAAGTACGACACCCGCCAATTATGCCTTTATCAAAATATTGTGGGTGACTATACTCGTACTATGATCATTAGGTATACTCAATTTATGATAAACTTTTACCGTACCTCATACCATCAGATACGACACCCGCCAAATATGCCTCTATCAAAATATTGTGGGTGACTATACTATGATCATTATACTCAATTTATAAACAACTTTTACCGTACCTCATACCTTGAGGTACGTACTGCACCTGCCAATTATGCATCTATCAAAATATTGTGGGTGACTATACTATGATCATTATATTAAATTTATAAACAACTTTTACCTTACCTCATACCATGATGCACGGCACCCGCCAACTATGCCTCTATCAAAATACTGTGGGTGACTATACTATCATCTTTCTCAATTTATGAACAACTTTTACCGCACCTCATACCATAAGGTAAGTACTGCACCTGCCAATTATGCCTCTATCAAAATATTGTGGGTGACTATACTATCATCTTTCTCAATTTATGAACAACTTTTACCGTACCTCATACCATGAGGTACGGTACGGTCGGTACTGTACCTGCCAATTATGCCTTTATCAAAATTCTGACGTGTTACCCGGTATATTTTAGACGTATTTTACTCAGTATTTCAAAGTAAAAATATCACTAACAATTAAAACAAGATATACATGTAGGTATTCGTCGACTCGTACACCGATATATATTGTTTTTCATGATTATTTTATTACTGTGGGCGGAAATAGAACCTCATTTCCGAAGGGTTTTCAGGTTATCAGGTTGGCAATTAATATACGGTTTCATATGAAATCTTAACGAGAGAAGCCTTGATCTAGTAGCACAGTTATGATTTCTAGCGAGCGTAATTAATTGACATTTATAGAAAATTGTTAAGGTTAACTAAGAATATCGATTGAGTAGGCACATTTGATTGGATTCTTACATTTCCTATACGTAGGTATAGGTAAGGGGGTGTCCATTAATTACGTAAGGTTCAGGGGGTCGAGCCGAATCTCATGTGGAGAGGGGGGGGGGGGGGGGTCGAGACAAATATCACGTAATTTTTTCTCCGCAAGAAACAGTGTAAAATTGCGTGAAAACTGGGTTAGATTAATTAAACATGTTTCTCCAATAAAATATGGCTGAATCCTACACAACGTATTACAGATTAACGTACTTACACTAAAAATACGCATTTTGAAAAATCTCACGTGAGATTAAGGTGTGGGGGCGGTGTTCGAAACAAATTTCACGATATCGAAAAATCGCCAAAATCACCTCACGTAATTAATGGACGCCCTCTAATAGAGTTTTCTTGTACTCTAGTCCTGACCTGACACACTTCAGATTGTGCGTGAGGTGTAATTTGGGAGTTGTATTGTAACACGTTCGGGTATTTTGAACTCTAATGACCTTTAACATATAATCAAGTTCAGTATAAATACCGATAGGATTGTTTCTTCTTGCTGTTTTACCCTGGTTTTACTATTTAAAGTTGAACTTCACGATTGTGGTACTCCACACAAATACCTACAGATATTATTAATATTGTTTCGGCCCACATTCCTAAACTGTACTTACAGCTGTGCTTACAGTTAGCAACAAAGCTCACCTCATTTTCAAAAATCTTTCAGAGCACCTGGTAAATGCAACGCGTGACCAAAATGCTGGCGTGTTTCTGGCTCAACGCATAAGCATTGACATTCAACGTGGTAATGCCGCCAGCATGCTGGGTACGCTGCCAACTGGTAGTGGGCTTGAACATTTGTATTGTCTTTAGACCTTCAACGGTCTATGGGCAGTCTAACTGTATTTGTAGGTAGTTTTAGTTTGTATTTTGTTTAATTAATAAAGGAATAAAAATAAAAAAACATGAATTGGTTGGTAAGGCAAAGTTCAAATGATCTAAATCTAAACGTTATTTTTTCTTTTCTGTGCATATAATAGTGTCATCATGATTTATCATGATGCATTATACTTCGAGATACAATCCCTATAGAGTCACAATCTCTCGGTCAAACACGTCTGAGCGTCATTGTACTTACATTGTATCGATTATTATACATCACAATTCCACATTTACTCCAATTTAGACGTTATGTTGCTTGCATAGTGTTCAACGTTAGCTGTCCGCTATGTCATCGTAGCTCTGCATCGCGCGGCGTTATAGTAGGATCGCGGTTACCTTCTAACTAACCAAAAAGTCTGCGCAATTTGTAGCGTGCGCCGAGTTTTGGTTCGGAAATGTTTTTGGCACGATTGTGACTCTATATTATGTGTATTGGCGTCTATTCTGTCATACCACTCACTAAACTAAACCAATCTGACACGACTAAAATTATCTGCCTCTCTTTTCATTTTAATACGTGAGAGAAGGATGCCAACAATTTTAGAGCTGTCAAATTTAGTTTCGTTTGGTTTAGAGTGCATCAGAATCGATGCTATTGTATCTCGATGGAATTATACTAGTAAACTGATAATTATTCAAGATAGGCTTGCATTTGTCATACGCGGACTAGAATGGCGAACTATTTGCCTAGAAGGAACCCAGAAGATACCTCTAGATTTAGAAGATACCCATTTGGCATTATTTGGGGAAGTTATTATTTCGGGCAGAGAGTTCCACTCCGTTGTGCCTATAAAAATGCGGTATCCAAGCACTTTGCACCAGGCAGAAGTGATATTAGGTCATGACCATTTGGTTTAACCCAGAGCACCCATTTCAAAGTGTAATCTCCAATTTCGTGATTAGTTCAATAAGAAAATTGAGGCACTTGGGTGTAACTCCATTCATATATGGATCATTTATGATCGTGACATAATATCCCTGGTTCTGGTTATGTCTACTTTGTTTTAGGTGGCTAAAATAACTTCACACTAGAATATTATTATAATATTTTTTTCTTCTTTCTTATTAGTCGAGAGTGGATCGGTTTTTCTAGGCAAGCGTGCTCCATCGTAGACCGCATCATCGCTTAACTTCAGGCGAGTTGGCGGCCAAGCGCAAGCCTATATTTAATTTTGAAAAATTTGGCAACACAAGTTGGAAAAATTCTACATATCTTTTGATTACCTCCAATTTACGAAACTAGTTTTTCGTGAAACTCTAGAAGGGAAAGTTTGAGAGCGGATTTCGCTAAATTACTGGCATAAAATAAACAATTTTAATGTCATGATTTACTTAGTTTATATTCGTCTTGACAAAAAATTACGGCTTTATTTTATAGTTTTATGACCAAAAATCCAGATACACAAAATTAAACTTTTTTTTTTACATAGAACTAAAAAAATAACTACTTTTGGCCACCAACTCGCCTGATGGTAAGCGATGTTGTGGCTGAGGATGGAACACGTTAATCTAGAAGAAATCTATTCACTAGCCTATTGATTGTCATCATCAGTCAGAAGACGTCCACTGCTCAACATAGGCCTCCCCCTTTAACCTCCACACTGAACGACTATTTTGTCATTGGGGGGGCTGCCATAATCCCCACGCTTAGCAGGCGGCTTGGGGATCGCAGAAGGTTTCACCAGTAAAGTAGGAGGATGCTGCTGCTCATCCTCTGGTGGTTCTGGTCGCAGTTATAGGACGTACGGACCCGGGTTCCAATAGATTGGGACCCTATAGATTGTAATTCTCAGGAAACAAGGAGGACGGCAGGGAGTTCCATTCTATATGGCTCTTAAACACGGTTATTTCTTGGTTTGATATCAGCCTGAGCATCAAGGCTCGGTCAAAGTTTTATAGGTCTGACAGCTGCAGTAGTACATTACATGGTACATAATAGCTCAAACTTGCATAATGTAATAACAAGGATTATCCCAGTACGTTACTCAGCAAGTCAGAACAGCCATCGTCGAGGCTGAGAGTCCTGCCCTCATTTACGCGACTCCTCAAGTAGCGGAGGCGCTCGACTCTCGCCACGTTGTCTCGTGTGCACCCCATTATCTCTAGAGTAGATGTTGCGAAGTTTAACTGTAGCTGGAGTATTTTAAATTACTTTGTAACATAAGTACTTCTTCTCTATCTCTACATAGTATACATTAAAGTCGCTTTCCGCGCCTGTCTGTCTGTCTATATGTCCGCTAACTTCTCCTAAACCACGCAATGAATGGTTTTTGATGTGCTTTTTCACAGAAGTTAACAATTTTTTACGGAAATTATATGATTATTTACGGGATATTTACCGTGAAAAAGGCCGGGTAAACCCTGGTAACCTGGTATTCCCGTGTCCCGTAAATAATCATATACTTAACTTTAGTGATAGTTTTAAACAGTGGTTCCACGGAAGGTTTATATATATATATATATATATATATTATAACTAGCGACTCGCCCCGGCTTCGCACGTAAATTACACCCGTGCGAAGTCGGGGTGGGTCGCTACTTATCTATAAAATATTTTTAAAGCTTTATTTCCGATTTTTCAGTGACACCACATTTTCCCGGGATAAAATGTAACCCTACTTTAACCTTCTACGATAATGACCTTTAAAATTGCTATAATAAAATTAGGGTTCAGGATAAAACCGATAAGGTTGTTTCTTACTTCTGATTTAACAGGGTTTTACCCCTTTTTGTTCGACATAAAAATAAAATAAAATAACGTTTCACACTCATCATCATCAGCCAGAAGACGTCCACTGCTGAACATAGGCCTCCCCCTTTAACCTCCACACTGAACGACAGCCTGCCTTTTGCATCCACTGAATGCCCGCGACTCTCACAATGTCGTCGGTCCATCTAGTGGGAGGCCTCCCTACGCTGCGTCTTCCGGTTCGTGGTCTCCACTCCAGAACCTTTCTTCCCCATCGGTTATCGGTTCTTCGAGCGATGTGGCCTGCCCATTGCCACTTCAACTTGCAAATTTTTCACACTCATAGCTTCCTAACTCATAGCACTAGAATTCCCTGTGTCAAAGACATGGAGCCACAAAGACATGGAAAAATAGTACCCAGAACTGACATACAAATTGATCATTAATCAAATATATATATTCTTTAATTTTTTCAGTTACGCCATGTTTTCCCGGAATAAAATTTTATTTAGGTAACATGTGTATTTTAATCTTTACGGTGCACACTTATTCTTTGCAAGATTTAATCAGATTAGGGGAATAGGCTAACGGCCTAATAGGCCTTACGGCTAACTCTTAACGCGGACTCGAATCGTAAAATCACGCGAACGTGAACCTTAGCGCGCCGAGATACGGTAAGTATGCGGTCGCGCAATTTTAAACACAATCGCTTCAGCCGACCGTTTACCAAACAGAGTAGAGTGACTCGCATTTTTATATTAATACGTGCTAATATAAATGCGAATCAGTGTTAGTGTGAGGTGTGCAATGTGTTATACCATGTGCTATACCATCTGAGTTTTCAAATAGGATTGCCATCAAAATGTAGTAAAGAAAATGTCCACCTTAAAACGTTTCCAGAACTAAGCGAGACTAAACACAACGCTCTTTCATCGCCCATTAATAAGTTTTTATCTTAGTTCTTACCTAAGCATGTCAATTCTGTTTTGAAACGGTTGCTCATTCTCATCGAAGCAAAACGTGTGCTATTTTAGTTTTATCTTTTCTGCAGAACAATAATAAAAGAAAATTACGACGCTTTAAAAGACTCCTTGGCGGAAATTGCCAAGTTCTCGCTAAAGAAGGAAATATTTCAATTTATGAACAAATTTCATTAAGTAAGATATAACCAGTAATTAGGTTTGGAAACAAAATTAGATAATTTTAACTAAGACTATAGCAAATAGGGCGGATTTTTCCTGTTATTAGCCTTGTTACTGACAGCTAAATTAGCCAACATCCGATGATATTTTCTCGAAATATCCTTAGAAACTGTGCTAAAAATATCATCTTTATACTCACTTTTTAGTTGGTATGAAGGAAAATAGTAGTATTACATAATTATTATGTTGGATCCTTGGTATTACAGGCTTAAATGTTGCAGCAAATTTTCACGCAACTTTGTTTAATCGTTTTATTATTTTGTTAGACTATCAGTTTCACATAATAAAGGACATGCTGTCAACTAAAGAAACTCGCAAAATGGCAAAGAAATTTGTAGTCCTGTGTTTTGTCCCAAAAGAGCACTATTAAGACCTAATGGAATCTCTAGGGAAAAAATACCAGTATCACGGGACAGCTACCTACTGGAACTTCTGGAAATAAAATTCCCATTATAGTCTAGTTAATGTAACCAAAAATCCCAATGGTCTCGTCACGGGAAAACTTTAGCGAGCCTAGTGGGAATACTTCATAAAAATAGGTACATACTTATATTTTCAGCTGGAAGCATGTCTTTGATTATGTAAAAGTAAAACAAAAAAAAAATTCTCTCTCAAGTTCTGATTGAATAAAGTTATAGTTAATAAGTTATAAAAATATATGGCGCTGAGTTGACCAGACCAATCCCATAATTAAACATTTTTACCGCCAACATGCTCGAAACAAACAGAATTTGAGGCAGTATGTTGCTGTGTGTTTATTACAGTAGGTATAGGTACATTCCGGAACAGCCTGCCATTTTAACTTGTATTTATTCGTTGTAATTTACACCTTATGATACTAATAGTATGGTAGTAAAACCTTTAGCAGCAGAAGTAGCTCTACATCTTCGAATAGAGTTGTGGTTAGCTCTCTCGGGAGTTTTAGCTACGTGCGGATGCGTGTATTTTCGTAGAGTAGGGGGAATATTTTTATAGAGCCCGGATTAGGCTTAGCTCTAGTTTTTGTGTGTTTTCTTTTCCCGTTTAGGACTGGCTGTGTTTGTATGCATGGGATTGACCGCAAAAGGATTCTCTGCATTTTTTTATACCTGCTGGTTTTATATGGAACATTAGATAAAACTATGCCGAAAGAAGGTAATTGTACTCCTAATTGTGAACAAATTCTATTATGGGAATTTGTGATAAAAAAATCAGATTTATTGTATTGTACATATTATCATGTATTTTCTTTATAAATACATATGGAAAATTTTAATTAGCTGGTGTAGCTTTCAATATCGCGTTCACATGCATGAAAACAATAGCAGTAATCACACTGAAATCTAAGACAGTGGCTCCACGTGTATAAAATGGCGACTAAAAATAAAATAATGTACCAAATTGGTATGGAAATAGTAGCGCTTGTATGCAATAAGCGCTACGATTTCCATACCAATTTATATCAACTCGAGTAGGTGTATTTTAACGATCACATGCTAAGGCTGCGCTCAATAACCATAGCTAGACTTTAGCACGGTTTCAACATTTTTGAAGATAAAATATCACTAAAAAGCAATAAATAACCTATGACTGTGTCGTTGAATTATCCACTGGAAAAGACTCCTCAGACAGCCGGCGACTAAAGACTGACTAAATACTAGCCAAGTCCATCCTTTCCCACGTAGAAAGGGAAAGTCGACGATCTAGATATCTTCACTTTTATTACCACCCAACATTCACTAGAAACAATTGCACAATGCAGATTCTATTAACGATCATGTGGAGACAGCGACTAGCAATTAGTCGCTATAGTTTCGTGAAATTACCCTGTATGTGAAAATCGTGACGGTAGGTTGTTCATCGGATAATTCAAAATGTTAAAACAGTAATACAGAAAACCCTTTAAAAAAATCTATTATTAATGTTCCCTTAGTGCCTAATTTTCATAAATAAAAAAAAGATTAATGTTTTACAAGCAATCTTACAATCTTAACTATAGAAAATTTGTTTAATTGAATATATTAAGTAAAAATTCTTGTCTAAGAACTTAGGCATTCATAAAACAAAATAATAACGGCCACAATAGGTTCTAAATAAATAATAAAATAACCATTATAACAGAGAAAACAATGCACTGTAGTAGTGATATATTATGCAAGGTATTGGTTATGGTATGTTGAAGAAGAATTACGCAAATTTCTAAAAGGTTAATTCACGAAGAAGAAAAAATTATAGCGCATTGATAGTTTGATCCGTGAAGTTTTTAATTCAAAATTTCATAAAAATATTTCTAGTACCTAAATCAACATTTTATGAGGGCCGAACCAGGTATACGAGATTTTTTATGTTATAGGTGAATAAAAACGGTAGCTACGGTATATGAGATCTTCTCTAAGGATTATTTATTAGTATTAAAGTTTGGTCGCTAAGCTAACCGATCCCTAACTTACCAAAACTTACTCCAAGTTTGCTAATCTATGTTATGTAGATACCTGAAATATTTTAAATTTATCTCTAGTCAAGGAACGCCGATCATGTCGATTCCAAAGGGCCGTATCTGTAACGACTGACTCCAAAAGGTGATAAAGTCCTGGCTTTTAAACTCTCCCAGTTTGCTCCAGGGATTGACTGCGTGAAGTTTGAGCTTAGATTTAAAGTATTTTGTGTTATCATAGAGCAGTTATTATGATACTTAGTAGGTATCTCTTAATTATCACCCACTGCTATCGAATCCCATTTTTGAGTGTACGTTTCTGTCTTGCAATGGCACCTTCTTCTGTCCTTTGTTAATCGGGTCCAGATTCAACTAACGATGGTGATAATATCGTAAGCAGGTGTATAGCATCTATACGTGTATAGCATTTAGATATGACGTAATATTTATTCCACTTTTATTTTGCGAACTGCTAGTCTGTGGAACTCAATGCACTGCCTGAATTGGTGTTCCTCGATAGTTACAATCTGGGTGTCTTCTATCGCGAGTGAATCGGTTTCATCTACGCAAGCGTGCTCCATCGTAGACAGTATCTTCACTAAACATCAGGCGAGGTGGCGGTCAAACGCAAGCCTATTAGGAAATAAAAAACCTATACGTTTGAATAAATAGTTTGACTACGAGGAAGCACCGGTTTTTCTAGGGTTTGCTTAAAAAATGGCGTTTAGATATTTTTAAGTACGCATATTCTCATTGCGTTTACAAATAAAATTTTCGATGACGCCTGTTATGATAAATTACATACGTAGCTTAGAACATATTAGTCATCATCATCATCAGCCAGAAGACGTCCACTGCTGAACATAGGCCTCCCCCTTTAACCTCCACACTGAACGACAGCCTGCCTTTTGCATCCACTGGATGCCAGCGACTCTATAGAACATATATATATAGAACATATTAGTAGCTTTCCTGAACTATACGTAAACTCATAAATAAACTTGGTGGAAACAAGTTATCATAACTTCGTATTTCCAGAAAGCAACTCGTATACCTATCTCTCACGTTTATGGCTCGTCTATTTCGGGCCCCTTTCAACTCGTGGTCAACGATGTTTATACTAAACCACCAGGAATATCATTTTAAGAGCCCTCGTCCGCTGTAACTGTTCAATATTCTGTGTACCATGTCAGTATGGTATGGTAAATAATAATAGGGTGGCAGGACATTGTCCTTCCGTGCTTTCGTGTGCACTCGGGTTATCGCCTGTACTAGCTTAATTGTTGTTTGCTGTCGGGACTTGCGCCTCCATTAGCATGATTTATGATTATGAACCTTCCGGTCAATATCTCGGTTAATTTCTTAGAAGGATGGAACAATTTAGTTGGAACGAGCGCTAGAGTTAAGATTGATCATTAACAGTTTAATCGCTTCCAGGTCCTGTTATCCCGAAACTCGAGGCATCTTCACATCGCTGTAAAGATTAGTGCTGCAGATTGAATCGATTGTGAACTAGTGCAGTGCTGTGACTTTTACTTTGTGGTGTGTTACCCGCTCAGTGACAGTTACCCTCCGGTCGGCCGGAGGTTGCGCGAGGACCCGTAAAGCAGGCAAAGTGTCTCCGATCAAGTTGTCAGCGATGGACAGTAACTCGGTGTCGCCGATGCCGGAGCTGGCGCCTATAGCGGAGTTCGACAAGTCGCCCCCTTCGCCGCCCAATGAGGAGGTGCCGATGGATGACCTTCCGCCGCCTCCTGCCACCATATCGCAGCCTGAAGGGAAGAAAATGAAAATGTAAGTACTGTACTTAAACTTCCTTACTGTCCAACTTTATCGAAAACTACTGGAATGAGGAAATAGGTCAACATGCTTCGCCTTTTTATCTCGTAAATATAATAAAAGTATCGAAGCGGCAACATCCAACTTTATTTTCAACCGATTTCAAAAATGAAGTTTTCATTTTGACTGTATGATTATTATTTCATTTTGTGTATGTTACGATATTTTTTCGTCGATTGAGAACCAATTTTTATTGAATAGGAATAACATTAAATAGAAGATATTCCACTTCTAAGGTGAAGACGCTAACAAAGGTGAAGTTTTAGAGGTCTCAAAATGACATGTAAAAACGAGTAAAAAGTATTTTTTTTTAAGAAAAGAAATAAAACAACTAATCGGCCTTCAAGACAATAACCATACTATAACATACATGTATAAACCGGAGTAACCGAGTAACAAACAAACAAAAAAACCATACAGCCGAATTGAAAACCTCCTCCTTTTTTGAAGTTAGTAAAAAAATTGAGTCTATCTTAAGTTCATTCATTTATTCACTGGCAGACGACGCATAGCCTAAATTGCTGTGTCTATCCTTTGACGATGAATGCATGTACATAATCAAAGAATCTATCAAAGTGTTCCATAAATAAAGTACTACGGAAAGACTTTCAAAATGATGAAAGTGTGTGATATGTGTGGAAGTTGGTAAGTACTTAGACTTCTATTTAAAACTAAAAGTTAGTTGTATCATCACTTTCTGGAAACAGGGGATGAAAGTTTATAAGCAGGTTTGATTACTTTTAAAGTAAAACGTGGAAATTGGCGTATCTGGCATATATTTTGTCGCAAAAACTTAAAAAGTTGGCTCCGTAAAGTAGTTGCCGATGGAAAATCCCATCGGACACACGGCTTGAATTTCATAAATAGTCAGGCAGTGCCGGTGTTAGCACTACCAGCGCCCTGGGCGAAACTTCTACGCAACCCCCCGCCCCCCATTCAAACCGAAAAAAGGCAAAGAATAGATTAGATCTATAGATTTTTATACACCTGCGGCGCCCTGCCCTACCAGGCCCTACTCTAACGCCGCTACTGTTGTCAGGTGCTTACGCTAGTTAATATCTACCTTTTTATACAAGTAGGTACCGGAGTGGTAGAGTCCACGGTAGAGTCATAATGAGTGGTCATTGACTACAGTATCAATGGAGTTAATCTCATACGCACATTTGTCTGTGAAACACATTCGTTTCAGGATCTAAAATTGGCAGTGCGTATTATACAGGGAATGCGATGCGGAAGTCGGGATACCTACCAGCCAGACATTCAAATAAATTATTGTATCCTGGGGGCTCTATCTAGTCTCTAGGTGACGCTGTCTGTGAATATTTATAGGTTTAATATGAGTTTAGGTCCATACTCTTTTATACAGTATTTCATTCGGCGCATATTCATCAAAGATAGAAAGTTTACTTATGACCTCTATCACATTTATTGACAGTTTTTTCAGTTTACAGTCATTTAGTTCCGATTCTATATATCAAATATGATGATGAATAGAACATTAAAGTTCTGTAATAAATAGATCAGGGGCCTTACGCCAAGCTGTTTAAAGCAATCGAGTTTAGGTGATGAAAAAATGTTGCGCGACCGCTAACCGTATCAGGGGGGCCTTACGGACAACAGCTAATTGCGGCACCTAATCCGCTCAGTTGGAAAATCACGCGACCGCAAACCGTATCTGGGCGCGATAAGGTTCACGTTTGCGTGATTTTCCAACTGAGCGGATTAGGTGCCGCAATTAGCTGTTGTCCGTAAGGCCCCTGGTTGCGTTAAGGTTCACGTTCGCGTGATTTTCCGAATTGCGCGGTTTTAACGTTAGTTTGATACCGCGTAAGGAGTTGTGCGTAAGGCCCCTGTATTTTTTATTTAAAATAACGGCTTCAAATATTGGAATAACTCAACATATCAACTTTTACCTCCAATTTACATAAGTAGTTTTTAATAAAACTCACAGCAGGAAAGTTTGAGAGTGGATTTCGTTAAATTACTGACATAAAATAAATCATTTTAATATTATGGTTTAGGTAGGTACTTGTTTTATATTCGTCGAAAATGTTCGTTTTATAGCCGAAAATCCAGATAGTACCTAAAAATTTAACGATGCATTTTGTAATACGGCTCGCGGGTTGTGACAATTCGGTGGTTATATTTACTAAGCACTCGTTAAATTTGAATTAATATGGATTTTAATAACTTATTTTTTTCTTACACAAAAGGTGGCTTTTCTTTGAGAGATAAAAATTTGAAAAGACGTGTCTCCTACTTTAGTGGTGTTATCTATGACTACTATCGCATACTAAAACACTTTCAATCTCAGAATGAGTGGCTCCAATAAAGTTTAACTGGTTGTCACATTGGTACCGCCGGTTTTGTGTAGATGGCACTAGCGTCTGTTATAGATCATTTATAATTTTATGCAATCCCATGTTTTCAGCTATAATGTAACTATAGATTTTTGAGAAAACTATTTAAGTGTAGATGATAATTAGATCTGAAAAGGAATTTTCTGATGCTTTTTGTACAAATATCTTTTGTTGCATTTTAACATAAGAAATTGTTATAGTCGGTCCCTCTCTAACCAAAGACTGGTTATGCCGAAGTAGGGCGCATGTAGTTTGTCCGATCGAGTCTACATCTCGGTGAGTGGCGATACGGACCTCGCGAGAATGCTCATCTGATAGTTTGCCGCCAATTCTTTTTCGAATTTCGAACTTTATTTATTGCCGTTCGATTGTGTTCAGTGCGTTGTGATTTATTTGAATCAGTTTGTGTTTTATTTTTATTTTTTGTGCATACTTGGAAGAAATGGCGCGAGGAAAAAGTCATCAACCGTACGTTTTGTTTTCATATTATTTACTCAGTTGTCTAATTAACATTAGTTATTAGTTGACTGACGAAATTACTTTTGAGTGATTTGTCACTAACTTAAGTTTACGATTTATCAACATGCTATATTAGTTGTCTAATTAGAACTTTGGACAAAGTGATAACAAATTAGTTCATTTATATTGGTGGCTGCCTAGTGCCACTGTTTCATCTACAATTTTGATCGAGTTTTAGTTACTAATATTTCATATTCGAATAGGGATATTTTTTGTACCTTTATTAACTAAACAAATTATAAGCTAAAACTATAAAACAGACTGCCCATAGACTAGACTTGCAGGTCTAAAGACAATCCAAATGCTCAAGCCCACTATCAGTTGGCAGCGTATCCAGCATGCTGGCAGTATTACCACGCTGAATGGCAATGTTTTTGCGTTTAGCCAGAAACACACCAGCTTTTTTTTGTAAGAAAATATAGATAATATCTATTCATATTTTTATGCTCTATGTGCGCGTCTGTCGATAAAAATGTACCCGCATGATTACATCAATTAAATTCAATTGCCGAAACTCATAATTGGTCACGTATATCTTTACCATTAGCCAATGTAGCGGTATCTTTGTAGTGTTTATACAGTTTGTTACAACTACTTAGGTATTTAAACACCTTAAATTTATTATTTAGTAAGTATGCTTACTGTGTATTTTGTTTCACATTCCACAGATTACATTTTCGAGGACACCTTAGATATAATGCAACATGAAAAAACATAAGTATATATTTTTATTTAGACGGGTACAATAAATGTTTCATTTAGATAGGTAAGTTTAACATATTATTAAGTACTGAATTATAAGCTGCTAGATCACAGAAAATTAAAATTACTTCTCTTTTCTTTGGTTGAGATTGAACCTATTTTAAGATTTATCCTGGATACATCAATAAATTACTTATTCTGATTCTGAATAGGTTCAAGAATTAGGCACCAAGTAGTTTCCTACATAGACATTTCCATGTTTTGAATATAGGTTACTACTACCTGTATATATAATACCTACCTTAAATTTTAGGTGAAATTAGTTAAAACTATCTTATCCAATCCAAATATTATTACGATATTTTACATATTATTATGATTATCAATTATTTATATACGGGGTTACGCGGAAAGGGTTTACTAAGCTGAAAGGGTTCCATAGTTTCCATCATTATGAACAACTTTTACTACGGGAGCAACTATGAAATTGGAAAAAAAAACTGCTGTTCCATAGAAAAGGTCATTGCCACCGACAAAATGTATGGAACAGCTGATATTTTTTTCGCAATTTTAGGATTCCTCTCATAGTAAAAGTTGTTTATAATGATGAGTATTGTCCCCTTTCTGCTTATACCACTCTCTCCGTGTAGCCTTGTATACATAAGTACCTATACTCGGTCTAAGTTATTTGGTCTGACAACTGCCAATTTAATTGTAAAGCGAATGAAACCTTTTATTTTAATATTAACTGTGTTTAGTATATCGGCTATTAACTACTTATACTTTCAAAAACCCAGCAAAAGTGATCAGAATGTACTACAATTACTACAAACTGTAGCGAATACTATTAAAACAAGCTAGGACTGAGTATAATTGGTTAATTTATGGACAGTTTCTTTTTTTCATTTTGGCCATTTATATATTTTTTAAACCCGTACCATACTGGTCATACTAACATGAGAAAATAGAAAGTGGAGTTTGATACAAAATTCATATAACTTTTAAATTAAAAATTTGAAAAAAAAATGTACACAAGTAAATATGAACATACTTATGTGCATACACTATTAATTGAAGCTCTCCTGGTCAGAACAATAAATAATTTCTACCTATTATAAAATCCGCAGGCAAAATGCTAAAAACTCGAGCAAGTCAAAGCAGCTGATTGCTTGGGTCTATCGGGAGATAATCGCAGGAAGCGTGTAATTACATCACTGCGTCCCACCACTGGCAATTGCTTATTTACGTTCAAAATTCCACATAAATCGTAGGCAAAGGTATTGCCACTCTTGCCTCTCGTGTTTTAAGCATACCACCAAAACGGTACCTACTAAAAGTTGAAATTGCAACTTGGGGAGATAAGAAAAAACTCTTACTAAGGAAAACAGATAAATTACAATGGAACTATTATCGAGATTTTCAACAGTTGGCTTTATCGCTCTGCCAGAGCGGGCACGAAAAATCGTCACCGCTTTATGGTTGATATTTCGAAAACCCGTACGAAGCGCTTTGATTCTACATTTATTATGCGAACTGCTAGTCTGTGGAATGCTCAGCCTGAATGGGTGTTCCTCGATGGTTACAATCTGGGTGTCTTTAAATAATTTCATTTCATTTATTCAATAACATACAAAACAGAATGTAATAACAGAATGTAATCACGAGTGAATCGGTTTCTTCTCGGCAAGCGTGCTCCAACGTAGACCGCATTATCGCTTAACATAAGGCGTGATGGTGGTCAAACGCAAGCCTACTATTTATATTTAAAAAAATAAGATTAAAAATTAAAATTTCAGGGTACCAAATTTCATGTTCTTCAATTCATATTTTTCATTGTAGAAGTTATGCTTCTGTAACATACTAGGACAGACAGACACGATACCAAACGATATTAAATATACCTATAAGGGTTTCTTGTTTTACCACGAAACCCCAAAATAATGCCTGTTTGGGTAAACTAAACTTTCAATGTATAAATATTTATTCACCATAAGTTAGAAAGTGTAATTTAAAATTCAACGATCAATTCAAAATATTTATCTCCTACGATCAAGTTTTTTTCCTAACATTGATTTCATTCAGTGACCTTAAAGTGAATCTCATCTTGTTTGTTTTGTGGTAAAGACAGGGCTTCGCTAATCTCAGAGTTTTACAGACTTACCTATCAGTAATGTAGCATCCAGACTTGCTTATGAAAACGTAGCTTTTCTAGAGAAAAAAAAACTTAAAAAAAAACTAGTTATATGATATTCAACTTTAGGCATATGTATATTAGAAAATTATTTTGGTAAATTCCAGCCTAATGCCGAATTTTTGTTAGTCCACAAAAATGGAAATGTTAAAAAAAACTGGCTAATTTATCAGCATCGTCTAAAACTTTTTGAGCAGATTCTAAAAACATATAACAATACTATAAAAATATACATTTGTTTACTAGAAATATCCAAAAGAATGATGACGCAGCGCGAAAGATTTATAAGAACATTCGTGGTTTTTAATTTCATAATTGTGTAGCTTGTGTAAAAAGCTGGGTTTTTAGACGTAAGGTATTTATATTACAGTATAATACGAAACGAAAATGTTTTAATATTTTTTTTACAATGTTATTCCAACTGTCATAGCTAATAAACTTGGATTGGCTATTCATAAAACTGCTTTCGCCTCGCTAAAATTAAAAAGGCCCCAGTGACATTGCGCGTTGAACCAGCCATACGGGCACGGGCAGCCTCAGTTATCCCATTAAAGCCCTCGCGAGGGAGACTCAGGATATGGGATGAAATTGATGCTTATTGCCTTCCAACGGGCACACGAGACTGTACGAGTAGGAGTGATTTATGTGAGGCATTCGCATGCAGGGTTTCAAGTGTTGGAGAATTGCCTGGGAAAAATAAACTGGCCAAGTGCGAGACGGGCTCGCGCACTGACGGTTCCGTACCACCACAAAATTCAATAACGAAATTACCAGTTACAACTTGGTAATGAACAGAAACTTGTAACCGACTCGCACTTGGCCATTATTTATTATTTTTTGTTATACTTTAGAGTGTGTACTATATCATAGCAAATTTGACAATTGTACGTATTACCGTCTTTACATTAAGTAGAGCTAATACAAGATATAAAAAAATACGTTTGTTGTATGGAGAACCCCCTTTCGTTTTAACTTTTAGACTTTTTTGTTATTTCTTAGTTAATCAGCCGTAACATTACATATTCTGTGAAAATTTCAGTTGGCTATCTATTAAGGTTCGAAAGATATAACTGTTAATAGGTAGGACTGACAGACATCGTAGCCTTAGTAATAGGGGCATGTTAGTAATTTACCCTTTGGGTTCGGAACCCTAAAAACTTAGAAGATAATAAAAAAACTAAAATGCAAGTAATTTGTGAAATGCGCTGCCTGAATTGGTGTTCCCCGTCCCCGATAGTTACAATATGGGTGTGTGTCTCTAACCTTCACTAGTTGATACTTTGTTTTGTTATAGAGCTATATATAAATAGAGTATCACGCTAAACAAAAACCTATTTTCATGCATCATTACCATTACGGTGATGATCAAAACGATCAATCAAGTTCAAACTCCACTGATAGAATTTTCCTATTTTCCTACTTCTGTATCTTCATAGGTACCTACACAAAGCTTCTCTCAGACTTTACCTGCAGACGTCTTCATACTAAAGTAGAGCTTCCCGTTATAGCTCTCCCGATCATTAGAAGTCATTAAGGGCGTCCATTAAACCCGTATGTGACGTTTCTCCAAGCGATGCTACGTGTAAAAGGTAGTTACTTTTGTTACGAGCGTAGAAACCTCAGAGTTCACCACAGTGCCAGAATGCAGTACCTATTGCAATTTGTGCTAAAAGTGCTAATATTCTGCTGACTTCATGACGAAGTTGAGTCATGTAATTACTTTGGTAATGGCAAACAAACGCAAAAGTAAACAAGTTTATCAGTCTATGATAACATTAAAATCTTGGGGTATTTTATTGGTACTTTAAATTAGAATATTATGCTTAAGGTTTTTTTTTATAGTTAAAACGTCAAGTGAGCTCGATAGTACTCGGTACTTCTACTTTTTGTATGTCGAAAAGAAAGTCGTTTATCTAAAACGGAACCTTGAATTTAAAGTAGCAAAAGCAAGACCAGTTTTAACAATTTGACTGCATAGATACATTACTTGTATTAGGGTTACACGAAACGGTAGTACTAAACCGAAACAAGGTCATTGTACACACCATTATGAACAACATTTACTATATGAGACGAACTTGGATTTTAGGGTTGGTCTCAAAAGAGAGAGAAGTCCTCGAAGAAAAGAGAGTCATTATGAGTTCAATGACCTCATTTCGGCTTAGTACCACCTTTCCATGTAACCTCATATATATTCTTATAATTATAAATGAAAATAAAGTAATAAATAATGTAAATAAAGAGGTCGAAACAAAAACGATTTTATAAAGTTTTTTCTTTTTCTTCCGCTACAAAGATTTGCTTGATACTGCCCAATCGGGTTTTCACATCCTACATGAGCAATTAATATTAATTTAAAAAAAAGTTACGAATGGCACCTCCAATGGTGAGCGCGGTAAGGCCGCGCTATAATAAGGTCACAATTGTTTTACCACAACTGTACTTATTAAAGCTACATATTATCCAAAAAATCTGTGTCAGTGGCAGCGAAATAAGTCAGTGGTTCAGAATTTTTATTTCCATCAGAAACAATTCACGTGACGGTGAGGACCGTAATCACGTGCGCCTCGTGACCAGCCCATGGCTTGTTTAATGGCGTGACAGATACCATGTTGAAACAGGTAGGGGAGACCTGCTAGTGACGAGTTATCACTACCATCGATAACATCGAATGGGTTGGATATAAGGTTAGGGGGCTCTGATTGTATAAACTACTAGCTGCGCCACGCGGTTTCACCCGTAACCTCATTTGACTTAGATGACATTTATCTTTTTTTCTGTTGTACAATAAGTCCAAAAAAAAGGAATTAAAAAAAGTTGCTTTTAAATTTTCAAATTAACATAGTTCTATGATCGATAAATCCTGTTCAATCCTATAAAAAATGCATAACTGCTGAAACAAAAACAAGGGAAAAGAACTTTAATTTCCGTTAGTTTTTTACTGCAATTCTAGAGGACTAGTGGTTCTGAAGTCAAAAGCTAAACACTGTTTTAAACTATCACGGTTGTTCACTAAAGTTAAATGACAACCACACACCCACACACAACAACCACGGTAAATATCCCGTTAATAATCATTTAACTTTTGTCAAAAGCTAAATATCGTAACCTCCTATGATATTATTATCTTATAAGCCCAAGCAAGCCACTCGGTGTATTAAGACAGACGTTTGTCCTACTCCAGGCCTTGATGCAGATCTACTGTATCCTCCTTATGAATGTTTATCTCGACACCCACTTCAGATTTATTCGCTAGAGGGGCACTCTACTGGGAGTTACTGGACCCAACAACTCTAGGGAGAGCTAAAGTAGTGCTAGAACCCGAATTCCTTTGTATTTTCATTACATTTAGTGAAATCTTGCAAAGCTGTAAATCCCACACCGTTCGATATGTCCGCTCCTATTTTATTCCCGGACCTGCAAGGTGTTGTATATCCTTCCCCCAAAGGTCTTCCTGCCGAGCTTCAACATAAAGCGTTTCAAGAAGGGTGTCTACAACTACCTCTCCGGGCTGGCAAAGCACCGTCAACACCTCTAGTGTTGCACTTGTTCATAGGCGGCGGTTTCTGCTTACCATCAGGCGAACCGCATGGATACTTTCCGTTCTTCTTATTAAAAAAACTAGCGGTCCGCCCCAGCTTCGCACGGGTATAGATTATAGCCTATGTCACCCGGGGATAGTGTAGCTTCCCGTCAGTGAAAGATTTTTTCAAATCGGTTCAGTAGTTTCGGAGCCTATTCAATGCAAACAAACAAACAAACAAACAAACAATCAAATCTTTCCTCTTTATAATATTAGTATAGATATCAACAGGTATAAGTGAGGCTAATGAACATGAACTGAAGGACCGTAGTTCTACTAATTTAACCCCCGGCGCAAACAGAGGGGTGTTATAAGTTTAAAGTGTGTCTATCTGTCTGTCTGTGGCATCATAACTCCGAAACGGCTGAACCGATTTTGATGTAGTGTTTTTTTTTTGTTGAAAGGTAACTTAATCGAAAGTGTTTCTTAGCTATAATTCAAGAATTGTTCTGTTCTGTTGAATTGATATTGTTCACCCGTTGAAGATTATCAGGTCTTTTATATATTTATTTATTTGTACTTGTACTTGTTTAGGCCCTAATTAAAACTTATCTTTTTTCAGAGCATCACTCATATCGTATAGAGTTTCATGTATGTCTAAGAAATAAAGACTTTGCCAAGATTTTTATAAATAAATTTGGGCCAAGAATTCTTGTTTACTCTGTCGTAATTGTTTTAACAAGTGCTGAGGCTGTGACATTGGTCTATAGAAATACTAGAAAAATGTTTAAAGCAATAAAATAAACTGTTTTTATGGATATGACAATTACACATGTAGGAACAAACTGAACAATTTCTTAGTTGAACGAAATTACTAAGTTAGCATACTTTGAATTTTCATACATTTTGAGCATCATTTTGTCATCAACATCACTTCTGTCATAAATGTTATACAGGGTTATTGTTGCAAGAGTGTTTGCCTTTCACAGGCAACTTCCAATTTTTTGAGTTTTTGTCTATCTCCTCCGCCATCCTATAACTAAAAAATTGTAACTAGTTGCAATTTTTCTAAAGATAACATACCATCGGCTTTTTATTCTCACTTAGTGATATTTTATTTTCAGAAATGTTAATAACGTGCGAAAGAGAAAAATGTGGCTGGTGAGCGTGGCCTTAAATAAATGTTTAGAATATATTTAAAGTTTGGAAAAAAGTCATAGAACAAAAGTTAAGAATGATTTAGGGACGCTGTCTAACGAGACATTGGTAATTAAATTATTAATAACTCTGTATAATATAAAGTAGTATCTCATTTCCTTTCTGTCAGAGCAGTTCCATCCAGACGGAACTGAGTCCGGAACGCTGTTTCCGACTTGACGCTATGCGATGTCGGAACTCGATCAGACAGGTGGAAAAATCCCAATGCATCTCTCCCGAACTTGCTTACTACTCACGTTCCTCTCCTTGTTGTAACATCGCAACGTCTTCTCTGTCGAAGAATAAGTAGAAAATTATCTATATAAAATTGGTAATGAAACGTTGCGGGCCTTTCTTATATTTTTTTTTGTTTTGGTTTATCTCATAAAGCTCTCAAGTCACGCCTTTGAGTTTTTCAGTTGTTTTTACCATGAGATACAAAAGTGCGAGAATGCTTAGAAGAATGGTATAAAGCCAAGTATAAGGCGGCGGAAAATATAAAATCATGAACTTGTAAAATCGATATCTCGTTAACGACTTAATCTACGAAACTGAAATGTTATAGATAAATAGGTTCGTTATGGTACAGAGATAAGAAAGAATATTGTGAAAGGGACGAATTAAAAGCCTAATGGAAATTTAAATTTTGTATGAAAGTCTACGCTTAAGAAGTTACAAGAATAAATATCATATTAGACTAAATGACCGACAAACATTGTATTGTCCAAATTTCAGAGAAAAAAAACCCAAGGCAAATTTTCCAATTTAATGTTTCTATTAAAGCACCCGGTATTGTGGCGAACATAACAAAATAAAAATTCAAATCTATCAAGCCGTTTTTGAGTTTTAGCGGGACTAACAAACAGCAATTGATTTTATATGAGAAGAAGATGGATAATTGGATAGATAAATATTGATTATCCGCACCAGAATACAGGTACGGAATGTATGTCATACTCGTACTACGAGAGTATTAACATCGAACGACGCGGCAAAAATTTGCTCATAACATTGTTTGTGAAGCAGCTCAGTCTACATGATCGAGAATTCGCACGATTTTCTCTTCTTTATTTGTGCTAGTGCTGGTTTCGGTGTTACCAAAACATAAAAACATTAAAGAAAGTGTTCTTAGAGATTTATGAAATAGGCTTTACAGAAAGAAAAAGTTCGCGCATTGCTTGTTTGTTTCTGCGTTTCGATTATTTATTTAGTTTGCTTTTTTAAATGTTGGCAGATGTTTCATTACTCACGATCATGTTTCATTACTCTTTTGTAAGGGGAGGCCACTGGTGACTGCAATGCTGGCGCCTACTTTGGCCAAATGCGCTTCTAGATTACGTAGTACTTTTTTAAAGTTCGTATATAATTATTGTATATAAGTAGTTTTAGGTTTCAATAATGTTTTTCTTTATACTATATTTTGAATAATTCTATTTCATTTCTACTTATATACACCAAGTACTTTTCTTATTCCGTCTTCAGTGTTAGCTTAATACAAAAAGAAATGACTACATAAATTCAAATAACAACGTTCACTCGAATGAACTTAAGTGAACTATCATGCATTGAAATCCGGCTTATAAGTCTGTTTGCATCTCTTTCGTACTTACTAATTAAGTTTATTTTATTTCTCATTCGAATGCACCTAGTTTGCATTGCAGCTCTCGTTGCATTGCCTCTTTCCTAATTGGCGAAGCGCTTGCCTTTGCAGTCTCAATTTGAGTTGTCTGCGGATGTTACGGATTAAGTGCAGCGAAAATTAAAGAGTTTTTGTCAAGATTGTTAACGTGGAACATGACATTTTAAGTTATATAATTCTATAGTTATTTCAATAGAAATCAGATTCAAATCTATGGAATCGCTGGTCGCTGGGTCGGCTTGCAGCATTCCAAGACGACATTTTTACGAATTACGGCCGAATTCCTTTGCCCAGTTTATCCTAATTTGGCGTAGCCGGCGTAGTCAATTTCTTATTGAATTTTTTTCATTCTTCGTGGTCTTTTTGTTTGGACAATTAAATATGGGTGACATCGCAACTATAATTTTATATAGGTATGGGTATATTGTCAGTTTTAAATTATTAGTTTAAATATTTACGCATATAAAATATAAAACTTTTTCATATTTAAGTACTTTTCTATTATGTGTCCAATTTCCATACCTACTTAATAAAATGCTTATTAAGTAGCGTGCTTATCTATTAGTATTTGGTTTAGAGTATATTCATTTGTGAGTAGTAGTTTTAGTTAATTTGAAATTGTGTATGTATAAATGCAAACAATGAATCCATATCTCAGATTAGTATGGTTTTATTTCACCATGATTCACTTTATAATAAAAAATAGCCGATAGCAGTTTCCTATCGTTTCTTTTGTTTCGAATTTATGTGGTCAAAGTAGAAAACTTTCAGTGCTGTGGTTCAAGCTTGAATTGAAGTAATAAAATATAATATTGCTGTGGCTTTTAAACTATACTTTATAAAAGAGTTCATCACCACTTAAAGCAAAAATTGTAAATACGGCATACATCTTAATTTTTCAGCGACGCCAATGAATCAAGTAGTAGTCTACATGCAAAAAAGGGCGGTTAGGTCGTCTGCAGGCTGAGTTTGATTAAAGGCATTAAGCCTGATTTAGGCCAGATGCGGCTATGTAGATAAACCTACTGTGTACCGATAAAACTAACACACTAAAACTCTGATGTTAAATCAATTCGGCCTGACATCGAATTAACCGTGACTTGTTTTGTTTGACTCTGACTGTGACTTGTTTGATGATATCTATTAAAACTTGAAAATATTTCAATACTTGGCAAATGCACAACACGTGCCACGCCGAAAATCTCTCAAGAGGAAAAAAAACTTTATTACTTTGTACCTGCTGTTTAGAATTGTACGTCAGTAACTCTTGATGATTGGGCCATTATCAATTCAAGCGGGCCCAGCGATGCAGAACCGCTGCCGAATTGCGGCCGGTATTGTGACACGTTTAGCTGTTTACCTGTCTGATAGTTACCGCAACCTTCTGTCACACCACCGATCAGGCTATACAAAATACCTGATGGGTGATGTTGGCAACTGTCAAGGTCTATCATTTCACTCACCATAACTTAAATAGAAATTTCGTTTAACACTTTTATATTATTCTGATTAAAAATCAGAAGAATATTTAAGTGTTGACCCGACAACATACCGAAGAATCAAGAGGACCTCAAATTGGTTTAAAAAAAATTAGGTTTGGGACCACTGTATACTAACTAAGTTTCTACCGGTGAATTCCAATATGATTAAAGTTGTGTGAACTAGTCAAACCATATCAGATGACGGCAACAAGTATATGAAGTTTCCAGTCAATTTAAATGTGGTAACTTCTCGTAAAAGCTTAGATCAGGGTGTGCTCGTAAAGGTTATTCACACGGATTTTATTTAACATGTTGGTCTTGGCGCGTTCCTGGTATGGTTAATAGTCAATTGGTCGTGCTAGCGGCCCATCCCGTCCGCAATTTGCATAAATTGATTGCACGCCACGGGCTGGTGTCGGTGTCGCAGCAGCGAGGTGCGCGGGCGCACGGACCGCGACGCACCCGCAGTCGCGCGCCCAACCGACAAACTGATACACGTAGCGTAATGCTTAATTACATCCTCGCCTGGCGTAATTGTCGGTCAATTTACCACTTTTACACCAATTGCTCATTTTCTAAAAGCGTCACAGTCGTTGTCTGGTCGCGAGGTCGAGAGTCGAGACGCGCGCTTGACTGTTGGTAGTGTTGATGCCACTCCACAACCAGCGTCCTGTGCGGTTATCTAGTGAATAACCGATGTTCTAGTGATATCGCTTCTAGTTTTGTGTTTGGTATATATTCAACCACGATGCGTCAACGGTATCAACTGAAGCAGAACCCGTACGTATTACTTCGTTGATAACAAAAGCTTGATGCGTGCTGACCTAATGACCAATTCTCGAGACGTGACGCGACTGAGATCGCTCGTTATCAGTCATTTGTCAATTCCGATGCGTTCACAAAATGCCTTTTGAATACAATGGGGTAGAAAGTAACACACACACTGACCTAAACAATGGCATTCTTTAACGCTATTGAATACCGTACGCAATAATGATCCCTTTATCAGTCAGTAACTTTACAGCTAAATGTAATGAAAAGAACAAGAAAACAACCGAATTATGTGCATTATGCACCTGATTATATAAAATTATAGCATGAATACACATTATTCTATACTGATATTACGTCATTGCAATTTAGTATTACTCACATTGTGCAAACTACTTAGTAAGTACTTACTTGAAATAGGTACGTATCTGAAACGTAGGAATTATGTTTTGCAATTTGAGGCGGTGTTTGACGGAAATCTTCGTCCAGTTCATAAACAATGCTTAGTTGTTTCAAAGCAATGCCTTGTTTCATACATAGTAACACGCTTGCATGTTTCGTCGCATGTTTCACGGCTATTTGACTCAATTAAATCTTTTTATTTTCAGGTAAGTTCGCGATTCTTCAGACACCTTTTGCGTTTGCCGACATCGATGTAAGACAAAAACATGACTATTTTATGGATGGTACATGCCTTATCTATGCCATTGACATTATCTTAATGCATTGTTAAGGTATCTTTATTTATAAGAATATGTACTTTTATCTTTGGGAATTTTTAAACATGAATTGTGGGATATGAGATGATGATGATTTTGTGATCATCTGAAAAAGTTCTATAGGTATATTTCTAGAATAGGTAGTGGTAGTCTCTGAAGCCAATACCTATTTTATTCAATACTAGCTTTTGCCCGCGTTGTCTATTTTTTGTCTATATAACATAACCTACCTCATTTGTAGATAGGAGACATGTTTTTTTGAACCGTTTCAGTATTTTCAGATATTACCTGCTACAAACATACCAATTACCCTATTAATAAGCTTTACCTACCTCTTTATGATATTATTAGTGTAGAAGTATAGAATTACTACCTAATTCTATATGTAGAAGTTTTAAACAAAATCAAAACTGTATCAATATAGGCAAAATTTTCTTGAGATTCTATAGAAAACATTTTATCTGCCTTGCATTTCATGTTATTGTTGTAAGTAATGCCTCAAGTTGTAACAAATCTCTATTGTTTTTGGCTTCGCAGCTGATCAAAGCCTGATGCGGTCATATACGTTTCTTTTACGACGTGCGCATGCGTTTAATACGAAAAGGTGTTCTTAATATGTACAATTTAGAACAGAGGTCCCAAAACTTTTGAAAAACCCACCTCACCCACCCACTTCTGTTTTTGGTAGACCAAAACAGAATGGTATTTAATTGGCTTGCCCAGGTTTTATTTTGTAGGGGCGCGGGCGGTGTGATGATCAATGTGGCAAAGAGACGGCATGCATTAGCTTTTTTTTTTTTGTTGTGGTTTACTCCAAATGCTAGCATTGCATTGCGGTCTTTTCCTCATAATTTTATAGGTGTTGCTCACATAACTTTTGACAAAAGAATCCACTTTTGTGGACATCTAATTCCATCTCATAGTCTCTCAAATATTTTTCCACCGCAATAGACCCCTTGCAGGTTGCAAATCGATCCTTAGGGGTCAATATTTATTAGGGACCATTTTGGGAATGACTGATTTACAAGAACGAAAATAGTTTTAAATGTCAACTGACCTTAATTGCTGCGTGGTTTTGTTGATCTGGTTAATTAAATGGACACGGTTCAGTTAAATGTCTATGAATTTTAAACAAGTTGTTCTTACGGTGATCTGTGTGATTTACTTACCTCCAAGGGGGGTTATCTCTCAGATCAGACAAAAAAGGGAGATATGCCTTAATAAAATTGTCGTTCGTGTTCAATGTCTCAATTTTCATTAAAAAAATCATTATTCTACTAAATCCAAAAACTGTAAGTACGGCTCACTCACAAACTTTTACGGATACTAAATAATTTGTAGCGCCATCGAAGATAATATAACCACTTGATCGCGCACGAGTCATAATTTGCCGGCTGAATTAAGGGACAAAAGGGGGTTGAAAGTTTATATGAAAGTCTACGCGCACGAAGTCGAAGGCAACAGCTAGTCTACTTATATTTTTAACCGACTTCAGGAGGAGGTAA
Source organism: Agriopis marginaria (assembly GCA_932305915.1). Taxonomy (NCBI): domain Eukaryota; kingdom Metazoa; phylum Arthropoda; class Insecta; order Lepidoptera; family Geometridae; genus Agriopis; species Agriopis marginaria. The sequence goes on along the minus strand of OW029919.1, from coordinate 12,793,135 downwards.
TCAATTCGACTGTATGCTTTTTTTGTTCGTTAATATTTTATTAATTCTTGTTTTTTTCAAGTAGGTTGTCACATGTAAACCTACCTTTTTATGGTTAGACCGGGGGCTAATTATTTGTTAACATTTTGTCAGTGTTAACCCTGCATGGTCAATAAAAGATTAGGAACAATAACAATAATAGATAAACATGAAGACAGAATGAAAATCTTTACTATCATCTACGGGGTTTTCGACAAATAGCTGTCATCTTTTCTACATCATAATCATCATTTAGCTAAAGTTGTTAGGTATGATAGAAGGAAGCAGCTCTTGAGAAGTTTTAAGCTAGGTTCTTATCAATAATCTTGTATCCTACCACGAATCGTGTATCAAAATAGATAGTTAAAAATAAATATAAAAAGTTTAGTTGGAATTTGCTTAATTACTTCACGGTACCTACATTTGCCATTTCAAGAATCTGCCCTTTTCAGAATCTGTCATTTCCAGAATCTGCCGTTTACCGAGTATTCGGAATTTTCTATACTTAATGTCGACACTAAAGTTTTAACGAAGTTTTTTCGCTGAATAAATATCTAAGTAAAGTAGGCATTTTCCCCCAAATATTTCTATTCACATTTACATAGGCTTCGTTTCATAATTTAATTCTTCAGAGCATTTTATGCCTGAAAAAGGCTGTTAAGAAAGTTATAATGACTACGGACGAGCACAAGTGTTTTGTATTCGGCGTTTTCGATGAAAAAACGGAGCTTACAAACTACATTTTTACAAAAAGTACAAAAGGCAAAAATAAGCTACGTACAGAATTTCTGTTACAAAAAGGGCCTCAATGTCCAATATGGAAGTAGAATGAGTCATAAAGAAATTTCGGATTTTGCTGAACAAATTACCAATGATATTATTATTTCTAGGCAAGTTTCAGGCGAAAGCTTTCTTGCTTTTAGTGCTTGCGCATATAGATTAGGCAAGAGTTACAACGTCCAAGAATGCGGAAAGCCAAGAATGCTGAGCCAATCGTCTGGCTAAAGGTCTCGTTGTAAAGTTATTGCGGGACCAGTTTCACCTCGATAACCGTAGGTTTGTTGCTTTTGTAATTGACGTGTTGATTGTTGATTATGATTGCTTAAATTGTTGTGACATCGTACTGTGAATTTATGACTTACAATTAGGTATACTGACATCAACACTTATCAATGTACCATACCTACTCGTAACTAGAGACAGTTAGATCATCTCAATAAAATTGTTTTGAGCTTTTCGACACGTCTGATTCTACTTTATTTGGCAATGTTATTGCCATGATACTCGTAACTATTCTCGATGGATAATAACATCTAAGTAACCTAATTACTTTACTGATCATATTGACAATAGACAATTTTTTATGTATGGGAGAAAAAAAAAACATTTTTAAGAATTAATAGAAATCAATACACACATTACAAATTGTTTTCCTCCACAAACCGGTTCCAACTCAGTATTATGCTGGTTGCGAACAACCAGCGCTGGTCTTCCGTTGGAGCCGCCGGTGACATCACCCATGGATGGATCACCCACCCATCATCACCCTATTGGATCTTTATGTTCTTAAAAATACGTGTACTTTTATGACATTAAGTCGAATCGACGCGGTCCAACGTAAAATGATGATGCGCTTTAGTTTTTCATCAGCCTTGATTTAGATAGAAAGAATTTCTTTTTTTCTCTTTTTTTTTCTACCTTGAGTAACTTCTCTCTTTGTTTCTGCCATTTTCCTTGGTCTCTTGCTAGTGGAATCCATCTATGTTCTGCCTTACTTATATCGTCGTACCACCTCATTCTCAGATTGCAAACTTTTTATTAGATAGCCCGTTGGTCCAGTTGGTAGTGAACCTACCTTCTGAGCCTGAGGGTGTGGGTTCGATTCCCATCTAGGACAAACATTTATGTGATGAACATTTGTGTTTGTTCTATATCTGGTTGTTAATATCTATTTAAGTATGTATTTAAAACTATATATGTATGTATATCAGTCTCTGGCAGCCATATCACAAGCTTTGCTTAGTTTGGGGTCAGATGACCGTGTGTGCAAAAATGTCCCGAAATGTCCCGAAATATTTATTTAAATATTTTTGTAAAAAGTGTGAGTGGTTTCTTATCTTCTCATATCCGAAAAAAGATTTTTAAACAATACGTTAATCAGCCGACAGATCTTACAATGGGTCAGTCATACAGGCTCATACAGCCAAGTAATTCTGCTGCCATTTAGTACCAAAACATTAAAGCCACAATACCAAACAATGTAGGTGGTGTTTCTGCGAAATTCTCACAAGCACAGTTTGAGTAACATATTTCACAGTTAAACTGTGGTTTGCAGGTTGCCACTAAACTCGGATATGTATGTGAAATTGAGCGTGAAAGTTGGCTCAGTGCATTTCGGCAAAGTGTAAAACAGTGATTAAGTTACAATAATTCGTGGAAACTTATCATAATACATAGTGGACAGATTTTCCACTTGAAGGTAAAACTAGATTTTTTCCCTATGGTGATAGATGAAATTAATACCACCTAGACCTATGTTCACCTCTGTTTTTTCACTAAGAGCAAAGTAATTCATCTACCACATTAAAGATAATATTTTGCTTGAAGAAAAGACACACAGTTATTTTTTTTAATATTAGATATAAATCTAATATTTTTATTAGTTTATATATTTTACTCTATTCTTTACATGTGTGAATTTCCTCTATTGTAATCATCATCATCATCATTTCAGCCTATCCTGTTCCCACTGCCGGGACTCAGGCCTTCTCTCGGTGAGAATTTCTTTTGTGATGGTGATAATGTCCTATATGTTGTATTTAATAAAACACGCTTATCACTGCATTAAGGCAAGCTTAGTTACTGACAGCAAGTAAACGTATCGTGTTTTCGGGCCATGTTTCGGCACCGTGCGACGCAACCTGTAATTGCTAAATATCGGCCCGAAATGGCCCAGATATGACAATTGTGGTGTATCACATCGTTAAATGGGTTTCGCTTATTGGTCGCTGCGACTGTGCCAATTCCAACATGACGGATGTCGAGGTTCGAGGTGCTCACGACCCGATTCACACTCACTTCAAATGAAAATAAATGGGTCTGGAATATAAACAGATAAGGTCTGTACAAAAAGAGAATCGTCGTGGCAAAATGGTGAACTAAAAATAAAAACCGGACAAGTAAGAGTACTTGCTAGCAGCGCGAGTCCAAAAAAAAACTAACTGAAGTTGAAATATTGAAAGACAAACTTAACTTTGTAGTTGACAATAAGGTTCTTCCATACATAACAACTACAAATTGTAAGTTTGTAATTGTAAAACACTATTTTTTAATATGATATAACTTCAAATTAATAACTTTCAGATTTAGTACTTTATATGTGCTGTAAGATCTTGCCTCTTTCCAAAATTAATGATTCTAGGTTAACGGGAAGTACCCTATAGGTTTTGATTCCTCTGTGAAATCGCAAAATATGCGACATAAACGTTCATATCTTTTGATTGCGTTGACTTAAAATTTTTATTTTTTTACAGCCGAAAGAATTTAGTATAAATTTCAACGTGATACCTTTACGCATTCTTGAGAAAAAGGGTATTGACAGACGGACAGACAGACGAACAACAAAGTGATCCTATAAGGGTTCCGTTTTTCCTTTTGAGGTAGGTACGGAACCCTAAAAAGACATTTTATTAAGCAGTTTTTCACTGCACTGAGTTGTCTGTGGGTCCCAAACTCGGCTCAGCCTGTGTTTTGGGGTCCTATTAGTAAGTAATTTCTGTTTGGAGATTTCGCACTCGCTTATAATTGGAGTTTACAGTAGAAAATATTAATATGATTACTGCAGGTTACTATAAAATTCAGTTTGAAATAAAAAACAAATAAATAAATATAAGTTTGTCAACCGACTTCAGAAAAGTAGGTTCTCAATTCGAACGAACTTTTTGTTGTTTAATCATATACCAACTATTTGCGTAATTAACGAACGTCAAATATGAAAGCTTCGTTAATTTAATTTATGTAAAGTAAAAAAACTGGGTATTACATCTAACATTTCCGCGCCCACTTGAAACAAATTGGAATGTAATTAAACAGTTTTGCCCGCGCTTGAACTAGAAACTTTAAAAGCACTTGTACAAATTGGACACACTCGCTTCGTTTACGAATTCTGTTCGGTTTCGTACGCAAGCCACAAGTCCCAGGGGTGAAGTTGTAACTAGAGCGTATCTATAGATATAGAGCAAGGGGAACGCGGATGAACTGAGAAGTAGCTGTACAGTAATCGTGTTTGAAGTTACATTTTGGCAGGAGGAAAATATTGGACGTTGCTCTCGCAAATGATGACCACACTGAAACAGCTTAGTATAATGTAGGTACTACATATATTTAACACTTCATGGTAGATTATAGGTACATACTTAGTAATTTTTAAGCTTTCGCGATTTGAACACATGTTTTAAATGTTTATCGGGACTTATCACGTATTATTTTATTTAACGTCGAGCGAAAGGTACCTATTTTTACCTAAATAAAATAATACGTGATAAGCCCCGATAAACAAAGAGAGGCCTATACCCAGCAGTGGGCCACTCAAGGCTGATGATGATGATGAAGCCCCGATAAACATTTAAAACATGGCTTTTCATATTTAGCATTCAATACAAAACTTTTCAGCGCTCTAATTTTTTTGGATTTTTATCTGATATTACCTGCGCCCACGTCGTCAACCAGTGTGTGTTGCCAGTGATAACAAATGGCAGTGTAAAGTGGTCTCTCACTATGGGCCTCATAAGCAAGCTTAAAGTCGCACAACGAGCTATGGAGAGGGTTATGCTTTGTGTTTCTCTACGAGGTCGAATCAGTAATGAGGAGATCCGTAGACGATCAGTTGATTAAGGAAGGTCGTAGACGACGATGATGGTGAACTTTCCATGCAGAGAAAGAGTCCTTGCAGTTATGAGCTACCACATTTTTCCTTCACAGGTTTTATAACCAGCTTTAAGTGCTAAGACCTTACGATATATCATCATAAACACTGTTCCCACCCCATTGGATGTGAGCACTGCACAGCTTTCATTTCTAGAACTTCATATAAAACTAGTTTGCTCTCTGTGGCTGGCAATTTCTAACTGTTTAACGTGTCCGATTAATTAGCTCTATCTGGGCAATTAAATGAAATTGCTAAGGTCAATGTTTCTTAATGCTTGGAAAACAGAGTTCATGATTTTGAAACTTACAAAGTTATCATTGATAGGGATAAGCTTCAAAATGATTCCTCCAAACTTTTAAGTAAATAAACAACAATGCTGCTTGACTTACTTGACGTCCTTTTTAAAGGTTATGTCTACTCATTTTATACGAGCAGCACTTTGCTGTCCTACCAGTTGTCTTACAAGAACTGAATAAGGAAGGGGCTTTTCCGGGTTGAAAATTTTATATGTAACACATACGTTATAAGCTACCTCCATACTAAATTTAATTTAAATACGGAGTTGAGTGTTGATAAACATATACACTTAAACTCGGTACAAGTATTGATTTGATCTGATATCTGCAATAACATAAAAGCTAAATGGAAAACCACGAATTATGATCACTTTCTTTAGGGTTTGAACGTAGGTCTGATCGTAGACGGCCTAATTACCCGATAGACGAGTGCTTCGGTAAAATATTATAAGAAAATGTTTTTATTCATCTTTTTACAATGGAATTGCAGCTGTCAGAGTAAATAAATGTTTGAATCGAGTTTAAGTTTATGTCAACCTCTACAGTTAAGTTTTACAGCCCGTGTTTACGATCGAGCTTCTCTAGGAATAATGGGAGGACATGTCTATGATATATTATTGCCATTAATAACAATCTGTTGAATGAGTATATTTATTTCCACTGACAGATATTTGACAAGTCTAATGACTGAATTAGTGTAAGCAATAAGATAAGTATTGCGATTTCGATGTTTTATTTTAGATCTATAGACAACAATATTTAGATGGATCTGTTTTTGTTACAATTCAAGTGACGAGTGTGTCCGCTTGGTCCGTGAATTGGCAAGCTTCAATCATCATCATCATCATCAGCCAGAAGACGTCCACTGCTGAACATAGGCCTCCCCCTTTAACCTCCACACTGAACGACAGCCTGCCTTTTGCATCCACTGGATGCCAGCGACTCTCACTGTCGTCGGCTTCAATACTCGAATAGAATCTAACAGAATAAAATAACGTTTATAGCTTAGAACTGTGTACATCATCATCAGCCATAAGACGTCCACTGCTGAACATAGGCCTCCCCTTTTAACCTCCACACCTCCTCCGCCTTGCTGAAGTGAACTGTGTACAAAGATATGCTACTCAATATGTTTATTGCGATATTTGCGATATAATGTGTAAAAACAACAATATGTAACAATAATTATGTATTAGTACATTTTAATTACCATATTGTCCTACATATGACCCTATTAGAGTATAGCGACAGAAAGAACGAAACTGTCTATTTTTACATTGCCCAAATTATTCTTGAAAAATTCGTCCAGAGTGTAAAAACATAAAAAGGTAAGTAAATTTATTTTGATTGCTATCAGAAATTGGTAATTACATTTCCACTAACAAAAATAATTATAATAAATCGCCAGTATCTATTTATTATTATTTTTGAGATAATAGGGACATAAAATCTTGTCATGGTGTATATAAAATAAAGATTTTTTTTCTTGCTAGCAATTTCTCATTTGTCATCTCTTTAATAATCTTCGCTACTCTAGTTGCGTTTTGTTATTTGAGACCTATTGTTTTCTTTTATGATGGATAACGTTAACGACGAAAAAAAATATGGTATCGACGTTAAAACTTCACGACGTTATCATCTATACTAATATTATTATAAAGATTTTTTTGTTTGCATTGAATAGGCTCCGAAACTACTGAACCAATTTGAAAAATTATTCCACTGTTGGGAAGCTACACTATCCCCGGGTAACATAGGCTTATCTATACCCGTGCGAAGCTGGGGCGGGCCGCTAGTAACTATAAAATAAACTACTACAGTGCTATTAACCAAATAAGGACTAATTTTGAGATAAAGATCATACGTGTAATGATCAAGTGTAAAGTTTATTCATATCAATAATATATTATTATTAATATAATAATGCTAATCGCAATATAAGAATGCATGCTAAGTACCTTTCAAGGCAAACCGGTGAAGGCAGGAAGAATGCAGAATTCAATGTCTGTTCTTACCTTGTCTAACCTTGTGAAATTCTAATTATCTACAGATTTATGTGCTCTACGAAATACATATATTTCTTATGTGCTTGGTTACTAATTGATTGAATCAAGCGATACTTTGCGAAAGTTCTTCAATACTGTTCCTTAGATGAATCTCTTTTTTCGACTAAGAAACAGTTTTTCTTGCAGTTTTGTTTAGTATTTATCTTTCTTATTTACTTCCTTCAGCGCCACAACCCTTTGTGGGTCTTGGCCTTCTCAAAGTTATTTTTCTATTTTGCTGTCTCTGGTCCGGCATTTTTTCAGCAAGATGTCTTCTTGCCTATAACTCCAATCACTTTATATGGTTGTCAGTGGCATCGATTCTGATGCACTCAAAACTAAACTAAATTTGACAGCTCTAAAATTGTTGCCATCCTTCTCTCACGTATTAAAATGAAAAGAGAGGCGGTTAATTTTAGTCCAGTCAGATTGGTTTAGTTTAGTGAGTGGTATGACAGAATAGACCTCATTGTCGTCGATCATCCTGAACACAATCTTTCCACCGCTTCCTGGGTCTTCCTCTGGGTCTTTTCTTCTGCTTAGTCGACTTGGTTTTGACAGCTCTGGTGTCGTCAACTCTTTCCAACCTAAATAACCGACCGACCAATTCTATTGGTGCCAAAAAGTCCATATCAACAAAATGCAAGAGGATTATACCTACTTACATTTACATGACTATGTTCACATTATACACACACACCTAAATTAGTGTTATTTATTGCTTAATTCATAAACCAAATAACCAAGGTATTAATAACAACTAAGTACGAACGGTAGGTATTTATTACTACTTTGTCAAAAAAATACAGCACATGTTACTTTGACATGCGCGTAATTTTTAAGCAGCCACCATTAGTTACGTACTTGAACACTATGTATCTCCAAGATAAGATCAATGTTGACTAAGCAGGTAACTAGTCCTAGTCAAATAAAGTAAGTAGGCGAAAGTTGAGTTACTGGTTTAAATATTATGTCGCTAACAAGGTCCTAAAATATCGTTTAGTTGATGTAGAACTAGATACGGGTCTGGAAGTACGTGATCTGTGAAACTATCTGGTAGGTTAATTAAAGATGTCATCATCATCATCAGCCTTTAACTATCCACTGCTGGACAGTGGACATAAGCCTCTCACAACGCACGTCACTGAGCTCAGTCGGCAGTTCTTTGAATCCAGTTTTTACCCGCCGTTGTACGCAGGTCGTCACTCCACCGCATGAATTTTAATGGTGTAAAGATAACTAATTTAAGTTTAAGAGGTTCTGTGATTAAAACTCGTATACCGACATCATATTGGTCATTGCAACAATTACTTCGTGGTTTCCCACAGTTTGTTAAAAGTAGATAATAAAATAAATGGATTGGTTAAAAATAAGAACGCTGGTCTTAATTTTTCAGCTTGTTGCGTTTTATTTCGGGCTTGTTCATAATATTAAATTAATTGATGAAACTACATCTAGCAAGTACATGTCTAACCACCTAAGCGATGAAAATGATTGAAACCATTTTATTTCAAAATAAAATTCATTACTAAAGTGCCACGAAAAATAGAACACTTGGATTAGGACAAATATGAGCTAACAAAATAGCAAAAAGCCGTGATAGCCTGTTTGGGAGTTCGCTAGATTTGAAAACGTAAAGTCGCGAGTTTTGCAGTTTTGGAGTTTATGTACGGATTTTCATACCACTAGCTTTTCGGTGAAGGAAAAAATCGTAAGGAAACTTGCATACGTACGGAGAAAAAATTCAATGACGTATGTAAATCCACCAACCCGCAACATGGATATGATCTAATTGGTGTTCCGTGGGGTAGTTAGTGGACTTTTAAAAGACTGATTATGCAGCTAACAAAATAGCTACTGCCATATTGATTTTACTACAGCCAAACTTAGTTACATGGCATCAATGTCACATTGTTGCTCGCACATTAACCAACCAATTTATTCCTGAGGCTTGTATTATTATTTATTCTGTACCCGAGGCATAACATAGAATACATTCATACTTCTCGTGCTCGAGGCGACAGGTACTTGGCTAACTTCTGGTCAGCATAAAAGGTCAGCCAGTAAACTAACCACAATCGGATGATTTGCGGCGCTGTTGTTGCACAATGCATCTGAACATGACTGGAATGGAGATGGTTAATAATTTTAAATTGGATTGCGTAAGGTAAGCAGGTGTTTGTCGGAATAGTTAAGTTATACGTGCAGTATTTTCTTTTTCGTTTCCACTTTGGAATGACGATGTAAATAAGAAGATTTTATTCATGCGGATGAGTTAAAATGTTGTATTGCAAGTATAGAGAGCGTTGTCCACTATAGCCTATGTAAACTGTGGACGAAGTACAAAAATACAAAAGAGTCCGTAAAATAAGTTTCGAATATCATACAAAAATAATGGAATTCGATACGTATATATACGCACGTAAATTTTCGTGCTTCCCCTAGAGTCAGGTCAGAAGAAAACAATTGAACTGATAGTGTCTGATAGTGGGCTAAACATCCATACAAGTGGAATGTGTCTTTTATGTTGTATATCCTTTAGATTATCATCATAGTCCACAGCAATTTTTGTTTTTTTAATACGTTTTCACCATGTACAAAATCGTCCAGACAAAAAATCTCTATGCCGTAATATAAAAAAAAATTACAAGACTTAAATCAAACTCAAATACTAAAGAATCGATCTTTACTTTTATTTTTATTAAATATGTATAGTTAAATATCCTTTTTTTGTTTCCCTTCATCCTTTACCGCACAGCTTTTGTAATCCTTTGCATATGCTGGTGTATAAATGTACTGGTTACGTAGTATAAGGTATAAGTATGACATCTTTGGTACTGGTATTTTCTCTGGCTATGGCATGTCTCTGTCCTGAACCGATCTTATTCAGATTTCTTATCCAGGACGACCAACGCTCCGTTTACCTTTACCTTCATCTAGTCTTATTCGAATCTAAGACAGTTGCTGGTGAAGCTGTATCACCATTTGGCACAACTAGTCCACTTGTGAAAACGGTCTACTGGTTCTGCATAAGCCGTGCCTAATCTAAACGTCCGCGTCATAGTAATAAATAACCCATCTCTGTGCAGCTGAGATAGCAGTTCAAATGTCTGTCTAGTCACACACCAGAGTGGTCAGCCAATTTTACTAACAATACGCAAATGAATTGAGGTTCGTCGTCATAATTGAGTATATTATTTTTACTATTGAGATCTCGAAATGCCAGAATTTCAATCGAGGTGATGGTTTTCAACTCGCGAGTGCGTGGAATCCAGTATTAGCTTGCTTTAAAAATAAAAGTCCGCGTTCAAAATACTATTTTTACTTTATTTATTAAGGAACAGTAAACAGCCATATTATAAAATGTGTAGTATAAAATTAGTACAATAACGTGGATAGATTAGTAAACTTAATAATAATACAGCCAACAGCACTATTCACAGATTACTTACAGAATTATACGCAGTGATACATACAGTGAGTGTGTTTTGTCGGGATTTAGGTTCGAGTTTGAGTTCCAGTGATAAACGTAGCAAAAGACTAAGAACGATGGTAGATCGTTTTGTCTGCACCTAACTTTTTAACTTTTCGACCAACCGCCCGCATTCTTCAGTATTCCTGTGAACATGGCGCATGTAACTGCGCCGAAATATCGGGAGCTCATTCCACAACCTTACCACGCTAAATAATCATATAACTTTATATTATTTTTATCGAAAACTGTAAGGGTATATAATATTACTCACCTCCGTGACTTGTTCTATTAAACATTCCATCAACGGATTTTCGTGTCCATGGATCTCGTGTTCATTGATCTTGATATCAGCAGGGGATGACCGACTGATTTCAGTGGACACCAAAATCAGATATTATGATCCGTTACCACGAAATGTAAATTCGCTGCTATTTATATACTTGTATGTAAACAAGATCAACGTTTCGGAAACTCGATACATTATTCTAAATGGCTTGTAAGTAAATTATAGCTGGTAAAAGGCTTAGTGGTGTGCTCCAGAATCACCATTCGCGTTGCCTAGGGCTGTTAGCTTTATGTGACTATTAGCACAAAATAGATAATCGTTGTAATGTATATAGGGAATAAAGTTTCATTTGAATTCCATTGAAACTGTAGATTTTGTGTAAATAGAAATAGAATGAGATTGTATATGTTTTACTAATGTATATTGTAGTCTTTGTAACTAATTAACAACAGGGTATGATTTTACTGTAGTGCGGTCACAGAAAAGAAACGTTTTTTTTTTTCTTTTCCGTGAGTGCAGTTAACGTGTCCACGTAATGTGTTGCAATGTAATAAAAAAAAAACCGGACAAGTGTGACTCACACCCTGAGGGTTCCATAACAAACTTAATAAATATGTATGTAGATCCATCCCGAAAATCGAGTCTTGACGAATTGACGAAAGGTTAATAAGATAATTTCGTATTTTTTCTTTTGAGATACGGAACCCTAATAAACTTAATTTGGACTGTAGCTAATTCAATTACATCCTTGTACACTGTGCTGCATTAAACATTTGCATTCAACTTTTCTTTGAAACCCTTCAAAAACGGGGTCAAAGGCACAACAATACAAAATTTCGTTATCTCTGTTTTACTTTCCACTCGATAATACTCACACATGAGCCCCCGAGGGAGCCCCCAGTAAACTCAATTATCTTTGACCCTTGCCCCGTGTGGGGTAACCGAGCATGCTCCGTGGAAACCATTGATTACATTGTCTTTCTCTCGTTTCTGCGTGTGAGGTTGAGATGAAAGGCCGTTTTTGAATATGCGAATTTCTAAATACGTTTTATAAACAGTTTGCAAATAAGTGGAGCGATGCTTCGCTTGAATCTTGTATAAGGTTGCTTCATTATATTGAAATTCTCAGATCATGATCGTAATTATGGTAAAACGGAATTATTATGAACGTGCTTTCAACAACCTTTTGTCACTTGATTATATCAGTAGTCATATTGTCTGTAATTAGTTGACCACAATGCCCTTTTCATTCAGGCTTATCGAATGCTCTTCGTAAATTCAAGAGTCAACATCGTATTATCCCTTTTAAAACGTCTGTTTCAAAGAGAAATTGTAATTCGCAGCTCTGCAATGGCGAGCTTAAAAGTGCAAATTAAAATTCTCCAGGGCATCAAAGGCCGGGACGGGAGGGCCTTATCTAAATTGCATGACTCCAGATTTTCATGAATAATAGGATGTTGACGTTGACAGAAATATTGTTCCTTCCATTCTTCAATGCAAGCCAGCGACCTAATTCAGAAGTTATCGTCATTGTTTATATTCTCGTCACTTTCTGTCTGTCTCAATTATGACATGTGACAGAAATAATATAGGTATCTCTTTACCAAGGACGTTGTATACAGTAGGCTATATAACGTGCTTGCTCAATACTGAGAATTTTATGGACTGCCAAGGAAATATATTTTTGAAGTCATTGGCATCGATTCTGATGTACTCTAAACTAAACTAAATTTGACAGCTCTAAAATTGTTGCCATCCATCTCTGCCATAATTAAATGAAAAGAGAGGCAGATAATTTTAGTCCTGTCAGATTGTTGTTTTTATTTCTGGTGTACACAATAAAGAGTTTCTATCTATCTATCTATCTATTGGTTTAGTTTAGTGATTGGTATGACAGAATAGATGCCAATACCTACTTAGTACTTACGTACAAATCCTAAATCCAAAATTTTGTTTTTTATGTAAGTACGAGTTTGTTTGATGTCGCAAATACGCAAACTAGGATACTCTTTCGCAAAGTATTCGGTTAACATTTTCATTACTGCGTTAAGTATTTGTTAAACTTTTTTAGCATTATAATAATAACCCAAAACCATAAGTAAAGCTATCATCATAGATCTTCAGAACAATTTAAGCTCTACCATTTCCTTATCCTATACACGTACCTATCTCATAATTCTCAATGATTGTAGAGTGGAGTATTCACGTTCCTCCCATCCGTTTGTCATAGGTACATACTCTCCCACATAGAGACATTGTTTCGCAATTTTGATGTACCCACTTTTCCCATTTAGACTTTCGCTTTCGTGCAAGTGATTTTCTTAAAGGTGTAAGCAATTTACTTTGCTAAGGAAAGTGTTGCGTCAGAGGACTCCGTTCTTTGAACTGTCGTTTCGTTACGTGCTCACAGCTGAACTTAAATTAATATTTTTGCTTTCTTTCTGTACCTACTTAAATTTTATTTGAGGAAGAAAATGAGATGACAGTTGTGAGAATAAAGTATGTAGGTACTCTGTACGGACACAGATTTCAAGATCAGCATCAAAATATGCAGACACCATATCTCGTTTGATGTTATCAACGGTATTCAATCGTTAAGTTAACGGTTCAATTTTCATTTTACTGCTCTTCTGTCGCTGTGGCACATGGCTGCTATCATCAATTTAGAATACGCTATACAGCTGCTACTCATTCTTTTATCCATTCATAGTCTTTCATTTCACTGCTGCTATATTTTTATAACAGATGACTCCAAGCCAAATAAATCAAGGGCATATTGTATTTAACATGTTCCCCTACCTTACTGCCTTAACCAATTTTTTATAATTGAGGTGTCGATGGAATCTTTTGGCCTTAGGGATAGTCATTGGATAAGTGACGTCACCATAATATAAACAAAATGGCAATGACAATGAAAATGACATACCATTAGGTCTTTTATATGATCCGCCAAAAAAAACCCCGTCGAGGTTTTTTTTATAATAAATTTGTTCCACTTTATGTCTTTTTACCTACGTTTTTACTTTTTCAGCAGATTACCTATCCTACTAATATTATAAACGCGAAAGTTTGTGTGTATAGATGTATGGATGTTTATTCCTCTTTTACGCTGCCACGGAACAACAGATCGACCTGATTTTTTGCATGGGTATAGTTCAAGAGCCAGAGAGTGACATAGGCTACTTTTCATCATCATCATCATCGTCATCATCACCATTTTCATTACTACGCGGGTGAAACCGCGGGGCACAGCTAGTATGAACTAATTTCATCAACTCTTTTCAATCTTCATTAAAAATTACTAAAAGAAAAGTACTAAAGAGTTTATTCCGCAAACTCTTCTGGATTTTAGTTATTCTAGCAATGCAATAAAACCGCTTTCGCGCAGACGCGAATTTCAGCTGCATCATGTTTGCATCATTTATATGCTACCATTGGATTTTAAATTCTCATTATCGGAAGCATATTGTATAATGTTACGTCTGCAGGTCATCTACCCCGATTTCACTTTCATAAGCTATCAGAGTTGTCATGGTTCCCGCTGCCTTCGCCACGGTGGATGCCTTTGGTAATGGTGCAACCATAAAGTACTAAATTTCCCTTTTCAAGATAAACTGCTATTAAAGGGCCATTATTATAGACATAATTAGGGATGAAGAGTGCATTTGTGTTTGGTGACAATTTACAAATCTAAACGAGCTATATGTTTATATACTATGGTTCGTGCCAACAATGGCTTGGCGTGAATAACATAGAACCTCGTAACTACCTGTAGATACAGCAATTGACATTCTTCAAACCACTTAAGAGCCTATGTTTCGTACGTCTACTATCTCGCTCGCGCATTGTTTTTTTAAAATATAAAATGACTGAATTCTATGAATCTAATTCTATATAAAAGTCATCTTAATAAAGAAAACAGTATATTTGTACCGTAAAAAAATAATTATGATTTAAATCAGTTATTATACTCCAAAGTTTTTTTTTACTTTTTTGGGATCTTAAGTGGTCAATTGACTTTCATTAATGCACTTCTTTGATATTGACGTTTGAACCTGAAAAAAATATGAAATGAAAATGATGAACCGACCAAGTGCGAGCCAGGCTCGCGCACTGAGGGATCCGTACCACGACAAAATTCATAATCGTAATACACGTAAACGTAAAAACGTTACCAGTTATAACTTTGTAATGAACAAACTTCATCAACTCGCACTTTTATTTGTTGTTATACTTTAGAGTGTATACTATAATCATGCTAAGTTTGACGCTTGTACATATTATCCTTTTTACATTAGAGATAATACAAAAATACGTGAAAAAAATTAGGTTTATTGCCATTATTATTTATTAACCCCTTTCGTGTTAATTTTTTGTCTTTTTTTGTTTCTTATTTAATCCGCCGTAACAATACATATACTGTGAAAATTTCAACTGGCTGCTTATTACGGTTCGAAAGATACAGCCGTTTAAAAGTAGGACAGACGGACAGACATCGTAATAGGGTCCCGTTTTTACCCTTTGGGTACGGAACTCTAAAACCATTTGCTGTAGCTTTATTGTATTGTTGTTTTATACTGTGGTAGCTTTTCCCGAAACATATTTTTTCAACTGCATCTATTACAGATTCACATAAATTTATTATGTAATCCACGTAATTAATTCTGATTATACAAACAGTAGTCGGAATCTTTTCTTTCGTTAGCTATAGAGCTTAATGAAACTGGTTCTCATTGTAAATGCGTGTGAGATGTCTTCATAGTGCAGTGACCTTCTTTTGTATACTCAGAATCTCGCCTATAACGGGTGTGACAACTTTACTTGTTTGTCCTGAATAATTTTTGCTCAACTTGATCTCAAATTAGTACCTACATACCTAAAATGTGTAACTGGGCAAGTGTTTATTAACTAAACAAAATACAAGCTAAAACTAAACAAAATACAAGCTAAAACTAAAACTACAAACAGTTAGACTGCCCATAGACCGTTGAAGGTCTAAAGACAATCCAAATGCTCAAGCCCACTACCAGTTGGCAGCGTACCCAGCATGCTGGCGGCATAACCACGTTGAATGGCAATCCTATGTGAATAAAATGTGTAAATTAGTATGAAGCTATATGGGGTCACGCATAAAGGCTGTACTAAGCCGAAAAGAGTCCGTTATACTCACCACTATGAACAACTTTTACTATGGGATCAACACTGAAATTTAAAAAAAACAGTTGTTCCATAGAACCCGGTAATTTACACTCGACAAAATATATAAATAATAAAATAATATTTCTTTTACTATGGGATCTACACTGAAATTTAAAAAAAACAGTTGTTCCATAGAACCCGGTAATTTACACTCGACAAAATATATAAATAATAAAATAATATTTCTTTTACTATGGGATCAACGCTAAAATTAAAAAAAAAAAAACAGTTGTTCCATAGAACCCGGTAATTTACACTCGACAAAATATATAAATAATAAAATAATATTTCGGGACATTTTTGCACACACGGTCATCTGAGTCACCTGCCCCAAACTAAGCAAAGCTTGTGATATGGCTGCCAGATACTGATATACATACATTTATATAGTTTTAAATACATACTTAACTAGATAAACAACCAGATATAGAACAAACACAAATGTTCATCACATAAATGTTTGTCCTAGGTGGGAATCGAACCCACACCCCCAAGCTCAGAAGGTAGTTTCACTACTAGCTATCAAAGGGCAGCTGTCTTTTTTTTCGTTTACCTACAGTGTTGATCCTATTAGTAAAAGTTATTTAAAGATTATTTGAGAATATCAGACCCTATTTGGTTTAGTACTCAGTACCCACACTCTTTCCGCGTAGACCTGTAGGTAGTTAAATAAAAATAAAAATATATAAAAAAGGCTTGCATTTGTACGCAAACACACCTGTTGTGTGGTTTACGATGGAGCACGCTTGCCAAGAAGAAACCGATTCACTCGCGTTTTAAACTATTTATTTTACAAACAAACATTTTTTTTTACTATATTGTAGTTAAATTCGTACAAAATTTGAGTAATCACAGGATAAATATACACCTAATACTCATTTAAAATCAAGCTTGAACTTGTAGCAAACTAAAAATCGTGCGAAATTGAAGGCTTTTTAGTGCTAGGCTAGTTATCACATTCACTTCACTTTTTTGAAAGCCAGTTTCCAATCCAGGCTAAATGTACTGGTATTTTTTCTCCGTCACTTACCATTAACTCTGGTCAAACCTTGCCTGTAAGTCATAAAAAAATCTCTACTGCGCATATTAACTACCAGTCTTCCTTTAGAAATGCTTCAATCAAGATACCTACTCTCTTAAGCTATTAGCTCTCTTTCATTACACAGGAAGAGCTTAGTTAGTCTTTTGATAGTCAATATGCCCTTTATAAGATTTAAGTGCCAGCTTAGTTCTCATACAACAGACTCTTAGGGTAATAGCTAAGATATTTTTGCTCAATATACCTAAAATATATTCAACCCAAGTAAGGAGAATACATTTTGTAAGCGTTACCGTTTGTAGTCTAAATATTTCATCGATTCTGACAGTATTTTATACATATAATACTCATATCTTCTTGTATCCAATTATTTCTCAAGAAATTACAACTCGTAACAGCAAAATGCTGTCTTTAGTTAGAGGAAACTGGTATTTTGTATCAGCACAGATTAAAATAATAGTTCCACATCTTGAAACGAGAGAAAGTTAACGCGCCGTTCATAAAATTGAGAAATATGTTTCCTTTTCCGACTTATTTAAGTATTTCTTGTTGATAAAAGAATTTAGAACTCATTATTACAACAATTTATGACCAAGCCTTTGAGAAAGCGGATTTTTAAATGATTTATCCTTTCCAAATTCTGTACCTAAAAATCATTAAAAATGTCACGAGCTTTGAAATCAGCCTTGTTGACTTTGTACCTACAAAACCTAATTAAGTTTTGATAGTTTGACATTGCACCTAAAACAAAATGTTGTTTTGTCATCAAACTTTTACTATGGTACTCGTGGTATGGTGGTCGTGAAATAGTGGTATATCCTGGGTATATCACACTCTAAAACTTCAGACTTGTGTAGCTGAAATTTGGATGGTCTCGATTTTTTTGGGGTGTACTGCGTAGAAGTCCGTTAAGAAATAACGTTTCGAAAGAGCCGAATTAAGGAAAAAAGGAAGGTTGAAAGTTTACATGTAAGTCAAGTGTACCCGTAGAAAATTGTGGGCAATACCTAGTATACCTATATTCGGCACCTTGTCAAACAATAACAAGATTCCCTTGCGCCCACACTGCGTTGGAAGCTGTTTCGTAATTCGGACATCTGTCGCGAATCGCTGATGAATGCACACGCAATGGTGTTGGTGTTCTCAGATCTTATCGACACATGGCTTGTTGCAGGTGGTATTTTGGGAACGTGATGAAATAGTTTTGTAAGTTGTGGTTATTGCTTTGTTAATTTACTATAAAATATTACTAACACAAAGTTTATGAACTCTGAAGTCTTTTATTTGTAAAGGAGCTATTGAACATAGGTAAACGATCAAAGACCTTTATTCTAATAAAAGTCTCTGTGACCGATGCTAGAAAAGTTTTGGAAGGGAATTGATTCAAACAGACTTAAGTATAGTAGAATTTTTGATTGAAGATGAATCTATAAACTTTACCGGCATGGTCCCGGAATTAGTCCTTAAATTAAGGATGGCCCAAACACTGATGACATTTTAGCCTTTACGAGTTATGATGAGCAAAAGCCTCTAATAGACTAGGTAGTTTATTTTTAATTAGCACGCTTTGTTAACTGTTTACATTTTTTTTATACCTTGTCTTGGAATATTATAACCTACTTTTAATTGTCGTCATAAGTCTTGTAATCCAACTTTTTTTGTTAATTTGCTAGAGTGTGTATCCAGATGACAATAGATTTGGCCTGATCACAGTTTTTATTTGTCTGATGATGCATCTAACTGATCTGATAATGAGCCTGGAGGTGATAGTAGAACTCTTTAATGACTACTAATTAACCCGTCGAATTTTGGATTACATGGTTTGCTTTAACGAGTTCATACATTATACTTGGTGACGAGGTTCTGATGATGAAGCCGGGAGGTGGACTGTGAAACTATTTAATAGCTACCAGTAAACCCACTGATGCTGGGCTATTTTGGTTTGTTTTAACGATTCACATAGCACATTTTTTTAAACTGTTTTTTTATTGATTTTCACCAGTGTTATGGCTGCGTACCAAATCAGTTATTATCTGATGGCATCATATTGCCGCAGTTCCGAGAAAAACATGTCTTAATTTGTTTAAACAATTAAGTTACGATAGCCGTCGAACGCAAGAACCGACAAACAAGCTACCTTCTGTTATCACGTCGTGAAGGCCACGATACATTATCACTGTCATCTCAGAATATGTTTATCAAAATCTTGTTTTTTTTAGTCGGTCATCGACATTTTTGTATGACCCAAAATGATTCTTATCACAAAGGAATTAAGTGCACGGCATGGAAAGTGTGACAGTAAATTGAAGTACGACCTTGTGTTATCTTTTAGCCATGGAAACTGGTACTTTGATGGATTGGGATGTTTGGGTGGGGTTACGTCGTGATATTGCTTCCTTATGAAACTTCAGACGTACTTATTACGTACCGTTTTTGACGTACTTACGTATGACTTTCCGTATGTTGTTGCTATACCGAAATGTTCAACAAACTATTCTTTCAAACATGGCATTTGATGACTCTATTTTTGAAACGAAAGTTTGACTAAGTAGGTATAACTTTATTAAAGTAGCTTGCGGCCATGCCTCCTCTAATTATCTCGTAGTGCGTGCAATTAATTCAGCGAGCAAAAAGGTTTGATTACGTTTTGCTATTTCAAAGAGGCGAACCTCAGAGGTTATGCTAGTATATACAATTTTTTTTTTTTTTTTTTTTTACATCGGACTAGGCTAACATTTGACCGCGATCTCGCCTGATGGAAAGCGATGATGCGGTTGAAGATGGAGCACGTTTGCCCAGTAGTAACCTATTAACCTTAGACTTACTAGACTATTATCTCTCCTGCCCGGTTATTCTTGAATACATATAATAGCTTTCGTTCTGCGCTTCCGTTCCCATTGCACTTACATTAATCCGAATAACAGTAAAATTGTCAAAACTGATGTCGCAGACAATGATCTTATTTGGTCGCAGTTCCTGGAATAATCCACCTGGTCATAGTACACCGCCAAATGTTACTTTCCCAGTCAACTTATTCCCATGAGTCTCACGTCAGGCCTTTTTGTGTGCCACCGACGATATATTGAAAATTCCTCAGCGCTCCTACATAGCATTTGCCTTGAAAAATACGTAGAAGCTTCGCATACTAATGTCTCTTTTCTTTACATTGCTGTCGGAGACTGACTCTATTTGTTCAAGTCTTTTATGAGAGGTGCCAATACTATATTTTGGACAAGTACTAGCTGCGCCCCGCGGTTTCACCCGATAACTCACAGGGACTGTTTATTTTTTCGGGATAAAATGTACTATATGTGTTAAACCAGGGTATAAGCAATAACCGATGGAGAAGAAAGGTTCTTGAGTGGAGACCACAAACCGCAAGATGCAGTATAGGTAGGTCTCCCACAGATGGACCGACGACATAGTCATAGTCGCGGGCATCCAGATAGCAGGCTGTCGAACAGTGTGGAGTTCTAAGGGGGAGGCCTATGTTCAGCAGTGGACGTCTTCTGGCTGATGATGATGATGAGGGTTTAAGCTGTGTCCATTCCAAATTTTATCCGAATCCGTTTCAGCGTGAAGAAGAAACAAATATTACTCAATCACTCGCAGACACTCCCATCAAAAACAGCACTAAACTGACATTTCATTTGACTAGACTAGATAGATTGATAAAAATTCTATTGTTCACACAAGGAAACATAAAAATAAATAATAATAAATTCCGACCAAATAGAGAAAATTACGAACTAGTGTCACAAGTGGCAGTCTTATCACTACATCCATTCTCTTTCAGGCAATCATAGAAAATAAGCATTTACGTGCCATTATGGGTTTGGGCTGACTCTATGAATTTAATATAATAGACATGCTAGTTTCCTGTGATCTTTTTTTCTTTTTTTTTTCTTATGATACGAGTTTATTATTTACAACTTATCGATAAAAAAAAAAAAATATATATCTACAGAGAAAGTAAGAAGAAAAAAAACTTAGTTAAACAAATCGCCACCACGCGGCAGGGTCCCCAGAATGCTGGCAGCATTGCCCCGCTGGAATGCGAGGCTTAGTTTCCTTTGCTAAATAAAATTATAAGCAAAAAATACTAATAAATAAATAAAATATTAAGTACTTACTACTTACATATATATAAGTATTTTCAAAATAGAGGCCACTGCTGAAGTCTAGAAAGTACAAGTTTTGGAATACCGTTATCAATTAGTGTATGTCTGCAAATCATGTTTGTAAGTAGATGTTGATTTAAATGACGTCTTCGATGCGCTTTTAGTTCAGTCGTGATGTGGTAATCTAACTAGACTTCACAAGAAAGAGAATTATGAACAATCTATTAGGCATTCCAGAAAAATCGCACTCACGAGAAATATGAGGTGTTTCTATTTAAAACGATTTTAAATAAATAATTCATCATCATCATCCGCCTATTTGATGTTCGTCCACTGCTGGACGTAGGCCTCTCCTAAATAACGCCACAAGGCACGATCTTCTGCTTTTCTCATCCACTTGTCACCAGCCGCCTTTCGCAGGTCGTCACTCCACCTGGCTGCAGGGCGTCCTACTCTACGTTTGCCGATTCATGAAGTTTTCAGTTACTTTTGGTGAAAAAGTTATATGATTATTTACGGGATATTTACCGTGGTAAGGTTGTGGAATGAGCTCCCGATATAAATAAATCAACATATAACTTTAGTGAATAACCGTGATAATTTAAAACAGTGTTTTACTTTTGGTGAAAGTTCTATGGGACCAATCCGAAAGTAGGTATATACTATCAATATAAAAAACAGTTCATAAATGACGGAAGCTCTGAGGTTACAAATTTTACCTAAAAAAAAACTAATTGAGAACACCTCCTTATTTTAAATCGGTTAAAAATACAGGTTTAGGCAGCCGATATTTTTGTAAACGATTTTCACCATAAAAAGTACTAGCTGTTGCTCGCGACTTCGTACGCGTAGACTCTTCATATAAAGTTTTAATTCTTTTTAGACCCCCTAAATTCGGTTCTTTCGCAAAATCCTTTTTAGCGGATCTCTACCTACACCCCAAAATGTCAGCTTCGTAGGTAGTTATCAGAGTCTGTCTGTAAAAGAATTAGTGAGGTATTTCGATATTATATAATACTAATATACTAGCTGAATCCCGCGGTGTTACCGCGATTTTCCAGGTTTTCCGCATTTCTAAAAAGTACCATATCGGATACCTTCCTGCAAAATTTCGATCGGACAGACAGAAACAGAAACTTTCGCTTTAGTATCTAATATTAAGTTAGGTAAGATTAAAAATATATTATGGACATTTGATGGAAACCAAACTGTGAGGTAGCCTAACTACCTATACTGATTTACATGAGTGTAGACACTTAAGTAAGTAAAGTAAGTAGAACCTACGAAACCAAACCAAAATATTTAATGAAGCAAATACCTTACATCAGATATGGCCAATATTTCCCAGCCTACACGAGTTTAGCTATAATCCTCGTTAAAGATGCATGGAACTCGCATATCCGATGAGCGCTACTCCCATCTGTGAGGGTGCATTGACCCGTGGTACTAATTAATACAGCATCTGTGTGAAATGGGAAATTTTCACGTTTGACCCAATTATGTGGTATTGACAACGTCGTAGGTGTTGTAGCTGCTGTTTTGTAGGAACAATGGCTTTATCATTTCATTACAATCTGTTTGTAATAATAAAAGTGTTTGTTCATTAGACTCCCTTTACTACTTATACTCTGGCTCTGTTTTTTTAAATATTATAGTGGACAAACAAGCGACGGGCCTCCTGATGGTAAGTAGTCACCGTCGCCTATGGACACCTACAATACCCAGGGCATTGGCGGTGCATTGCCTACCTTTAACGACTCTATATTCACTCTTCGCTTGAAGCAATTGAGGTTATATTTTGGAGGAAAAACCGAAGGTGGTAAGCGATTCCACAACTTACAGGTGCGTGGCAGAAACAGTCAATCAAATCGAACAGTGCGAGTCTTCCACGCATCTGTTGTACCAGCTACAATATTCCGTTCAAAAACCTAGCAAAAGTGGTCAAAAGTTAAGATTTTCATTCTGACTTTTACAATCGATTTCTGAAGTCAGAGGCAACAAAAGTTGAACCGATTATAATTGCTATTATATTGAAATATTTTCTTGCTTGATGATTCGCAACAAGTAACACATTTTTTACCCCTGACGCAAAAAGAGGGATGTTTAACGTGTGTATTTATGTGTCTGACTGTGGTGTTGTACTCCCAAACGGCAGAACCGATTTTAATTTACCTTTTTTTTTGTTCGTAATGTGTCTTGATGGAGAGTGATATTAGCTATGAATCAAGAAAATCTGTTCATCGGTTTGAAGATAGCTTTATAACCTCTTTTTTAAAATTATAATTTTATACTTATATAAATCTTTGGAGGCCTTTTTTGAGATACGTAAACTCACTTATTTCTATGTGCTTCATGTCTCTTACTAATAGATATGCTCTTGTGAGCCGTGTGAACTTATTAATCCATATTGTGGGGACATAGAAACAATATGGCAAATGACTTTCGCAATAGAGAAAAGGAAACAACTACAAAGTTACAATGTAAATAACATCACAGATGCACATACTCACTTGGCGACAAGTTAGTAAAATAAAGACGCTAAAGACGATGCTTAGTACAAGTAGCAAGTAGCTACTACGCATCGTATGCATCATTTTGCTTAGTTCAAGTGGCAGTGGAAGTGCTACTAACCACTGTAAGCGCCTTTATACTAAGATCTTCACGAGTGAATCGGTTTCTTCTAGGCAAGCGTGCTCCACCGTAGACCGCGCGAGTTGGCGGTCAAGCGCAAGTAAAAAACTTGACAAAGTCATTGCAACATTATGTTTTCCTACCTAAATTAGAAGTCAAAGAAACGCTAAAATTTTGCCACAGACTTAAAAATAAAAGAAGCAAAGCTACAGTAGCTTACTTGTTGCACTTATGTGTAAGACACGTTTGTAACAGTTTAAAAGGGCACGTTAGTACCTTCTCTCCAATTCTAACGGGAACTCGAGTCAAAGACGTCACGAAAGCCCTCGGTAGAGCCAATCGGAACACGTGTTTGAATTGGTAATGGGAATGCTGACTAAATGCTTTTTGTTTCATATTTTTTCTACTAGATTAACTCCTGTACTTGCTTGAATGTGGAAACGTTCAACTGTTTGTTTAAGATAATTTTTTTTTACAATTTCCGGTATTTTTGAGATTAAACAGAAATAGTGAAGAAAATTAATAGATATGGTAGCAAAAGAACAATATTATTATGGGTATCTTGAAATTGGGATTAAACAGGTTCCTTTTAGGCCAGCGTGTGCTATCAGTTTGCTCAGGCACGCTGTGGACAAAAGCAAGCCCATCACATGTAAACAAATTTTATTTCCCCAGGGCTTTATATGGTTTTTTTTTACCTCTACGAATGGAACCACACTCTATTCTTTGAGCCTCACTCTATTTCCAAACAAAGGGATCTTCGATTTATGCTTATTCTCGCCTACCAAAATATTTTTGCGGTTTGTTTATAACAAATCTTGCTATGTGATTTTGTTCCTCACAAGGCCAATAGTGAAATCCACTATCTATCGGGCACCTCTGGTACCCGAAGCTATGGCTCTCTAGTACCGTTAGCGGTCAGTGGGCCACTTTTTACCTCTTATTGGCCGCATCGCTAAACTGTCGGTCATACTTGGGCGTATTGGTCAACTGCCTACGTGAAGTAGGGCATTGGAAACGTGGAAAATGTAGGAACAATGCATGCTTCAGGTGGTTCATTGGCCAGTACAATTAAGTTGGTGGTAAAATAAGTATGGCGTCAAGTACCACCCAAACTGCAGTGTGTAGGTCTTTATAAATACTACATAAAAAGTAAAGTTAACATATTGGTGCATACAAATTTTAAACGTATCTAAAAGTATTACTGCCCTTGTGTAATGGACGCACTGAAAAAGACAGCGATATTTGTAGATATAAGTACTGTCAATTATAACATTAAAATATACATCTTTTATTACTTAAATAGCTAAACACAATTTGTAACTTAGTTATAAATAGGCATATCTACTTATATAATGGGATTATTCGTCATATCCATACACGCATTTGGTACCAAAGATGTTCACATACTCGTAATAAACGTTCATACTCCCACTGATTTCCTGCACTTATCACGATCATTAGAGAACAAATAGAGATACTTACGTAAGTATTTCTGTTTCATAATAGCCAAAAGTTCAGTTTGGTCTTACACAATAAAACTTAAAACCATGATATTCTTAGTATGAATATAAAATGTAGATAAATACAGTTGATAACGCTGGTGTGCACAATTACTAAGGAGATAAGCTTTCTACTTTAAATTACCTTAAATTATTTCTGCGTTTGACGTGAAAAGCTGCATGAAATGAATGTTTATATTTCCAGAGTTAAGATGTAAACAACGCGATATATCTTGTGCTCTTTATTTCTTTCTGAGGGTTATGGTTTTACGCTGTTGCTGCAGTAAAATTTTCAACGAGGTTTTCCTTGTTAATGTTTGCGAAGTAATTTCTCGGTGAGTTCCAAGCTGCAGGTTACTCCAAAAGTGTAAATATGTGTAGTGTAGTGTGTGTAAGTCTGTGTGGATGTTGTAAACTATGAAAGAACTAATAAGATAACAAATTAAAAATGTAGGTAGGAGGTACTTTGATATTAATGTACTTTTAAGTTATAAGAAATTTTTGCGCTATAAAATGTAACGGAAATATTCAAAAAAAGTGAACTTGGTCATGCTTGAAACTTGAAAAATTGAAACTTCGCTAATGAAATTTTTTCAAATAAAGTAGACTACTAAAAATCATCCGAAATCCACATTTAAAATGAAATAGAGATAGGAAAAAAGCTTGCAGCGTGCATCCTGTATTTCACATCGGCGTGATTAGCCGAGCATGGAATATTGGACGCCGCGGGTCCAATTTAACGCCCCTGACTCTGACTACCCGCAATTAATATCATTTATTGACTCATTACACGCGTTCTCAGGGCTGTTAGCGGCACGGATTTAATTTTCTCCGATGCAATTTTCCTCAAGTTTGAAGCATTGTTATTATGTCAAAGCTTTAGAGAAAGCTTTAGGTTACTTTCCTCTATAACTAAGGTCAGTGTCCTTTACACAAATTGAGGAGCACGGTGTTGCTACATACGATGTTTCTATACTCATCATCATAGGCCTTTTTATAAACTTAAGCAGCGCAAAGAAGCTTGAGCAAAGAGCTCAAATAACGCGTTAGTTGAAGTCGCCAAAACAAGATTCACAACCGCGGCCGCAGTGCTGGTAATCCAGATACTGATTATTTGTGGGAGACGCTAAATTGTTAGGAATGTTATGACTGCGTGCAGGATTTTAGACCAGCTTCGTGTTTCTAGTCTACTCTACAGTAATTTCTTTAAAAAACTTTCCCCACATCTTAATATCTGGAAATCCGACACTGTTTTTTCTTTAATTTTTGTGGTGGACAGAATTAGCGTTTGACCATAGCTCGTCTGATGATAAGCGATGGTGTGGAGGTTTCAGAAAAAACAAATGGAAGTTTTATACGACGATTTTCCCTTTATCTCTTTATCTAGGTTTTTTTCGCGATTTCATGGTTGGTTTGATAGTTAAACTTGTTCATAAAGTTGGGTACTATGGACTCCTTTAAGCTTAGTAACCCAGCATAATGACACAGCACAGAAAAGGTAGAAATTTGTGACCCTAAAATCTAATAATGTAAAGAACTACGTGAGAACCCTACCCTTCATTCAATAAATAATTGAAACAGTATTGAAACTGACTGCATGTTTGTTTGTAACCAAATTGGAGTTGAATTCAGTTTGCATGTGTGTGTTTTCTATGTTAGTAATTGTTTTTGTGTGTGTTGCGTAAATAGCTATACCTACGATTTGCGGTAATTAAGAGCGTGGGATTTGTGATGAAATGTCGATGTAGTAAGATAATACATTTTAGTTTGACATTTTAAATAACACAAGGCAATTTTTATGCCAGGTTATATAAATCTTACAATAGAAAAAATTACAGTTACAAAGAATTAATGAATCTAAGTATATTATAAATGTTGTAGTTTTAAGCAAATTCAATATTAAGTTATGATTAGTTCTATTAAAGCAACTAAACGCAGCGGATGAACCCGAGAGGCGAGTCGTGAGAAACAGAACTCCCATTATAAAGCTATTATAGAGGCATACATCGGCGCTATTACACACAGTTAAGGGCAGGACTGAGGACGATTTAATCAACATCCCACTTATTGCTCAGGACATGGTCACCAACCAATGCTGGTAGAGCAGTGCAATTACAATAATCTAATTGTGTTTAGAAACGGATATGTTAAAATATACTATGTTAAAAAATTTAAAGGGGCCAATTGTAACTTTTTGGTGTCGTTCACCATGATGTCTCAACGACAATTTTTTTACCTATGTAGATACTCGATCCTTATGCGCCTTGAACAATGCAAATAACGTGCGTAGCTTAGAAAAACGGCAAAAGCAGGGTGCGTGTCTGTAATGATAGGTGCAATCAGGTGCATGCTAAGCTTTGCTTAGTTTGGTGTCAGAACATCGTGTATGCAAAAAGGTTTTTTTTAAATTTATGCTTCTCAAACTGTGCAACTTAGATGCACCGTGTGCAAGACGCAAAACATAACTCTGCGTCTGAAGTTCAACGCAATCAAATTACTAACACTATAATAAAACAATTGAAAACAAAACCAACTCAGCTACCTAACCGCGAACTTAGTCTAAAAACAGAATTAATTATTCAAATGAAATAATATTACCACAGTCCATAACTAATGCGCAATAGTCATTACCGAATGCGGAACAGTAATAAATGTAAAAAGAACAACATATTCCACGGCTTTGTAACAAAAGTGTTACAAATACCTACTCACTAAGTTACGTGTAATATTTTATTATTGTGATATATGTGGAAAGTAGTAGGCTGACCTTAGATCAGAAAAACAAGGGAGATATGCCTTAGTATAAGTTTAGTATCATTCGTGTTCAAATGTCTCCGTTAAAAAAAACACTATCGCATACCGCTTATTCCTGAAACTGTAAGTACGGCACACGTACTCATTTTTCACGCACACTAAGAATCTTGCAGTGACACTAATGAACGATCTAATAATCCACGTATAGAAATAGGTCAGCGAGATCATCTGCACGGTGAGATTGAAAAACGGCATCAATCCTGATTTAGGCCAGATGCATTCGCACCCGCCACGGCAATTTACCATATCTCCCTTGTTTGTCTGATCTGAGAGGCTGACATTACTATGCTCCTGTTCTTTCTTCCTTATAATCGTCCTGAATAAGAATTGAGTCATTCAAGATAAATTACTTGTTCACCCCGAACTATAACTTCGCGATCCCTATGGCTTAGCAACCTATGGACTGATTTTGCTTATATTTGAACTTATAATTGTATTGGAATGATCCACTTGCCAACAAAATTTCATAAATATTGGATTATGTTTGATGAAATATACAAACATACAAACTCAAAAACATACACACAAACGTCGATCTATTCCCGTAGATTCTGAAACCTTCGCTCGGTCAGTAATCAAGAAGAAAAGATTAGATAAAGATTCAATAATTTCTTCATCTATGTGGTTATCTTCGTTGTTATCAGCTCGATCTCGAATTTTTCTTCCGTTATGACAAAACAATCTTAGTATATTAATCTTACGTAAGTTTAACTAGACCGGACTAAGTAAACGTCATCACTCTGTAGATATTGTACAGAACCAGTATGCAAGATGTAAATTACGGTGCTCAGAACAGAACCGTGGCATATTGTAACAATAATGGTATCTAGGTGGTTATAGGGATGTAGCAGAATATCGAAACATCGACACGTCGATAAAACTTAACGATGGGAAACCCAGTAATTATCTCCTCAGTGGGGGATCCGTCCACTTTGTTTTCGCGTTTTTGCTAATAAGTATTAATAACTTTCTAGGCACCAGGTAAGTCGATACAGTTTTTGGATTTAGTTTATAATTATTAAATTTAGGTTGCTTCTCGTTTTGGAACCTAAATACTCAACAATGATTACCTACAAGCGAAGCGACCTTTCGCTCCGTACCCTCACGATTAGACAATGATATCTCTTGACATATCTCATGTATGTAAATGTAAGTTGCCAGTTAATATTTAAATCTATCGATACGGTGACATCCCTATTCTACAGTGTAGTTTTTCTAGAGCACTTCCTCATTAAATAGGACGAACCTCTGTACTACTAAAGGACAAAAGCTCACTGGGAATGCTATCGCGGACCATGGAACAAAATAAACAATGCTTTGTAAACTCAAACGGGCAACAACAAATGACGCCGACTGCACTGACTATTGGTGTATTTCCAGAATAATTATTCCTACCCGCTTTTCACAGCTTCAATAGCGACATCGAAATTTTCCGGAAAATTCAGATCCGTTTTTATAGGAAGCGTAAAATAACGAAAACTATTCATAAAATGTAATTCACCAAAAAAAGGGTTTTCGTACTTGTTTTTCCTGCTAGAGGCTGAATATGTTTTGACTATATATATTTCTGATTATATGTACGTAAGAAACTTGAGTTTTGAAATTTCTTCTAATTCTTACCAAGCGGCCAACTTGTATGTAGAGTTTTGGGGTGCCACACATAGTCCCTACATTAGGACTTGCCTTCTATTTGAAAAAAAAAAAAAAACACTAATCCTGTTCAGGCAACACTGTTTCCTTTCTGCGAAAACGTTACTTTTGACTTGCCAAACTTATATTTTCGAGCTCTCCCGATTTTTTTTCAATATATTTCTCCGGATTTTTTTTCAAATCTTATAATATATCTGTGGTAAGGGCATGTTGTTAATTTGCAAACCGTTACCTATTACCAGTTTTCTGATTTCCCATGCTGGCGTTTACAAACACACACAAGTGGGGCCTCTTTCATGGTTACTTTCTAACTTCAAAGCTGGAAATCTCGGTGTCGATGCGCCGAGATGCAGCTTTCAAATCGTCCGCAACGGAGAGACGGCGTTTTTACATAAGTACGTATAAAATCGACTATTTACTGGCACTTATTCAACTTTTGATTTAAAATAAGTGCCCATTAAGATAACTATTATTAAGATAGCTAGATAGCTATGGCAATAGGAAAATACTACCCCATAGATTATAGTTTTAGGTTGAGGTTATAAGATCTTAATATACTTTATAATTACTATATTAAATTTAAGTTGACGATATCCATTAAGATAATGCAATAAACATCATAAGTCAATAGAAGCGAAAAGATACACCCTCAGGATAAACCTCAATAAAAGAGTGAAGTAATAAATAGCTGAAGCGATATACCGGCTGATAGATTGCTTTGGCTGAACTCAATTCAGATCAGAATTGTTGGGCATAGAAAGGGTGCCAATACTGCCAATACCAATTTATTATTACCAGAAGACCTTTCACCATGACCCTTTAGTAAGTGAGTTTATGACTTTAGTAACTCTAACAATTTGCGATAAAGCCTTTGCTTTAAGAAGTAAAGTAAGTTTGTAAGGACTGAGCGGCCAACTTTACTCTCAGAATTGCTAAATCCCGAATGCCTGGGTTTTTCAGCGCGTTTTTTCCATTTAGTTCACGTTATGCCCTTGCCTATGTCGTAATCTAGGATAATAAGATAAAACAAAAAAGGTACGAGTATATTTATAAGTTTTCTGGGGTCACAGATGTGTGAAAATTAAACCTTGTTACCTTAAATTAAAATTGTAGGCGTAATAGTTGTTGTGATAGACAAGCGGAACCGGGAAGCTGGATATCAGGAACACGATAGGGTTCAAATTTTCTGTAATATCCGAAAATTTACCGGATTGCTAAACAACACTCTGTGCAGTTGCTAGTTGAAGTAATACGTCACAAGTGCTAGAAACAGCTGGTAAGTTCTAACTAGATCTTTAGGATACTTTCAAAAAGTACAGAAGTTCGCTAAAATCTTGAGGAAATTCTGCAACTGAGTGTTTATTTATAAAATTTGCATTCACTTTAAAATAACTGTCGACCTGTTTCACATTTTAAACTCATAATAGTCCAAGTTTCTCTTAGTTAGATCTTCTGGTGCTATACCTATATTTTCTGAACTTATTTGCTTCCGGCATCCTAAAGACGCCAGTTGACGCCACTTGTTGCTTATATTAGCATTATGTTATTATATATAGTTGCTTATATATCGTTGAACGTTTTATTTGAAAACATAATGTACATGTTAACAGTATGCGTATTCTGACAAAAATATGCATACATATATAAATGAAGTAAAGTGTTTCGATTCGATTCTTTTAACTACCCTGTACCTACGCTAAAATTAATTTGTCACTGACTGTATTTTTATTTTGTAGAGTTAATTACTCTAGATTAAAGCAAGGCGTGTAGAGATCTGATGCAATTCACTTAGATAAAGTTTAGGTAAGTAAGATACAATCATCGATAAGGAAGTTTACGAAACTTCGACCTCAACTTCGTTTTCGGTAAAAGTTACATAAAGTCCATAGTTTGGAAGAAACAAAGGGCCAAAATTAACTCGATAAAACCCTTTGTTTTTCGAAGCATCGTTAACTTCTCAGCCAAAGAACATTACGCAAGGACTGATCAACTTTTGTGCAATTATTCTTGGCAGTTTGTTCCAATTACGTATTCGCTACTTTATGACATAAAATTGATATTCAGGGCAAGCTGAATTGACCCTTGTAATTATGCACCTTAGAGTTCAAATATTCATAGGCAAGGTCGGCTTAAAAGTCTTTATGCGCCCGTCAATTTAATTATGGGATAAGGACACTCGAGACGGAGTAGCGAAGTTCTGAGAAGTTTCCAAATGAATGTGGTTAATTTAACGGTCCTCTCGAACAGTTGTGCAATCTTAGGAACATTGCTGGCAGAGAATTACGTGAACCAGCTCGTGAAAAGCTCAAAATTGGAACGCTCTGTGAGTTTCTGATATGAGGGCTTCGTCGAAAGTTTAATCTTAATTTGGCCGCTTGCCTTGATGTTATACCAGTTATGGTAAAAGCAGCGGCGGTGTAGCGGCGATTCTCATGTAGGCCAGGAGTACCATGGTCGGAGAGGTCGATGACCGCCCCTTCCTCTCTTAAAGGGCTCGCTCTGCTATGTTTCTCAGAGAGTAATGCGCGACATCCACTTGAGTTGCTTAGCTAGATAGCTTTCTGCAGCCTTTAGATTACACCGTTTCTTTCAAATCTCTTGAAGACCCGCGCAGTTGTTTGAATGTGTGAAGTAGATGGTTATTGGTTGAATAGTCGGTAAAAAAGAAAGTATCGTTCCCAGCTCGTGATTCTTTTTTTATTGACTGAGAATAGTGGCACGAGTGAATAGCAAAAGCTGTTGATGCTTTTATTGACTTCCACTTGTGTTTACAATCGTGATAAAGTTAGTGAGAAACAAGCAACGAACGAACCGGCTATTCTTTGGATGGGTGACCGTGAGTGGCATTTGCAAATGAGCGCTACCGTGGGTCGGATAACATATTAAATAGTAGGTCATATAGTAACCGTTATGCCATGTGGGAGATATCCGGTGCGGCCTTAAAACTCTGAGAAAAGGCTGTCCATTCATAGGTACGAAAATCCATAAATAAGAGCCTTATTACGAAATGCATCATTCAGGTGTGTTTTCGGGCATATAACTAAAAACAAAGCCGTAATTGTCAAGACGAATATAAAACGAGCAAACCATAACAATAAAATATATTTTTATGTCATCAATTTAACGTAATCCACTCTCAAACTTTCCCTCCTAGAGTTTTACGTAAAACAATTATTGGTAATTAGTAATTAGAGGAAGGTAATAAGTTGATATATTGAGTATTTTCAAAATTTGAAGCAGTTATTTTCAATAAAAACAGAAATGATTACAGAAATTTAATTTTCTATTTGACTAGAATCAGACCGCCAAAAATAAAGTTTTCGTTGCTTTTTAACCGACTTCCAAAAAGAGGCGGTAATCAATTCGACTGCATGTTTTTTTTATGTATGTTTGTTACCTGATTACTCCGCCAATTTAGAATTGTTTTTGATGATTCTTTTTTTGGTTGGTAGGTCATATCTCATAGGTGGTCCCATAAATTTTTTATCGACATTGATTCAGCGCTTTTTGAAAAATTTACAAAAACATGATAATAACTAACGAATTCAATGTACAATGTAAAAATTGTACCTACAATGCCACCAACTTAGCTGTTAAGGTGGGCAAAATTTGAACTACAGTTATTTCTTGGTGAATTTCATACTTTGTTTTCCACTAGCGACACTGTCAACTGAACAGCAAACATAGAGGAACTGTTCCTACAACAGAACTTCAAAAAAACAAAGAAGTGTCTCCATGGCGACCGGGCCCTATTGTTTTTCGTAAAATTTTTCATAACCATGGATACATAGTATTTCAGTCGTAATATTAAACAATATTTTCTACTTTTTAGTGTCAGTTTGTAAATGTAGGTAATAGTCATGAAGTCAGTTCTTTTTTTTCTATTTTTTTTTATTATTTCCTCAAAAAATTCGAGAGAGCTCTTGATGTGAATCGATAGTACTAACATACTATCACTTAACTAACTTAATTACTTTATTCTATGTATACATCGACAGTATGATAAATAATTATATAGAAAAAATTATGAAGATACATCATAGAACTGATAGATGACCAATCTATGGTAGTTATAATATGACCAAGCAGTTGTCAAGAGAAAACCAGTAGATTGTTGGCTCACATTGACAGGGCATTGTATAACTAAGTTTTCGTTAGAAGATGGCTCCGGGAGATACGAGAGGCAAGTGCCTCGTCACTGATCGTGATCGAGGTTAATCGAGTTAATCGGCGCAGTGCACGCGTCTGACTGGACGAATCATTGCCCATTTCCCGACTAATTAGGTAGGAAAGGGAAATTTGCGTAAGTATATACTTATTGATATGGTATTTGCTGTTTTCACAATATCGATAACGTCTAGGCAAGAGATGAACAGAGAAACCTTCTTCTTTGAGCCCTGAACTTGGACAGCATCAGAATATTTTTTACTTTGAAAGTTGCCGTTCTGAAAAGTAGTGCGGTTACCTTATGCTCTTCACTTATTTTCCCGAGGCAAAAATTGGGGTCGAATCGAGTTCGGGATTGAAGTCGAGAAGACGTTTGGTACCGTCAATGGTACTCTTCAGGCTTACAATAAGGACAAATGCTAATTGGTCAGATCAGGTACATAAATCTGGAGGAGACAAAAACCTGTTAGCAATATTGATAGATATGCAAAGTGTAATAGCTCACTTTCACATGACCCAGAGAGTTAGTGGTAACGTCGCGTGGCGGCCGTAACGAATCTGCCGCCTGGTTTGCATACTGTCAATGTCTTAAGCTGGTCTAATACATTCGAATGATTCCGTATGAATGGTAAACAAAATGCTGACGATTACTCGCTCGACCCGTAATACCTTGCTATGACATTTTTCTTTCGACTCGCTTTTCTTTAGTGCAAGTGCCTTAATTAGCAAAATAAAATCCAAACAATACCTATTTAATTACTGACGCGATTGTCTAGGTACTCTATTAGGTGCTATTATTTATTGTGGTATAACGCAAACATGTATGTATTTAATAGTTAGATACCTACTTGCCTACAACCTACAAATATTTTAAACAAATAATTGTGACATTACGAAGAAACTACGAATATTTTACATAATATATATATATAATAATTAAGAAATTATGTAAGAGGCGGGTATCCGAAATTCCGAACAAAGAATGTGACCGCAAAATTCATTCGTAAGCAGGAATTCATTATGCGAATAAGGCTCTCTTATATTATAAAAAGCTCTTTGTCAGCTTGCTGACTGAAGCCACGTCCCGCAAATTATGATAAAATTAAATTTTACCACCATGTTTCTTTGCTTGCTACGAGATATTTTAATTTTACACGCTTTCTAAAACTGGCACCTTTTAAAACTTTTCTTATACACGAGGTAAAAAGGGGTTTTGGAATCCATCTAATACAAAATTAATATCATTAATAACAAAAACACGAATGATGTTATTTAGGTTTGCTTGCATTATAGCTGAGTGACAAGACCTAGTTACCTTCCAGAGATTTCATCAGCGCCGGCGCTATAACCTTTGATCAGTTTAGAACGAGATTGCGTCTTTCGGCGCATTTCATTTCTGAAAACCATCGTAGAGGAATCGATACCGGGATAAAAAGTTTTCCATGTGCTAATCCAGTGTATAAACTAATTCCACATCTACATTTTATGATGTCTACAAACAATGCAAGTGTGCCCCGTCGCCTGCCACGCCGCCCCCGCCCCGAGGCGCAAAGCTCCATCAAAATTTTGTTTTTAACTCGATTTTTTTTCGCTTTTGGCATTTTGGCGCCCTTGCTATCTGGCGCCTAGATCGACCACTCCTCTCGCTCTGCCCCAGGGCCAAGTTAAGTTATAAACAATTGGCTAGATAACAGCTATTTCTAAGATCGATTGGATCTCGATAAGATTGGAGATCGATCCTGATTGCTGTGACTGACCGCTAAGACAAATGATTTTCAACACCAAGCACGATACCTTCAGGAGACAGCCCTATTGTGTAAGTCCACTAAAGCCAGTACCCATCAATTCACAAGCTCGATGATTCACTGACCTCTGCCCTATCAATGGATGCACCAATCAAACATGGCATTTATTTCAACAGGCTTGCAGAGCCACGGTCAAGACAATCACGATTACTACATAAATTGCATGTCAAACGGCACTTTGCTTAAATATTCCAACACACAAGCGACCTATATCTTGATCGCATATATACCGGTTCCTTAGAATTCAAGGTCTGTAGAAATTGCAACGGATTTCCTGATAAATGAACCAAATGTTTATTAAAATGAAGGATACATTAAAACGAGTGGAGTCAAGCGTAAAGCCTAATTGATTGGGAAACTGAACTAAATGTTTGCGATACTGATACTTTTAGTAGCACTAAAAGGTATCAAAGTCTGTAATAAGCTCAGATAAGCCCACACAAACTCAAGCGGTGGGTCCATTGTCCCTTTGAAAGCTTGTGGCTCGTCGTTCCGCGACATGAGTCGCATCCGGCGTCCCATGAATGATCCCGACATCCGACACCCTTCGCTTCAAATCTAAACTTTATATCATAGACGGCGTCGGAGTCAAGGTACTAGATACAAGTATCGAGGTACGCAAGTACTAAGTATCGTAGTATGTGAACGAGCCTGCGGTTTCCTGGCCATTCTCGCCAACCTGTTCGCTTCAGATCCCATTGAATCAAACCAGTTTCGTATCACGATAGCGGGTTTCAATGGATTCTTTGAATAGAGAGACGGATCTCTTTGTGGAAACACAAACAAATCATGGAATTAGATCAAAGTTTTACACTAGCATAGATCTTTTAAGTTAGGGGGATTGGGCTGAAATATTTACCAAGGGTCCAATGTTGACGGCATATAACTTACTTATACTATTACTACTACTACTAGGCTACGCGGAAAGGGTGAACGAAGCCGAAAGAGATCCCTAGTTATACCCATCATTATGAACAACTTTTACTTAGGGATCGACACTAAAATGACGAAATAATATCAGCTATTATTTAGGAAAAGGCCATTCACAATTTTCATAGTTGGTCCCATAGTAAAACTTATTCATAATCATTGGTACTATGGACCTCTATCAGCTTAGTACATCCTTTCCGGTAACCCTGTATACCTATTTAATAGGGTCACCACATTTTATGAAGGTAGCAAAGTCAACATCATGTTATTTTGCTCGAAGTTTACGATGATATATTGTGAAGTGATAAGTGATAAATAATTCTAATGCATATATTTATAGCGTGTGTGTTTGTTTGTTGCAGCCAACGCACCCGATCATACGAATCGGACGAGCATGAGCGAGGGGCGTGCGAATGGTGCGAGTATGCGCTGGTCATCACCCTCGCTACCATTCTGCTCATCGGCGTGTCTGCGCTCACCGTGTTCTGGGTGTTCTACTACCGGGACGGATACGCCTGGGCTGATGATACGCCAGACAAGCAGTTCAACCTGCATCCCACGCTCATGGTGGCTGGCTTCATCACCTTTAGTGGATTTTGTAAGTCTTTTATTTTATTTTATGCCATAAGATAAGATAATTTATTCTAATAACGAACACTCTTAAATACCATTGCTTAAAAACAATAATACCCATGTGGTGCACGCTATGTCTCGTCAAAAACAAAATACAATTCACTCAAATTCATATTAAAAAATGTTGTTCATAATAATTATTTCATATGCTCTATATAAAGAAGCAGACGGACTGCCTGATGGAAAGCAGTCACCTTCGCCTATGGATACTTGTAACACCAGAGGCATATCAACTACGTCGCCGACCGTTTAAGAATCTAATAACTCGCCTGTTAAAGATCCCCATGTTGTGGTTTATTGTAAGTTTAGACTTAGGTTGTTACTCTCACTGATCGCTCATCGGCATATCTGGTTATCTCTCATCGTGTTCTGAGTATCGGGAAATAGGGACGGATATGTCAGGAGCATGTAATCCGAGAAACAGTCCAACCTGCATCCGCTCATGATGGCCATCTTTGACGGATTTTGTAAGTAGCTACAATGCCGTTTTTTAGGGAGGTGAAGCACTTTAGAGGTGTATTTGGAAGCTTTCATACTGGCTAATATAGGTTTATGTTCTTCTGAGAAGAGACGTTAATATAAGAGACGAGAGACGTTAATAATAGGAAAACCCTAGGCTAACAACAACAATATATAGCACACCAACTACTAGGCTACAATTTTGACGCAGTGCGTATTAAGTAGGTACACAAGATAACAAATTTGTCAGACGATTAGGCTGCGGTCAAACAACTGTTAAAATTCTTCTATAACTCAAGTAGAGTTCTTTCTTCGCATTATCTTTTAAACCGGAAGTGCAACCGTTTCTAGTCAAATTTTTAAGTATAATATTGAAATGCAGCATGGCTTACAGGCAGGCGATTTACCACAGCTAACTTGATGTTAAGTGACGGTGTGGTCGAATATAGTGAACGCCTAGTCTGGAATGGAAACTGGCTATCATTTGATGCTGCCGGAATACTGTTGGCGATAGATTTTCAACTTGATTGGTAGCTAGCCAGCGGAGCGTTAGCCACTGTAACTTCTTTATCCATAATTAACCTGATAACTCGTCTTATTCCAGCGGTGCTCCTGTACCGCATCTGCCGCTGCTTCCGCCGGATCTACGTGAAGCTGCTCCACGCCATCTTCCACGCGCTGGCGTTCCCGTGCATCGTGATAGGGTTCCTGGCGGTGCTGGACTACCACAACAAGAAGGGCATCAACAACTTCTACTCGTTGCATAGCTGGATCGGCTTCGTGGCCATGGGACTGTTTGGTTTACAGGTATGTTTCACTTTTGATTCACATAAGTACCCTACGGGCTTTGTTGACTGAAATTAAATTAGTGCTCAGTTGCGTAGTTGATGTATTAAATATATGACAATAAGTTCTATTAGATAAGACCCTAATATTTCAATTCTTTATTGTTTATTTTTTGTGTGTTTGTGTCGAAACAATATATTTCAATTTTTATTTCTTTGTTAGTTAGATACTAATAATTTTTAATCCTACTGAGCCTCGAACTAAAATGTAATTTTCTTTATTAGTTGGTTATTCTCTTCGTTTTCCGATATAAACTGCTTATTTTAGCATTAGCATTCAGTATCCACATACTTCTTTAAAAAACTCATTTTGAAAATACGTCCTCTATTAACAGCTAGAAAATAGTGGAATTCTTAGTGGTGGTACTAAATCGTTGTCTGCAGACAATTGCCAATCAAGACAATCAGATTGGGTCGAGAATCTTTTCAGTATTAAAATGTTTCAATTCTCTAAATGAATGTAACGAGGTATTTTTAACCGAGTTCAGGGGTGATTTCTCAATTCAGTTCGTTTAATTTTATTTTATGTATACCAATTTTCCGACATTTGTGAACCAGTTTACGTGGTTATTTTTCTATCATGTAGGGAATCCCTTGAGGTGGTCCCATTAACTTTGGCTCTCAGTGGTTTTTAAACCAGCTCTAATAATATGAATAATATATTATTATAATAATAATATATAAAACGCAGGGGCGGCTTTATGGCGAGCCGTCGGTGAGTGGCGACACCGCGTACCCCGATTCCATGGGTCTAAAACCCCAGAGACCCTGACCCCTGGCTTGCCTTAACTGGCCGTCTGGGGGTGGAAACCGCAAGAGCTAAGAACCTAAGCTCCAGGGTGGAAGTGTTAAAGGGCATAACGCCGCTAGTAGCTCTCAGTGAAAGTGCAGCACACCTCTCGACACCCTAAGCCACCCACGCCAATGTTGCCTCTCCGGTGCCAAAATGCGGCAATTTAGTGGGTGGCAAGTCATCACCCGCCAAAATATTTTGAAATGAGGCATAATTGGCGGGTGCCGTACCTCATACCATAGACCTGTTTTCCCATCTACAAGTTGTTCACCTCAATAGCCCAGACTTTTTATATCCTATACTGTACAATAGTTTAATATTCCATTTTATACACATCACATAATTGTATTTTTATATTCAACGGGGCCTCTTGGTGTTGGCTTCGGCTCCACCAATGCCTACCAAATGTCCGGGCTAGACCCGTGTTTATATTGAATAATATTGTTAGAACGCCTGTTGGTTTAGCAACAGCAATAATTGTGTTAGAGCGATTATTAATTTTGAATTCGAATTTTATATTGAGAATAGATTGCGATATCATAGACATAATGTTAAAAAAACACAACCGATTCGGTAAAGAGCTTGGCAGATTTTGATCAATCACATCTAAAAACCATCGCAATGAAACCTAATTTCACATTTGAAAATACATTAAAATCGGTGCAGCCGGTTTAGAGAAAAATGGTAACAGACATACCAACATGTTTCACTTGTCCCTTATCCATTTCTGCTTAAAAATAGTATCTAGAAAACAGTAATGGTTATCCAGTTAGAGAGGTTTTTTTCTGACTTACCTTATGTTTAGTAGGTACATATCGCACCGGATGTACATTGTACCTACAGTTAGGTGACCAATCTAATCACATCTACTGCATGTATAAATTGTATATCGTCAATCACATCATCAGGCTATCAGTGTTCGCCTAAACTAAATGAGTTGACATCACAGCGTGACGGTCACACCGTTGTATCAAGGTCTTATGTATAAGTGGCTTTAACTATAGTACCTACTTTGTTCGAAATTGAATCGCAAAACAATTTTCTCTGAAAGGTCATTTTGGTTATTGCGAGTTGTATGTTTCGAAAAACTTCGCTTACCAACAATGTATATAAGCAAGGACGTACTAAGAAAGCATTACTTCTTTAATTTTAAACAGTTTTAGGATATCAAACAGTTTCAAAAAACTTTGCGCGATCAAGCAAGACTTATAGATATCTTTCATAAGACTTACCCCAATTGTGATTATTTTTCAGTACGCAGTCGGTTTCTTCAGCTTCCTCCTGCTGTTGATCTGCAACAAGGGAACCGCCGGTTTCCGCGCTTCTCTCGTGCCCGTCCACGCCGCCTTTGGAATTCTGACATTCGTCCTCGGAGTCGCCGCTTGCCTCACTGGACTCACGGAGAAAGCTATCTTCGCGCTTGGGTATGTCCACTGGTTTACTTGGAATCTTAAAATGTATCAGTTTTTGTGTTTAGTCACTTTGTTTTTTCCCAATGGGATCGTTAGGAAAATTCGGTAAAAAGTTGAAGGTTAACATGAGGTTAACTATGATTTTCAGCACAAACGATGACAATCCAAAGCAACTTTATTGGATTTTTCAAATGACACCAGCATTCCAGTCTGTATGTTGCACGTCTGTGCACGTCAAGCATGTTATTTACAATTCAGTTTACACTACTGTTTAATTGTTGCCCACTTTTCACTTTCTCATTAGTACTCAATCATTACAATTTACATTTGAGCCACTCATAAAACATTGTCGGCATCTATTATTGGCTAATGGAAGAAGCCTTCTCCATTATCTCTCAATTGGTGTGTTAAAAGCATCCTCTCTTGAGATTCAGTTTCTATTGCTTCTAACCTGATGTAGTTGAAGATGAACACTAATTCAACTTCAGCAGTAATAATGCTTGATTTACACGTTATTAGTAGATAAGTGATTTAGTGCTTTAGTAGCCATTTAGTTGGTCGGATAGTAGGATAGTGGCGTTCACACATCGCTGCACGAGGAGAGCGCTGGCGGCAGGGGTACGTGCGGGTAGCGGGAGAGAAAAAATCAGATCTGATCCTAATCTACTTGCCGACGAAGTGCATAAGTCAATTTTGTGCGTAAATTGGTAAGTTGGTATCTTACAGACTTACGCACAAAATTGACTGTTTACACGGTGAAATTTAGTTGACTGAAGCACTAAATCACTCATCTACAATGTCACAAAAAATGCCCTTTCAAAAATTTGAGCGGCTCAAATGTTTGTGCACTATCGCTAGATGCTTCTGTGTATGTCAGTAGCTTGTATGTGTTCGTATTCGCAGCGCGGACCGGTACAGCAACATGGTGGATGAAGGCATCATCATGAACGCGATCGGAGTGGCCATGGTGGCCATACTCGCAGTCGTTATGTACATCTTGTCGAGGGACAAGTTCAAACCAGCCGAGTCGAGAGACGGTCTCATTAGGTCCTCTGTAGACCTTTAAACTGGAGAACCTTAAAATAAAAGAAAGAGAAACACACAGACGAAAGATTGATTTCAGAAATTACTAAAAAGAAGAAGGATTAGTTTGACTTGTGCAGATATTGAATTTGAAAGATAAAATTGACGAAATGTAATAACTTCTCAAGAGAATATAACGCAAAGATTTATTAATAAGTAGAAAGGAAATGTAGCTGAATATATACCTAGTAATATTATCAGATCTTCTCTAGACCTAAGCCAGCTATAATATAGATTATCACGGAACTATCAAATAAGTAAGAGATATAGGTAAATATTTAAGAGTCGATATGTTGTCAGCTCTAATCCAAGTTTTGCCCTGCGCGAAATAGTGACAAAAATAATATGCGATCTACGCACATGAAGATTCGCACGAGTCGACGCCGCCTCTGAACTAAGTAGCCTCGGAAGCGACAAATGCTAAAATTTCAAAATTACTTAAGAACTATTTTAATTTTGAATAAAAGGAATTTACTTTAAACTACATTATGCAAATGACCATAAGAATATGAAAAAAAAAATATTGTCAAGAACTACTAGGTTCTAAACACTAAAAACTTGTTTTAGAAAGCAAAGTATAGCTTGTATTCGCCGAATTATTTTATCGAGAAAATTTTCAATAATCATTTTTCCATAATCTTATACTTACTTTTGAAAAATTGATGCAACGCAACCCAAGTTGACGACATATAAACTCTTATGCGCATATACTCTAGAATATATTACCGTATGTTGGACAAATATAAAATTATTATTGTTTTTATGACTAGAAACTGATCCTCGATAACTATGTTATCTATGTTTATGCAATTATACAGTCTTACAAATCATTCCCTTAATTCGAATAATTAAAAATTACCTAGGTAATGTACGTATAGATAGATAGGCATTTAATAATGAAAGTAAATATTATTAGACTTTAGATTTAAAATATTGTAATAAGTAATTAAGTAAGTAAACAAAAATATAACGAACATCTATAGAATTGAGGCTTATAGAGTTACATCTTTGGTCTGTATCAGACCAATATGTTATTTTTATATAACTTACAAATTAAATAAGATAACAAATATTAGATTAGATCAAAACACTGTATTTTGTTGCATTAAAATAAAATGATTGTAAGAATATATACGAGACTTTTAATTTGAGGAATCAAAAGTTCAATTCTTAATCTTT
Organism: Agriopis marginaria; assembly: GCA_932305915.1. Lineage (NCBI taxonomy): Eukaryota > Metazoa > Arthropoda > Insecta > Lepidoptera > Geometridae > Agriopis > Agriopis marginaria. The sequence continues at coordinate 12,749,826 of OW029919.1, read as the reverse complement.
AGAAATTGTTATCGACTAAATATACTTATAGGTGTTAAAACTCAAGTTTTTATTGGATTTTTAACCTATAAGATACATTACTGTTTGAGTGCATGTTGCATGTGTTGTGGTCCATCTAAATATGTATTTAGTTTCATGGGCCGTTAAGCCATTTACGACTCACTACTCCCAGTAGGTATCACTTTAACATTATAATTATTCGTTTTAATGTCTGTTTGTTTAGAATTGTTGTTAGTACCCACTTGTTGATGTTAGTAGAATAATGTTATTGAATTTTGAAGGTAAGTTTTCGAAAGTTTACTTGCATGGTTTGGGGTTTTGGCTTGTTCGATTGAGCCTGCGTTTTGTAATGAATTTATTTTTATCTAAGGTGGAAGAACTAACATTTATAATAATATATTGTTTATTACTGATTAAGTATTATAATGTATTTATGCTTTTCTATACCTCCGAAAACTGTAAAAACGTTGCAGTTTCCTTCTAGTGATGGTATTCATAGAAACCTAAAAATACTTTGATTAATCTAGAATTTAAAGCTTTTCCACACTCTTGGCAAGAATTTGCAATGCATATTGTTGTTGGGACTTTTCGGAACGCGCCTTAAGTAACACCATCAGTTTTGCAGACTGCTGTTGAAATTTAGAAGGGCTTTAAGTTACCTGTCTACCCATACTAACGTGATAATTTAAAACTAACATTTCTTAACTGAGTAATTTGAGACTAACGTTGGGTGCATGCGGTGTGCAGGAGCGAGGTGTACTCCATCCTGCCGACCGAGGGCATCATCATCAACGCGATCGGCATGTCCATCGTGGCCGTGGCCATCGTGGTGCTCTACACTGTCCGTGGAACCGGCGGCTACCGTCTACGCAAGGTGGCCCAGCACCCCAGCTAAGCGGCCACACAGGTACCGGTGGGTTTGGTGACGAATTACAGCATCTTTTTTGGTAACATTTATTCAGCTAGAAGTTTACGGCGGAGGCAACATGATATGTAAAGTCTGACATCAGTTGAGTCCATGACCTTGATCACTTTCGATCAAGATTTGTATGCGATTATCCATCATCTACGCGTAAACGATCAGTTTTCCATCATACTGACCCCAATCGTGGACAGAACTCGTGCCAAACTGAACATGTAACTTCCGTCCTACGACATTATTTATTAATTTATTAATTATGTTATTTTTATAGATCATGAAATAGTTAACTGGTCGACTGAAATTTTGAAAACGACCAGTCAATAAGGTGATCTTATTCTGTATACATAAAAATATTTATTTGCATAATCGAGTGGCGCATTAATATTCATAAGCTGTTCATCTCCAATTCCAAGGCTTTCCTTACTGTGATTTGACATGGCAATTTGTCCTGGTATTCTTAGGTCACCTCGACTGACATTGAAATAAATATAACTGCTCAAATAAGTACTTTATTTGAGCAATGAAATAAAAAAGTCTAGAAAAAACAGTAACACAATAATTCGTCGCCAAACTGCCTTCGATTCAAAATAAATAAATTCGTCTTTATGCTCGATAACGATAACACCATAACTTTTATAAAGAAGTATTTTGTAAGCATAAAACGAATTTTCATATATCTCTTCCAATATTTCATAAATTAATTTTAAATCATTAAAAAGACATTGATTCCTGTAACAGAATACGTTTTAGTAAGTCAAATTAAATGAGAATATAAATTATATCTTTTAGCTCAATTTGTTAACTTTAGGTTAAACAAATTATAAATATTTTATCGTTCATGGGGTTGTGCGTTGTTCCAGTTTATTATGTAACTATTATTGTGAGTTGATTCCGTCTTAGTCCAAATTGATTCGACTGATATTGGAAATATAGTATTGTTTCTCGTTGATTTCTAATGTTTGAAAATTATTGTTATTGCCTTTAATGACGCAACTTGGTTACTTTGTTTACTAGCACTACACTCTCGCCAGAACTCTCAACGAGAATTTTAAACTTAACATTCTCGATGTGAAAAATTATTATTAGCTAACTGTTACCTTGACTATCGCGCTTTTGTTTGTTCTGATTAATATTTTCTTGTTAATTATCCTAAACTTTGTTTAGTTGGCAAGAGTGTAATGCCGTTAAGTTGAAAAAAAAAATGCCACTAAAACATTTTGACAGCTGTTATAACTTTCGTATTACTTGGTATTTCTTTGTTCGAGGGCTATATTAATTTTTTTATAGAAACTGTACTGTTTCATATCGTACCTACTCGATATATTGTGGTAACGTAAAAGTTTAGATAAGTAAGGATACTTAGTTGGTATTTACTTGCAGTGAAAGCTTTTAATTAAAGGAACAAGATAATGGTTTTGAAACTATTGTCTTATACAATCAGAAGAATACGAGATGACTTTATAATTTTCAGAGGCCATAAATAATAAGTTTGACGTTTCAGCGTCAACATAACATACCTATATGTAGTTATGTATTTATGTTTTAGGTCTTAGATGTAACTTGTATATAAATTTTAATTAATTTAATGTAATGTGCGAGTGTTCGATAGATGTAGTATGTGATGGAGTAGTAGCGAAATTTACCATTTACATAATATTTAATGGTCAGCGATAAAACTTGGTCTTGTTTCTTGTGTTTTTATAATGATGTTCAGCGTAATTACGATTTTTCTACAGCAACAAGAATCGCGAGAAACGCGGTATGTGCGCTCACATACCTACCTATCCGCATACTATTAAAACTACGGTTGGTTTTTGGTCGGTCCTTGATACATTTTCAAAAAAAAAACATAAAAATTATAGCAGGCAAAAACATCAAGTTCTTTGAACTTGAACCAAGCACTATTTAACTGAAAATAAAGGCATGACGCGCAACTTGTCTATGACATTTATATCTGTTGTGTGCTTGTTATTTCTGGGTATTAATTTCCGGGTATAAAAAGTAGGTTGAAACTGAAAATGTAGTCTTTCCAGTGAAAGATTTTTACAATCAGTTCTTTAGATGCCGGAAAATTTAAAGAAGCCTGACCGAACTTGTGATTTCACCTTTAACTCGGTGAAAGTTCCAATAAAAACCCAAGAAACAATATTAACGTCTACATTTGCATATTTATTGTAAGGTATTTTATGTACGAGTAAGACAAGTGTTCATCCATGTTGCCAAATTTGATGTAAAGTGGTATGTCATTTAATCAATTATTACTATGTACCCATCGACGTGTACGTCAATGTATGTATTTATTAATTACATACGAATAGCATGTTTGTCATAACTTTAGTATATCGCTCAAGATGTTTCATTTTGTACAAGAGGTACCTATGCATTTTTCATTCTTATGTATAAAAAACTACTTATACTATTTAATTATACAAAAACGTATGTCTAAGTATTAATTTTTATAAAAATTGCATTCCAAAAAAACATTCGATAAATTTTTAAATTTATTTTTGAGTATATACAAACCAATTCAGCCCGTATTAAGACTGCATTCATAAGTAGGTCCTTTGTAAACTTTGCGATGATTTTTGGCAAATGTATTTGCATTTGTATAACAAATTTTAAATATTCCAGTTTTTGCGGATCCCTATTCAACCACTGGGGCCAACTTTTTATATTATTATAGATTTTCCATTTGTACAGAGACATGTTTGTTTTTAATAGATTTGAAATAAGTCACCTTTTCTAGAAGACATTCGTAATTTTTTTTATCATAGCACTAGTTAATTTTCTTTTAGCGAACTTTTTAGTGACAAAAACGCCACTGCATTTTGTGAACTAAAACTTGACGATCACGAATCTTTGACCACAAAATGTTATTACCAAAGGTTTATATAAACTCGTGCTTGTGTGTTTCTGTATAAAATTGTACTACGCACGAAGAAAATGGTACCTGCTTATCGATGTAATAATTAAGATTCTACTTCGTTATAGTAACATTGTAATTTCAATTTATTTATAATACTTATATTGAAATATAATTTCGCAATTAGTTCTGTTGGTTGCAGTTACTATTGGTTGGAATATGAATTTTATCACTGTGTTACATTTTGAAATATTTATACGGCATACATTATGGTACATTAAATACTTGTATTAAACCACTATGCGTTGTTTTATTTAGACCTCACCTTGTACCTACTTACTGAGAATATTTGAAAACAGGACAAACGCAAGAGTCCTATACCTGTGTCCATATGTAAGCCACTTAAGAAGTTTTGAGATGTTTGAAATTAAAAAGGAATGCATCAACAGGGGTATTTTTAATTAACCACCCAGCTCTTAAGGGCAGTTCATCATAACAAACAACTTTTGTTTCTACGACTTCAGTAAATACGCAAAAAAAACTGCACCCTACCTAAACTACTGGGTTTAGGCCATTAGCATAAAATTTTGCACATTTTGCATCCTGAGGAAGGGTTTTTAAAAATGCATCCCCTAAAACGGTTAAAATGGCGCAGCCCTAGACAAACTTTCATCCCCTACTTAAATCCTTTACCCCTAAATGAGTTTCCAAAAACTATGATACAACCCCAGATCAGACAAAGAAAGGAGATATGCCTTAGTACAATTCGTTACTAAGGCTCGTTAGAACGTTAGTGCATTCATGTCTAAATGTCTCAATTTTCACATTTTTTCACTATACCGCATCCCGCAAGTGCAAGTGCGGCAAGCCCCCCAAGCTAAGCCCGTGCGGGTTCGCGCAGGCTGGGGCCCGGCTGGCAAACGCCACCTCGACTATATGGCCAGTCCAACGCTGGAAACTTCTGGTCCGGAGGCTCTAACTGGACGATTCAGAGAATATGGTGACTACCCCGCTATACTCCACTTTTAAAGGAATACAAAAGATTTTAATATCCTGTCTCTTGGTAGGTATTTAGTTACAAAAATTAAACATAGACTGACGAGAAAACATATTTATTAATTGGTATAACGATTTTCTATAATACTGTGAATAGCTTAAAACGAGATTGATTTGCGCAAGAAATAACACATTTAACATTTTGACAGTATTGCAATGAAAAGTCATACTTGAAAATAACTTATAGATAGCGTCTTAATGCTAACAAGTCAGCAATAGCTGCAAAGAAAAGAAGCAACAAGCCATTAAATAACTTGGCCAAATAAATTTTAATACAGGTGACTTTTTTACTGAAACGGAAAAAAATGTTTTTTTATTTTTAGTAGATAAGTGGCTGACTAGCTACTGGCCACCTGATGGTAAGTGGTCACCGCTGCCTACAGACACCTACAATACGGGGAATTGTCAGTGCGTTGCCTACCTTTAAAGACGCTATTTACGGTGTTTCAGATAAATTAAGTTTATGCATATGACACATATATGACAGTTATATTGGAGTTTTAATTTTATTTTCAGTCTTTCGAAATGAAATTATTTCATACAACAAAAATTCCGTAATATTTTTTGAAAATTTATATGCCATTCGCTATTATTCGCTCCATGTAGCCGTTACGCCCTATTTTTTCTGTTTCAGCGATAAAGCTCACCCAGAATATAATTTAGATCATAAGAGAAATTGGCCTCTTTGATAAGTTTAATATGATATTCAAACACAAATAATACAATGATTAAAAATTTGGCTTCAAATTTTGAGCACCATATGAAATAAGGTAAAACAATTTTAGTAAATACCCTAATAGTTAGGCCAACGAGTTTCTAAACTCTATTTTATAATTTAGTAAATAATTTAAATATTTTAATTAACAATTTAATACGTATAAGTACGTTTAATGTAACTTTTTAAACTTTATCTTAAAGTTATATAATAAATAGAGATTCATTCACATTTAACAGTTAATCACCATCATAAAATAAAACTAAGCAACTTTCCAAGCAAGTAAATTGATTTAGTAATCGTAAGCTAAATATTTTTGAAATAATTTTTATACTTTAATAGCAAATTCAACAAAGTCATTACCTAAATTTTGCCAAATTTCAAGCATACATCTAACCATATTGAAATAATGATGTTTTATTTATAAAAATACGATTGTGATTATGAATAACAACTTTTTGAACTATTTGACGTTTACAATGAGTACCCTGAAATGTTGGTCGATGAAATACAGTAATAAGAAACGACTATACTCAGTCAACTTTTTTAGTTCTTACAACTGCAATAACACTAAGAATTTACGGTTTTTATTCAACATTTTACAATCAACTGCAGCTGCCAGAGTTAAAAATAATTGGACTGAGTATAATATGAGTAAAAGTGCGTGATGTAATAAAAATGGTGCAAGTAATTAAATAAGTACATTATGTTACATCTTATTTGTGTTATGTAGTATTCATAATACTGACCAAGTAGATAAACGCCATAAACATAAGACGATGTGCGCGTGTGTGTGCATGTACAATGTCTACACCATTAATGAACCTTCCAACATAGAGAAGGATGTAAGTATCATTATATACATGCATTCTGCACTCGCTCGCGCACTTATTGACGTGACAACGTCTAATAAATCGATGAACGCCGGTTGCACGCACGAAAAAGTGTCCCGTTACGCGCATTGTCCCGTTACGCTCATTGTGTATTTGTTATGACGTTGTCACGTTAAACTATCGTCCGTAAACCGACTTTACAGACAAACATATTTTTTTAAGTAGCATGTTGCACCGTGTAGTCCAAGTAACAGGGTTATTGCATAAATCGAAACTAGCTATCGCTATTGTTGTCGTAGTTAACCTATAGCATAGGTATTTGCGATATAGTGTATCATAAGACATAATTATTGTTTGTACATAGGTAGGTATATAATCAGGATTGCCACATGTACCGATTTTTTATAATATGTGATGAACGCTCAATTCATTCTGACATACAGAATATTGACACGTCGCAAAATAAATACGCGTCGACTAGAGGTTAATTCATTACGTAAGGACGACTTTGGCTATTTTGAGTTTTAAGATAGCAACCCTGTATAATATTTATGTAGGTACACATAATTATGTAATGAGGTTACAATTTCTCATTTTAAATTACAAAAATAATGGATTTGTGACTACCTTATATGTTAAGTATGATAAAGGTACATTTTATATTTGTTATTTTTTGTGAGGCCTATTTAATTTGACGACACGAGTATCTAAAAATAAAATAGAATATTTATTTATAGTGTCTATTAAAGGGTTTGGGTCAATGACAATACCACTTGATTGCTCATCCTTTACCCCGCCGTAAGCCAAAGGTTCTAAAATGTCAACCTTAAACTATTTCGAGCGGGGCCAATCCTAGACGCGAATTGAATGAATGACTTTTGATTCTCCAATCACAAGCGTCGAGTCGCGTCAAGTCTCCAATCACAAGCTGCCCCCCGCGACCGCTGTGGCATCATTTTGCAAAAGGGAATTTTGACTACATGCGCGATCAAGTGGTTATATTATCTTTGTTTTGGGTATACAGTGCAGGTGGAAATGTAATATTATAATATAAATATTACTAAACTAATCTCACACATTAATATCTTAAAGATATTGAATATTTTCGTTTCAATTTAAATAGTTAAATTACGGCATTCTAAGTATATGTTTGTCAACTAACACAAAAGACGTTATCATTTATATTTACATATCAAATAATTCATAACTATGTAGGCCAGAAATGCATAATACTTTAGATACGTTTCGTGGAATGTGAGGTATATGATTATTAATGGAACGGCCATTTTAAAGCATTCTGTGTAATTGACTGTAGAATAGAATCTATCTGAAAAATATATCTTTGGCGAGACGAATGGCACAATTGCAAACTTTTAATATCTCTATCTATAAGTAATTAATAGTAATTATTTAATCATAATTTTTGACATTAGAGCTGGGCCCCGATTCTACTATAAAAATTGTTTTAAAATTGTAATTGTAATTATTTTTTTATGATTTGCCTCAAAATAGACAGTTTTTTTATTTTTATTCTTTAAGTGTCATAAGTGTTAATTTTGGCCATAATTGACACTTATGACACTTAAAGTGTAAAAAAAAAAAAAACTGTAAATTTTGAGGCAAATCATTAAAAAAATTACAATTAAATTAAAAAAAAATTGTTTTAGTAGAATCGGGTTCCTGGTTTAAGACAGACAAACTCATCTCTAGAGTTGACTAAATGATATTCGATCAATTACTTCAAACAAAGAGTGAATACTTATTCGATCAATTGTTTCATACAATGAGTGAATACTATTCACTCTTTGTTTTAATCGAGTGATTCATTGATTGATCGTGTTCATTACTTGTCTGTAAGAATATTTTGTGTGATATTATATTATACGGGGTGTAAGGGGAACACTCTCGAAGCCAAAAGAAGGTAGTTGTACTCATCATTATGAACAACCTTGAAATCGCGAAAAAAAAATCAGCTGTTCTATAGAGAACGGTCATTGACACTCGACAAATAGTATAGAACAGCTGATTTTTATTCGCGATTTCAGAGTTGGTCCCACACTAAAAGTGGTTCGTAATGATGAGTACAATTCAAGCCTTCAAATTTAAATACAAGCCTTCTTTTGGCTTCGAGAGTGTTCCCCTTACACCCTGTAGTTATATTAAGTACGAAACTAGAGTAATCTAATAAAACATGCAAACCTAAGAAACATGTTACGCGCCTAAATATACGTGTATCTCGTGTAATTAAATAACCTTTTTTTAAATTGTTTATTATTCTTGATTGCAGCTAAATAAATGTCTTAATTAACCTAAATTGAGATATACCAAAGGCTCCATCGTGAATGTAATATTCAGAATAAAACGATAATAACTCTATTAGTACTTATGCCTTGTCTATATCGTTTTCAGTACAATAATACTTTAGAACAATACATTTCTAATTATTCTATATCGATACAGGAGACGGGAATGTAGAGTATCATCATCATCAGCCAGAAGACGTCCACTGCTGAACATAGGCCTCCCCCTTTAACCTCCACACTGAACGACAGCCTGCCTTTTGCATCCACTGGATGCCCGCGACTCACTTGCTTGTATGTAGAGTATAATAAATATAAAATATGCAGATTACCCAGCAGTTAAATTTATATGCAACTGTTGCTTTTCTGATGCTTTTCAAGTTACCATGGAGTCAGACATAGCATTCGGGCATAGAATTAGGTATAAAAATAATAGTATAAAAGTCAGTGGAAAATCAAAATAAAGTGACACGAGGCTCATCTAATGGTAAGCGTCACGCTTGCCCATAACCTACCATACCATCTTACCTGATATAGAATCATTTTAGGTACACTACAGATGAATTACTATCTCTATCTCTACATAGTATAAATTAAAGTCCCTTTCCGCGTCTGTCTGTCTGTCTGTATGGCCGCTAACTCCTCCTAAACCACGTAACGGATTTTGATGCGGTTTTCACAATCAGTTAGATACATTTTCACGGAAGGTTTATTTATATAACTAGTGACCCGCCCCAGCTTCGCACGTAAATTACACCCGTGCGAAGCTGGGCGGGCGGGTCGCTAGTCGGGATTAATTTGCAAATTAGAATCAATTAAACCTGAATTTCGAAATTTCCCCGACCCGAAATTTTAGGACCCGGGTATGTCCTGAAACTGCGACCAGAACCACCGGAGGATGGGCAGCAGCGTCCTGTTAGTACACGGTGAACGTACTGCGATCTCCAAGCCGCCTGCCAAGCGTGGGGATTATGGCAACACCCCTCTCTAAGAGGGAGGCCTTGTTCAGCAGTGGACATTTAATGGCTGATGATGTGTGTTCGAAATTTCGAAACACATTTCTGTACAGAGACCTCTCGTACATCAATGGAATGTTTATTGCTCACTTGCTCTCGGGAAAACTCTTCACAAAATGAAAGAGGAAACGGAATCAAAAAACAATGAGAAGGAAAAAATCAAAGTTCGAATTGCCATCAATACTCTCTCATAGCCACACTTTTTTACAGAATTAACAAAACTTGAACGGGAAAGCAGATTAAAGCTATAGACTATCTGAATTTAGAAATCTCGAATTTTATAGTGGCCTCTTGTACAGCAATGGAATAAACCGAGAGCACTTGCTCTCGGGGAAAACTCTTCAGAAAATAAAAGAGGAAACTGAGACAATAAACAACGAGAAGGGAAAAAAAACAAAGGTCGAATTGCCATCGATACTCTCGCACTCCACACACTTTTGTGCAGAATTAACTAAACTTATAGCTGATTATAGCTATAGACCTATATTTGAGGACCTAGATTTCGAAACCTCAAATATTACGGAGGCTTCTAGTACAGCAACGGAATAAACCGAGAGCGCTTGCTATCGGGGAAAACTCTTCACAAAATGAAAGAGGAAACGGAAACAAAAAACGAGAACGTAAAAACCAAAGGTAGAATTGAAGAATTACAGATTTGCTCTGTATTTTTTATACTTGTGAGCACGGTCTAAAGCCCGCGGCAACGGGTAGCTGCAGCATCTTGGGCCCTGATTCCGTAACTTTTAACACGCACGTAACGCGCTGCGTTAAGTTAATCTCTTAAAATTTGGACTCTATTCCCTAGGAATAAACACCAACTTTTGGAGGTTAACTTAACACGGCGCGTTACGTGCTTGTTAGTAGTTACAGAATTAGGGCCTTGTATGGATTCGCCAAATTTATCATTTGTCAATTTGCCAAATCCATACAGGCGTCACATAAGACCCCGCCTGCGAAAAGTCTACGCTCTTGTTGGATCTCGACAAAGTTCGTCAATTCCTAGCGGGTGGGTCCAAGAGCTAGCCTTTACAGAAAATATTTCATGCTTAAACATGGACCGTCTTATTACAAAACATGGTTTATCTTTAGTACTGGGATTAGTACCAGGTTTAAACCATGGACTAAAATAAACGTTATTATAAAACGAAGTTTTTCACCAAACCACGGATTATCTATGGTACTAAAGTTAGACCACCGAGACCCCTAGTTTAACTATGGACAATATTTTTTTTTGCTACGGCCTCATGGTACTCCTATAGGAGTTTTGGCGCCAACGTGGAAAAAACATGTCGCAACATTGTATTATTTTCCTTAACTTGTGTACTTACGAGTGTTAATGTTTCATAATATATAATGGAGGATTATTATATTATAATTATGTGTTCGTGAATGTGTATAAGTGTGGGAAAGTGATATAATGAGGTGAAACATGTGTTTTCATGTCGAATTTAAATTTTAAAATTCCAAAAAAAGAGCCTCTAGTAAAGTATCCACTACTTTACTGGGGCATTCATACTAATATTATAAATGCGAAAAGTTTGTTGGTTTGTTCTTTCCTCTTTCACTCACTCAGCAACAGAACAACGGATCACCTGATTTTTTGGATAGGCATTGTTCAAGGGCTGGAGAGTGACATAGGTTTTTTTCATCATCACCGTTTTTCATCACTACGCGGGTGGAACCGCGGGGCGCAGCTGCTAGTACGAAATATAGACGACATTAAAAATACAGAAGCGAGGCGGTATGGCCTTAATGACTTTAGCCTGCTCAGCAATAGGCGAAAACACAAAAAGAAATATATAATTTTTTGTAACAAGACGGAAATATCAATTTGCTTCCGTTCCGAATTTCGTGCAACGATTCAATGTAGGTCGCGGAACACTATTAGGTACATTGAATTTTTTGGTTTCGTGCTTATTGTTTCTACAACTATATCGTGATTTTGTCTGTATAAATAAAGAAAAATGGATATGGACTCGATGGATTTAGAATTATTAGAGACGCTACGGCGACCTAATAATTACAGACTTCGTGTGAACCCTTTCGATTTAAGAGATGAAGATTTTAGGTATAAATATAGGTTTACAAAAGACTTTGGGGAAAAAATTGCGAATATCTCTTGAAATGCAAGTGGTTTGTGCATTACGAAACTGGGGTCGCCATGAAGTATTTGGTGTTTACAAACTTGTCATGTAAATGTTGTGTTTCAAATTGTTAGATGATATTATAATGTCTTTTTAATCTTTTGTACATAGATTCAAGACGATACAGCAGACTTGCATGGGATATCTCAACCAGCTGTGAGCATTATTTGTAAAAAAGTGGCAGGAGCACTGGCTCGGGTATCACACAAGTTCATCAAAATGCCTGCTACAATTGATGAACAAGGGGAAAATATGGCAAAATTCCGCAGTATCGCGAACTTCCCTGTACTACTGTAATTGGTGCAATTGATTGCACACATATAAGAATAACAAAAAAAAAGTGCAGATGGAGGCCAGTTGTACATCAATAGAAAAGGTTTCCCTTCAATTAATGTGCTGGTGGTGTGTGATACAGATTTAAAAATAATGGACATTGTGACCAGGTGGCGTGGCAGTGTACATGACTCAAGAATATTCCGGGAATGCAGACTGAAACAACGATTTGAAGCTGGTGCATATTCTGGAATATTGCTTGGTGATAGTGGCTATCCATGTACACGTTATTTATTTACACCACTACTTAATTCAGCAACACCTCAAGAAGAAAGGTACAATAGGTCTCATATACACACTAGGAATACTATTGAGAGGAGCTTTGGTCTTTGGAAACAACGCTTCCGTTGCTTATTAAGAGGTATGTTTGGTAATATAGAAACATGCAAAAAGATTATTGTTGCATGTGCAGTGCTTCACAACATTGCGATAGACATGAGAGAAGGCAGCTTTCCTGAAAGTAGCCTCAATGATCAACCTGATAGCTCTAGGGAAACAGTTGTGCAGGGCAGTATTCTGAACACTGTCCGTGGAAACATTAAGAGAAGGCAGTTTATTGTAACACAATTTTAGTATGCACATACCTACCTACTTGCGTATGCTTGACCTACTGTTACGAGTCAAGTCTTGCCATCACCACAAATATAGGGAAACAGCTTCAGTATTACTTAAACTTTAAATGAATTTTGATTTCCTCAAATATGGAGAAAGATAAGATAAAGAATTGAAAGAATAAAACCTTGTTGTTGTTAGGTTAGTAATAAATCTTTGTTCAAAATGTAGTAGTAAATGAAAATGTACCATTATCTTTTATTAGGGGAGGCAATAATGCACAACGTGATAATTGGTGTACATGTACATTGAATATTATGCTGTGAAATATCATGCCATACATTATCCGCTTGGCCCAATAATGCACACGAGACAATGTATAGACTGATATTTGATGTACAAATACACAAATCATCATGCTGTGCATCATCGTGGCGTACAATATTATGGCGTACATTATTGACTCTTTAATAATGCACGCCCCGATTTTGTACACATCATGATTTCTGATGACCATAAAAAAGTGAAAACTGAAGCTTCGCATAGACGTGGACATTCCACGTCGATTAGATTAGGTCAAAATGAGTGACAGATCCGACACAGAGCACCCCGACTTGAGTTGGTGGTATTCAAAATTAGGGACAGGTCCAACGTATATCTAATCCATGTTTAATCTGTGACAGATAGTCAAACGAAGCATGGACTCGACAGCCAAAAAGAGCAGAGATACCAGCATTATTAGCCAATATAGGAGAGGCCACCTTTTATCACGTTGTACATTATCCGTTGTAAATTTTATGATGAAAAAACGTATGGGATACTTGGACATCACATGACGCATATCCTGGGACATCTTATGCCGCAAGTACAAATGGCTGGATGGACACAAATATTTCAAACTTATTTCAAAAAATCTTTTTTACCTCTAGTAAAAGATTTACGCCCGCTGTTTCTTATATACGATGGCCACTCCACTCACGTAGGACTGAATATTATTGAAGAGGCATTCAAGTGCCACCTCACTCTAGCCTTATTTTACAATCCCTGGATATCGCAGTAATCAAGTCCTTCAAAGATCACTGGGATCTTTTATTGGTTCAGTGGCAGCGGCTAAATGTAGGAAAAATTTTACCAAAATCTGAATTCGCACGATTGATTGGACAGGTTTGGTCTGAAATAGATCCCCAAGTGTTGCACAATGGTGTCAAAAAAGCTGGTATTTACCCAGTAAACCGTGAAGAAATTAAAGAAGACAAATTTGATATGTTAAAGCTAAGACACTGAAAAGAAATCGAAAGTGGGCGACATATTTCAACACAAGAGCAAAAGGACACAGAGAAATCCGAAAACTTTACTGACGATAGTACTTAATTTATTAAATATAACTCTGAAACAGGAATTCCTTGCTAGTGCAGATGAATCCAATAGTCGCAACAAATCGTTGGAAATATCAGTACAGGGGCCTTACGGATAGATTTATTTTTGCGAGCCTGAATTTTCTGGGCGCGTAAAACGGTCAAAAACTGAATCGCGGTAACTCGAACCGCGGGCACTTTTTTTGGATGGAATGTAAGTCTTTGAATGACGGAAACTTGTCTCTGAGTGGATTTAGGTCGACTTCAAATTAGTTAGTCTGTGGTATCCTCATTATTGTGTAGTGGAATCAGCTGTTTCGATTGTCAAGAGTTTTGGCGCCAACGTTGAAAAAAAAACAAATCGGCTCGTTGTATTAATTTCCTAAACTTGTGTATTTTCGAGTGTTAATGTGTATTAAGCACCTGGCAGGCTGGTTTCGTGTGTGTTTTGTGTGTAACTGTCACTTGTTTTGTTTGCCGTTATTTAATACTAGCCAAACTTGTTTAATATTAGAACTGAAGGACTCTGTATTTAGTCATAAAGAAAATACAAAAAAGAAAATATTGTTATGTCAATTGTCAATTAGACTTGCGGCTCAGCGAAAATAGCAAATCCTTGTTTTTTAATTTAAATTAAAAATTTCAAACACTAAAATTCCTTCAAAAGCTCTTGACAATGGACTACAATCACATAGAAAGAGCCTTGCGAAGAAATAATCTGCTCAGTGAACAACTTTTGATGAAAAAAACCGATTAAAAATCGGTTTTGCACTTCATACGTACAAACTGCAGAAACATGGGATTGATGGAAAGTACTAGTGTTAAGCCGCCAGAACTGTGTATCAAATGTATTAATTACCCACGGCTCCCCTCAAGCCCGGGGCTTGTGACTGGAAACCAGCCCACAAGCCAGACTCGCGCAGGCTGGGGCCCGGCTGGCAAACGCCACCTCGAGTCCTCGACCATATGGCCAGTCCTATGCTGCGGCGGGGTGCGGGAGACGCGAGAGAAGAGGCTACTTCACACTGGACTCGCCAGAAAATAGGATCGCGATCTGTTCAATTCAACTTAATCAACAACTTATATCTCAATGGTATTTCTCACACTGCCATCCATCTGTTAGTTATTTTTTTTGCAAATCTTTGCTACAGACAGAGAGCACACGGTTTCTCTGACACTGACCAAGTGAAAGAGGAAATTTGGCATGTGAAATCAGTCCTGTGGACTCCTGCGAAGCAACAATCTCAACCTTGACAACGACAACATATTCAGACATTTTTTTGTACACACAGACCCCAAACTAAGCAAAGCTTGTAATATGGCTGCCAGAGACTGATATACATACATAATATATATTTTTACATACATACTTAAATAGATATTAACACCCAGATATAGAACAAACACAAATGTTCATCACATAAATGTTTGCCCTAGGATGGAATCAAACCCGCGCAGAAGGCAGGTCATGGTGTGAAAAATAATGTAAAATATATATTATGTGATAAATTCCATTAAGTGTTTTAATAAACCTACTCAGATTGAGATCTTTGACGATGAAAAGCAGTCTAGCTGTTTGGTAACGTGTATGAAAAAGGCCTAAGTATTTATTTATTCTGACAGTTGCAATAACATTGTAAAGAGCTGAATACATATTTTTTTATAATATATATATATACCATTTTCTGACAACATTTACCATAGTAATGTATATTTTCATCAGAAAGTAGAGATTTCAACGAACAAAAAGCCCACCGACTTGTTTAAAAAACCTGATATTTTGACGTGAGAATTTTCGATTGAAAATTAGGGTGCTTTTTAGATTTTTTGTTATATACTATTTTTTTTTTCCAATGAGTTTCATCCTACTATTATATTTTTCACTTTTATACAATTTTCAAAGGCTTCAGCCCTGGTCTAATAGGTCGCGTACCGGTCGAAAAGCCGCGAGAGCCTGATATAGAATGTCGGATTCCCGATAATGTAGCAACAGTGTATAAAAGTAGACAATGGCGTTGATTCTGTCATACCACTAAACTAAACTAATCTGACAGGACTAAAATTATATGCCTCTTTTATCATTTTAATATTGGAGAGGAGGATGGCTACAATTTTACAGAAGTCAAATTTAGTTTAGTTTAGAGTACATCAGAATTGATGCCTATGCCTGTTTTTTTTGTTTAAAAAAAATTATATATTATTTTGAAGCCGAAATGCATGGACCTGATGAGTATAAGTAGTTAGCTTTCTCTAATACTAACACTGATGCATAATTTTGAGGCATTCTATAAAATCTGAATTTCAATAAATACTAGGGAACAAGTATCAAATAGATTATAAAAGTTAATTAGTAACCGAGTACAAAATATAGTAATTAATAGTTTTAATGTCATCATGACAAGTTCTGAGATCATTCTTATATGACAAAACCCGTGATATTCCGAAAGCCCGTACGAAGCGCATTGATTCCACTTTTATTGTGCGAAGAACGATAGTTACAATCTTCAAATCACGAGTGAATCGGTTTCTTCTAGGCAAGCGTGCTCCACCGTAGACCGCATCATTGCTTAACATCAGGCGATTTGACGGTCAAACGAAAGCCTATAATTAAATTAAAAAAATATATTTAAAAAAACATCTTTCTCCTCTGTTTCATACATTGTAGGTGAGTAGAAAACAAGTAACAAGTTAAAAACTTCTATAAGTATGATAATGTGAGCACTCACCTATTTAAAATTTGAACTAAGCACTCACACGATTTTTTTAGTCACCTTATTGTGTCATATTATATCCATAGGGTGATCTGGATATATCTCTACATAGTACAAATTAAAGTCGCTTTCCGCGTCTGTCTGTGTGTCTGTATGGCCGCTAACTCCTAAACCACGCAACGGATTTTGATGCGGTTTTCACCATCAGTTAGATACATTTTCACGGAAGGTTTATATATATAGCTAGCGACCCGCCCCGGCTCCGCACGTAAATTACACCCATGCGAAGCCGGGCGGGCGGGTCGCTAGTATCATATATAAACATCACCCTATGGTGAACATCGAACCTTCAGCTCAGATCCAAAATTGGAAAGTCAATTCTTGACTTTCCAATTTTGCATGTGAATAATAAATAGCTTGTATTTTGTTTAGTTAATAAAGGCAGTGAAAAAAAAATAAAAAAAGAATTGACTAAGCTTTTGCACATTCAAAATCAGAACGTCTAGCCTTGATAGCTTTACACATTTAACATTGGGTCTTCGAGCAACGAATATAATTATGACCTAAAAAGCTTTCAGGGAGCTCTTACCCGATCAAAATCGGTACTTCTATCCTTTGATTCTTCACAATCGTCCGATCTTCAAGCCTTGAAGAACTGCGGAAACTCATTGGATATAGCCCTCACGAGCACCTGGTCGTCTTTGCTCGGCTCTCCTTCTTCGCAGAAAATCCGGGCGAAGCAACGGAGTAAGTCGTCGCGCCGGTGCAGGTGTGACCCGTAGTCTGTGTTGCGGATTATGCCTTGTAGTATTCGGAGGTATTCTTGGCGACGCTACAAAACAAAAATAGGTAAGAAACTACAAATTATGGATGAATTTATGGTGAGATTGGCGTGTGACTAGTATATCTCGAAAAAGACAATGAAAAGATACACTGAAAAAGTATGTATTTTCCACAGAAAAGAGAAGTAAATAGAACGGAAATGAGAAAGAAAATCTGTTACCAGGCATTATGTGTGGACCTTGATTGAACATTCTTATTCAGATCAACGCGTCGAACTCAACTGATTTCGAATGACTACGACGTTTCGTTTTTATAGGTGCAACTGGCTACAACAAATTTCTTACAAAAATGCCTTGACAGCCGATATAGTAAAAAAAAAAAAAAAAATTTTTCTCGCTTATATGGGCCGTATAAACAACCCGTGATAGAAGCAAAGTATTTACTTTTAAGCATTATTTCTTCAGCGACCGTCTCCATTAGGAATATATAATTATTTCGTATTGCATGTACAATCAAATTTAAAATTGACGAACAAAGCTTAGTCCACGCTGTACGCTACCCGGCCGTTAATTTCGTTTTCGTTGATGGGCTCTATTTATTTTAAGATCAGCTTTTAAATGAGGTAATAAGACGCATATTGTGTTAATGTATTACCAAATCTCCAGGCGACAGATCAGCCAGCTGCCTAACAATGATGTCGATGGCGACTTTGACGTCATTGGTGTAGAAATGGTCGGCGGTCTTCTTGCGACTGAATAGATCTATCACCAGCTTGAGGACCGCGTGCGCAGGCGCCGGCTCGTGGTCGAATATATGCACTGGGTCTTCTGTAATAATCAATCAAATTGTTTATTCGAGATGTTAACAAGCTTATGAATTAAGGCTGCGCTCAGCGGCAATAGCTATCTCTTTCGCACAATAAAAAAAAAAAAAAAACCGTTTGATTTTATAAAAACCGATTGGGCATTATCTTAAGAATAATACTGCAAATACATTTCCCAAATATTTCTTTTAGTTTTAGATAGCCCGTTGGTCCAGTTGGTAGTGAACCTACCTTCTAAGCTTGGGGGCGTGGGTTCGATTCCCACCTAGGACACATTTATGTGATGAACATTAATTGTGTTTGTTCTATATCTGGGTGTTAATATCTATTTAAATATGTATTTAAAACAATATATGCATGTATATCAGTCTCTGGCAGCCATATTACAAGCTTTGCTTAGTTTGTTGTCAGATGACCGTGTGTGCAAAAATGTCCCGAATATTTATATTTATTTTTGTGGTATTTTAATAAAGAGTATTGTAGTTTAACAAACCTTCACGGTTGAGTAGCAGCAGGATCTTTTCACAGAAGGTCTTTGCATTGTCCTGAAGCTCCAGTGCGTTTAAAAGTAGATTGTCTGGAGGGTTCTCAAACTGCAGATTGTAGGCTAACAGCAGGGTGAGGAACAAGTCTGGTATTTGTTCGTCCACGTCCGTTTCCGGCGGGTTTTCGATCAGGTCGAGCAGGTACTGAGTGAATTCTACTCCTAGTTGTTCTGGAATGGTTCAAAGTATATTTTTTTTAAGTCTAGTCTAGCAAGAAGAAAGTGTGTATCAACGTTTAGCTGATGCAATCAGGGCCCCGATTCTACTAAAGAAATTGTTTTTAAATTGTTGATTGCCTAAATTTTATTTTTTAAATAATTGCCTCAAAATTGACTGTTAATTTTTATTTTTATTCTACGTTATAATATTAGGTAGTGGTATATTTCTAGTATAAAAAAATAAAATTGAAACAATTACAATTTTTTTAGTAGAATCGGGGGCCTGGGCTCTAGTGAACTGTCATGCTATAGCTGCAGTGCAGCTGGCCACAGCGCGATCTATCCAATCTTACTATTTTATTGGTAGCTCACTGAGCAAGGGACTCACTGCTGGACTTTTAGCCTACCCCCGAAAGGGTGATTGTGCCATATCCACCACGCTGGCCCAGTTGCGGGTTGGTGGATTCACATACGCCTTTGAATTCCTTTTCCGTACGTATGCAGGTTTCCTCCCGATGTTTTCCTTCACCGAAAAGCCAGTGGTATGAAAAGAGTTAGGGAGATATGCCTTAGAATAATTATTGTTTTTTATTTTAAAAAACACTATATCACGAAATCACTAACGCAATATCTGTAATTATAGATCAGCCTTTTAACAGTCCACTGCTGGACTTTTAGCCTACCCCCGAAAGGGTGATTTTGTCAAATCCACCACGCTAGCCCAGTTGCGGGTTGGTGGATTCACATACGCCCTTGAATTTCTTCTCCGTACGTATGCAGGTTTCCTCACGATGTTTTCCTTCACCGAAAAGCCAGTGGTATGAAAAGAGTAAGGGAAATATGCTTTAGAACGGACCCGGGTATGTCCTAAAACTGCGACCAGAACCACCGGAGGATGGGCAGCAGCGTCCTGTTAGTACACGGTGAACGTACTGCGATCCCCAAGCCGCCTGCCAAGCGTGGGGATTATGGCAACACCCCTCACTAAGAGGGAGGCCTTGTTCAGCAGTGGACATTTAATGGCTGATGATGTGCTTTAGAACAATTATTGTTTAAATAAAAAAAAAACACTATACCGCTAAATCGCTTAACGCAATAACTGTAAGTATAAATCAATCCTGATTTAGGTCAGATGCGTTCGCACCCGACACACCTTACCGTATCTCCATTGTTTGTCTGATCTGTATCACATAGTCTAATGCTGTATTCTAGTATATTTAGGGTGTATATTACACTTATATATTATTATATTTGTTTCAGTGTGGAGGGAGGGGAAAAAAAAGGGGGAGGCCTATGTTCAGCAGTGGACGTCTTCTGGCTGATGATGATGATGAAGATATTACACTTACCGAAGTGAGTGACAGGCAGTTTATCACCCATAGACAGTACCATAGACAGCAGGAGAGCAGAGTGCGAGAGGCGGCTCACCGCGCGCGGGTTGTCGCGCATGTCTCGCGCGATCTCTGCCGGCAATGCTGACAGGGCTAGCGTTGCCAACGCTGTGCGTTCAAGGCCACACATCACGCCAAAAGCCTAGAAATATACAATTTTAGTAGTGATGTAGCAACATTATGATCACCGAAAAAAATTTTTTTGTTTAAATTAGAACGGCTGTCAAGGCATTTTTCTGTTATAGGTGCTGGCATTAAATACATTTTAACAAACATACTCATTCTCAAAAACCTTTCAGAGCGCCTGGTTAATGCAACGTGTGATCAAATTGCTGGCGTGTTTCTGGCTCAACGCATAAGCATTGCCATTCAGTGTGGTAATGCCGCCAGCATGCTGCGTACGCTACCAACTGATAGTGGCATTTGGATTGTCTTTAGACCTTCAACGGTCTATGGGCAGTCTAACTCTTTTTGCAGTGTTAGTGATGGCTTGTATTTTGTTTAGTTACTAAAAGTATTTGCCCATTTTAACTAACATACTTAATAACTCTCAGCGCTGAAATTACGACTACATATTCATTTGTGTGAATTGTATTATGGTGTGGCCACAGAAAAAATATTTTTTTGTTTACATTAGAAGGGCTGTAAAGGCATTTTTGTAAGAAATTTGCTGTAGCCAGTTGCACCCATATAAACGAAACGTCAGGCATTCGAAATCAGTTAGCAACTGTGATGCGGAGTTCGACGCGTTTATCTAAATAAGAATGTTCAATCAAGGTTCTCTCATAATGCTTGGTAACAGATTTTACTTCTATTTACTTCTCTTTTCTGTGATTATGATGATGATGTTATACTCCAGACCAATTTCGGCGACAGCTCTGAATAAATGAGTTACGTGGTTCGTCCTCACATGGCTGATAAAAAAAAACGACTTCAAAAAAGGAGGAGGTTCTCAATTCGACTGTATGTTTTTTTTTTATAGGCTTGCGCTTGGCCGCCAACTCGCCTGATGTTAAGCGATGGTGTGGATTACGATGGAGCATGCTTGCCTAGAAGAAACCAATTCACTCTCGACTTGAAGACACCCAGATTGTTACCATCGGGGCAAACCCACTCAAGGAGCGAATTCCACAGACTAGCAGTTCGAACAATAAATTTGGAATCATAGCGCTTCAAATCATAAAAAAAGAAATGCAAATGTTTATAGGGTTCCGTACCCAAACGGAAAAACGGCACCTTATTACTGAGCGTATGTTGTCTGTCCGTCTGTCCTACCTTTAAACAGCTGTTTCTATCGAAAAGTAATAGATTGCCAGTTGAAATTTTCACAGAATATGTAATGTTATGGCAGATTACCTAAAAATAATAATACAGTCAAAAAGTAAAAACTTAAGGGGGGGTACCCATACAACAAACGATTTTTTGTTTTGTTTTAAATCTAACATAATGTAAAAACGGTAATACGTACAAATGTCAAACTTGGCATGATTATAGTACACACTCTAAAGTATGTCAACAATTAATAAATAATGGCCAAGTGTGAGTCGGTGTAAAATTTTAGTTCATTACCAAGTTATAACTGGGAAATCCTTACCTGGACGACCTCTTTATCATTTCACCGGATCGAAATGCTATATCTTACAAATTTTTAAGTCGGTTTTTTAAATTGATAATTATTGTATTTTGTGGTGGTATGGAACCCTCAGTGTGCGAGCCCGACTCGCAGTTGGCCGGTTTGTTTTTGTGTGGGTCCATGGACCATGTTTGCCCAGAAGATATCATTGTAGAGGTCATGGTGGTGGTGGTGGTGATTTGGTTCGTGTGCAAAACCGAATTTTTCAGTGTACAAAGAATTATTGTCTCTCACATGAAAGCAAACGATGCGGAACCGGGGGACGAGGATGGGGACGGGGACAGTTTTAACTCACTTGCAATAAAAGCTGGCGTAGAGGCCATCTTGTTTCCATTTGATAGTACTGGACCAGTGTCGAAACATACGCGTAGCGGTGGCTGCTTAGTACATGCTGTGAGATGTTTACATCCGCATTTGACTGCAAACATTAACATTGTTGAGTTATTTTTTAATAACGACTTTCTATTTCGGTATTCCAGGACTTTATAATATTAGTCTTATAAACTGTAATTCACATTTGAAGGGTGCACTGCAATAATGATGAATGTCCTTTATCTTTAGTTTTAAGATAATTGGGTTTTAAATTTATAAACAGTGTAAAAAATTATCATTATTGTCGTGAACATCTCGCACTCTTAATAAAACAGTGACCGAATCCATAATCGCAAGTTTTTGGGAATCGACAAAAAACCATTTTTTACTGAGTAATAGCGCGCAAGACGGATAAAGACTCAAGTAGTTATAAACCTTATTGCATATAGAAAACAGGTGTTTTTAATCGCCTAGATTGTAGAGCATGCTTTTTTAGGTCGATATTTTACTAAAACTCAATTTGCCAAAATTTCGAGTTCGGTCATTATTTTATTAAGAGTGCGATCTGTGACGTTGAGCGTTCTAGCCGTGTAGCCAAAATATTTAAAACATATTTATCACGAGACTGTAAGCGATATAGCTAAGTTCGCTAACAGGATTTCTAAATATGATTTCATGTGACTGAATGGTATTACTCGTTAAGATTAAAAAAAAAATTGACATTCATCATTATTGCAGTGGACCCTTCATTTGATTTAAGTACAACGGGGACAGAAACAATATCACATGCACAGATTGCATAGGTCAGGGGCCTTGCGGCAACCTCTTAACACAGTGCAGAAAATCACGCAAACGTGAACCTTAACGCACCGGGATACGGTTTGTGGTCACACAGCTTGTCGCAATCACCTAAACAGAATCTGACTAAAGTAACCGGAATTTGTCAAAATTTTAAGACTACTATTAGCTAGCTAGTTAGTTACTACTAGCTGTGCCCCGTGGTTTTACTAGCTTGAACTTTACCTTCCTAAATTTTTCTGGGATCACAAGTCTTTTTTCAGCCTTATCTCTATCCAAAAAATAACGTCAACACATTGCACTGTTGGTCCTTGAAAGAGGAACAAACAAACTTTCACATTTATGATATTAGTTTTTATTTAAGATGTTTGCGAGGAATGTCATCATCATCATCATAGTCAGCCCTTTAACAGTCCACTGCTGGACTTTTAGCCTACCCCCGAAAGGGTGACTGGGCCATTTCCACCACGCTGGCCCAGTTGGTGGATTCACATATGTTATTGAATTTCTTCTCCGTACGCATGCCGGTTTCCTCACGATGTTTTCCTTCACCGAAAAGCCAGTGGTATGAAAATCCGTACATAACCTCCAAAGAGTTCATTGGTAGGGGCCCGGGGTTTGAACCCGCGACCTCACGCTATCAAGTCTAGCGGTCTCCCAAATGGGCTACCACGGCACGGCTTGTGTGGAATGTGCCTTGCTGATATTCCTACAGTGCTACCAAATAGTGGAAGCCGAATTACACATACCATAACTGAGATCAACTCGAGCAACTGAGTCTGTATGTCATGAGCGTCATCGTGCAACGCCCAGCCACGTTGCTGTGCGTCATTTGCTGCTTTAGAGAGTGAGTTCAGGGCAGTCATCATTCTCATTGCATCCGGGGCTGCATCTATGGCATTCTTGGGGCAGGTGATGTTGCTGTTCGCTTCCCGGAGTAGAGCATCAATGATGGATCTGGCAGCACCACCGGGTAGGAATTCCTAAAAGATTGTAGATAGACAACTTAGAACAATGTGATCCTATAAGGGTTCCATAGGTACAGAACCCTAAAAAGGACATAGTACAACTATGGATCATTAATGAAAATGAAACATTTCAGACTTGATTTTATTTATTTAAATCTGACCATCCACCATCGCTGGATTGGTCTACCAGGACTATGCATCACTTGGCAACCATTCCATCAAAGACAGATTCCTTCTCATTAGTAATACAGCATCTGACCTCCAAATGATTTTATCATGTTTTATTTCTAGAGTATAAAAACTTACCCTCATAGACTACTATATATATACTATATTATACTATCTCTACATAGTATAAATTAAAGTCGCTTTCCGCGTCTGTCTGTCTGTGTGGCCGCTAACTCCTCCTAAACCACGCAACGGATTTTGATGCGGTTTCACCATGAGTTAGATACATTCACAGAAGGATTTTATATATAGCTAGCAACCCGCCCTGGCTTTGCCTGTCAATTACACCCGTGCGAAGCCGGGCGGGCGGGTCGCTAGTATATTATATAATATATATATATACGAAGACTTACCCTCAAAGACACAAGTACAGTCTCAACGGCAACTTTAGACATCTCATGACTGAGTTGGGTCTCTTTTCTCACAGATTGTACAATTTCATAGATAGCATTGGGCTTGATACTTTCACTGCTGTCTTGACTGTCATCCTGGTTGTCAGTGTCAGAAGACAGCTGGTTAGAAGATGTTTTACTGACTACCTTTTTATGGTCATCTTCGAGATCTGTAATTGAAAAATGATACATATAATTTCAAAAGCCAAAAAAACCTCAAACCACAAGTGAATCTGTTTTTTCTAGGCAAGCATGCTCTAAATATGTCGAGTTTTTGTGCAAAATGATTCATGATAATCCTAGAAAACAGCATATATACATGGCTCGGAAGCATTATAGTAAGCTGCATTCTTCTGGTGAAGAGGATGATGCAAAATTAGTATTGGAGTTCTCGGCTGACGAATCTCCCTTGCGTAGTTGATCAACTATATTCGTTGCCATTCTAACAAGTGGTTAAATACCCCTTTCAAACACTGACTTGGCTCAATTGCCTTCTCATTTCTGGACATTTTCGCAATTCAGTTTGGTGATGTATGTTGGTGTATTAGTTTGATGATTTTTAGTGCCTGCTGATATAAAAAAGTTAAGGTGGGAACATCTCGGCGTTCGTCCATTAGCTCCAAATAAAATAAAAATACTTTTTGCCTTTGCATTGCGTTTTGTAGAATCCTGTGCCCACATCCTCAAGATGCATACTGTGATGTCTCTTTTGTTTTGGTCAATGTTATGGCTTAAGTATATGCGGAACTTCATGAAGTCAAACACGCAAAATGAGAAAGGATAGTACGTTTTCGCCAATTGCCAAATATGTATATCAATGATTTCCAGGGCCTTGGATTTGTTTACTTGCTTTAACTGGGATGTTTCCGAGTCTACCATGGTCTGGAGTAGATTTGGACTAAAACAAAGACTCTCTTAACCTGAAAATATACATTGAAGCTTCTGGCCTTTACAAGCCTGTGGTCACTTCCGGCTTGAAATGGGATCCCTAAATATATGATTTTTGGCAGTATTGGTAAAGTCTATTCCGTGCTGTCTCTCTTTGGGGTTGTTTCTTGAAGAAAGAGGTCTTTTAGAACAGCCCCATTGTTGGGAAAATCAACAAGCATTTTTCTCCTCCTCATTCCAAGACTGTGTATACCTACTACTGATTCCTGATACGCGCCTTACGCACACTGTAGTCAAATAACATAATTACAAAGCAATTAAATCATACTATCCTTAAAATACCCGATATGATAATTATCATCATTACAGACATAGGACGTCCACTGCTGGACATAGGCCTTCCCTATCGATTTCCAAAAGGGCCAGTAGCACAAGGTAGGTCATCCTCCCACAAGATGGACATACAATCTAAAAATACCCCATAATAACATAATTCTGAAGCAATTATGTCCAATTTTTGGCAAGCAACTAAATAAACTTACCTTTAGCTAAGCTGCTATCAGCAGATTTACAAGGTGACTGTGTAGATTCTCTTTCTTCACTAATATGTTGCTGGGAAACCACAGGCCTCAAGTCGAAAGATGGAGACACTCCATTAGGAGGTGTGCTGTCATCCAACCTCGGTGGGGGTTTGGGAGCTTGCTGTTTCCGATGTGGCTTTACCAACAACTGAATATGCTTTCTCTTCTCATTAAGTTTAGCCAGCAAGTCCGGCTTTTGGGTTGACATTGCACTACTCTCACTCATATTTTTTATGCAATCCGTAAGAAATCCCAAAAAGAACTCAGGCTCAACCTACAACAATGTTCACACCATCAGACTCCTATAATAGAAACTAATAACTAAGCTAATTGTCATAATGTGTTTTGGCGCGCTCACCTTGACCGAAGCGACGTAATTGGAAGGAACAAACCCGATTTGACCTTTTCTATTAATGACATGCCACCAGTTTCTCTGCTTAGTGGTGGTTTGTTGGAGATAGAAGAATTCCCCATCACAGAAACTGAGGGTCTTGGCTAGAGTTGCTTCGAAATCGAATAACGCCTTGACCATCTCAAGATCATCTGAAAAAAAGACAATTTGATAGGCGTGCTTGCATAAAAGTACAATTATTCGCTATGAAATAGATCCACACCCCGGCATCACGTCACGTATAACAATAATTGTTTGAACTCACTTTGGAACTCACTAATTTGTCCGTCCGCCATCGTGTACTCATATATTTGCGATAGAGAGAACAAAAAACTTATTATTTGCTCACATTCATACAAAATTATGCATAACGCACATTTTTATTTTAGACTTTAGTGTAGAATGAATTTATTTTTGTAATTAAATTTCTTCTTCCGTTAATTTTTCATCAGGTTTTTTTTTATTCTTCTCCTTTTTTTCGCCCGCAGCTCAATACTGAGTATGCTAAAGCCATTAAGGCCATAGATACCGCTTCATCTTCCGCATTTTACTGTCTTCAGTGGAGACTTTTCTATAGAGGCTCCTATGTTGCTTTGGAATCGATATGAAATACACGTGTTATCACTTGTCCTTACTCGAGCACATTCACGAACACTTAATATAATCCAATATAACTAGAAATTAATACTCAAAAATACAAAAGCTTAGGAGAATAATAATATGAGGCGACATTTGTGTTATATATTGACTCCGAAACACCTTGCCTTTTTCAAAGTGAATATTATAATCAAGGAAGTTATATATTATAAAGTCCTTGATTATAATATACTAGCTGACCTGACAGACGTAGTCCTGTCTTAGAACTGTCAAACACGCAAAGTTAAAATTGTAAATCTTATTTTATTACACCTTGGGTTACATTATTGGAGTTTTAGTAAGGATCCCTATTTTTTTGAAAATTTATTATAGCCTATGTTACCCGGGGACAGGGCCGGATTTAGAGGTCCAGAGGCCTCGGGGCAACAAAGGAGCGGAGGCCCCCTAGTGTTAACTAGTTGGAACTTTGATTATATAGAACGGATATGTCATACCTATAATTTCCCCTCAGCCAAGGTACATGCGTTGGCTCCGCCTACGTATGTCAAACGAGCACACCGTTTTATAAAAACTGTTTCACCGTCGTTCATCCGCCATTTGTCTTCTTACTATGTTACGAAACGGAGCTCCTTAAAAATGGTCATATGTGCAGTAATCCTTTGTAAATCTCGATCACATACTACGAACTTCACTACGCACGGAGTCTCTTATCACAGGTAAGTATTTTTTTAAGCAAATAACGTGCTAATTTCACCACAAAACGAGTTTAAGTAAGCTTAATTGAACAGAAGAAAATATTAATCGAAAACCAGGGTTGCCAACTCGATATCACAGATACTCGCTAAATGACATCTCAAATAGCGCTAGATTAATATAAATTTACAAAATATATAGCAAATTTGTTTGGACATGGAATAAAATTATAAAGTTTCATTATGGAACGTATTGCCTCACCCGAGAATAACGGTTTAAGTTTTTATATAGGTTTCTTTAATTCCGAATGCTGATAAACTTCAAATATTCTCGCGTTAAATTCATTTTTGCCAAATACACACATTGTTTTCAAGCTATTTCCAAGCACAATTCTAGTTCTTACTAGAACTACTCAATCAACATACTAAGCTATATAATTATAATGCTACTCTAAAACACTACGGTCAAATAGACATTCTCTTCCCCCCGCAAGCGAACGCGGGGGAGTCATCCGATCCAGTAGGATAACACAATAGCATGTCACGCCTCCATTTTATCAGAAAAACGTTTTAGGGCCAAATTCTATGAATAATAAGGTTGCTACAAAGAAAGGATTATCATATTAAAATTAGACAGACAAACATATCAGTACATCGTACAGACGTAGGTACATCGTCATCTTATTAGTTCCGGAAAATCCCCCAAGATGGTATAGCAAAGCAACATATAAAACTAAAGCGTTTTGTTACTTCTCGCGTGGCTGCGTATTGTTCTACGGTGACCAGAAAAAAAAACCCAGCGTGATTGCTGTTTAGTGTTAGCTGTTATCTTAGATTTCAGCGCTAGACTAGACTTACGAAAATAGAGCCAAATCTAGCACAAATAGTTACTAAGTTGGCAACCTTGTCGAAAAAATGAACTAGTGATGTGCTAATTTATTACTCGTAGTCTCGTACTCGTTACTTATATAGTTATTCGTACGACGTAATCCAAGTTTGAATGAAGTTTAATAGGTATAAATACTAGTTTTTTTGTGTTTTCGCCCATTTCGGAGCATGCTAAAGCCATACGGCCTCGTCTACTGTATTTACTTTACTGTCGTAAATAAGTAAATCTCCAGTACAGTAGGTATATTATTGGTATCGTGCGTGTGTTATTGGTATATGGCCTTTGATATTATATAGTTGGGATCGGCCTTTAAACTCAAGCTAGTACCGAAGAAAGTTTGTCAAATACTGAAGGAGGCGAGGTAAACGACTATTGCAGACATTGACATAATAATTCTTACTAGTTCGACAAACGCACACTTCAATATTGAGCGCATACAACTGCAAACGGTGTGCTCAAAATGTATACAAATGAACGACCGAGGGGAAGGGGAGGTAAGTGCTAAAAGGGAAACTGTAGGTGTAGGTGTAACGCTTCCATTTATTTATTTTTTCTGAGTTTATTATGGTGTCATAATAATAAATGTGGGTTGAAAATGGATACAAAGTATATCATACTAATATTATAAATGCGAAAGTGTATTTTTTTGTTCCTCTTTTACGCTGCAACGGCACAACGGATCGTCGACCTGATTTTTTGCCTGGGTATAGTTCAAGAGCCAGAGAGAGGCTACTTTTCATAATCATCATCACCATCACCATTTTTCATAACTATGTGGGTGACCCGTGGTTATTTTACATATCTATATGGTTTTCGATATTGACAACATTTTAAAGTACACAATACTTGGTCCAATCTTTCAAGACATGGTAAAATAAGAAAGATACGTTATAAGTATTTAGCTTATTTAAACAATTTTACTAGCATACCGAAATTTCTCCAGTACACTCTTCGGTATCCGATATCGGTATGGTAACTATTGGTGAAAGCACAATATTTAGTTGGTATTTTTATCACTTCACTAGCTTTGTATAATGTGTGCGAAGTAAACACAGCGAGGCGACCAATGAGCGTTGCGCATTTTGTATTTGTGTTCTGTTTCGTCAATGAGTGCAGGTTATATTGAAGTGTGCGCTTGTAGAGATGTATTCGATTACTTGAATGGGCGGGCTTTAGAAAACAAGTGTGTGCTATGCGTGTTTACTTCGTCTCCCGCAAAAAGTGCCAGACTTTTTTCCATAGCAGCTCGGGCTAATACCACATCCGTTCTATATATAATCAAAGAGTTGGAATTTGAAAGATATTTTTTTCCGAAGTCTCTATTGTGGGGGCCCCCCGTTTGTGGAGGCCCCGGGGCTTTCGCCCCGGTTGCCCTCCCCTAAATCCGGCCCTGCCCGGGGATAGTGTAGCTTCCCAACAGTGAAATAATTTTCAAATCGGTTTAGTAGTTTTGGAGCCTATTCAATGCAAACAAACAATCAAATCTTTTCTCTTTATAATAGTATAGAAAAAGCCCTTGACGGTTGGTTGATGAATTTGATTGACAGACCGCCGCCAAGCGCCCAACCAACGAAAAAGAAAAATATTTTTTTCCCTTTTTTTCCCGTTGGTCAGACGACTGTTCATCAGCTAAGTCCGACACGTTTGTAAGTTCAGGAGATATTATAATATTAGTATTATTTATTATGTCCGGGAGCGCCCGAGTGCAACGGCTTGACTTAACTGAGCAGGCTACAGCCATTAAGGCCATACCGCCTAGTCTTCTGTATTATACTGTCATAAAAAAGCTCCAGTAGTGGCTTTGAATATTCTGAGAGTACTTACTTAGTAGGGATTTTAGAGGAAGGGAGTTTTCGAATCGACATGAATATTTACACATTTCATCCCATTATTGCACTTGCCCAAACTCTGGCACAATCACGAACACTTAATATTTAATAATCCACCATTATTGCTTGAAATAAACTTAGTATAAGAAAATAATACAATGAGGTAACATGTTTTTAGGGTTCCGTACCCAAAAGGTAAAAACTCCTATTTCTAAGCCTACGCTGTCTGTCTGTCGACCTGTCCACCTACTTAAAAACAGCTGCATTTCGAACCGTAATAGATAGCCACTTGGAATTTTTACAGAATTTGTAACGTTACGGCGGATTAAATTAAAAATAATTAAAATAGCCAAAAATTTAAAACGAAAGGGAAAGAAATAAAAAAATATACAATATAAATATATTTATGTATTTTAGTATTTGCTACAATGAACAATGATAATTATATTGATACCATCATTGATTTGCTACAATGTACACTCTAAAGCAGGTTCCTCAAACTTTTTTGTCTCTTATACACTAAATTTGTCATGTTTTTCTGTTTTGGGTAGACCCTTCTACCCACTTCCCCCTCCATATATAATAAATCTTCCGTGAAAAATTATCTAACTGATGGTGAAAACCTTATAAAAATTCGTTGCGTGGTTTATGAAGAGTTAGCGGATATACCTACAGACAGACAGATGCGGAAAGCCACTTTATTTTTTACTAATTAGAGACAATGTAGAGATACATCTAGATTTTTCAACATTTATAATGTGGCGTTCGGAAATCTAACGTCACTTTTAGGATCCGAGAGT
Source organism: Agriopis marginaria (assembly GCA_932305915.1). Lineage (NCBI taxonomy): Eukaryota > Metazoa > Arthropoda > Insecta > Lepidoptera > Geometridae > Agriopis > Agriopis marginaria. The sequence continues at coordinate 12,718,328 of OW029919.1, read as the reverse complement.
GGCAACACCAGAGAAAAACTTCATATAAAATTATTGCAGACAAGATCTCTCTACTTGCTCTCTACACATACGGTTTTCATGTTGTGATAATTATGTAATTAACTAAGTGAGAGTTTCATTGATCCTTCGCCGGAGATTATAATATATGGAACAGACCGGGGGGACACATCCCGTTACCCGGTCCATCATCCCATAATTGGTGACCCCGACTCGTCATTTCTACAATGAAGACGTGATCAATCACAACGTTTTACCAAAAATTATAACCTGCACTGCATGCCTGGAGCCCAAGGAACATCATTACCAGGAGCTACTAACAAATCGACGTGATTACTCACAACATTTTGGCAAAAATCATAACCTGCACTGCATGCCTGGAGCCCAAGGAACATTATTAACTGGAGCTACTAACAAATTGAAAAAAAAGTGTTCAAGTTCTATAGTCTGGTGTCCTAATTATTTTGTATTGTGTATGTCTTGCCTTTTAATTGTTGTTGTGTTGTATTCTACTGTACATTTTTTACCAGTACTATTCTGCAGTTGCATTGCAACTACCTATTACAAAATTTTGTACTGCGGTGAATGGTTCAACAAACACTAACATTTAATTTTCCAATGGTAAATGCTTTCTTAAACGTTAACATATTATAAGTACAACATATATCTAGTTTCAAATAACATTTAATTTTTAGATTTTGTATTAATATTAATCTTTATTTAAGGTGACGGTTTCACTTAAGGCGAATTGTACATAGTATAATTTTATACTAACGGTGATCGGTTTTGTGTAACATTTCATATTGTGTGTTTTATATTAAACATGGAATCTGACATGCAATCCGTATGTGAGGAAAATACATTGCTGCAACAACAAAATGCAATCTTAGCCGCAGAATTACAAAAATTTAAGGCGTTGTTGAGCCCTAACACTTCTGGCATTGCCACAGATACACCTCCTGCTGCTCCGGCTGACCCTCTCTCCGCTCCGCCTCCCTCAATCTGTAGGGTAACCGTAAAGCTTCCTCCATTCTGGCCCGACCGACCCGCTATTTGGTTTGCACAGGTGGAGGCACAGTTTACAATCTCGGGTATCTCGGCGGACCAGACCAAGTTTAATTATGTTGTTGCTCAGCTGGATACACGGATTATAGGCGAAGTTGAGGACATTATTCTGCAACCGCCACCTCAAGACAAATATGGTAGGCTCAAAGCAGAGCTCATCCGTAGGCTATCTACATCCGAAGAGCAACGAGTCCGGCAGCTTGTTAGTGATGAGGAACTGGGCGACCGCCGCCCTTCTCAGTTTTTACGTCATCTTAGGTCGTTGGCTGGGAATAATTTGACGGACGAAAATTTACTTCGTCAGCTTTGGATGCGCCGCCTGCCTCAACATCTTCAGGCAATTCTGGCCGCGCAGTCTGAGCTATCATTAGGCAAAGTCGCAGAGTTGGCGGACAAAATTTTGGAAGTTTCTCCAGGGATGTCTGTTTCTAAACCATCGGCAGTTTTCTCATCAAGCGCTCCTGCTCCCTCATCTTCATCGCTTGATGACATCACCCGGCGTCTTGATGATCTCACGCGCCAGCTTGCTGCAATTACTGCAGACCGCGGCAGGGACAGGTCACGTGGTCGTTCAAATCAGCGAGAACGCTCGCAGACCCCCGGCAAAGCCAAAATGTGTTTCTACCATAGGAAATTCGGTACTAACGCTGTCAAATGTGTCAAGCCGTGCACCTGGACTCCACCGCCTTCGGGAAACGCGAACAGCAGTCTTTAGCGGCGATGACTGACTGCTTACCGGAGAGTCGCCGATTATTTGTCACCGAAAGCGTAACTAAACGCCGTTTCTTGGTTGATACAGGCTCAGATCTCTCCTGTTATCCATACAAATGGTTAGCGAACCGACCAACGCAATCTAACTATACACTGGCTGCTGCCAATGGTAGTGAGATTAGCACTTTTGGTAATTTACAATTGACTTTGAATTTAGGCCTGCGTCGTGCGCTTCAATGGAACTTCATCATTGCGGATGTCAACACCGCCATCATAGGTTCAGACTTTTTGGCTCACTATCGACTATTGCCCGATTGTGCCAACAAAAGACTCGTCGATAGCAGCACTGGTTTGTCTTGTGTGGCCGCCGTCGCAACTTTAGGTCAGACTAGTATTAAAGTGGTTTCAGCTCCACCGTCCGAATTTAGTGTACTTCTTACGGAATTTCCGTCAATCACGAAGCCACCAGGACTTATACGAGAGCCGAAGCATAGCACAGTCCACCACATACTAACTACTGAAGGCGCTCCCGTTTTCTGTCGTCCTAGGCGATTAGCACCTCAGAAGCTTCAAGAAGCTAAAAAGGGTTTTGACGATATGGTCCAGTGTGGGACAGCTAGGCCTTCTAACAGTCCGTGGGCCTCTCCATTGCACATGGTGCCTAAACGTGACGGCACTTGGCGACCCTGCGGCGACTACCGCGCTTTAAACTCGCGCACTATCCCGGACCGATATCCGGTCCGCCACATTGGTGACGTCACTCACAACATTGCCGGCTGTACGATTTTTAGTAAAATCGATTTTGTGAAGGCTTATCAACAAATTCCTGTTGCGCCCGCCGACATTTGCAAGACGGCCATCGCCACACCCTTCGGCCTGTACGAATTCAACTATATGACTTTTGGTCTGCGTAATGCAGGCCAAACTTTCCAAAGATTTATTGACGAAGTCGTCCAAGGGTTAGACTTTTGTTTTCCTTACATCGACGACATCTTGGTATATTCACCTAACGCCTCTCTGCATGCTGAACACCTCCGTATTCTCTTCAAGCGACTTGAAGACTACGGAATTGTGATAAATCCAGCAAAATGCGTATTTGGTGTCCCTGAGGTGACTTTCCTCGGCTATCTCATTTCTGCCAACGGGATGCAACCACCAACTGAGCGCATTCAGGCTCTTAAAGATTTTCCTCTCCCCAAGACCGTGCAGGGACTCCGCCGATTTCTTGGTATGGTCAACTATTATCGTCGATTTTTGCGTAATGCTGCAGAATTGCAAGCACCGCTAGTCAACGCAATCGTGGCCTCCCAAGGCAAAGGTTCCGCGCCGGTAACTTGGACGCCTGAGCTCGAGGAATGCTTTAAAGCCTGCAAAGACAGTTTGTCATCTACTGCTCTATTAGCCCACCCGTCGCTGAATGCTGATCTCGGCCTGTTTACTGACGCTTCGAATTCTCACATCGGTGCCTGCCTCCAACAGAAAGTTGGTGACGCTTGGGAACCTCTGGGTTTCTTCAGCAAAAAGCTGAACGCCCGACAGTCCCAATGGCCGGCATATTACCGAGAGCTTCTCGCGATATATGAGAGTGTGCAGCATTATCGCCATTTCCTGGCAGCTCAGCACGTAACTGTTTACACCGATCATAAGCCGATAATCTACGCATTCTCACAACGTCGTGAGAAGCTTCCACCGGTCCAGCTGAACCAACTTTCTTTTATCTCCCAATTTACGACGGACATTGTTCACGTAAAGGGGGTAGACAACACAGTGGCCGACACCATGTCCCGCATCGAAGCCATCTGTTTCGAGGCTGACTATTCTTCTCTCTCTTCTTGCCAAGAACGAGACGACGAAATGAAGACATATCTTAACGATGCCAACTCCTCTCTTAAATTAGAGAACGTCGTCGTCCCTGGCACTAACACTACATTGGTCTGTGATACATCCACTGGACGGCCGCGGCCATTTGTCCCGGAACCCATGCGGAAGAAAATTTTTGCTCAATTGCACAATTTGAGCCATCCCGGTTCCCGAGCCACCATCCGGCTAGTATCCGACCGTTTCGTTTGGCCAGGTGTAGCCAAAGATTGCCGCCACTGGTGTCAAACATGCGTGGCTTGCCAACGAAGCAAGGTGACGCGCCACACGCATGCTCCGCTGGGACATTTCTCCAGCCCTACATCTCGGCTTTCCAATGTCCACATTGACATTATCGGACCAATGCCATCATGTGCTGGGTACCTGTACTGCCTGACTGCCATCGACCGCTATACTAGGTGGCCCGAAGCGTGGCCTATGAGTGGTATAACCGCGGAGGAAGTGGCTAGTACCTTTGTAGCTGGCTGGATTTCCCGTTTCGGAGTCCCTGCCGTAATCACTACAGATCAGGGACGTCAATTTGAATCCGACCTGTTTAAACGCCTCACCGACATGTGTGGCACTAAACGTATCCGCACAACCAGTTATCATCCTTGCGCCAATGGCCTCGTAGAGCGCCTGCACAGGCAATTAAAAGCCTCCCTGATGTGCCACGATAACTCGTGGTTGAGCGCCTTGCCCCTGGTTTTGTTGGGAATGCGTTCAGCATTCAAAGAGGATTTACAGGCAACAGCAGCGGAGTTGCTCTATGGCGAAACATTAAGGCTTCCTGGAGAACTACTCGTACCTCCTGCACCTGCTGGATATGAGGATCCAACGGATTTCGTCGTCAAATTGCGACATCACATGTCCAAATTACGCCCGACATCGGCATCCCATCACACCAAGCTGTCTCCTTTCGTTTTTAAGGAGCTCGCTACCGCATCTCACGTGATGCTCAGAGATGATACCGTGCGGCGTTCTCTGCAGCCACCATATTCCGGCCCTCATAAGATCATATCAAGGTCCGATGACGGAAAGACATTGTCTGTAGAGGTTAAAGGTAAGCAGACTAATGTCAGCATCGATAGGGTCAAGCCTGCGTTCGTCGAACATTCGACTTATATACCACCAAGTCTTGCTGTGCCTCCACTCGTGCAACGTCAACCTGCTCAAGTCCTTCCTCCACCTGTGCATCCTGCACCAACTCCTGCCTCTCCAAAACCACAATATACCACCCGATCCGGTCGTAGAGTCCATTTTTCTAAACCGTTCGACCTCTAACTTTTTCTTTTTCTACGGATTCTCCTTCTCCGTAGGGGGGTGGTGTGGCGTTCGGAAATCTAACGTCACTTTTAGGATCCGAGAGTGGCAACACCAGAGAAAAACTTCATATAAAATTATTGCAGACAAGATCTCTCTACTTGCTCTCTACACATACGGTTTTCATGTTGTGATAATTATGTAATTAACTAAGTGAGAGTTTCATTGATCCTTCGCCGGAGATTATAATATATGGAACAGACCGGGGGGACACATCCCGTTACCCGGTCCATCTTCCCATAATAATTTATAAATGCAGAAAATTTCGTATCCTGAAAACGTCCCTTAACTTAAAATTAAAACAAACAAGTGCAACTTAGTAGGTCTGTAACTCTGTAGTGCCGCACCGCTGTATTAGTATTTTAATCGCAGTTATGAAAAGTTGAGCCACCAAGCGTTTGTAAAGTTTTGTCAAGATTGTAAAGTAGTAATTAGATACGTACCTAACCTACCTGATGTATTTGATGCATATATTTTATGCCGTTGACCTAGAATAATAAAATTTGGCATGATGCAAAATCCGCGGGACATGTAGAAAAAAAATTACGTTACTTTGAAGTTAATCGCCTAAAAAAGTTTTTTGTCCTTATAGCTAATTACAAAACTTAGATTTTGTAGTTCAAACACCGACAGCAGTGATATACCTATATACCGCCGACTGATGTATATGGTAAAACATTTTTTTCTACTGTAATATTAAGTTGTTTTTCCTTCAATATTTCAACATTTTTACTTGCTGGCCGGTAATGTTTTTCGGGTGTAGTTTGTACGGAACCCTGCGCGAGCTTGACTCGTACTTGGGCGTTTTTTTAACCTACTGGGTATGCTAAGCCCATACCGCCTTGACTTACCTACGTATTTTATATTAAGAAACTTTCAACGTAAATAGTACCTAAGCGTAGCTTTATCTACTGTCCATAAGTATACTGGCGGAGACTTGATTTAACGGCCTATTATCCGAGTCGCGTTGGCAACAAAAAGCTCCTTCAGCCCCCGCCAAGTTATAGCGACGATGTATTTTGCCACGCAAGAGTCAGGACGCCCGCGGGGGGAGTGCAACAACAAAAACGAACATAGGCCCGACTTCGAGGTCGCCTGGCGCGGTACTGAACGTGGCGCGCGCAAATTCTCGCGACCTTTTTACGCTTTTAATTTCCCTTAAAAACGAAACTATTCACTATCAAAAATCTATCCATGTAAAAAATAATAATAATAGTAGTGCCTTTCAGTACATGTAATTTCCAGGTTGATACGAGCTTTCACTATAGCATAAAACGAAAAAAATAAACTAAATCGACTTTGTTTCAGATTTTTTTTTGATCGATGAAAGTTTATTCTATCGTATTTTGAACCAAATCATAAACTCAAACACAGATGTATCTGTGACATGTATTTTTTTCCAGCTCAAATATTGTAATTTAACTGAATAAATTGATTTAAAACCGTCAAATTTGGTATAAGAGGAAGTTTTAAAAACAGCACGTAGACACAAATCTCACTATATCACTTAACTATACTTTACTCGTAACACGTTATCGAAAACTCAATACATATCTACTAATCATCATATATAAATGCGAAAAGTTTGTTGGTTTGTTTGTACCTCTTTTACGTACCAACAGAGCAACAGATCAGATCGACCTGATTTTTTGAATGGGTATAGTTCAAGGGCCGGAGAGTTTCATAGGCTACTTTTCATCATCATCATCATTTTTCATCACTGGTGAAACATCAAGGGTGAAACCGCGGGGCGCAGCTAGTAAAATATACAATACCTATTTTTTTTCCTGGAATGCTCTGAAGAGCTTTTCCTGCGTCGGACTTCCACTACCCCACATCTCGACACCATCAAAAAGCTTACCCCCACATCTTGCAAAGCTGGAAATTCCACACCTTTCGATTTTCCGTTCCTTTCTTCCGCGGATCTGCAAGTTATGGAATGTTCCCCCAATGGTCTTTCGCCGAGCTTCAAGCTTCCGGGCCTGGCAAAGTACCGTCAACACCGCTAGTGTTGCAGGTGCCCATTGGCGGCGGTTTTTGCTTACCATCACGCGGAACGCAAGCTTGTTTCTATACCTACCGCCGCTCTTTTTATAAAAATAATACTGTTTTAAACTATCACGGTTGTTCACTAAAGTTATATGATTATTTACGGGATATTAACCGTGGTAAGGTTTTGGAATGAACTGCCGATATTTCGGCGCAGTTAAATAGGTACATGCACCCAAAGATTTCATACTATACCTACCTATGACAATCTTAGCATGCACTATGTTCACGGGAAAACACTGCCTTCCCGTTATTAATAGGTATGATTATCAAACGAGGCGACATAATTTTTTTCACATTAGCGCCAAAACTCTTCGAGCAAAATAAAATGAATGGATGGGCCCAGAAGAAGCGCTTTTTAGAAGATTACAAAATGATCGCCGGCGCTCACTTCATTTCAGTCGATTTCTAGCCGTAGGAAGTGCAATACGCGACTATTGTTACATGATAATGAAACATCTGACAAAATTATGCCTTCGTGTGCTTTTCCGAAGTGTAAATACACAACAAAAACCACTACTTATCTATTTTTTGTAATAAATTTACTGTACATGGTTATAATTAGGTGTTGAAGTATAATTATGTCCGACGGTTTTGACTCGTTTTTACTGAAAAATTTAATGGTTATGGCCCGTCCATTCATTTTATTTTGGTTGATGCCAAAACTCAGATTTATCCACCTACCTACATACAAAAAAAGTGCAACAAAAACGTCCTGTCTGTCAGGCAAATAAGGTAATTATGTAACTACCCCACCTCACCCCAGGAAAACGCTAAGCAACCTTCTTTAACAAATCCTTGAGCTGCGGATCGATCCATAAGAGTCCTCGGAGTCACAGGAGTCAAGTATCATCGAGCTCCCCGTTGGGTGCCTAGTTTCGGTTTGAGTTCAATCGTTATTGTATATATGAGTAACCACTTCCGCTCGAGTGTGTGCCTAACCTTAAGTTTGTTTAGTTGACGTCCCCATGGGGTGAAGAATTTTTACGATAATATATATCTACGTATTCTTGGTAAGTAGGTAAGTAGTTAGGTAATGTTTAGTAGTTAGGTAATGGTTAGTAGTTAGGTAATTCTAATCATCACTAATTATAATATTGTTCGATGATAGCGCGTGCTGTGTACGGTTTTTACAAGCTTTATTTAACTTGCCTTGTTCATCATCATCAGCCAGAAGACGTCCACTGCTGAACATAGGCCTCCCCCTTTAAACTCCACAATGAACGACAGCCTGCCTTTTGCATTCACTGGATGCCAGCGACTCTTACTATGTCGTCGGTCCATCTAGTGGGAGGCCTACCTACGCTGCGTCTTCCGGTTCGTGGTCTCCACTCAAGAACCTTTCTTCACCATCGTTTATCGGTTCTTCGAGCAATGTGGCCTGCCCATTGCCACTTCAACTTGCAAATTTTAACAGCTATGTCGGTGACTCTGGTTCTTTGGCGAATATCCACGTTTCGGATTCTATCGCACAAAGAAATTCCGAGCATAGCTCTCTCCATTGCCCGCTGTGTGACTCTGAGTTTTTCCAAAAGGCCAATAGTTGAGGACCACGTCTCAGTACCATATGTCATCACTGGCAACACACACTGGTCAAAGACCCTTGTCTTTAGGCACTGTGGTACCTTGGATTTGCCTTGTTAGTATGGATAAAATCTTGCCACTGAATTTTAAAACAATTATTCCCAACCGATTGAGTTGAAATTTTACACGCACGTTTAGTTTTGATGACAATGCATGCTTAGTTAAATGACGTCATTCTAAATCCATTATGGCGGACTTCCAAATATACATAGAAGGACCCATTCTGCCTCTTCCATACTAATCGTCGCTTGTAAAATATACATGAGTTTATCACAATTTTTTACGAACTTTTTTTTAATGTTTGCTACATCGTAACTCCCGGGACCCGGGTATGTCCTAAAACTGCGACCAGAACCACTAGAGGATGGGCAGCAGCATCCTCCTACTTGAATGGTGGAACCTCCTGCGATCCCCAAGCCGCCTGCCAAGCGTGGGGATTATGGCAAACCCTTAGGGGGAGGCCTTTGTTCAGCAGTGGACGTCTTCTGGCTGATGATGATGATGACATCGTAACTCCGTCATTTATAAACCGATTTTAATTTCTTACGTATGCGTAGATTTTTTTAATGATAAAAAGTTTTTTTTTTGTAATTTTTTTGTTATTACTAAATAGGTATTAGGTAGGTACAAGACAATGTACCACTTTTAAGCAACGCTTATTACTACAGATGACCATAAGACTCGTGCGTTTCGCAACTTCTATTTTTGAAGTTTTTCCATCGAGATACAATAAAAATAATTGATTGAATTGTATCTCGATGGGTTTTTCTAATATTTTCGAAAAGTATAGATAGCTATAGTAATGTAAAATGTACCTTTGCTGTTTTCTTCATAATTATGAAATCTGATAATTGAGTAAATAGGTATTTGAATAAATCTAAAAAAAAAACTGGGAGAAAAGTGCAAATAAGTGTTACTTTTTTTTTCTATCGAGCGAAATGTCCTTAATCGTGTTTCGGTCTTTGGGGGTTCCTAGATAAAACATTCAATTTTGATATGACACCGTTTTTATAATTTTAAGCTAACCATGGAAGTAGGCACACTTAAGTACACTAGATTGACCGTTAGACTACTACTACGTACTAAGATAGCCCGTTGGTCCAGTGAACCTGCCTTCTGAGCTTAGGGGCGTGGGTTCGATTCCCACCTAGGACAAACATTTGTGTGATGAACATTTGTGTTTGTTCTATATCTGGGTGTTAATATCTATTTAAGTATGTATTTAAACCTATATATGTATGTATATCAGTCTCTGGCAGCCATATCACAAGCTTTGCTTAGTTTGGGGTCAGATGACCGTGTGTGCAAAAATGTCCCGAATATTTATTATTATGTTGTGTAACGAAAATCGTTTCTCTCCTGCAACAGGAGGTAAGCACGGGCCAAAGCCAAGTGCATTTTTTTTTTTTTTTTTTTTTTTCCCTATTGTTGATTAAGTTAGAAATTTACGTACAATTCGGCAGGTATTTAGTATTGCAGCTTTTTGTAGGAGAATGTATGTTGTTGGTGGGATTATAAAGTGTGTAAGCTTGTGTGCAGTGTTTTTGGTATTACACCTGTGGTAGATATGACTATTGGTACTGTCCTGGTGGTATTTACACGCCACTGAGTTTTAATTTCTATTGAGAGGTCGACGTATTTTGCAATTTTTTCAGTGTGGGTGGAGGTGAGGTTATGCGTGTTACAAACGGCAATGTCTATAAGGAAAACTGGTTTGTTCTGTTTGTCTAGTACTGTAATATCCGGTCGATTATAGTGTATTGTTTTATCTGTAACTATGGTCCTATCCCAGTATATTTTATAATTTTGATTTTCAAGAACAGTCTGTGGTTTGTATTTGTAGTATGGCATCTTTTCTTCCACTAGTTTGTATTTGTAGGCTAAGGATTGGTGTATTATGGCAGCTACTTGGTCGTGTCTGTGTTTGTAATCGGTTTGAGCTATTGATTTACATGCACCTGTGATATGTTGGATAGTTTCTGAGGCTACGTGACATTGTCTGCATTTATCATTATAATTTGTACGACGGATAATATAGCGCTGATAGTTTCCTGTATCAATAACCTGATCTTGTATACCTAACATGAAGCCTTCAGTCTCCGGGAAGAGCTCGCCACGCTGTAGCCATGCGTTTGATGCGTTCTTATCAACATGTTGCTGTTCCAGATCGTGGCGATGCCTACCATGCAAAGACTTCTGATTCCAAGCTACGATTTTCTCTTCGTTTGATGTGATCTGTTGGTTCCGTTGTATGTTTTGGTTGTGAAGATTTAGTGGAGTTATGCGTCTGTCTGAGTCTACTATCGCTTTATGTAGTTGGGATTGTTTCGATTTATTATGAAAGTAGTTTCTTAAGCCAGTGATTTGTTTATTGTGCAGATTCAGTATGTCTATGATTCCTCGGCCGCCTTCGTTTCTCGGGAGTGTCATTCTTTGTACACACGATCGGGGGTGATGTTTACGCTGGGTTGTTAGTGTGGTGTTGATTGAGGATTGAGTTTTTTTTAAGTCCGTCTTTGTCCAGTTAATAATACCAAAAGAATATGTAAGAATGGGGATGGCAAACGTGTTTATTGCTTGTGTTAAATTCCACGAATACAGCTGAGTTTTTGCTAGAATATTGAGCCTATGTTTAATTTTTTTAAGAATCTCAGTTTTGGTTTCTTTTTGGGGTATTTGATGTGATTGCTGAAAACCTAAGTACTTATAAGTCTCGTTTTGGTTAAGAGGATCTACTAGTTCGCCTGTATTTAGTTGGTAGCTTTCAAGTATTTTTTCGCCATTGCATAGTGTAAAAGTTTTGCATTTATCAATGCCAAACTGCATTTGGATGTCGTCAGAGAATTCTTGAGTAGCGTCTGCTAGGAAGTGTAAAGATGGTGTGTTGTTACTGTATAATTTTATATCGTCCATGTACATTAGATGTGTTATCGAGTTGTTGGTGTGTAAATTCGTTATTTTAAGTCCATTGTCAGAATTATTAAGCATATGTGAGAGAGGGTTTAATGCAAGGCAGAACCAGAGAGGGCTAAATGCGTCTCCCTGGAAGATACCTCGTTTAATAGAGATTACGTCAGTTTCTGTTGAATTTTCTGCGTTCTTTATTTTGAGTTTTGTCTGCCATTGATTCATTGTGCTTGATAAAAAGGTAACCAGTGTTGGATGTATCTTATAGTGTTGGAGTATATATGTGAGCCAAGTGTGGGGGACGGAATCAAAAGCTTTACGATAATCAATGTACATGGTATGCAGTTCTCTGTTATTGTTAATAGTGTGTTTCATTACAATGGTGTCTATAGTTAGCTGCTCTTTGCATCCTTGGCTTCCTTTGCGACACCCTTTTTGCTCCTCTGCTAGTATATTGTGTTCAACTACGTGTTTGTATATTAGCTCAGAAATACAAGCAGTTATTATTTTGTATATAGTTTGGAGGCATGTAATAGGTCTGTATTTTGCAGGATTTGTGCAGTCATTATCTTTAGGGATCATGTATGTTATGCCTTGTGCTACGAATGGGGGCAATGTTTCAGGGGACTCTATAAAATCATTTATGTGGTTGTGGAGGATTGGGTGCATTGTAGTAAGTTTTTTGTAAAAATAGTTGTGTATGTGGTCTGTGCCTGGTGTTTTCCAGTTATGTGTCTTTTTTAGTGTAGAAATAAAAGTGTCTATCGGAATTAATTCAAATTGCATTTGGGGTACAGAGTCTAATCTCTGAGCATCTTCAGAGATCCATTGTGCCTCATGATTGTGGTGTATTGGTTTAGACCATATATTTGACCAAAATCCATGCAATGCATCTGCGGTTGGTATTTGTGAGTTTCTACTATTATCTGGTGTATTTAAGTGATCTGTATTTTTTGAAAGGTCTCTGTAGAATTGTTTTTCATTATTGTAAAACTGGGCGTTTTGATTTTTTCTCTTAGTGCAGTCAATATACCTACGTAACCTACTACAAGTTGCATTTAAGTTTTGTTTTAGGCTATCGAGATATTGTTCGTCTGTTTCGTTGGGATTTTCGTGTCTAGAGTGGATCCTGTATTTTTCTTTGATTTCAGCTACATGTGATACTAATCTTAAATGTCTGTTTCCTTTTATATATTGTGTCATTCTTCCTATATCTTGTCTTAATTTGCTTATTTTATTTTCTAATCTGATCTGCCAAGCTGGTTTTTTGTCCTGTTTTTTAAGTAGTTGTGTGTCATTGTTAAGCTGTCTTATTTTAGAGCCGTTGCATATAGCTGTTGTATATGCTGCGCAATATATTAATGTATGTGTTATGGTGAAAGTGTTATCAGTGGACTTGTATTTTGGTAGTATTTGTAAATCTATGTATGTCACTATGTACAATAGCCTCTTCGAATGTTTTTGTTTTGGTATATAAGGTCTTTTTGTAGGGTCAGTATCAATGAACTTGTCGTAAGCTGTTTTAAATGTATCTGATATTTTGCTGTTTAATTGTTCATCCTGCCATTGTTCCTCGTTAGATAGTTCTTGGTTTGTTGCATTTCCAATTGAGTCTACTGTATTTTGTGAAGTAAATTCAAATTCTACATTTAAAAATGGGTTATCTATAGTACTTGGTATTGTATGTCGTGTGTTATTTTGTGATGTTTCTTCTGGGATCAGTGTGTGCGTTTGAATGTCTAAGCTTTCTTTTACTTCTTGTCTTATTTCTTGTAATCTTTCGTCAGTAATCAGTTTGTTATTTATTATTACTCTACGCTGATCTGCTATGCGTTGTTCTGAAACGTGTGAGATGTGCGGGAATTGTTCGATAATACTGGTATGTAGTGATTTTCTGTATGCTGTTCTGTTAGATTCTAGCTGCGTTATTCTGAAGTAGTTTCGTATAATGGCTTCGTTAACATCGTCGCTCCATCGCATTCTAGAAGTTATGAGATTTACTTGTGTTTCGTTAATAGGCGTTGTCTCTAGTGTGTTATAATCGTTATGTGTTGTGTTTGAGTTTGCGGTTTGATTTTCTAAGTAGCGCTTCACGTCTGCTTTAATTAATTGTAGAGTTTTTTCAGTGATTGACTTATTTCTCATAATCGCACGTCGCTGGTCTCCTACTCGCTGCTTTGAAGCATTCATATCTGGGAATTTCTCTGTAAACTGCCTGTGCAGTGGGTCTAAATATCCGCGTGGTTTGGTTTCTAATTTTGTCTCTATTAAATATGTGCGTATTATGAACTCATTCATTTCTTGTGTCCACTTTTTTCTCGCACGAGCTTTTCCATTGGTGGGTACAAGATCGTCGGCGTAAGCCTCTTGCACAACATCCTCTGGATTTGTATTAGTTGAAATTGATGTATTACGCGACCTAAATTGAATCTCAAATGAGAGTGGTGAACTTGCGGGAGACTCGAATAAACTTTGCGTTGATGATGGTGATACTGGTTTTTGTTGCATTCGTTGGTCGGCTGTAGTATCTACCCGTACACCCCGCGCACAGGATGTAGAGCTAACGGAGGCCCGCCTGCTCGACTCTCCGCTACCGATGGTTCGCATGCTGTGGCATCCAGCACCGGCTCCAGATGCGCCCCGGCGATCGCCCCCGGGAAGCGACCGTAAATTGTACCTATTCTTTCCGCTTTCCATCATTTTGTTTTTGGACGATTTGAGCCTACATCGTTTGTCCATAGCGAGTGGGCGCGCAGTAAGCTACCTATCTGAGCCTGTGTTGCCGCCGTTGATGTACAAGACACTCTTCCGCCGCCAATCCAGAGCCAACATCCCGCGCTGATGTTGGTTGTTCTACTTAAACCTCGATAAGACACATGTCTAGGAGCCCTAAGTAGCTTTACCTCTTCTCTCACTCTTTTTTAAATCTATTCTCTACTACTCCCTATGCTGTTACTTCTTTACTCCTGCTCTTACGCACTTACTTCTTTTCCTTATCCACTTACTTACTCCTTTTCCTTTCCTAATACTTCTATTCACTCCAGTTCTAACCTACTCTTCTCCTAACCTACATTCCAGAGCCACGTTAGCCGCACCAGTAATTTCTCATTGCGTTGCCCGCCCCCCACGTGATCAGGTGGTCGATCAGGACGTGTGGTTGTGTTGGGGGGCTTATTATTATTATTATTATTTATTGACCGAAATTGCTATAAGTCGGAAAAGAGGGCCTTAACTACCAAACTGAAATTAAACCTGCAACCCCCTTTCGACCCTTTAATTTGTGTCAGTCTACAAATTTAATTATTTCTTATTGGATGTTTACATGTAAACAAAGAAATAATTTTAATGATGAGAATTTGTGGCATACACTGCCAAGTTCTAGCTTCATAATATAGGCTCAGAGCAAATAAAAATACAGAGGGACTACCGCGAACATGAAAAGTGAAGCCACTTTTTGAAACATGTGTGCGTAGTCGGAAGTTCGTGTCGTGTAATTCATCAAAATAAGTGATAATATAAATACTTAAGTGTGGAAATATTCCATACTTCTTCTTATTTACTTTTGTGTTGTTTTTACAGTTCTTAACACTGCAAGAAGTCATTGTTTCTTTTTAAAACGGATGTTTTCAGTACGACGTTCTGACAAGAAATTCACGTAGTTTTGAATGTGTGCGTGAGTCGTGTATTTATTGGGAATTCACGTAGTTTTGGAAGCGATTTTGGCGTTACTTTGGCAGTGCGCCATAGGGACTCGGTATTTATATTTGCTCTGAGAATATAGGTCAAGAGGTCAAGTAGTTTTTAAGATTACCTAATCAGTGAGTAAGTGAGTGGTTATTTCGCTTATAAATATGATATAGGTAAACCTAAGATTAGGTAAACATTCATTTCATCTGTGCGCTATTCTTGTGATGGTCATCTTTCCAAGATATTGAGCTGACTCCTGGTCTGCATTCCACATGAATAATTCACGAGGGTTAAACGGACAAGACTCCTCCGGGACAGAGTATAGCGTGAGGCAGATGTATACTCTAAAGAGGATTATAAACAACTAGCGACCCGCCCGCCCGGCTTCGCACGGGTGTAATTTACGTACGAAGCCGGGGCGGGTCGCTAGTTCTGCCGTCCGATTACTAAAAGACTGCTAAGTGATATGGCCACAGTGTCACATAACGGTCTTTTAGTAATCGGACGGCAGAGTTATACATGTAAACCTTCCTCTTGAATCACTCTATTTATTTAAAAAAAAAAAACGCTTTAAAATCCGTTGTGTAGATAGGGAGGGACAGACAGCGACAGCGACTTTGTTTTGTACTAATTATGTAGTGATAGTGAAGTGATAATGATAGTGATAGTGATGATGGTTCAGCTAGTGAGCCTGGAAACAGGCTGGGCTTTCTGGTCTAAGCAAAAGAGTTAGTAAAAGCGACGAACGAATGGAGCGGCCGAGCGAAGCCTAAATATGAAGAAATCCACGCAAACCTTGATATATACCTACTTCCTTGTTTCCTGAAATATTTAATTTAGATATTTTCAAGGTCAGTCCTCAGACTGAGCTAGGAGCTTAATCTTAGACCACTGTTCGGCCACATTCGATGTACCTACTAAACAAAAAAAATGTGCTGCTACTCTGTTGCTAGCAAGTATAACCATTCTTGACAACTCGCAGAACTAGAGTTGCAAAATAATACTTTTTTCTGTCTTGAAAAAACATACCTAACATGAAAAAAAAGAACACGTTTTTTTCTCGAACTTGGTTTGATTCATAAGTAGGCTGAATTAAAAATTTGTGAGGCAGTTATTGTTTAATATGACTGTTATAGAGATGATAATTAGAAAAATTAAGAGTACTATAATTATTTATTTTATCTTAAGTCAGTAATTCCCGTGTAATATAAATAAAATGTGTGAAAACCACGTCAGTTTCAATAATAAAATTATGTTGGTTCAGTGAAACAAAATTTATGAAATTATTGGCAACATTGACAGAAGTTACCTAGTAGTTCATTTAATACTTTTTTAAGGAAACATATTATTAAGCAAATACATGGACATTATAAACAGAAAATTAATGAAAACATAAAATATAAACAACTAAAAACTACTTGAAAAATTACAAACTAATACTAATATATAAAACTAAACTAATCTAATAATCCGCTGCCAGCAGGCATCGTACCCAAAATGCTGGCTGCATTGCCGCGTTGAATTGCAATGCTTATACGCTGTGCAAGATATCGGCCAGCATTTTGGTCGCGAGATGCTTCGACCAGACGATTTGGTAAATCTTTAAAAATATTTTTAGCGCCTGGTCCCCACGGGCCTAAAGTTTCGACCCCAAAAGGCTCAAATATATACCCACTGTCTAGGTTGCTATATTTGCGCCTTTTGAGGCTTTCTGCAGTAGTATTCCTAGTAGTACATTTATCGACCATTAATAAGATCAGGGGCCTTACGCCCAACTCCTTACGCGGTTTCAAACTAACGTTAAAACAGCGCAATTTAGAAAATCACACGAACGTGAACTTTAACGCGCCCAGATCGCGCAACTTATTTCATCACCTAAACTACATTGCTTAAAACAGCTAGGCGTAAGGCCCCTGTGCGTCTTACCTGTACTAAATTACGGAGCCGAAACGCACACAGATTTAACGTCGCTCAGCGAGCTATGAGGAGCGGGCTTCTTTGAGAAAAACTTGAAAAACAACTACGGTGCCAGGTTTTTTATCATGTTTTTAGTTCTACCGTGAAAATATGCCGCAGGTATGGCAATCTTGACTCTAGAAAAATATTTAAACTTGGTTCGATTATTCAAACTTTTTACAGTTGTCCTTCTATCTCCTTTTAATCCTTGCCTCCGGGGAACAAAATAAACTTCCACGGTTATGTTGATAACAATGAATTTAAATTGCATTAAATAAAGGTAAAATAAGACAAGGAAAAATAAGGACTTAGAGGATATAAAAAGGTGGACTGAGATTTAGTAGGATACGTGGTATCTAATGTTAAGATAAAAAGTGGTTTAAAAGTAAGATGACTTCCCGATAAGTTTAGTGAACAACCGTGGTAGTTTAAAACAGCAGACGTAGTTATCAAAATTTATAAAATAAAAAGTACCATAATTATATTGTACTTATAGGAAAGTTTTATCTTATATCTAAGTACATATAGGTATGTATCTATGTAGATATACGTACCTATGTATGATTTCACAAACTGCCATAGGCAAATTCTGAAATGATTAGCTAGGCAACTAGGCATATTTTTTCTATGGTGAACATGGTGATGATGCTTCGGTATTTTTACTTGCTTAAATAATAATAATATGTAAACTTAATTGCCAAGTTAATGTCAACTTTACAAGATTACATATTTCATATTATAGCAGCGCAAATAAAGCATTTTCATTTTAAAAATCGGACAAGTACCGACAGACGGACAGACGGACAACAAAGTGATTCTATAAGGGTTCCGTTTTTTTCCTTTTGAGGTACGGAACCCTAAAAATGATTATGAACGTTATTATTAGGTAGATAGAGAGAGGTTATATTGTATATAAAAATTATATACATACGGCTTGGCATTAGTTAGATCTCAAGACTTTTGTCAGCCAAGCTGGCAATTTCTCATAATCGTAACGTAGATAGGTATTTACCGGTCGTCTGGCCTATTTTACTCATAATTAGGTTTTTGATTAAATATTGGGTATACACAAAAAAAACTTTCCACAAAAGTATATTTCCAAAGTATATTTGACGAAATGTAACCGATAGCGCTTTCCGAATGCTCATTTTGCATTTCGTGCAGTGCCACCCCGATCGTTCCAAGATTATCCTGCTAATTTTTCATAATTATCCAGCATTGTGTGGATTTGAATACAGTCATTAGTGTTTTTGAGTGTCGGAGTAAATCCCGGAAGTGTCCGGAAGCCGGAATACCGCAAATAGCGGTCTGGCATTCAGCAGTCGAGAGGCGTTCGGGCAGTTAGCGGTTTTGCTACGACAAAATATAGGTAGGTCTAAATTGGTGTTGCTTCCACGACGCTGTTGAAGTCGGAGATCGGACTGTGAAGGTAAATTGGACTTCCGTTGCTCGTGAATAGGTTTATACTAGTTCAAAGTGCCAACTTGTTCAGTAGAAATGAAGCGTGGCTGGTTACCAACGATAGTGCTTATAATAATTATGTCGTCATTGCTGGTCACTTAGTATCCTAGGCCGTTCTCGACCCGTAGTTTACCTAGCTAGATCATTCTGGCAGAAGGGGTGACTGAATAGAATATACGAATATAAAAAACTTTTATTTTGCATAACTGTATTAACAAAGCTCTTAAAATAATTATTTTAAGTAAGTAGGTGACGTAGAGCACCTGTATAGGACTGTATAAAGGAAACATTTACCCTCCACGCCAGGCCACCGCCAAGCTTGAAGGGAAAGTGTTTATAAGCCAGCCAGCCAGTCATGTCTCTACCTACTCCAGTCCGGTCAAGCTGCAGAGGTCGCAAAGCCAACAGCGTAAGTCACATAAAAAAAACAGTCATGTCTCTGTTCATTGTGATTTCTAAATAAATGTTTCATCCCTTAACAATTATTGTCATCGGAACACATGCTGTAAAAATACAACTCGATCGGCCACTTGGAAGTAGCTATAAATTCAGTTTCAAGATTTCATCGGCTATCCGTTTTCTGTTTGTGGCAGATAACCCCGCTCATCCGGCGACGGAGCATCTTATCATAATATAAAAAAACGAAGTTTAATAACAGATATTATCTGTTATTAAACGTCGTTTTTTTATTATACTAGCTTTTGCTCGCAGCTTTGCCCTCGTTGTGACAAGGAAAAATAATGGAATTCTTGTAAGCAGAGTAGCTATATTTTAGGTATATACGCTGTATAAGTGCCTCATCCCTTTGGTTATTGCTGAAAAATATGGATCTGTGGTAGCGCACTTGCCTTATGTGTCCCTGGGCCTTACGGACAACAGCTATTGCGGCACCTAATCCGCTCAGTTGGAAAATCACGCGACCACAAACCGTATCTGGGCGCGATAAGGTTCACGTTCGCGTGATTTTTCAACTGAGCGGATTAGGTGCCGCAATAGCAGTTGTCCGTAAGGCCCCAGGTTAGATTCTCGGCTGGGAAGATATTTGAATGATGAAATGTCTGCTTTGGGTCTTGTTGGTCTACGTGTTTGTATGAGTTCCATGACATCCCAGACACATTGTCATGTTTGGGCAACATTAAATGAACACAATGAGCGAGATTCTCTCATACCACTCACTAAACTAAACCAATTTGACAGGACTAAAATTATCTGCCTCTCTTTTCATTTTAATATGTGAGAGAAGGATGGCAACAATTTTAGAGCTGTCATAGTTTAGAGTGCATCAGAACTCTCCAGTCTCCTTATTATTTTACTTTGCCTGTTGAAACTGAAACCAACGTTTGTCTATTGTTAAGCTTGTGAGCAAAATAAACACAGATAATCTTTATGCATCCCATGGTATAATAATATTGATCATGATGCATCCAATGCATAATGATCGTCTATATTATGTTGTCTACAAAGACTCTATGCCTAGTCTGTTGTTGTCTATGGTGATCTTATAACTACATCCAATGTTACATTTGAGCTTTTTCAATAATTACCTATTGTGAAATGTTCCCTCACGACTCATGAAACAAAGAAATTCGCCCTTGCTGGCCACTTACAGCCACGCGTACCTACTGCGCAACTTCTAAAGAAAAGTTGACTTTTTCTGTCTAACACTGACTTAAATTTCTATCACCGTATTCTATCTTGCCACCCTCTAATTATTTTATTGATTAGAAAATAAGAAGAGAACATTGAAGGGAGAACTAGAATAAATCCATATACCATAGTAAAAGAGCGCAAACGGATCAACTGTTCCATGGAAAAAGTTCATTGACCTGCAACAAAATGTATGGAGCAGTAGAAATTTTTTGAGACTTTCATAAGTCGTAGGAACAAACTGTTGGTTCGAAAGTATGGAAACAGCCCTTAAGATGTTGGCTGGTTAATTAAAAGTAACCTTGTAAATACATACCATCTTCTTTGAGCCTAACATTTACATACATACATACACGCTAATTAAAATACTCTCCTTTTGGTATTGCGACGTCGGGTTTACCTCATGATAACAATTAAATCAATGACGGGAATTCCAGGCCTCTGGCTATAAACTATTGTATTCTCTTTGGCTATAGATAAACAGAACCGAATACTAGTATATAAGTACCTTCTGCATGTATAATTTGTTAGTGAGCGAACGACATTCCAAGCGTTGCTTTTCGTTTTTCAAATCAGTGATATCAAGCTTCAAAATGAAACTAACGCTACTGTTATTTTTGATATTATATTTAAAGAAAATTGAATCAAAGATACAAATTGATGTAACAGTGGATTCAAAAGGTGGACCAAGCGTACGTTATTCTGGCGAGGAAATTATATTGGCTAACGACGCAGATATTAACAGTTATTTCAGAGGCGGGCTTTTTAACGTAGTACAAAACTATTGTGGAGAAAAACCTTCACATGTATACTACAAAAAACCGACACGATGGGGAGACCTTTACACTATTCATCAATGGCCGGAAGTGTCAAAAAAAATTGAAGTAAAATATGCTTCAGTAAGAACCACTGATCCAAAGCGAGTTGTGGTTTTAAGGCAAAATTTTCAAAATCCTTCACAACATACAATCACCGTGGATACTGCACTAACTCAAACAGTTCAAAACACCGTGACTACAACATGGCAGTATGGTAATACTCAAAGCAACACATTGTCATTGGGTTTCAATTATGGTATAAAGATTGAGATCGTTGATATATCCGGAAGTGTTGATTATTCTACTACAACTACTTCTTCTTGGGGAAGAGAGGAGGAGAAATCGGAATCTATAACAATTGGTAGCACGCATAGCGTTCGTACTGAACTAAAAGCTAGAGAAAGTGTGGTAGCAGAGCTATCAGTTTCTACAGGATATCTAGAAATCGAAGTCGGATACAAAATATCTCTGCAAGGTAAAACTGCTGTCAGTTTTGATAAGACACATGACGGTCACTACTTTTGGGGTTATGACATTAATACTATAATGCAATCACAAAACATTGAAAATGAAAAAATTGTCGTGGAAACAATCAAGGTTGGATATAATATTGACGCTAAAATAAAAGTGAGTGATAGAGACACTGAACTGCTTTTGTGAGTTTTTCATCTCACTAAGTCTGTAAGGTATAAAGGTTATTATACCAGCAGATCAAATAAAATTTTAAGAAGACTTGCTGAAGGAATGTTGGTATCACATAACAATCGGCCTCCCACGGATCTAGTGATTTCATTTATCTACGGTTTTATTGTTCTATCATTAGTGGTTTAATCGTAATATCATGTTTGTATATGTATGAATAATAAAATAATTAAAAACCTTTTACTTGGAACTTTAATTTGCCTATCAAAAAGTGGCAAGTAGTACAAATACCTACTACAGTCCAGCCGCTGAGAGAAATAATCTGACGACTGTAATATCAGTGTAAAGAAAATCGGAACGAAAACATTTTCTTATAACATTTAAGTGTAGTATTTTGTCTGACAATCTAAGCATACTAAGCTAAAAATCAAACCGGCCAAGTGCGTTTCGGGCTTGCGCACTGAGGGTTCCGTACCACCACATGTCATAATTTTATAGCAACTTTTTTTTAAAATTATAAATAGGCTTGCGCTTGGCCGCCAACTCGCCTGATGTTAAGCGATGGTGCGGCCTACGATGGAGCACGCTTGCCTAGAAGAAACCTATTCACTCTCGACTTGAAGACACCCAGATTGTAACTATCGCGGAACACCCACACAGGCAGCGAATTCCACAGAATAGCAGTTCGCACAATAAAAGTGGAATCAAAGCGCTTCGTACGGGTTCTCGGAATATCAACCATAAAGCGGTGTGGATTCTTCGTGCCCTCTCTGGCAGTCCGATAGATAAATGGGCAGGAGGGAATCAAATCATGCAGATCTGTAGCACACTCTCCGAAATGTAAAAAACTAAAGAGGTACCTAGTGTAAAAAAGACAACATCCCATCAACGCCAAGTACCGACCGCGCCCAACGTTACTTCACTTCTAAGATTATATATTCGAGAACCAGTGATGAAAGATAATTTTTTCACCGAGTCATTATTGGTGGCTCATTCCACATTTTGCAGGTGTGAGGCAAGAAAGATCGTGTGTATCGCACAGTAAGCGATTTCCATTGATTTATGATTTATGTGGCTAGCTTTCAGGTGGCGGCGGCTAGTGTGATTTAAAACCACGACGCCGGCATCAGACAGACAGTTCTTCAGAACACTCTCCGTTGTAAATGCGATAAAATATTATAGAGCGACTCAACGTATCTCCGTATGTTGAGCGGCTCTAGGAGTTCGGTGAGCTTGGGGTCGTGCACAATTCTCTTTGAATTTCACCTTATAAAACACT
The DNA here is from genome assembly GCA_932305915.1 of Agriopis marginaria. Lineage (NCBI taxonomy): Eukaryota > Metazoa > Arthropoda > Insecta > Lepidoptera > Geometridae > Agriopis > Agriopis marginaria. Next base: position 12,695,345 of record OW029919.1, on the reverse strand, counting down.
AGCGGTCCGCCCCGGCTCCGCACGGGTATAGTTATATAGCTTATTAAAATAGCCTATATTAATCAGTGATAATGTAGCATTCAAATGGTGAAACAATTTTTAAAATCAGTCCAGCACTTTTTGAGCCATTTCGTTACAAACATACTTACATACAAATCTTTCCTCTTTATAATATTTTAAAGATATATGATGACATGTAAATATAGATGACATGTAATTCATTCTCGACGAAAATGTATGTGCAGCTGACATTTTTTATTTATTTTAGGGTTGGCCCTATAGTAAAAGTTGTTCATAATGATGATTACAATGATATCCCCAAATATTTCCACTAACCAGTCAACAAGTAAGTATATTATGTAGATTTCCTGTCTACTGTTTGTGATAGATAACCTCACACACCTTCAGATTACACCTTCAGATTAGTAAAAAAACAAGATTACCATGTTATCGTAAAAAATAAATTTAATACCAACAATAAATATGAAACTGCAAATTTATTCTCCTTAACCAAAATCTGTTTTTAGTTGGTAATTTATAGCTCTCACTCGGCGACAATAGTAGATTGTAACATAAGGACGCAAAATAATAGGTATTATAACGGTAAGGGCGCTTTTTTTAATCCAGAGCGAAGTGCGAGTGAGCGAAGTAGAATTTTAGAGTAGAAATTCACCCACTGTTTTTTTTTTTTTTTTTTAACCTATACTGTCCCACTGCTGGGCAAAGGTCTCCCCCATCTCCTTCCATAAATCTCGGTCCTTCGCCACCTCTTGCCAACCTCTCCGGAATGAGTCAAGATCGTCACGCCAGCGTTTCTTGGGCCTTCCTTGATTGCGCCGTCCATCTGGCACCCACTGTGTGACGATCCTGGCCCATCGGTCGGGATGCATGCGCGCCACATGTCCCGCCCAATCCCATTTTAGTCTGGCAGCTTTTTGGCCAACGTCGACCACACCTGTTATGGAGCGCAGCGCGCTGTTGCGGACTCTGTCCATTCTTTTGATACCCAGTACGCTGCGTTCCATTGCTCTTTGGCAAACCCCAAGTTTGTACTTTTGAGAATCGGTCAGTGACCAGGTCTGAGCACCGTAGGTTAGGACGGGCAAAATACACATGTCGATAAGTCTACGCTTCAGTGATATCGGCAGGTCGCCCTTCATCAGCTCTTTCATAGACCAGTAGCTCCTCCAAGCGTTTTCGACGCGGCGCTCAATTTCCTTGTCTTGCCGGTTCTCGAAGGAGACTATCTGGCCTAAGTATACGTACTCATCAACATGATCTAGTACTTGTCCATCTACCTCGACCCTACGTTTCGTGCTATTGGTCATGACTTTTGTCTTCGACCGATTCATCGCTAGTCCAACCCTGAGGCTTGCTGTGCTGAGGTCTTGAAGCATATTTTGTAGTTCAGGTGCGGTTGACGCAAAGAGGACGATGTCATCTGCAAATCTCAGATTGCTGAGTTTCCTGTTGCCGACATCAATCCCCTTCGTTAGCCACGAGCTTGCCAATGTCTTAAAAAAATCTTCAAGTGTGCTTGTAAATAATTTGGGAGAGAGCGGGTCACCCTGCTTGACTCCTTTTTCTATGGAGAATTTAGGACCGTGAGTATTGAGCTTAGATAGATAGATAGATAGATAGATAGATAGATAGATAGATAGATAAACTCTTTATTGTTCACACCACACATTTCGTACACATGATAAAACAGCTTAAAAACTAGTGCAACAATCGGCGGCCTTATCGCTAAGAGCGATCTCTTCCAGGCAACCTTAGGATGGAGAGCTTAATGTCTGCTGTACTATTATCGTATACAGTTTTTATGAGATCCAAGTAAGTTTTGTCTATTTCTTGCTCTTCTAGTGCGGAATATATTGCTTTGTGTGTGATACTGTCAAAGGCTTTTGTGTAATCTACGAACGCTAAATAGAGTGGTTTGTTCAATTCATTGTGTTTTTCAATGATTTGGTTTATTGTGTGTAAATGGTCTATATTTGAGAAGCCAGGGCGGAATCCGGCCTGCTCTGGTGGTTGGTGGCTGTCTAGTTTGCTATCAATGCGTTTCTGGATGATTTTAATAAAAGTTTTGTAAAGATGTGACACTAAACTGATGGGCCTGCAGTTGTTTATGTCGCTTTTGTCTCCTTTCTTATGGAGAAGTATAATATTAGAATGGCACATTTTTTCTGGAATATTTCCTGAGTGGAGGATTGTGTTAAAAAGATTGGTAATATGGGGAAGAAGGATCCGTGATCCTACTTTTAAAGCTTCTGTTGTTATGCCGTCTTCGCCGAGACTTTTATCGTATTTCATACTTTTAAGTGCACTGTGGACTTCAAATCCGGTTATGTAAGGTATGGAGTCAGGGCGCGAGTATTCGATTTGATTATCAGATTTTGATGGGTCAGAGTATAAAGATTTGTAGAAAGACGTGCAAATTTCTAATACTTTATGCCGGCTGCCATGTTTGATGCCGGCGCTATCTTGTAAGCGGTTGATCCAAGTTTTTCCTTTAGATTGACCTTGTTTAGCTGCTCTGAGAGATGAATGTTTTTCTAGAGCTACTTTGACTAAAAACGTATTGAAATTTCTTAGGTCTTGTCTGATGCTAAGTTTAATTTTTTTGTCAATTTTTCTATGTTCTTCGGTTCCTATTTCTAATTTTAGCCTATCTTCTATTAGTTTTATTGTTTGGGGTGTTAATTTATTTTTATGAGGTTTGTCTGGTTTCAATTTTTTGCTGCTGCTGTGTATTGCGTTTACAATATTGTCGGATTGGGCCTCTACATCATAAACGTTTTCTATTTCTTCGATTTCAAGTGCGCTAAAATAGTTAGTCAGTTCTAAAGTGTATTGGTCTGAATTATTAAATAGTGTTTGTTTGCTGACTTTTTTGAATCGATTTTTGAATAATATTGCTCTCTGGATCTTAAAATCGAAGCTGACTCTTGCTCTGACTGGTCTGTGGTCGGAAGTAAACTTGATTTTGCTGATAACACCAACGTCTTTTATCATTTGCATGTTAGGGGATAGAATGTAATCTATTTCATTCTTTGTGGTTCCATTTGGTGCTCTCCACGTCCACCTTCGTTGGGGCTTTTTTACGAAGAAACTGTTGGCGTTGAATATTCACCCACTATGAGAAAATAAAAGGTGCCTCATATTTTATTGTAATATTATTATTTAATAAAACATAGAGTAACAACTAAATTGAAATAAAATAGTAAGTATCTATACTAATATAATAAAGGGGAAAGATTTGATTGTTTGTTTGTTTGCATTGAATAGGCTCCGAAACTACTGAACCGATTTGAAAAATTCTTTGACTGACGGGAAGCTACACTATCCCCGGGTGACATAGGCTATAATCTATACCCGTGCGAAGCTGGGGCGGACCGCTAGTTCAAACAATATTTGCGTTCGATTTCTTTGGCGCTGAGACTAAGATATTCAAATTCAAAAAGTGCTCGGCAAAGATTATAAAAAGGATTAAAAACTCATTACTGCCCGCTAAAAGTTTCTTATAGAAAACACCACCTTTGGGTGCTTAAGTGCACCCAAAGGTGGTGTTTTTTTGGTAAAAGGGGTTAACGGTGACAACACAAGTTGCAAAATGGTACTGCGTCTCATAAGGAAATAAAAACTCAATATATAAAAAAAAATTATAAATAATAGGCTTGCGTTTCACTACCATCACCCCTGTTGTTAAGATGGGATGTTGTTTTTTTGCACTACTTTTTTGTAGTTTAGTAGCCAGTTATGTATTAGTACGGAACCCACAGTGCGCGAGCTCGACTCGCACTTGTCCGGTTTATAGATTAAGATTAAGATTGTAGCTTAGTAAGCTAAGATTGGTAGCCAAAATACTACACCAAATAGCTGTCAGATGGTTTCTCTCAGCAGCCGGACTGTATTAGTATTTATACCTTACTATCGTGCCAATTAAGGCTTTGTCAATGGTGACCGACACTTTTTGTCAGACAAAATAACATTTAAGTGTTTTTTTTTAATATTTCCTTTTTCGCGCTTCTCAACATGCATAATGATCACCTATGGCGATCATCAGGCGAGAGGAGGGTCCAACGCAAGCCTATTATTTATTAAAAAAATTATAGAAAAGGGTTATACCTGCTAGTCTTTTCTTTGTGTAAAAGTGAAAGTTAGGCGTTAAGTTAAGCCCTTTTATATAAGTACCTATAAATAAAAATGTACACTATATTTTTTTAGGTCAAGCAATAACTTTCCATAGGCCATAGATGTCCATAGGCGGCGGTGACAACTTACCATCAGGTGGCCTGTCGCTTGTTTGTCTACTAATACATTAAAAACTTTTAAATTGGGCATACCTAAGTAATATTTTTCTTATTATGTGTTTTTGTCCGTAAATAAAAATCTGTTTATTGTTTCTGCTATTATTTATGTCTCTTATCCGTTTGTGATAGATAACCCCACTTACCCGAAAACATAATTCGCCCGTCATCGTAAAAAACAGGAAATACCCATCAACGTAGTTATATAACTGAGCAAATTAATTATCCTCAACTAACAACTTGTTTATTAGTTGCTAATAATTTATAGCACCCAGTCGGTGACAGAGCATCTTATCATTTTGTTTGTTATTAACCATCTTCGAAAAAGGAGGAAAGGTTCTCAATTCGGCCCGTATTTTTTAGGGTTCCGTACCCAAAGGGTAAAAACGGGACTAAGCCTACATTGTCTATCTGTCCGTCTGTCTGTCTGTCCGTCCTACCTTTAAACAGCTGTATCTTTCGAACCGTTATAGATAGCCAGATGAAATTTAAAAACAGTCAAAAAGTAAAAACAAAAGCCATACAACAAACGTGTTTTTGTACTAGCTCTAATATAAAAAAGGTGATCCAAACGTCAAACCTGGCATGATTATAAAACAAACCCTAAAATATAACAACAAATAATAAATAATGGCTAAGTGATAGTCGGTGACAAGTTTATGTTCATTACCAAGTTATAAGTAACGTTAGTAGTAGTTAAGTAATTTCGTTATTGAATTTTGTGGTGGTACGGAACCCTCAGTGCGCGAGCCCGACTCGCACTTGGCCGGTTCATTAAGTTTTTTTACATTTAATAAATAAAACATGTATTTATAAGTAACTAGCGACCCGCCCGGCTTCGCACGGGTGTAATTTACGTGCGAAGCCGAGGAGGGTCGCTAATTATACAAATAAACCTTCCTCTTGAATCACTCTATCTATTAAAAAAAACAGCATCAAAATCCGTTGCGTAGTTTTAAAGATTTAAGCATATATAGGGACGGACAGACAGCGACAGCGACTTTGTTTTATACTATGTAGTGATGATAGTGATAATTGCTCAAAACTTAAAATCTAGGATACCGCATGACAGTGCCCAGTCAGTGGTCAGGGCTGCAGAGTGAGACATTACTAGTTGTTTGCCCAATCTGTGACCGCGCGTCCCATCTTCGCAAACCCTTGACAAATTTTGGTTATATTCACTATATATTATATAACTTCAAAATGGCACTGGTAAGAACTACTTGGATATAAAATTTAATAAAAATCAAGATCAAGTTTTCGCATGTTATCGTCGAATATACATACATAGAAAGTCGACTTTTCCAGAATATCTGTGACTTTTCCCATGCAATTCTGAGACATCCCACGGCAATGGGGTTTACTGAGGTGAAATGTCATTTTGTGTTTCGAAAAATCCATAGAAAACTCTAGTAAAATCTCCGCCACATTTAATTATTCCTTCTGATTTCTACTCACTTGTATGGTATTTAAATAATGAAGTAACAAAACTCATTTGGTCAAAGTAGTAACCAGGGCCCCGATTCTACTAAACCAATTGTTTATAAATTGTAATTGGTTTAGTAGAATCGGGGCCCAGGCATGTCAATTAAAACAAAGCATCAATTCGAGGGAAGACTTCAATTCGTGGAATAATACCCCATCTCTAGATGCCACGTTACGAGAAGTTCACCATTTCCAATTACACGCCCATTATAGAAACTCCGTATCTATCTTCGAGCAACGTCATTAGTTCCTGGCAGTAGTTACATAAATTGCAAGTTCCCGTTAACTAAAATGTAACCAAACTAAACTTCGACCGCGACCTCACACTGACTCGACAGTATGTGAAATTTGTCAGTACGTAAGGTTAAATGCACGACAGATTACCGAGATAACCTTATAAAAGCATTATATTCAAAATGAACGAATTGTTTCCGAGGTTTTAAATGACATAGGTATCATTTATTGTATGAAAAAAACAGAATAACTAAAAGCATACTATTTGTTAAAGAAAATGTTTTTTTCAACCAATAAAGAGTGTTTGATCTCTACCAAGAAGCATAACTCTATAACGTAGATCTATTCAATAAAAAAATGCGCTACTTTTTAAAGACCAACGTGGTTAGTGGCTACGGCGCGGCGTAGCAGTCTACGAAAGCATTGGTTACGGTTCTACAACGATTGTACGTGTAAATACTACAGAGCATTATACGGTTACTATTTTTTATATTTTATTTTTAATAATGATAAAGATCGCAGTTTTCTAGCCGTTACACTCATTCAGCGAGGATGACAGAACAGTGGCGTCCATTCTGTCATACCACTCACTAAAGTAAACCAATCTGACAGGAATAAAATTATATGCCTCTGGTGAGAGAAGGATGGCAACAATTTTATAGCTGTCAAATTTAGTTTAGTTTAGTTTTGTTTAGAGTACATCAGAATCGATGCCAGTATCACAAGAATAACCAGCCTGTACGTACAGTCTTCATAAAACTTGGTCACTGACTTATAGAAGTATTGAAAGAACTAAATTAGTTGCGAAATTTTCACTTCAACGAACACTCTATTTGCTAGTTAACTGATAAACTAGCGGAGTAAATGACACTCATACAAGTTAGTTTCATTTTAAATAGCGTTCAATATTACAAGATAGTACAATGACATAGACGCTTCCTAAGAGTAATTAAGTGAAAATAATTTAAAATAAATGTTGCATGTGAAAAAAAACCCTCATAAAAATCCCGGCTTGACAATGAGTGCATAAAACTAGCCATTGTATCTGAGTTTTACACTCGGCTTTCACTTTAATTGTGAGGAAATGCAACAATTATATTGTAAGTAATATAATATCTCTATAAATAATATTAAAACTCTTATTTAAACAATGACACTGTTTTTATTCGATATTATGTTAGGGACTTTAATAATGCCCTGAATCCTGATCTATGGGAATTACTAAAGACCAAGGCAAATTTCCTACATGAAATATATTACAAACAGACTTTTATGCACTAGCTAGAGTCTAGAACATAAAGCAGTTATAGTCCGCTTACACCGAGCTTTACGAGCATGGAAAGTGAATGGGTATTTTTACCCGCCGACGGACAATACAATAGTATAGTGTTTTTTTGTGTAGAGATACTTATTTATGTAAATTTGGATGTTCCCACTTACAGCCTAAATGCCTCTATTTAACACTATACGGGGTATCATAACATTGATCTTTTAAATTAAAAGTAAGGTTTGGCACTTAATTTTTTGATCAGATGTAATTGCGAAACGATACTACATAAATACCTGCCGTTGTCGAATTTTAAATTTTAAACAGAAAAAGTCTTCTAACGTAACTTCACATAAACATTAGTCTGTTGATATACTAAGCAGCTGCGTCTTTAACCAGAAACTTTCAAGTGGCTAGGAAAGTTTTTGTCTAAAGATTATATTTGTTTTAAGAATAGAATGTATAGAATAGTAAGTTTTATTTATTGGAAGTACAACCAAAAAATAATCTTCATCATCATTATTGCAGCCATAGGACGACCACTGCTGGACATAGGCCTTCGCCATCCATCTCCAAAAGGGCCGGTTGGAAGCGACCTGTATCCAGCGATTCCCTGTGGTCTCTTTTAGGTTGTCTGTCCATCTTCTGCGTTGACGTCCTACACTGCGTTTACCGGTTCGTGGTCTCCATTAAAGAACCTTTCGGCCCAATCGGCCATCTGTTCTGCGTGCTATCTATGTGCCCTGCCCACTGCCACTTCAACTTGCTAATCCGGTGGGTTATTTCGGTAGCTGTAGTAATTGTAGTTCAACAATACAATACAATAATTATAACAACACTTTATTGTCACCACAAAAAGTACCCAACCCAAATCTTTGGGCCTGCTCTAATAGTTTATATTATCCATTTTTTATTTGACAGCAGGCAGTCACGTCCTGCTTGTGACTGCAGCAAGGGCGCTATAAGGTCTTAATTACATTACAACACAAAAACGCTTTGAAACCTTCCACAGAGACCGCGTACTAAAAGCACTTTTATTATTTGCATGTTTTTCGCAAAAAAGTATAGAACTTCCTGCTTTCATACCGCCCTTGTAAGAAGCGCTTATGGGGAAAATGGACGCTGTTTTTGAATCGCTCGCTTCTAAAATACAAAGAATTTTTTACTGAATGATTTTGAACACAAAGGCTTGTTCATGTTTAAAGCGAGTTGATACGTAATTGCGTTGAATGCCTTTAAAACGCTTACAATATTGCTATGTTTAGGGTTTCCTATACCTCAAAAGGATTAAAATCCCTATAGGATCGCTTTGCTGTCTTTCTGTTCGTTTGTCAAAGACCATTTTGTCAAGTGATCAAGTTGAAATTAATATCAAATACCTCCACCTCACGAGTGCATCCTCGAAGCCTACGAGGTGCGCGAGCTCATCTAACACCACCCAATCTTCTGCACCAATTGGCAGATCTTTTACACAGGGTTGAACGAATTGTTTAAATGTCTCTGGGAAATCAAGGGACCCCAAAATACAGGCTCGGCCTAGTTTGGGGCCCACAGCTAAAAGTTAAAATACTTAGCTTAATTCAATCTAATTAATTTGTAATAACTTGGATATTATTATTAGAACAACAATTAGAACAAGAAGTCTGGAACAACCTGCCAGCTTCCCTGTTCCCTGAGAGATAAAACCTGGGCCTTTTCAAGGCCAGAGTGAATAGGTATCTTCTAAGTCTGCGTGCTTCATCTTCGACCACATCGTCGCTTACCAACAGGCGAGTTGGTGGTCAAACGCGGATTTATCAGCGTTAAAAAAAAAAAAAAAAAAAGATAAATAAATATTTCGATTTGATTTTTGATTTTGAATTCCAACGAACAAACCCAAAACGAGTGTGACTGCACACCCCGAGTACAACCTTCGGATCATTAAGGTCAGTGGCATTTCTATGTCACTATATTTTAACCCGTTTAGCCGAATATCTTGTTTTCTGTGTTGTGATCACATTTTTCGTCCCAAGTTATTCGAGTCACCAGGCAAGATGCAAAATTTTATAGCACAGGTAAAGAAGAGAATCCGAAAGTCATACAAATTTTATTTTTTTTGCTAAACTTACATTTTATATTGGGAAACCGAACAAAACTGGACAAAAACAAAATATAAAACAAAACTGTATGAACTTACCTTCATTTTAAAAGACCTATTCAACAATACCCCACACAAGAGGGTGCAGCGAAAAAATCTTATCGCCACTTCACAAGTACCATCATAGCCACCCATAAAATGCATTTTTTTCTTTTGCATCTCTAAACTAGAACATAGAAACTTGTTACTTGTAATACTGATAGATGATATTAAAATCTTTGTTCTTTTCAAAAATTTAGCATTTTTTTTTTTTATTTATTCAACTTTTCGATAAACAGTTTTAACAAAGATGTTTCCCAGGTAGTTAGTTATCTTTTTGATTAAACCATTAAGTTTATATTCTGTTATATCGGGATCTCTGAAATTTGTCCACCGAGCTGCGTTCGTTTAAATTTTTCAATAACGAAAAAATTTCGAATTATATTTGTGCCTTTGGCTACGGAACCCTACCATATGCGTGTCTCGTTACGTTTTTGACAGGCTAGTGTTTTTTGAGCGTATGTATGACTAATTTATTAAGTTTGTACACACATTAAACGCAATAAGCAGCTTTTTTTCAAACACAACCTTGTTTGACAATAAAACTCAGCTGTGTCCCTGTCAATTATTTGACGAACACCATATGGTGGAAAATTAGACTAGGCTTGGAGATTAAAATAATTTAAATTTTTTAGATTGACTCATGTATGCTGGCCTCGGCTACGTCTTGGTCCACATTTTTACGGTGCTCTATAAATGCCTCTATTGGCCTATCGTTTCGCCCGCAACTAGCAATTTGGTGGTAAACGACGTCCGCCAGATGCATCGTGTCGGAAAAAGACAACGAGGTCAGATAATGCGACCTTTTCTTAGCCTGTTAGATTCCTATTTTTAAAACGGTGATTTACTTGATATTGCATACTGTAAATATCTGAGGTTATTTTATTTAGCGCGGCGTTGTAAAAGCGCCTACAGCCAATTTGCAGCCGCTATAAAGTCGCTATAAAGGCCAATGTAAGTGCCGGGAAGGCGAATTTAACTTTAATAAGTTCGCATTGCGCTTCTCTGCACTGTATAAAGTGGTGAGCCATGAACGCCAGTTTTTCATTGATTCCCAAGACCACAGTTTCGAAGCCGTAGTAGATAAATTCGTATTAGCATACTTATTTTTCGAAGCTTGTGGTCGATTATGATCAATCCTATATTTCATTTTCTTCAAGGTCTAGCCCGGACCTTTGATAGGCGTTGGTGGGGCCGAAGCCAACACCAAGTGGGTATAAAATTTACAATCATGGGTATAAAATGGAATATAAAGCTATTGTACAGTTGGATAAAAAAATCTGGGTTATTGTGGTATATTCCTGTTTTAAATGGGGACTTATCACGTTTAAAACATGAGTTCAAATCGCGAAAGTTTAAAAATTGGTATATTCCTGGTCTATGATAAATTTTATTATTATTTTGATTTTTTCGAACGTATTCAAATATTATTAGTATTAATATTTTATAATTATACAGGGTTATTGATAAAACATCAAAAATATCTCGCAGGAGGTTTCCTTACACCATACCTAACAACTATAGTTCAATTACTTTTAATCATACGTCGTGTTTTATTTTAAATACAAAACTAAAATATTTATATTGGCTCTCTATATGGCAAGAACTTATGCGATCTGGGCGAAGCTTAGGTGATCGCGTATAATAAATACGCACGCGAGTTTTGAGTATTTTTTATTTGATAATAAAAACGTATTTTCGAGATTATATCTCTCGAGGGGATGAAATCGATTAGTAGACTTTGTATGGAAATAAAATAAAATTGAGCTACATCGCTAAATCATTATTATAAAGGGGTGAAATAAGATGTGATAGTTTGTATGGAGCGGAGCTTTTCCTTCAAGCTAGACTGATGAAACTTCGTGAATGTTGTAAAGAAAGTGATCTGCGAAGTGCAAAGCGAAACGCAGATGCGCGCGCGCATTCACCTTGAAAAAGACCGCCTAATGCGGTTGAAACTATAGTCCCGGTATACGTATTACTACTCTTTGCTATAGTTGGAGTGACCGGCTCAATCTTACGTGAGTAATTCCCGTGTAATTTAAATAAAATGTGTGAAAACCACGTCAGTTTCCATAATAAAATAAGAAAGTTTTTGTTACCTGTTTGTTTTTAATTCAGGGGGTAAAATGGGGTGTAATTTGTAAAAGTTTGTATGAAGCAAAGATTTACCTTCAAGCTAGACTGATGCAACTTCGTGAATTTGTTAAGCATTATATAATAAAGAAAGTCGTTTCATAGTTTTCTTTTAAATTCGTTTCACTAAAGGGGTGAAATCGCGTGAAATCTGCAAGCATATATTTCTAATCTAGTTGAAATTTTCACAGAATGTAATTATACGGCGGATTAACTGAGAAATAATAAAAAAAGTCAAAAAGTTAAACAGAATGGGGGGTACCCAAACATATTTTTGTATTAGCTCTAATGTGAAAACGATAATACGCACAAGTGTCAAACTTGTCATGATTGTAGTAAACACTCAAGTATAACAACAAATAATAAATAATGGCTAAGTGCGAGTCGGTGACAAATTTCTGTTCATTCATCATCATCAGCCAGAAGACGTCCACTGCTGAACATAGGCCTCCCCCTTCAACCTCCACACTGAACGACAGCCTGCCATCTGCATCCACTGGATGCTCGCGACTCTCACTATGTCGTCGGTCCATCTAGTGGGAGGCCTACCTACGCTGCGTCTTCCGGTTCGTGGTCTCCACTCAAGAACCTTTCTTCCCCATCGGTTATCGGTTCTTCGAGCGATGTGGCCTGCCCATTGCCACTTCAACTTGCAAATTTTAACAGCTATGTCGGTGACTCAGGTTCTTTGGCGAATATCCACGTTTCGGATTTTATTGCGCAAAGAAACTCCGAGCATAGCTCTCTCCATTGCCCGCTGAGTGACTCTGAGTTTTTCCAATAGGCCAACAGTTAAGGACCACGTCTCAGTACCATATGTCATCACTGGCAACACACACTGGTCAAAGACCCTCGTCTTGAGGCACTGTGGTATCTTGGACGAGAAGATGTCACGCAATTTCCCGAACGCTGCCAATCCGAGTTGGATTCTTCCGGCGACCTCTTTGCTTAAGTTGGACTTACCTAACTGAACAATCTGTCCAAGATAGGTGTAATGGTCAACAACTTCTAGAGTATCGTTCCCAACGACTATCGGCACGGGTTCAACATGGACATTCGACATGATTTTTGTCTTGTCCATGTTCATTTTAAGACCCACCTGTTGGGAAAGGCTACTGAGGTCGCTGAGCATGGTATTTAGGTCCTCCAGCGAGTTCTGTTCATTACCAAGTTATAATACTCGAGCGCCTGTAGCAAACTGCGTAACAATTACTCCGACGATTAGAAGGCGTTATAATAACTGGTAATTCGGTTACTTGGACAAACTTATTGGATTTTGTGGTGGTACGGAGCCCTCAGTGCACGAGCCCGACTCGCTCTTGGCTGGTTTAATTATATTTTATTTTGGGCTATTAGTTTTTTTTTAATTTAATAAATAAATAATTGGCTTATTCATGAAAATTTTGGGCATTGTAAGTACTACACAAATATGCTTTTGATTCCGTATGTCGGGGGTGTCATAGAATATATACAAAGACACGGACAACCAATGCCAAGATTGGATCTTAGTGTTAGTTTCTCTGTAAAATGCATCATTCAAATAACTGCCCGGACGAGAATCTGGGACCTCTGCTCATAAAGCAGTTGCGCTACCACTGAGCCATATTAAGAACTCCATCTCGGTGGGTTTGGACTGTGTGATTGAGCGGTTTCCTACCGCAGAACTTGTGATCCTTGGTGATTTTAATGGCCATAATGCCGAATGGTTGGGTTCCCTAAAAACTGACTGCGCTGGGAAAGCCGCTCATGAACTTGCTCTGACTTTTGGCCTTAGCCAATTGGTATCTGGAATAACTAGGATACCTGATATAGCTACTCACGAACCCTCTCTGCTTGATCTCATGCTGACTTCCCGACCGGCCAATTACCAGGTGGCTGTTGATGCACCACTCGGTAAATCTGACCACTGCTTGGTCAGAACAGCTATTCCCATTTTACGTCCCAATGCTCTACCTGTTAGAAAGCGTAGGGTTTGGCATTACAGTGCAGCTGATTGGGATGGGTTACGAGAGTTTTTTGCTTCATATCCCTGGCAGCAACTGTGTTTTTCTTCAGATGACCTTAACATCTGTGCCGACTCTGTCACTGACGTCGTACTGCAAGGAATGGAATGTTTCATTCCTAGTTCTGATGTACGAGTCGGTGGGCGGAGTCGGCCATGGTTTAATAAATCTTGCGCGGATGCCGCTAGCGTTAAGTCAGCAGCCTACAAGGCCTGGACTGCGGCGTTATCGCGCAAGGATCCTAAAGCCGCTGACTTCAAAAACAAACTTAACGTTGCTTCCAGACTAGCAAAAAAGGCCATCACTCGAGCAAGGTGTGATCACATTGGACGAATTGGCGAGCAACTTACAAGTTACCCTGCCGGTAGCCGTGCGTTTTGGTCGCTGGCAAAGGCTGCTGAGGGTAACTTCTGCCAATCTTCCCTTCCATCCTTACGAAAACCGGATGGCACCCTGGCCCATAGCGCAGAAGATAAAGCCGATTTACTTGGTAGTCTTTTTGCCTCTAACTCTACTTTTGACGATGGGGGTGCTGTTCCGCCTACTCTGCCTAATTGCGCGAGCTCTATGCCGGAAATACGCATTTCTCAGAAAACAGTGCGGAAGGAACTGTGGTCCCTTGATGTGCGAAAGTCGAGTGGGCCGGATGGCATTCCGGCGATCGTTTTAAAAAGATGTGCTCCTGAGTTAACTCCAGTTTTAACGCGTTTGTTCTCCCTCTCCTACAGTTGCGGTATCGTACCGTCTTGCTGGAAGGTAGCCCACGTCCACCCTGTGCCCAAAAAGGGTGACCGAACCGACCCATCAAACTACAGGCCAATTGCGATTACTTCCCTACTCTGCAAGGTGATGGAGCGAGTGATTAACTCTCAGCTTCTGGGGTACCTGGAAGATCATCAGCTGATTAGTGACCGCCAGTATGGCTTTCGTCACGGTCGGTCAGCTGCGGATCTCTTAGTGTATCTCACGCACCGTTGGGGAGAAGCTATCGAAAGTAGAGGCGAAGCTCTCGCTGTCAGCTTAGATATCGCTAAGGCATTTGATCGGGTATGGCATAAGGCACTTTTAGCAAAACTACCATCTTACGGCTTACCTGATGGGCTTTGCAAGTGGATTGGTAACTTTTTGCATGGTCGCTGCATAAGAGCGATCATCGATGGTGCTTGTTCTGCGACCATGTCAATTAATGCCGGAGTTCCACAAGGTTCTGTGCTATCGCCCACGCTATTCATCCTGCATATTAATGATTTGTTGCAAATTAACAATATCCATTGCTATGCGGATGATAGCACGGGTGATGCCCAATATTCTGGCCATGCAAACGCTCGTCAAGATGAAATCGTAGAAAGGAGAGCGGAGCTTGTGTCTGCTGTCGAGTGCTCTCTTGAGCAGGTCACTGTCTGGGGCATGCAGAATTTGGTGCAGTTTAATGCTGCCAAGACGCAAGCTATTGCGTTCACTGCGAAAAAAACCCCGTTCACCACATCACCGTCTTTTCAGGACATTCCCCTTACCTTGTCGACGAACATCGCCATTTTGGGCGTCGACATTTCCAGCGAGGTCCAGTTTAGGAGTCATTTGGTGAGCAAGGCTGGTCTTACGTCCAGAAAATTGGGTGTTCTCAATAGAGCCAAGCGGTACTTCACGCCGAACCAGCGTCTTCTATTATACAAAGCACAGGTACGGCCACACATGGAATACTGCTCCCATCTCTGGAGTGGCGCACCGAAGTACCAGCTCGATCCACTTGACTCCTTGCAGAGAAGAGCCGTTAGACTTGTCGATGACCCGAATCTAACCAACGCCTTGGAACCGCTGAGCTTGCGCCGGGACGTTGGTTCGCTCAGCTTGTTCTACAGGTATTATAATGGGGAATGCTCTGATGAACTCTTTGACCTCATCCCTCCATCGCGGTTTTACTATCGAACCGGACGCCATCGCCAAAAAAGCCATCCTCATATTATAGATGCGTGGAAGTCTCGCACTGTTCGATTTGATCGATTGTTTCTGCCACGCACCTGTAAGTTGTGGAATGGCTTACCGCCTTCGGTTTTTCCTCCAACATATAACCTCAATCGCTTCAAGCGAAGAGTGAATAGAGTCCTCAAAGGTAGGCAACGCACCGCCAATGCCCCGGGTATTGTAGGTGTCCATAGGCGACGGTGACTACTTACCATCAGGTGGCCCGTCGCTTGTTTGCATACTATTATATAAAAAAAAAAAAAAAAAAAAAAAAAAAGAAAAAAGAAAACATTTATTTTGCGCATAAAACACTACAACATCAACATTACGAAACAGAAACAACAAAATAATAATACAATAATAGTAATACAAGATATTGGTTGTTAATATCCAAGGAATAACTAAGCGCAGCGTAGAAATGCAGGGAAGTGCTTGATGTAGGCTGCTTCCTATGGATGATGATGATGATGATCCAAGGGAAGAGGCACTTATGCAACGCATACAATAAGATTCTAAAATATTGCTACTCTACTATTAAGAACAATTTTTGTCCATTAAAAAACGGGCAAAGCCGCGGTCTGAATATATTAACAATATAATAATGTTTAACTTCAATCCTGGAAACTGATACATGAGTAACTCTTGACCCAGCTATACCTACACATAGGCATAGATAATTTTTTTCCTGTAGATTCGTGCTTATCTTCAACTCTTGGGTATAACCAAGATACAAAGTGTAGAAGGTAATCCCCATCGACATAAAAAGTGAGTATACCGATTTAAAAGGTCATTACCAATCAAAACAAATGAATGTCTGCGATAAAACACTTTTCTCAAACATGATGTTAATGCGCCCATTATTTGAAAAACAAACAGTAAAATTAAACTTCAGAGTGGAACAGCAGCGTTCCATTTTCGTATAATTTCGGATATCAAAGCTAGAAATATAAGCCTTTTGTCATCATCATCAGCCAGAAGACATCAACTGCTGAACATAGGCCTCCCTCTTTAATCTCCACACTAAACGACAGCCTGCCATCTGTAAACCTTTTTTGTATTTTGTTTAAATTATACGGGAATATCCGTAAACCGTAATTAAACCTTAAATAAGAGTGGTATCTCTATAAAAATTATTCCCTATTTACCTTGGTCACGTCATAACTTGAGAACGATTTTACCGATTTCATTCATCGTTTTTTTTTTTAAATTTTCTTATACTATGTAGAAGATTCTTAAACAAAGAAAAATAAAGAAAAATGCGCAAACTCATTAGGAAAAATTCAGTAAACTTAACTTCTGGCGTTTGATGCATGTGATTTTACCAGACAGCAGTTTTATTTTGATTTGTGGATATTCATAGCTAAGATAGGACAACGTCTGTCGGGTCAGCTATAATAAATTCAAATACAAAATATTTTTTTGTTGTTAAACATGGATGCAGAAAAAACAAGTAACCCTGCTTGCTGTTTAAGCCTCACATTTCGTCTTCAATTATTACGATTCCGGTAATTCCTTTGAGCTAGAACGTCATGAATTTATTACAGATTTATAGCCATAACTCAAAATATTATGATTAGAAAATATTTAAAATAATTTGGAATAAAAGTTTTTACTAGGTATAATCATCATGAAATGAAATGAAAATTTTTACTATCCAGATTTGCATTCATAACTTATTAAACAAATAACATTAATTAATCGATGATTAGAAAATTACACATAGAAAATTAAGTATAATAGAAATAAAATAATTAAGTGATGGGCCTGTGAAACACTCTCCACGTGCTAAGTATAAGGCTGGTGTGCCATTATCGTACCACATCCACCAGTGCGTTATCGGAGCGATTCCGGGCAGTGCGCACGGCGGCCGACCGTCTCCGCAGCAGCGCCTGCCAGCAGGGCGCGCGCCCCGCGACTATCATGCCGCTCGCGCTGCACCACCGCGGCAGCCGGAAGATCACGAGCCATGCATCGTTGTACTGTACACGCATCTTGCTCATAGCGGTCTTGGCGGTTCGTCCATAGTTCTGCGGTGTACACGCTGGTGCAGTAACTGATGAAGAGTTGGGCCTTGACAGAGTCCCTCCAGCGGGAATATCGCCTTGCCAGCATGTTACCGCGCGCTGCTATAGCCCGCCTCTGTCTCTCTATGTCAGCGTGGTCTGACAGGTCTGTGATCATATGTCCAATATACTATATGATCATGGCAGATATGTTTCTATGTTATAGTTTAGAAATGCAGGAAGGACCTACTTTTTGCAAATATTTAGTCATATTTTACATGTACCAGAACCACTCCTAATTTTTTAATTTGTGATGATATTTAAAATTGTGATCGATACTAAAAATTTTACTGTGCTAAGGTTCATGCACAACTGTATAGAAATTAGAAGGTTCTGAAGAATTAGGACAGATGGACGGACAGAACGAACTTATAAGGATTCCGGAACCCTAAAAGTTCATGTTTTTAATGGTTTTTTAATGTTAAGAATATACTTAGTGAAACAATATAAAAATGTTATAATAGTACATCATAGTATTTGCTTTAATTGATATTTGTACACACACCATAGTACAAAAAACCTCATGCCCCACCCAGTCTAAAAAGTTCTATATCTATAAATTTAAGCGCTATTTACCGAAAAAGTCGGGAAAATCACGCCACAGGTTATTCCTTATTCCGACTATAGTTTTAACAGCATTCAGCGGTCTTAATCAAGGTGAGTGCGGCTGTGCGGATACGTCTCGCTTTGCACTCAAAACCACGTAAAAACTACGTCAGTTTTCATAGTAAAAAACCTTTTTTTGTATAATTTTTACATCTACGACTACTTATTTAAAATAAGCAAGGATACACAAGACTAAACTCAAATTGAAAAAATAAATTGCAAAAAAAACAATCCAAATTTTTTCAATTTTCCTTTGGAGAGATGTCCTTCTGAGAAACTAGTGAAATGACAGCTTCTGATAACAAGGTCAATGACAAGACCTCAGCCCTGGTTATAAATACCAAAACAAAGCTAAGTAATTACTCATAAATTAGTAAGCGAACGACTTCGCAGACACTTTCTGCTTATTTTTTTTTTAGTTACTGAAACAAAAACCAAAATGAAACTAACGTTTCTTTTATTTTTGATATGTTTTCATAAAATTGAATCAAAAATAGAAATTGATATAACAATGGATTCAAATCATAACGCAGTTATTAATTACTATGGCGAGGAAATTGTACCAGCTACAGAAGACGATATTAAAAGTTTTTTCCCACGCTCAGGACTTCGTGGGGCTGTGGAGAAGTATTCTGAAGGGTCACCTGCAGAAGTATACTTTTCAAAACCCACGCCATACTGGGGAGACCTTTACGAAAGGTTTAACTGGGAGCCAGTGACCAAAAAAATAGAAGTACAATACGCAAAAGTAAAAAGTGTTGGTGCAAGGCGAGCTGTGGTTCTGAAACAAGATTTTGACAATCCTTCACAACATCCTATCGAAGTGGATACTGAATTAAGCCAATCAGTGCAAAACACCGTGACTACAACGTGGCGATATGGTAATACTCGAAGTAAAACAGTGTCATTGGGTTTCACATTTGGTTTACAGATAAAAGTCTTAGAAATGTCCGGAAGTGTTGAATATTCTACGACAACTAGTTCTAGTTGGGGTATAGAGGAAACAAAATCTGAATCTACCACGGTTAGTAGCAAACATAACGTTAAAGCCAAACTAAACGCTGGAGAAAGTATCACAGCGGAGCTGTCAGTATCAACAGGATATTTAGAAATAGAAGTCGGATATAAAATGTCTCTTCAAGGTCAAACAGCTGTCAATTATAGTCCTCAACATAGAGGTCACTACTTTTATGGTTTTTTAATTACCGATGTCATGGAATCACAAAACATTCCAAATGAAAAGATTGTCGTGGGAACAGTTAAGTATGGCTTTAATATTGACGCTAAATTGAGAGTGAGTGATAAACAGCCGATTGCTTTGTGAATGTTTAATCTCAGAACTAAATAAAGTAAGCATAATTAGCTTATCGGGCTTAGTCCAATATAATTATGAAGTTTTTTAGATTATGGTAGTACAGCAGTGCTTAATTTTTGGAGTTCCAAACCCACAGAAGAAGCAGTAGTGCCGAATCTTGAAATTAAACCTATTTTGATTTCAACCGACTTCAAAAAAGTAGGTCCCTAATTTGACTTTATTGTTGTGTGTTACACGGCGTCTTCGCCGATTGTAAATCAGATTTGTTTATTGCGATCTCTCGAGGGTGATCCCATTAAAATTTGAAGTAATGTTCCATTTTTAACATGGATTTCATTGAAGGTTGGGAAATTAAGGAATTAACGCCGTTTATTGAATTTCTCCCACTTCCCATGCCCAAGTCGAATTATTTGGAAAAAAATATTTAGTAAATTTGTAATAGTTTTACATAATTAAGGACATGTTGCAAACTATAAATAATTTTTTTTGGTACTTTTAAGTTTTTATACTCCGCAGTTAGATTATGTGAAAATGATAATACTCTTATATGCTAATTTGTAACCTCTCAAGGTATCAACATTTTATTTTGCATGTCTAAAATTTAATCATAGGCAAGACCTTGTCTTGATAAATTTATAACGTAAGAAAAAGATATTTACGCAGGTTATTTCGCTTACACGAAATTACGTATTAATCAATTTAATTGTGGCCTCTTTACTTATTGAATACTTATTAATTTTACATCTTAATTATAACATTGCAGTGGTCTAGTTTTCACTCAAATCTATGGCGATTAAAGCAGAAACACTGAGACCGTAGGTCCACCACGACCAGCAGGCCTAGCATGGGCTGTGGATAAATAGTCTTTCCACCGTTTTTATCCACGCCTAGACGCGACAAAGCTAGAATATGGATACGTTTGTCTTTTTCTCGCGGGATAAAAACGGTGGAAAGACAATTTGTCCACGGCCCGTGCTAGGCCTGCAGGGGGTCTAGACAAGAGCCACACACTGTTAGCGTTCACGCCTGCGCAAAGATGAAATTGTATGAAAATGACATTGACAATGACATAAATTATTGGATGAGATAAATTATCTCAAGCTAATGTCATTTTCATACAATTTCATCTTTCCGCAGGCGTGAACGCTAACAATGTGTGGCTCTTGTCTAGACCCCCAGTCTTTTTCGACAATATTTTTTGGGACGACGAAAGGGTTTTGCAAGTTACCAAAATGCTGGTTATTATTTCGAGCGGAAAGTTAGCATCGCAATCCAACGAGGTAACAAGGCCAGCATATTGGGCACTTTGCTTACCAGCAGTGCAAGTACCGCTCTTTATCGATGGTCAAATTTGACAGTTGTGGTCGTCAAATTCGATAAAATGCCATTTGATCAATACTAGCTATCATCGATTCTATTGCATTTTAACGAATTTGACGATCGATAAAGAACGGTACTTGCACTGCAGGTATCAGAGATTGGTTACTAGGTATGTCTACAGGCAATAGTTTAAAAAAAGTAGATATAGTAATAGTAAAAATATATTTTAAAAGGTACCTAATAAATAAGACTGTTTTACGAATATATTTAAGGCTAATGTCACACCTGTCCGTTGTTCGCATTTACGGAGTGTGTGCCTGCGGATAGCTCGTTATTTGGTACGTAGCATTTCACGTCTTTAAAGGATGTTCTAATCGCCGCTTAAACAACGCCCGTACATCAGTTCCGGTGTTCTTGTGCATGCGATATTGTTTCTGTCCCTGTCGAATTTATGTAAATACAGATGAGAGTGACATTGACAAATCTAATATCACACCTTAGCATCTATATCATATCCTGCGGGCTTTCTGCTTATAAGATATAAAAGTTGTGAAATAGGCTTTGTAGGTGTAATTTATAGAATGTTAAGAATAGGTTAAATGTTATAGATTAACATCTATCTCAATTTGTA
This sequence comes from Agriopis marginaria, assembly GCA_932305915.1. Taxonomy (NCBI): domain Eukaryota; kingdom Metazoa; phylum Arthropoda; class Insecta; order Lepidoptera; family Geometridae; genus Agriopis; species Agriopis marginaria. The sequence goes on along the minus strand of OW029919.1, from coordinate 12,673,837 downwards.
AGGTCAAATAAATGTCATTGAAAACTAAGAATGTAGGTATTTATTTATTTACATAACCTAATCGATAAAAACAACTGCTTTATCAAATTGCTTCAGCTAAAGTTTTGTGCAACATCTCTATAATTTCCAACCGTTTCCCGTACGAACTTATCAATAAATCCACCAATAACTAGCAGTTCCAATGAGAAAGTTCCCGCAAATGGAAGTTTCGGAACGTCACACCGCAAACGTGACGCCAACTTTATGTTGCTGGAAGGAGCGGACTTTCTTATGATTGATTTACCTACTTACCAATATAGATTTGACGCCTGTCGGAAATCCTTAACGCGTACCAACACTTGTGTGGCATTTAAACTGGCCATAAACTATTAGGCAGTACTGAGTTCATATAGGTTGAGTGGCTACTGGCTATATATATCTGGTGTCAGAGTTATAGTCATCTTGGACAAACAACTGGAAACTGAAATGAAAGTGTACTCCGACCATGGAAGCAACTAAAAATGGATGCCACTTGCGGTCACCTATCCTAAGCACATACAAATTTATATTTTTTTTACTTTTATAATTGAAATCTGTATCAAAGTAATAATTAAAAGAAAGAAAGAAAGAAAACATTAATTTTGCGCACAAAACACTACAACATCAACATTACAAAACAGAAACAACAAAGTAATAATAACAATCATAATAATGCATGTTAAGTTATCGCTGTAGTGTTCAAAGAGAATATACATACTAGTCAAGTGCGACAAAAAAGGGCAGTGCTCAGCGATAATGCTACAGATTTCTCTGCAGCGCTGATTTTCAGCACTGACGTTCTGAGACGCACGGAACTAAAAATAAAATTAAAAAAAAAACGTTCGCAATATGAACTACATACAATAAACACACAAATAACATGGACAACACATTAGAAAATATAAATAAACAAAACACGAGGGGAAGTATATTATGTATATAAGCACGTGGAGAAAGATAAATAATATTTTATGTATATGTAATTAATGTTATAATTATGTTAGACTAGATAGAGTGGAGTGCGAACAAAGGTACCTATATATAGAAGATGACACTATGCTGGAGGAATAAAAAATAAAATAAACTAAAGTAATTATCATGGAGGATAGGAAATACTAGAAGCATTTATCACAGGCCCAAGTAAGCTTTGAGTAAAGGTAAAACGACACTTGGTATTTGACCACACCGGCGAGATGTAATGCACGGCTTTGTTCCATTTTTAAAATATTGTTTCGATTGAGATATGTGCAATTGTGCAGTTTCATTCACGAATCTTTATAACTATAGAAGTTAGAAGGTTCTAAAGGATAAGGATGGACGGACAGAGAGAGACGGACAGACGGACATATGGACAGATAGACAGACGGACGGACAAAACAAACTTATAAGGGTTCCCTGTTGTACTACAGAACCCTAAGAAGCTGAAACGTATGATTATTGCAAGCAGCGAGGTGCACTCTGGAAAAAGCCGGTTTTAGACATGTTCCTTGTATTTAGAGCTCGACGATATTTTATTTGCCCGTAAACTTAAAGATAGAAACTTTGATTTCAACGTCAGCGGCCAAAGTAAAATAATCAGGAAAGTGGAGAGTTTTATAACATGGTCATTTATATGAGCAGAATCTTAGCTTTTGAATCTTATTATTTATTATCTTCTAGTACTGTTTTGTTTCTTCTTCGATTGGAACGCTGATATTTTATGAATATGGGTATTCATAAAATATCAGCGTTCCAACGACATACATTATTTATATTAGTGAAAACTATTAATGTTTCTTTCATCCCATCTATTCGAAAAGGACGACTTGGCCTATAAGTGCAACCAAAGGTGGTGTTTTCTATAAAAAACTTTTAGCGGGCAGTAATGAGTTTTTAATCCTCTTTATAAGTGGGCCGCAATTATCTTTGCCGCGCACTTTTTGAATTTGGAACATCTTAGTGTTCAGCGCCAAAGGAATCGAACGCAAATATTGTTTGAACAAAGACTGGCTGGTACGACGGCACATAGTTGCGCCGCCAGCTGAATAAAATAAAAGAAATCAATCTAAAAACGTGCGAACTACATACAGCTTGCGTTTTCGTAAATTTTCACGGATTGTAGAAATTCATGGTTTTGTGTAACAATAAATTTTCATAATTGCGAAAATGTCTCAAATGTAAATACAAGTTTTTAGTTGTTTTATTATTAGATACTATTTAATTTCAATTTAGTTGTTACTCTATGTTTTAGTAAATAATAATATTGCAATAAAATATGAGGCGCTTTTTATTTTCTCATAGTGGGTGATGAAAAGTGGCGCAAAGTATTTTTTTGGCTCGAGCGACGTACTTTGAATCCCTCGCTACGTTCAGGATTCTACTAAAAAATCTCTCGCTACGCTCGGGATTCTACTCTAGAATCCCTAACGTCGCTTCATTCATTCAAAAAAGCGCCCCCGCCGTAAAAATCTTATTTTGCTCCCTTATTGTTACAATCTACTATTTTTCGGCTGTTAGTTTCTATAAAATGTAATAATAGTAGATTATGCACCGAGGGAATAAAGCAGTATCTTATGTCACGGGTGTCATTGAATTCCGAGCGTAATGATGGAATTAAGAATAGAATCCTTCATTACGCTCGGGATTCAATCACGCCCAAGACGAAGACACCTTTATCCCCGTGGAAAATACTCGACTTTTTACACTTCTGCGAGACAATAAAAAGATATTACTACTAGAAACATAACTGTCGTTACTCGAAATTTTATTAAAAAAACACAGGACACTACATAAATACACTATAAACACACACTACAACAAAAATACACTAGATATATAAAAAACACTAGATACACAAAATTCACTAAATACACTAGATACACAAACATAAACTAGATCCAAAAAATACACTAGATACAGAAAAATACACTAAAACACTAGAAAAACACTACCCTCAAAAAACAATACACTAAATACACAAAACACACTAAAAATTCACTAGAAAAAACAAAAAGATTGAAAACACACTAGAAATACACTACACAAAAAACATTAAAAACAAAAACACACTAAAACTACACTACACACTAAGAAACACACACACTACAACACACAAAACAATAGAGAAATACACTTTAAAACACACTACATAAAAATACACTAGGGATTCACTAAACACTAGAGATACACAAGCCCACTAAACACACTAGAAATACACTACACAATGGAATGGAATGGATTCAAATATCTGCCCGGCTGAGAATCTAACCTGGGCTGGGACCTCTGCTCATAAGGCAGTTGCGCTACCACTAAACCATATTGGTTGTCAATATCCAAGGGATGAGGTACTTACGCAACATATACACATATACCATAACATGCTAAAATATTCCTACTCTCCTAACATGTTTTTAACAACTCGGGCAAAGCCGCGGGCGGATAATATTTTACTTCAATCCTGGATACTGATAAATGAGTAACTTTTGACCCCGCTATATCTACACATAGACAGATAAATTTTTCCTCTAGATTTGTGCTTATCTTCAACTTTTGGGTATAACCAAGAGTCAAAGAATAGAAGGGTAATGGGTAATACCCATCGACATAAAAGTGGGTATACCGATTTAAAAGGTCATTGCCAATCAAAACAAAAGATTGCCTGCAATAAAGCACTTTTCTCTTAGATGACGCGTCCATTATTTGCAAAGCATAGAGTAAAATTAAACTTTATACATAGCAGCGCTAAATTTTCGTACAATTTCGGAAATCAAAGCTAAAAATATAAACCTTTTTGTTTTGTTTAAATTATACGAGAATTACTAACCTTAGAGAAGGGTGGTATATTCCGACTTCAATTATTCCGATTCCAGTATATTCCTTTGAGCTAGAACGTCTTGAATTTATTGCAGTTTTAAAGCAATAAATTATGATCAGAATATATTCAAAATAATTTGGAATTATAGTTTTTATTATAATCATCATGGCAGACAACAAGTTTCTATATAATTATATAGTTTAGTAAAGCAGGAAGGAACAACTTTTTGCCACTTTGGGGGCAGGGGCAGATTTTCCTATAGGCCAAGTACGCCCGGGCCTAGGGCGGCAAAATATAAAGGTGACAAAACTTGGTGAGTTTTTTTTTAGTATTCGCGCATTCTGTGGATCCACATGTCAACGTTTAAAATTCAAAATGTGTCATAGCATCTCCCAAAAAATCTAAAGACACTGATTGAGGGAAATTTTTCATTTACAGACTTTCGTTGTTTTCTACTTTAATTCAATTCTTATAGGTCATGCCATTTTTTTGCTTTACATAGTAAAGTAAAAGTAGATTAAAAGGGGGTGGCAATCTTTTTTGCGAAACATACGCCTGGAAAAAAAGTGATGAATGAATCCATTAAAAAAAAACATCATTTCTTCATTTAAAAAGACCTTATTAACGATACACCAAATGAGAGAAGATCATCGAAAAAAAACATCTTTTTTTTCATTCCCATTTTACATGTACCAAAACCACCCCTACATTTATTTATGTTCAATTAGTGAAGATATTTAAAATTTAGATCGATACTAAAACTGTAACTGTGCAAAGTTATATAGTAGTTACCAACTATTTATATAGTAGTTTCTGAAGAATTAGAACGGATGGACAGACGGTCGGACAGAAGGAACTTATAAGGATTCCTTGTAGTAGTAGGTACTACGGAACCCTAAAATGTACATGTCTTTTTAAATAGTTTTCTAATGATAATATCGTAATCAAATTACCTTCCTACCTAGTAAAACAATACAAAAATTCAATTATAGTACATATCATATTGTATAGTATGTCTCTTCCATTTCTATAAGTTAGAGCGCTATTTACCTAAAGATCCGGAAAAATCACGCCACAGGTTATTCCTTACTTCCACTATAGTTTTAACAGCATTCGGCGGTCTTATTCAAGGTGAGTGCGGGTGTGCGGATCCATCTCGCTTTGCCCTCAAAACCACGAATGAATCATATTTTGTAAAAACTACGTCAGTTTTCATAACCTTTTTTGTATAATTTTTACATCTACGAATACTTGTTTAAAATAAGCAATCAAGCCTCAAAAAAAAAAAAGCAACCGAACATTTTTCAATTTTCTTTTGTAGAGATGTCCTTCATTATGAGAAACTAGTGAAATGACAGCTCCTGATAACAAGGTCAATGACAAGACCTCAGCCCTGGTTATAAATACCAAAACAGGGCTAAGTAATAACTCATAAATTAGTGAGCAAACGACGTTGCAGACGCTTGGAGTTTTTTTTCTTACTAAAACAAAAAATCAAAATGAAACAAACGTTTCTTTTATTTGTGATATGTTTTCATAAAATTGAATCAAAAATAGATATCGATATAACAATGGATTCAAATCATAACGCAATTATAGATTACTATGGGGAGGAAGTTGTACCGGCTACAGAAGATGATATCAAAAGTTTTTTCCCACGCTCAGGACTTTATGGGGCAGTGGAGAAGTATTCTGAAGGGTCACCTGCAGAAGTATACTTTACAAAACCCACACCTTGGGGAGACCTTTACGAAAGGTTTCACTGGGAGCCAGTGACCAAAAAAATAGAAGTAAAATACGCAAAAGTGAAAAGAGTTGGTGCAAGGCGAGCTGTGGTTCTTAAACAAGATTTTGACAATCCTTCAAAACATTCTATCGAAGTGGATACTGAACTAAGCCAACTAGTGCAAAACACCGTGACTACAACGTGGCGATATGGTAATACTCGAAGTAAAACAGTGTCATTGGGTTTCACATTTGGTTTACAGATAAAAGTCTTAGAAATGTCCGGAAGTGTTGAATATTCTACGACAACTAGTTCTAGTTGGGGTATAGAGGAAACAAAATCTGAATCTACCACGGTTAGTAGCAAACATAACGTTAAAGCCAAACTAAACGCTGGAGAAAGTATCACAGCGGATCTGTCAGTATCAACAGGATATTTAGAAATAGAAATCGGATACAAAATGTCTCTTCAAGGTCAAGCAGCTGTCAATTATAGTCCTCAATATAGAGGTCACTACTTTTATAGTTTCTTAATTGCCGATTTATTGGAGTCAGTAAATGTTCCCAATGAAAAGATTGTCGTCGGTACAGTTAAGTATGGCTTTAATATTGACGCTAAATTGAGAGTGAGCGATAAACAGCCGATTGCTTTGTGAATATTTAGGTCAAACTATCTTGAAAGTTAGATTAGTTTTAAATAGTTTTAATCTATATTTATACTAATATTATAAAGAGGAAAGATTTGATTGTTTGTTTGTTTGCATTGAATAAGCTTCGAAACTACTGAACCGATTTAAAAAAAAAAAATTCACTGTTGGGAAGCTACACTATCCCCGGTGACATAGAATATGTTATATTTTCAACAAAAATTGGGATCCTTACTAAAACTCCAATAATTTAACCCAAGAAGTAAAAAAAGAAATATAGAATTTCGAAGCCGGGGTGCGTTGCTAGTATCAAATATCCAGCGGGCTTTCCGCTCATAAGATCGAAAAGTTGTGAAATAGGCTTTATCGGTGTAATTTAATATAGAATGTTAAAAATTTAATTTTAAAATGTAGGTTAAAAATGTTATTGAGATAAACGTCTATGTCAATTTGTAAGGTCAAATAAATGGCATTGAAAACCAAGAATGTATATATTTATTTATTTGTAAACCCTAATCGATAAAAACAACTGCTTTATCAAATTGCTTCAGCTAAAGTTTTGTGCAACATCTCCCACCGTTTCCTGTACGAACTTATAAATAAATCCACCAATAACTGGCAGTTCCAATGAGAAAGTTCCCGCAAATGGAAGTTTCGGAACGTCACACCGCAAACGTGACGCCAACTTTATGTTGCTGGAAGGAGCGGACTTTCTTATGATTGATTTACCTACTTACCAATATAGATTTGACGCCTGTCGGAAATCCTTAACGCGTACCAACACTTGTGTGGCATTTAAACTGGCCAGAAACTGATAAGCTGGCAGTACATTAGAAGAAATTGAGTTCATATAAAAAATAAATTGGGTGATAACTAATATTTAGAAGCGTCATCATTGTGTAAAGCTTAGTACATAATTATATCACAATTAAAACATTGTAAGCGTTGTAATCAAAACTTTTGAGACTATGGTCTCAAAACTTCTCCAAAGCAATTTATTTTACACTAGACTAGCGATCCGCCTCAGCTTCGCATTACTGATGGTGAAAACTCATTAAAATCCGTTGCGTGGTTTAGGAGGAGTTAGCGACCATACATACATACAGACGCGGAAAGCGACTTTAATTTATACTATGTAGAGATAGAGATAGAGAAGAAGAGATAGAGATGATTGCTAAGCTTTAAAAATAAATGATTAGCAGATCGCGGTTTTCAGGTACAAGATATTTTACAAATACTAAAATAAATTATCTATAAAAAAACGACTTAAAAAAACTACAATACAACAACATTGTGCCACTACAAAGAACAAAATAATATATATGCATGGATTGTGAAGTCGGGCGGGAAATATTATCAAATTTAGATATACATTTTTCAAAATGTATGTTGTGGTTGTTCTCGCCTTACATCTAAATCCATGTATAAATATTATTTTGTTCTTTGTTTGGTTTTTTAAAAGATAATTTATTTTATAATTTGTAGTGGAACAACATTACGACCTATTTACACATACATGCTTGAAATACTTCCTTGTTTTGACTTAACAAAGCGCCTGAAAAAAACTATTGTAGATACAGTTTGTAATACTGAGCGTAATTGGTAGGCGCTCGGGCAAAATAATCAATATTATTCGAGTTAGCTTAAAAACTATTGAGCCAAAATGAATGAGTTTTTTGTGGGACCACCTCGAAACTTTTACTACATGATAAAAAAAAGAAACACGCAAATTGGTTAACAGATGCCGGCGTAATCGACGTACATAAAAAATACGGGCCGAATTGAGAACCTTCCTCATTTTTCGAAGTCGGTTAACAAGAAAATTATACATATTTGTATATCATGACGAACTTACCTAGGTAAATCCATGATCCAAGAAAACAAGGTCTAGCCTTCTGGGAGTTGTACCGCAATGACGTCACTGTCCAGTTGCCACTTTATTGTAACAAACACAGATACTGGGAAACATTTTTTTTTTATAATCTATTAAATAAAATACAAAAAGCATTTCAATTGTCATTTGGTTTGTCCGCTCAAGCAAGTTAAGCACGAATTGAATATATTAAACACAATTTTATTAAAACCACATTGATTTATTGGATTCCCACAGGTAATATAGGAATATTGGGGAGTTATAATTTCACGCTACTGTTAACACAGAAAATCATAGAGAGTCCGCCATTGTTTCGTGTATCTCTCTCGAACTTGTTGTAAATTACTTATTCTGCTCTTGCTTATGCACGTGTACGTGTATCCATGACATTGATGACAACATTGCGGGATGCCCACGTCACATTATTTCTCGGAGGGCTACCTGGCGGAGTATATTATTATACCATGGGTAAATCAATATCAATTTCAGTATATTCAATACATAATAATTATACACCTACAAAGTAAAATCTGATAAGTAAAGGCAAAAGATAAAAAATATTTACCCTGAAACCCCGACTTTTTCTACCCTGAAAGCTACGTAAAAGAAAGTAAATTTTCAGCTACTTTCACACAATGAGAAATCTGCTCCCGCCAACGTATTATAAATCCAAAACACCATTTTGTTGTAACCCTTACTTTTATACGGTTCCCTCGTTCTCTGAGAAAATAATTCCTGCTCTGTGCACATAAAAGTAAAGATTCACTGCATAGCGCTCCCGGAGTCGTTTGTCATGAAGTTACGATGTTCATAGGCCTCAGAAGATACTGCTCCAATTTTAGATAGAGTGTGCCTAGGTTTTTTTTTCTCGTTACGTTAAATATAGTTTGTAAGGAAATCAGATTTTTACGACAATATTTAGGTGAAACTTTGTCTAGAATAAGGCAAGTATGAATTTTTAATTACAGTCAAAAATATAATTATTGTCATTGGTAAAAAAACTACTTAACTTTTAGTTAACAATATTTAAAAATAAACCCTTATTACAGTTGATAATATTCAAACAGTTACAACATATTTTCTTGAATTAAAGCTAAGAAAACTCCCGATCAAGTCAGCTTTCAAACAAAAAAAAAAAAAACAGTACAATCTTTTGTATGCTACGATGCCACACACAGCACACACCACTCTTTTTGCGTAGGGGGTATATGACTGCTTCCTTGAATCGGCAAAAGCAGCTTGTAGTTTGTATATTAACGATTATCTAGAATTTCAATTTCTCATATTTCTCTTATATATACACAAAGTTTTGAAAAAAATTCTACTCTAACAAATGCATCTACGGTCATTATCATAAGGTTCAAAAATATTTACCCATCTTAATGCCTCTTAAGTTGAGCTTTTGAAATATACTATGGAGAGCAGGTGCTATCATTTTGTATTATTAGTATCATTACCACGCAAGGTCTACTTCATACTACGCTTCATAACGCTTTTTTTAAAAATTATAATTCGCCCATCGGGCAGGCTAAAGCCTTTAAGGCCATACCGCCTATTCTTCTGTTTGTATAGTCTTAATAGCTAAGTAAGTCACGGCCAAGTCAAACTCATGTCCCTGTAAAGTGGTGGGAACTTTACAAGAGGCTCCTATGGAGTTTGGAAACAACACGAAAAGACACGTTTCACTTCGTTATATCACTTGTCCACACTCGAGCACGTTCACGAGCACTTAATGTATAATAATTCACCATTTATAACACTCGTTAATACACAAGTTTAGGAAAATAATCCAACGAGCCGACATGTTTTTTCCACGTTGGCGCCAAAACTCGCTTCACGCTTCTTTTATATACGACCATATTTTTCGTCGGAAATCTAAAGCTGAGAATAGAGGGAGAATTTATAGTTCGTTTGCAGAGTAACGTTCAGTTTTTAGACGAAAAAAGCAGAGAAATCTGGGTTGTTTACGCTCTGATTTTATCAAATAATGTGAAGATCTATAGGTATAAAATTCAATTACTGGAATAAATAGATCTCTAATTTATATTGAAAAAAAAAAAACCACTTTAAAATCAAGAAAAATTCAACATATCAAATTATTATATTACCTCAAAACTATAGTGGTTTTTCGTAAACTCTCGAAGGAATGTTTGAGAGTGGATTTCGTTAATTATTGACATAAAATAAAATTAATGTTACTGTTTCCTTGTTTTATTGTGTCGTTGTTGTGTGATGACAATTACCTACGGCTTCATTTTTTCGTTTTATGCATGACAATCCTAAATAATTGTATACCTAAAATTTAATTACTATAGCAAGGCACCTATCCTAAAAAATAGCCATTTCGTCACACGTTCGTCGTAGACATTTCGTCGAATGAATGACTTTTTCCTATAAAATTGTAGATTTTCTCTGGGATTTTAGGGTTGGACCCAATTCAACTTAATGCTTGGCATGAACAAGACCTTAGCAAGATAGGGAAGGGTGGTGCTTTTGGTACCGGAGGCCATGACACATTTTGAGTTGCTGCGTCAGCAAAGACAACCCAGAGTATAAGTTTTTCATAATGACGAGTATAGATTATAGCCTAGTCTGAATAGGGTTTATGTCGCAAGTGGCGTCCTGCCAGACCATCACAATAACGAACGCTGAGAAGCCGTTAATATACTAGGCGACTCGCTTTAAAGGGACCGGTCTACTGTCTTTATGATAGAACACATTTAACCTTACTGCACGAGTGTACCAAACTAAGTGTGAATCTAAGAAATACATTTATTTGGTTTCAGGATACTTTTATCTAGTGGCTATTAAATGTATCTAATGTTGGTATTAAGTTTCAATATATCTATCTACATTAAAAAAAAACCTATTTACCTTTGTCACGCCATAACTTGAGAACGACTTTACCGAGTTCATTCAACTTTTTTTTAAAGTTGCCTAATACTTTCTAGAAGGTTCTTACGGAATAAAAAATAAGAAAATTGTGTAGAAAACTGGAAAATATCAGAAAACTTAACGGCGATTTTAATTTCGCGCGTTTGACATATCTAAGACAGGCAATGTCTGTCGGGTCAGCTAGTATGTCAATTTAGATAATTCTGATTCTGATTCTGGTGACGTGGCGGGGCCAACGCATCTGGCTTAATTCAAGCTTGATGCCTCAAACTCACGTTGCAGATGACCTTGCCGCCTTTTTTTGAAAGTTGATTAGTGCATTGATGTAGGTGCAAATTTCTTAGTAGTGGGAGCCGTACTTACAGTTCCGGTTTAGCGGTATAGTTGTTTTTTTATGAAACAAATACAAACAATAATTGTACTAAAACAAATCTGTCTTGTTTGTCTGATCTGAGGTACTGTGTTTTATTTTCTGTAGTAGCACGCTGGTTAAAGGAGAGTCTACCTTTTTTGGTGTTACCTAACATGTTGCCTGCGGAAACATCCCGTGAAATGCTAATAGTATTTTCCATCTTTACCTCATGAACAATATAGGTCATCATCGTCATCAGACAGAAGATGTCCGATGTGTGACTGCTGAACATAGGCCCTTAGACCTCCACATCTGCATCCACTCCGAAACTCTCACGATGTCGTCGGTCCATCTACTGGGAGACCTATACCTATACGCTGCGTCTTTCGGTTCGTCAAGAACCTTGATTTCCATTCGGTTATCGGTTTGCGATGTGGCCTGCCTATTTATTGCCCCTTCAACTTGCAAATTTTAATAGCTTTGTCGGAATATAGGTACCGCAAAATTGTAATCAGTTTAGACCGTAATAAAACAATACCTAATTACCAAATGAGGACTGGAAATGGCGTAATTCAGTGCTCAGTTGTTATTTTCAACAATTAATGTACGAAGTTCTGCGCACCGGACTCGGCGTTTGATTTATGTCTCGAGTTTTCCTGCAGACTCGGTTACGTTTTCTCGCTACATTTGACTGCAAATGGGAGTTAGTTTTGGGCTAATTGAAAGCTTGGTTGATCTGTTGTTTTCATGCCGTTGACCAGGCGTCTCATAAATAAAACTGGTAATAATGCAGTAAGTATCTTCAAACTATCCTTACTGAAATCAAATATTATCTATGTTTATGTTTGATAATCAAACGCATACATAAACATACGTAGTATAGTAAAAAATCGTTGAAACGTCCTTTCCGTTCTACTGTACTAAATATAAAGCTTCCAATAAAAAGATTTTTGAATCTTCCCATTCGTTTATTTGCTCTAACAGGTAGCTGTTAGAGCAAATAAACTATTACACTTATTAAACACTTATTAAACTTTACATTATAACACTGTAATTTGTATGTTTGTTACGCAATTACTCCGCTAATTATGGATTGATTTTGTTGATTATTTTTTTGTTTGGTAGGTAATTTTTCAGGGGTGGTCCCATATAAATTGTATAGACATTGATTCAGCGCTTTTTGAAATAAATCTCCAAAAATTACAAAAACCAACGAATTCAATGTACAGTGTATATTATACATAGCACTGTTGCCCTGAACTCAATTTGTTTCATTGAAGCCATCGAGATATACAATAGAGTCACAAACGTGCAAAAAATGTACGAACGCCGACTTTTAGGTTAGTTGTAAGACAACCGCGATCCGACTACAACGGCGCGCGATGCCAGTGCTACGATGACATAGTGAACAAGTGACGTTGATAACTATGCAAGTGATATCATGTCTAAAATGGAGTAAATGTGGCATTACGAACTCTAAAATGTACGTCTAAGTATGTACTTACAACGACGACGCTCGGGCGATTTTTGATTGTTTTCACGTAGAGATTGTGAATCTATAGGTATTGTACCTCGATGGTTGAAGCGTTTGTTTCATTTTCCAAATAAGTTACCTAAAAGTCTAAATAGCACTAACGAAAATTATATTTATCCAAGTTGCAAGTCAGCTTTCACTTAGTTAATTGTTTTCCACAAGTTAATTAAATAAATTTACTGTCAAGTGCGTGTCGTGAGACGCTAGACAGTGAA